>CM065694.1:18072248-18092248 GCA_017654935.2 Phymorhynchus buccinoides
AGAAAATAGATCGCCAAAGCCTGCAAATTTGAAGTTTCGGGAGCCATAAGCACTTTTGTTGAATTTATTTGAAGATTTGAACAGGTGGGAAGAGCAGAAAGTTGTGGGGAGCATTTTTTTATTTGTGAGCATCAGCCCATGGGGGAGCATAAGCATATGTCTCTGGTTGGCGGGAGCATTAAACTCAGTTGGGAGAACAGCCATAGCATTGCATTTGTATGTGGGTTCACCCTACCTAGAATAGAAAAAAGCCCCAAGGGACTTAATCGAGGTTGCAGTCAGGTTGCGCGTTCATCGGTATTTCGGTTTTTTCTTGCGTCAGTGCCCCGCGCAATGAACAGCTGCTGCGGCCTGTAATCGTTTGTTATCTCTTAACATTGACAACTGGTCCACGTATTGACCAATCCCTTTTTATCTCTTTGACTTTTTTTGTTATTGTGTAACAGTCAAACTCTTCTTTCTAACCCCGTCTTTTTCCTTTCTGCCAAACCTGGAAAGCCTTTTCTGAGCCATTGTAGTAGTCCCGAGACGGAGAGGTTCGGGGGAGGCGCTCAGCTAGCTAAAGAGGAGGAAGCTCAGAGCTGAGTATTGTTTTTGTTCTGGTCCGTCGTACGGCGTGCCTACTGTCCGTACTCCGGGCCTCCTCCTCCCCTATTCGTCCGTTTTCTCAAAAAAATTATTCAGTCTAATCATCATGAAATATTGGCTATACTAGTTTTGCCAAAGATGCACGCTACCCGCTGATGTACTTAATCTTATATTGAAGCTCACAAGAAGGTTTTCGCCGAGGCCCAGAGTAGTTAAGTCCTGTGCCGGGGACAGCTCGCAGAGTTACACGGGGTTTCAAACCCCGAGAACACGTCAATCGCTAAGTATCTACGCGAAGTTTACCATGTATTTCGATGCAGTTTCTTTCACAACATTTTGAGAATGGTCTATAAACCACAGGTCTGTCACTGGAATTTTCTGCCACGCGCGGGTTTTTGTGTGCGCATGATGCGTGCGCGCTCAAATCACGGGTCCGAAACCCAAGGCTATATAAAAAAAACCACTATTCAGTTACGTACTGTTTTTGATGCATTTTTTATGTAGTTACGTGCTGTTTTAATACGTTTTTATGTATGTGTACAGCCAACACATTCAGATTTCGGAGTAGAAGTCGGAAAGATACCTCGGCGAGCGGATTCTTGCAGTGCGAGGGGACTTTGCAGCACCAGCTCGGAGTTTGCACACTCCCTGGTGAACTTTTTGTTTCTGATTGACCAAAGAGCGAAAGCAAGTCTAAAAAAACAATTTATCGAACAAGGAGTCTAATACCTTTGTTTGAAAGTTATTTCCTTGATTATAAATTACAAGCATAGAAGTTTATAAACAGTAATTCTCGGCGTTATAGAGATTTTCACAGCTTGGGTTCAACGTTCACCTTGGTGGACATTATGCTTTCCTCAACGGTGTTGTGGACTGGTGGTGCGTGTGAATGTGCGTGTGTGTGTGTTGTGTGTGTGTGCGTGTGTGCGCGTGTGCGCGTGTGTGCGTGTGCGTGCGGTGTTGTGTGTGTGTGTGTGTAGTAGTGTGTGTGTGTGTGTGTGTGTAGTGGTGTGCGTGCATGTTTGTACATGTGATTGCGTTTGTGCTTGTGCGTGCGTGCGCGTGTGTGTATGTATGAATATGTTTACATACGGTAATAGTACAAAAGTAAATATCTGTGTGTCTTTCTATCTCTCTGCCTCTGTCTCTTTCTCTCTCTGTGATGTCTATATCATGTTACTGTCTTTTACTTCTATCTCTCTCTCTCTCTCTATCTCTCTCTCTCTCCTCTCTCTCTCTCTCTCTCTCCTCCCTCTCCCTCTCTATCTCTCTCCTCCCTCTCTCTATCTCCATCACTCTCTCTCTAAATCTCTCTCTCTCCGCCTCGCTCTCTCTCTCTCTCTCTCTCTCTCCTCTCTCTCTCTCTCTCTCTCTCTCTTTCTCTCCCCCTCCTTCTCTCTCTCTCGCTCACCGCTCTCTTCCTCTCTCTCTCCCTTTCTCTCTCTCTCTACTCTCTCTCTCTCTCTCTCTCTCTCTCTCTCCTCTCCCTCTCTCTCTCCTTCTCTCTCTCTCTCTCTGATAAGAGTAAGCCCAAGACACACACACACACACACACGCACGCACGCGCGCACGAACGCACACACGCACACGCGCGCGCGCACAACACACACACACACGCGCAGCGCGCGCATACACACACAATGCACGCATACACGTGCGCAGGCCCACCCGTGCACACACAGATACATACACACACAGGTAGATTTTTAGGACAGCTATCCTTAAGCAAAGGCTTTCAGATTCACTCAAATGAAACCGGATTTCCCCGCTTTGGTACTTAAAAGACACACTGACCCCACCACGATTAAGTCCCTTAGTTTACTTTGGTAGCTGACAGTAAGAGTATTTCGATGGCTTGGAGTCAAAAACGGACTGTCTTTTAGATAGTCCATTGACATAATTATTGGATTTATTACAAAAAAATAATAACTTGTATCAAACAGTGACTGCAGAAATATAAAAAAAGGGGTTCTGTGTGCTTTTTTTATTTATCCAGTCTTTTTAGTTGATACAAGTTATTAGTTTTCGTAATAAATCCAATAATATGTCAATGGACAATCTATTTAAAGATAGTCCGTTTTGACTCCAAGCCATCGCGTGACCCACATGCAAATGCCCCCTACTTCAAAATTGAGGCTGCTCTATAAAAAAAATGATGTTTCGTTTTTTCAAGTTGGGGGCATTTGTAGGGAGTCAAAAACCTGTTCAAAGCAAGATTTCTTGCCAGCTATAAGAGGGGAAAACACGTGTCAAACCCGGTGACTTTGACACGTGATCTGGTGAGGTCTTTTATAACCAGTGGAAATGGGGGCTGTTTAGGCGGACGTTGTCGGTCCTTAGCGCTTTGACACCAGTGCCTATCCAGTAATCATGGGTAGTGTTTTTTTAAAACAGTTAAACACCGGGGTAGTCACATTTCACATAGGAAGGAACCGCCAATAACGATTGGTTTGTTTATCTGCCAATTGTACATGTTACTACCCGAGGCAAAATAGTTTTTAAAACTGCACCCATTGAACGACGGTTTTCAGTTTTCACCAGTCACTCCCGTTGCGTACAGCTGACACATTCCGATTTTCGGAGGAGCTCAAAGGAGAAAAATTTGTTTGGAAGATGTTTTTGCGAAAAAAAGGCAGGAGAATGGACCAATAAGTCAAAAAAGATAGTATAGATAATTAAAAAAAAAGGACAAGGGAAAAAAGGAAACAGACAGAGTCAAAGAGAGTGGCAGATGTAGAGGAAAGTTACAAGCACAGCACTTCCAGAAGATGGGGAAACTATTATTTACAAAAAGACCCCCCGGTATCCCCACGAGGGGAGTGTTTCGGCTAAAATGTTAAACATTGTTCAGTATATAAAACAACACAACAACAAAAACACCCTATTGTGCAAAGGAACATCTGCGATTCGCACGCACGCGCGCGCACACACGCACACACCACACACAACACACACACACACACGCGCGCACGCGCAACGCACACGCACACGCACAAAAGCACACACACACACACACATGCGCGACGCACGCGCGCGCGGAGAGAGAAATAGAAATAGAGGGAGGGAGGGAGGGGAGGGAAAGAAGGGGGAGATAGAGCTATAATCAAAGAGAGATGAGAGACGAGAGATGCGGGAGAGAGAGTAGGGACGAGAGAGAGAGAGACCCGAGAGAGAGAGAGAGAGGAAGAGTGAGATGAGAGCAGAGAGGGAGAGAGAGAGAGAGAAATGGAGAGAGGGAGAGAGAGAGGAGAGAAAGACCCGAAGAGGAGAGAGAGAGAGAGAGGAGAAGAAGAGAGAGAGATGACGCAGAGAGGTGGAAGTGAGAGAGAGAGAGAGAGAGAGAGAGAGGAGAGGGGGGGATGGAGACAGAGAGAGAGAGGAGAAAGAAAGAGAGATGAGAGATTGAGAGAAAGAGACGGGATGAGACGAGAGGATGAGAGAGCGAGTAAGAGGAGAGACTGAGGACGAGAGAGAGAGAGAGAGCCAGACAGAACAGACCAGATAGACAGGTAGACGGTCAGACAGACAGGCACTCAGCCAGCCAGAGAAACAGACAGACAGGGACACAAAAAGAGAGCGAAAGGAGGAGAAGGGGCGAAGAGACGAGAGAGAGAGAGAGACGAGAGATGGAGAGAGAGAAGAGAGAGAAGAGAGAACGAGAGAGAGAGGAGCTAGAGAGAGAGAAGAGAGGGAGAGAGAGAGAGATAGATAGAGGGAGTGAGAGAGGGAGAGAGACGGGGTAGAGAGAGAGAGGGAGAGAGAGAGAGATGAGAGGAGAGAGAGAGAGAGAGAGAGAGAGGGTGAGAGAGAGAGAGTAGAGCCAGGACAGACAGGCCAGACGGTTCAGACAGACAGGCACTCAGCCAGCCAGAAGAAACAGACAGACAGGGACATTAAAAAATAGAGCGAAGAGCGAGAAGGGGCAAGAGGGGCGAGAGAGAGAGAGACGAGAGCGAGGAGAGAGAGAGAGAGAGGAGAAAAAAGAGAGAGAGAGTGCGAGAGTGCAGAAAGAGAAAAAGAAGAGGAAGAAAAGTTAGACGTCGTGTGTGTATGTGTGTCATGTCGTGCGTAGCGATTGTGTGCCGTGCGTGAGTGTGTGTGCATGTGCGCGCGCGCGCGTGCGTTTGTGCGTGTGTGCGCGTGCGCGCGCGTGCTTTGGTGTGCACATGCGAACGTGCTTGTATTTGTTACTGAATATGTGTATGCGTGCGTGCATACGTGCGTGCGAGCGTGTAACTGTATATGTAAAAAGTGTGTGTGTGTGTGCGTGCGTGTGTGGTGTGTGTGGTGTGTGTGTCTGTTGTGTGTGTATGTGTGTGTGTGTGCGTGCGTTGCGTGTCGTGTGTGTCGTATGTCGTGTGTGCGTGCGTGCGCGTGTACGTGCATGATGTGTGTCGTTGCGCGCGCGCGCGCGCGTGAGTGTGTGTAGTGTGCGTGCGCGTGCGTGCGTGCGTGCGCGTGGCGGTGCGGTGTGCGCGCGTGCGTGCGGTGTGCGCGTGCGTGCGTGCGTGGCGTGTGTGTGTGTGTGTGTGTGTGTGTGTGCGTGTGCGTGCGTAGCGTGTGTGCTGTGTGCGTGTGCTGCGTGCTACGCGCGTTGCGCGCGCGTGTGTGTGTGCGCGCGCCGTCCGTGAGTGTGTGTGTGTGTGTGACATATGTGAGTAAATAGCGTGCGCGTGCGTGTTATATATGTGTGTGTGTGCGTGAGTGTGTGCGTGCATGTGTGTGTCTCTCTGTGTGTGTGTGCGCGTGAGCGCGCGCGCGCATGTGCGCTTTTGGTGTGCACCGAGTGCACATCGGTTGGTTTTCAATGCGCAGATCCCTGGGATTATAATAATTCTGAAGCTGCACGCGACAGGGTAAGGTGAAGGCTTTCACACTCACTCGCCTGGAACCGCCTAACACTGCTTTGCTTTCCTGCTTTGTTCTTTCTCTCCTTCTTTTTTTCTTTCTTTCTTACAGCTACCTATCTTTTCCCTTGCCCTTCATTCTGTCTATTCACCCAGTTTGTTTGGTTTCTGTGTCCCTCTGTCAGCCGTGTTCGTTCGTTTCTGTTTGTTTGTTTTTTCGTCACTTTTTCTCTCTCGCAGTTTTGGATCGGTCTCAACCTGAGTGTCGTAATATTGTCTGTAGTTAGTTTGCTGAGATATATTTCTGACATAGTAGAAAGCAGTTCTATCAAAGATATTCTAAAAGGGTAAGATGGATTACTTTAAGAGCTCGGCGAACCGGGCTGATAGATTTAGGATCGTTAGTGGCTGACAGTACACGTTGTCACAGTGGAGGCTATCCAAAAAGCATCCTAGACTGGAACTTGAACAGAGAATTCAACTAAGGCCTATCGATGTGTAAAATGTGTCCCGTTTCAAAGGGACATAACCAGTGTTTCTGTCCTCACTACTTATATAGGGAAAAGAGACCGGATGCTTTATCTTCCCCTATACAGTCTTTGGTCTATGTCACATGTGTTTCGCTATTATCTGTAGCTAGTTTGCTTTTATTCGGGCGAAAATGTCCGAGACAAAACGATATATATATATCTGACTATGGTAGACAGCAGTTTTATCTCACACACAACATATATTTAAAATGCATACCCCTCCACCAAATGTGATTGAATCCATCCAGAATTGTATTGAGGAAAATGTATACAGAGGACCGTGTAAAAATTGTGTCACGACACACACACACAGACCACACACACACAGACACAACAAGGACAGGTCAGGACACACTCATAGAGAAACACACAGACCCGGAAAAACAAAAAATTTTCCCGTCCCAGGACTGTGAGTCCTGAATCGGGTCATAAGGTTAGTTACAGTGTTTGTGGCCCGGTTTTTTTCGTTTAAACCCTTGGTCATGCGCCAATGTCTGCATTATTTATCACGTTTAATTAATGGTTTAACACCTATACTCACTAAAAGGCATCAATACCAGGGCCTGTATTTATCCGAAGACCCTATTTTCTTAATTTTGGGAGGCAAGGATAGGCCTAATGTTATACATTATTACACAGGAATTCCTATATATTGCAGATTTTATTTGTTGTCTACCCACTTATGTTTAATGATATTATATTTTGCTGAAAAAAAAGGCTGGCGGCGAAAGGTTTAAAACTATTTGCAATAATTATATACACAGATAAACAACGCACGAAAATACACGCGTGCGTAGAGATATACAAAATAAAATAAAAGAGAGAGAGAGAGAGAATTTTTTGGGGGGGGGAAGAGAGAGAGAGAGAGAGAGAGATGAGAGCAGAGAGTGAGATGCCCTATCGAGAGAGAGAGAGAGAGAAAGAGAGAGAGAGAAGAGGGGGGGAGAATTTGAGAGAGAGATGAAAGACAGAGGAGAGTTGACACGAGAGAGAGAGACACAGAGAGAGAGAGAGAACAGGAGAGAGAGAGTGACACAGACCAGGAGTAGCAATGAAACCAGAAGGGAGAGTGAGTCTGAGTAAGGATCATCACCAACACTACCAGTACTTGTGGGGTTTTTATGTTCGCAGTAGGAGCAAAAACTCAGAAGACCCACTCCGGGGATGTTGCACTTATGAAGGGGGGGGGTGTTCCAGGTTACCAGGTCACACTAGAGAGCATCAGGTCAGAGACTGTTATCCGAAGACCCTATGGCCCAGAGGCGAAAAGGTAAGAAGATGGCTCAAGGTTATTCCTTGTCGGAGAGGAAATATGCAATGTTTGCGAGGGTTTTGATGTTGTGAATCCTACCCACTAGGCCACTAAGGATTATTGAGAGAGACATAAAGAAGCTCGAGGAACTCCCCGGCGGACCCCCCAAAAGGGGGGTGGTTAAAACATTTGGTCCGCCCCATGACATTATCCTGAACCACAGATAAAGGATGCAGAGAGACGAAGACTGACGGTGCGTAGGGTGAGGGTGAAATGGGAAGTGGGAGAGAGAGAGAGAGAGAGAGAAGAAAAGACCCCCAGAGCGAAAGACCACCGTGTTTAAGACGAGAGAGAGAGATTTTGAGGAGAGAGAGAAGAGGGGGGGGGGGATAGAGAGAGATAAAGAGATAGAGAGAGAGACAGAGAGAGAGAGAGAGAGAGATGTTTGAGAGAGGGAGCCGAGAGAGAGAGAGATTTTTTTTTTTTTTTTTTTTTTTTTGAGAAAATATAGTAATGATCTGCATAACACTCAATACTTGCCCTCAAAATATGTCGCAGTAGGAGCAATCTCACAACACAAATACACTCAGGGGCGGATCTGAAGGGGGGGGGGGGGGTTCCAGGGGTTTTACCGGACCCCCCCCCCCCCCACCACACACACACACACCCCCCCCCCAACAACACACACACACAACCTTTGCCCCAAAGGTAAAAGGTAAGAAAATGGCTCAAGGTTTTCCTTGTTATTCACTAAATATGCAAATGTTTTCGGGGGTTTTGCCCCACTGAACCCCCACAACGCCACTACACCTTAACTCAGGACATAAAGCAGCTCCAGGAACTCCCCGCGGACCACCCCCAACACCCCCCCCCCCTTGCGAAATCATTTGGTCCGCCCCATGACACTCTCCTGAACTAGTCTCCACCATGTTTTCGACGAAGACTGACGGTGGGAGGGTGAGGGTGGCCGGGGAAGTGGGAAGGGTAAAACGACACCATGATCTCAACCCACCCCCATCCTAGCGTCCATACACACGTGTTTAAAGACCCAGTGACGCACCACGATTAAGTCCCTTGGTTTTTTCTGGGTTGCTGTGACCCACATGCGAATTTCCCCATATTCAAATTGAGGCTGCTCTTTAAACTGATGTGTTCGGTTTGAATTTGGGGGCCATTTATATGGGAGTCAGACTTGGTCAAAACCAGATTTCTTTCCAGTTATAAGAGGGAAAACACGTGAAACCCGTGATTTTGACACGTGATCTGGTGGGTCTTTAAGAAACGTTTTGAAAAGAGGAAATGATGAAAAAAAGAAAAAGGGAAAAGGGAAAATAAAGAAACTACAAACCCCTACTCTATGCGCAAAGAGTGATGATAATTGTGGTCAGAAATGTCAAGTACTTCATAACCACTACCATAATAATTTTTCTTTTGTGATAAAGTCAATCTACTACACGACAAGCAAAATTATTATGACACATGCACACACACACAAAACACCACGTCAGCAAACCGACGAAGAGCCTACTCTCGAAAAGCTCCACCCATGATGACTCCTTCAACAGGTCTGACTGTCCTCTCCCTTTCTTTGTTTTTTGTCATCAAATTGTCTTTAATTACCAAGCCAACGCGTACTAAAGAAGCTTTAATCCTCAGGCGGTTTTTAAAACCTTTCACCACCAATGTCGCATTTCCGCACCACACTGATTTAACACCCTTGTCACAAAAAGACATGAAGTTAGGATATGTTATCCAATGACCTTATGTTGTTAATTTTGGGAGATAAGGAAAGGCCTGATTTGATACATGTCATGGGGGGATTCACAGTATTGCAGATGCCAACTTTGCTTTACCCAGGTAAGTTGAGCAGAAATGCTGGGCTACAAAATGGCTGGCGGCGAAAGGTTTATATCAGTTTAAAAAAAAATGTCTCTGCATGGAAAAATGATATCCTATCTGACTGTCCATGTCTTTCCATTACATAAATAATAATATGTGACCCAGCACCACGAAAGGGACATTAAGTCGCTGGGCTAGTTTCTAACAACAGGCTTGGAAAGTCAAAAATCTCATTTTGGGTCAGTTTTGAGTTCTGGGCAATTTCTTGCTCTCTAACATCTTATCTTTCATATTTATAAAGGACGGTCTTTAACCTATGGTCTCTAAATGGTCTTATGAGTGCTTTAAAACGAGTACGTCAATGAATGTTCGTCAGCTAGGCTAGACTTTAAACTGTGTTTTCTCAAAATGGCCGGCACTCACCCTACTGACTTTTGATGCTCATAACTTTGTAACGGAAAAAGATACAAGAATGTTTTTGTATCAGTAGAAAGAGAATTGTCTGCCGTTTTCAAATAGATAATTTTCTCCGAATGGTCAGTTTGAAACTTAATGTCCCTTAAGTGGTGCGGGGTCACATGTTATTCTGCGTCGTGTGCTGACAGAAGATTAGGGTCAAGTGAGTTTTTGAAAATGAAAAAATATATATATATATATTTTTATAGTAAGGATTACTGATAATGGGGAAAGGTCCTAATAGTTTGAGAGACAACAGAAAAAGAAAAAAGGACAGAGAGAGAGAGAGAGAGAGAGAGAGAGAGAGAGAGAGAGAGAGAGAGAGAGAGAGAGAGAGAGAGAGAGAATGACAATGGTTTATTCATTTAGGCCTTTGCCCCTCATGAAGGGGGTACAGGATAATAAACAAACCATCATATACAACTGATTATAATAACATGAACACATTAATGTATCTCATATCATATCTGATCGTAAACGTAAAGCTTTATATAGATCAACCCAAATTGATAACGTTTGCATCGAATATTTGATACCCAGTTTCTTTTATCTCCACTATCTAAATCTAACAGCATTTTATAGGTCTTATGTGGTAATCTGTCATTTTCCATAATCGTCAATTTTAACCAAGAGAGAGAGACTTCAGACTTCAGACTTCAGACACTTTATTTTACAAGGATAAGAATTTAGGCTGGGCCTAGTCTTCCATTCTGTCCTTGGTTCTAAGCACGCAACATATAACTAATACTATACACCAACATTGAGACACAGAAAAATCGTCAACAGAAACAGCAAACAGTAGCAGAAATGCGAACAGTGACATGGTTGGCAGAGCATCAACATCAGTAATAAGAACAAGACAAACAGAAAACCAACCGATCAAATAAACAAATATAAAAAAAGAACAAAAAGGAAACAAACAGCACTACTTCCACCACACGTTACTTCTTCTGCTACCATTACCACTCCTACCTACTACTATTACTGCTACTACCACCATCATCACCACACTACTACTACTACTACTACTACTACTACTACTACTACTACTACTACTACTACTACTACTACTACTACTACTACTACTACTACTACTACTACTACTACTGCTTATACTACTACTACTACTACTACTGCAACATATAACTAATAGTAATATAAACGAATATTAAGACATAGAACAATCATCAGCAGAAACAACATACAGTAGCAGTGATACAACAGTAATATGGTTGGCAGAGCATCAACATCAGTAATAAGAACAAGCAAAACAGAAAACCAAACGATCAAATAAACAAATATAAACATTATTTTAAGAAAACAACACTAGAACACAACACTATTTCCACCATAATTTACATCTGCTACTATCATCACTCCTACTACTATTACTGCTACTACCACCATCGCCACCACACCACTACTACTACTACTACTACTACTACTACTACTACTACTACTACTACTACTACTACTACTACTACTACTACTACTACTACTACTACTACTACTACTACTACTACTACTGTCACCATTTCTAATAATCATAGCATCCTAACACAAGTAATTTAATATCAATGACATTTTTAAAAGCAAAATGGAAAGAGAGAGAGAGAGAGAGAGAGAGAGAGAGAGAGAGAGAGAGAGAGAGAAGAGAGAGAGAGAGAGAGAGAGAGAGAGAGAGAGAGAGAGCGAGAGAGAGAGAGAGAGAGAGAGAGAGAGAGAGAGAGAGAGAGAGAGAGAGAGAGAGAGAGAGAGAGAGAGCGAGAGAGAGAGAGAGAGAGAGAGAGAGAGAGAGAGAGAGAGAGAGAGAGCGAGAGCGAGAGAGAGAGAGACTGAGAGAGAGAGAGAGAGAGAGAAGCTCCTTTTGAAGTTCTTTCTTTCTCTTCTTTTTCTTTTCTTTCCTTCTCTTTCCTTCTTTCTTTGTGTGTGCTTAAAAGCTGCCTGCAGTTACAATCATCATTAACGCGTGCGAAAAGTGTCACAGTGACTTCAGTCACAATTTCCACCCCACGGATGAGCTACGCTGGACAAAAAAGCTTATTGTGACAACACCCCCCTGGATATCGGCTGCAAATGATAGTCATTATCTTCACAATTTATTTTTTAAAGAAAGAAAGGATGTTTTTTAGTCCCCGAGCCGAAGGTTCGGGGAACTATTGTTTTTGGTCTGGTCCGTCCGGCGTCCGGCGTGCCTCCGTCCGTCCGTCCGTCCGGCTATTCGTCCGTTTTTCTCAAAAACTATTCAGTCTATCATCATCACATTTGGTATACTAGTTTGCCAAGATGCAAGCTATTCACTGATGTATTTAGTTTTACTTTAAGGTCAAGGTCGCGCCAGTTACGGGGTTCAAACTCCAAAACACATAATCGCTAATATCTCGCGAAGTTTTGCATGTATTTCAATGCAGTTTTTCTTCACATTTCTTAATGAATGGTCTATAACACAGTTGTCATGAATTTGTCTGTGGATAAGCCCGCTGTGCCCTAGGACCTTTGTGTCACAGGCCCGATATGTCCCACTTCTTTCCGGCCGTCCATCCGTCCGTGCGTGCGTCCTGTTTTCAGTTCTCAATGATCTCCCCGCTGGATGTACAGCCGACACATTCCGATTTCGGAGTAGCTCGGCGATGCTGCGAGGGAACTTTGCAGCCGCTCGGCGTTGCACTTGTTTTCTTTTCTTTCTTCCTCCGAAAATAAAGCAAGTAAAGGTATGGTTGAAAGAAAATAAGTTGCCACCGTTCCGTTCTGTATGGAAACACACCCAAAACGTGGTTCTATTTTATTTTATTTTTTGGAGAAAAAAAAATTCTGTCTTTCTTTTTTTAATCTTTCAATGATGGGCGTTAAAAAAAACCCACTGACCCTGACTTGCTCATTTTAGCCTGAACTGTCACAAAGCTAAGAAAGAGGGTGGGATGTTGATGCAATCTGGGTTTTTTTCCTCCTCTCCATGGAAAACGATTTGAGAAAGGAAGCTCCCCGTGGGGATACCGGGGGGTCTTTCGTAAAATAGTTCCCCCACCTTCTGGAAGTTCTGTGCTTGTAACTTCCTCTAATCTGCCACTCTCTTTGACTCTGCCTTTTCCCTTTGCTTTCTATCATCTACTATCTTTCTGACTTATTGGCTCATCCATTCTCCTGCCTTTAAAAAAATAAAATCTTCCAAATAATGTTTCTTCTTTGAGCTCCTCCGAAATCGGAATGTGTCGGCTGTACGCAGAGGGGAGACCAGTGAAAACTGAAAACCGGACACATACGTACCTTACCCATTATGGCCATATGGCCTGGGAACGCAGAAGAAGAAGAAGAGGAAGAAAGGAAGGAAGAAAGAAAATAGATAGAAAGAAAGAAAGAACTCGCCCTGCTGTGTTTGACAGACGACTGCAATTTGAGCAATCAACTGATTTCTAAAGGAGACGTCAACTCGGGCGACGCGCTCGTCATAACGCTGTCTATAGTCGCTCGCACTCGTGGTCTAAATGTGGCAAAGAAAAGACTAATAGAATCGTCGTCCAATTGTATGTCATAATTTTATCATTCAAATCTGAGGAAAAGTACTGGCGTACGCAATCTTTTTTTTTTCTTCTTCTTTTTTTTGAACCTTTGTAGAGAGGGAATCACACGGTAAGCATTTAATTCCATGTTGAATAATCTCCTTTGAATATCTTAGTGAAAGAACTTGTACAGACAGGTAGGGCAAATCCAACTCGAGCCGCGTTGGCTCGTACGATTGAAAATGTCAGCATTAACCCCTTGACTGCCAGAGCAAATTAAAGAAAAAAATCATTGGGCAAATCATGCTATGAAAAAGACGACTCTGGCAAAATGATCTGGGGATATTACTCTCTTGACTGTGTTAGAGCAAAAGCCAGCACATCAGGGTTATTCCTCTTCATCTGATGACATCATCAGTGATGTCATCAGGTCAGTATGTGATACGTCGGCGGCAGTCAGGGGGTTAAAGACCGTCTTTCTGCGTACGTTGGCGATCTGAAGGCATAGATTTGTACTGAACTTAGGCAGCTGACAGTCTCTCCTTCAACACCACCACCCTCCTCACAACATTAAAATATGTGACCCAGCACCACGAAAGGGACATTAAGTATTTTCTTTTTTTCTGTTTTTTTTTTCCTTTTTGTATATAAGTGTTTACTACTGTTGTTGCTTTTATGTTATTATTTTTTCAATGTTAGATTAGTTTTGCGTGTGCAGTCCTTACTGTGCAACTTAAATATTAGAGTACGCTTTACAAGCTCTTAGCTTGTTGTACTCGAAGTTCATAAATGTATTGCTGCTTTGTTATGATTTTCTATTCTTGAATAAATTCTTGTTTAAACCAAAGGGACATTAAGTCGCTGGGCTAGTGTCTCACAACAGGCTTGCAAAGTCCAAAATCTCATTTTTGTTGTTGTCAACTTTGAGTTATGGGTATTTTTGTGTTCTCTAACATCTTATCTTTCATAGACATAAAGGATAATCTTTAGTATGGTCTCTAAGTGGTATGGCTTGTACCCACGTGTCGTCATATCCGGCCACAAGGAGCGCGCCATATTATGGGAGACCGCCATCTTAGTCAGTAACTTTGTTTGAAAAATGCCAGATCGATGCTGCTTACACACAAATAAGGACTAAGATGGCGACACTTCCGTTGGAAGGGTCGAGATGCGCACGCAGGTGGGGGGGAGCCATAAGTGTTTTATAAAAACGAGTAGGGCAATGCAATTTTTATTTAGCTAGGCTAGTCTTTAGACTGTGTTTTCTCAAAATGGCCGACGATCACCATGCTAGCTACAATTGTCCATAACTCTGGGACGGACAACAATACAAGAATGGTTCTTGTACCATTAGAAAGATAATTATTTGAACTTTTCAGATGCATAGTTTTCTGAGAATGGTGAGTTTGACACTTAATTCCCCCTTCGTGGTGCTGGGTCACATCATAAATACTGGATGTCCCCCCCCCCCCCCCTACTTCTCACTTTCGTTGAGTTGTTTTTTATTCATTCACCTTGCTCACGTGTCCATATGTCCATTCCATATAACCCCCCCCCCCCCCCCCCCCCCCCCCCCCCCCCCCACAGTCCTGGATACGTACGTGTCACATTCCCTCTTATGCTTGTGACGTAAGTGTCCCGCGCGACCCGCTTTCTTTATTTCTTATCTACACCCCCCCCCCCCCCTTCTCCTCCCCTCCCCCCCCCTCGCCTTTTCATTTCTCTGTCCAGCCGCCACGTTAATTGCCCCGCTGCTTCAAACGAACGCCGCGGAAGGGCGTTATCTCTTTCTCCCCGGTCGGCACGTACCACCTACCGAGGTTATCTCCCTTCACCCCCCCCCCCCCTTTCTACCGTCTCATCACAAGAAAGTGACAACCACGGTTATCTCCCTTTGAAGATGGTTTTGCTGTTCTAATCACAAGGTTAGGAATGTCAGGAATGTGATAAGGATGGAATAGGCGCGTGATTGTTCGGTACATTTAGAACAGCAATCTTGTGACGTGTGGACTGTAATACACCAATAGCAGGCTTTCATTGTTTGAAAGTGAAGGCTATAATTGGAGTGGTGAGAAAAAGTTGTCACACAAGATGCTGAAACGTAGCTAGAGCAACACTCACAACCAGTCATCATAAGCCCACTAGTAAGTATTATTGATGGCAGGTGATTGAGATCTGGTTTGTTTGACTCTAGTTTTGATCTAGATCCTATGTTCAATGATGAATAAGGAGTAGATAGATATGTTATAGAAAAGAAGTGGTAAACATTCTATTCTATTTATGTGCACTGATTATTTGTGTGTGTGTGTTTTTGACTTGAACACTTTTGGTACCAGAACCGGAGTTTATGCCTACTAACCCTTTTGTCTATTTTTAGTAGGAAACCTATGGGCCGCAATCTTGCACTTTATGATACCCTTCCTTTCCAGGTGTTGGATGGAGAATGATGTTGTCTTGATCACCTTTTATGTTTTACTGATCTCAGTTTGTTAACTGAAATTCAGTTTATTTATTAACTACATGTAGTGCTATTGTACAAGGGAAGCCTTCAAGCCGGTTGGGATTCACTAATTCCCTGCCGACTGAAGCCCCTTGTCTCTAAGCCATAGAGATCTACATCCACCTTCTCCTGTGATTATCAGCAGGGCATCGTGGGCCGGACGATCATCCCGGACTCCACCAAGCACCAAGACGGGATCGCCGCCAAGACGACCCGCACCCAGAATCCGCGAGGAGACCACGCCTGAACCGTGCCATCCCGCGAAGCCGTAATAGGAACGACTGGGAGCTACTCTCACCTGACGAGCAAGCCCAGAACTTCAAACAGCTAAGTCTACCTGACTGCGCCAATCATTTGAACTTTCCTACGGACACCGAATATAATTAGTAACCCTTCCGGCATGGGGCGAACCTTATAGAAAGACAAAAGTCTTGTGAATCCTTTCGGATTTCATTGTGTTTTAACCATATTTTGTTTTGGCGCCATTGAGCTGCTTTATTATTATTGTTGCATAATCTTATGCAGATTTTGGGAGTAAATAAAATACAAGTGTCAAATAATCCTGAACCCTTTGGTCAGACTGATGAGAGTGGGAGTCTTGTAATTTCATGTAAAACCCTACTTCTCTCTGTCTGCCATTTAGAGCAATTCAACCACTTGTATTTCTTACAACCATCTGACGAGCCAGAACCCGGGCACAAATATAAATTTATTAGATGAAAAGGGGCCGGGAAAGTTGCTCATCTCCCATACCCTAGAGAAGTGGGCTAAAGGCAAATTATCTAAAGTCTTCCCTAGAGACTTAGCCTTTTAACCCATTACCTCGTCACATCTAATTGGGGGCTCGCGTCCGGGATATTTTTTTTCATAAAGTCTAACAAATTTCAATTCAAACGGTAGTTCCTTTTCAAAACTGATCTTGTGTCCACTGGGAAAGTTATTGTGATTTGGTTCACTGTGTTTTGATTTGATTTGTTTGAATGCTATTTATGACTTTATTTTGATGTGCATGCTATTTCTGTTTATGCTGAAATAGTTAAGGGTTGTTTGATACATTCAACTCAACAACTTTGTTTTTATTTTGAATAGTTGTATTTACAACCATGGCTGAGATTGTTAAACTTAGGAGGGAACTTAAAGAATGGGGAGAATCTCTAGGATTGTCAGGCCAAGAGTTAGCAAATTTTGTCATATCTGAATATGACAAAGAGAAAGCTCGCGAGGTGGCTGAGAAAGACAAAGCTCGGGAGGCTCAAGAGGCTGATAAAGCTCGCGAGGAGGCCGAGAAAGACAAACAAAGAGCTCATGAGGCTCAAGAGGCTGATAAAGCTCGCGAGGACGCTGAGAAAGACAAGCAGAGAGCAGAGCAAGAGCAAATCCGTACTCATGAGTTAAGGCAGAGACAACTAGTGCAGGATGCCAAAAATAAAGAACTCGAACTTGAGGCCACTGAGCGAGAAAAAGCGCGAGACCATGAGCTAGCTATGAAGCAGCTAGAAAACTCAGCAGACTCTGAGACTGCTGCCCCTCAAAATTTTCCCCCTCCCATTCATACCTCAGCCATGACCTTCACATTGGAGGCATTCAATGAGGCAACAGAGTCTATCGATGCATTCCTCGATAGATTTGAAAGACTGGCCCAGGAATTTGAGCTTGCTCCGGAAAAGTTCAACCTCAAGCTTGCCCAAAGTCTCAGGGGTGTGGCTTATGAGGTATACAGTAAACTTCCGTCAAGCCAAATTACCGACTACCCAGCTTTGAAAGAAGCCCTGCTCAACAGATA
This sequence comes from Phymorhynchus buccinoides, assembly GCA_017654935.2. Classification (NCBI taxonomy): domain Eukaryota; kingdom Metazoa; phylum Mollusca; class Gastropoda; order Neogastropoda; family Raphitomidae; genus Phymorhynchus; species Phymorhynchus buccinoides. The sequence goes on from CM065694.1 coordinate 18,089,541, forward strand.
CGAGTTGACAGCGGACGCCTACCGGAAAAAGTTCCGGTCAACCAGAAAAGGTAGGGGAGAGTCCTATGCCCAATTTTCAGATAGACTGGGGAACTATCTGACAAAATGGGTGTCCCTTTCTGCCAAAACTGAGTCCTATGAGGATCTCCGGGAACTGATGGTTGGCGAGCAACTGCGCGAAACCATGTCCCCAGAGTTACGCACCTTTACTGCCGAACAAGGTGCCACAACTCTGGCTGACCTCATCCAGCTAAGTGACCGGTACACTCTAGCCCATGATGAACCTAGCGCCCCTAAAAGGCCAAAACTACAGCAAGTAGTTGGGTCCACTGCTTCACAGCAGAGCAGGTTTAACCCCAACTCCAAAAGTGGGTCAAACAGTTCTACCCATGAACGACAACCACTGGGACAACCCTTATTCTGCTCATACTGCAAGTCGAACACCCACAATCGGGATGACTGCAGGAAACTTGCTTACAAGCGGCAAAATGTTGCAACTATGCAAGTCGTCTCGACTTCGCAGAATTGCACAAACCCCTCCCCAATCCAGTGTCCAGGCACACCGTCAGTCGTTGGACAGGCGACTGTCAACAACATCCCTGTTCAGTGTCTCTATGACACTGGACTGTCATGCGACGCCATTGTCTGCGGATCCTTAGTCCCCGCGTCAGCATACACGGGAGACTTCATCTCTCTGCAAGGCCCTGATGCTGCAATCCCCCCTTCCACTTTGCCAGTCGCCATAATCAATGTCGACACCAGATATGTTAAGGGACCCATCAAGGCAGTGCTCATGGACAGTCCTGTCTATGACCTCATACTGGGATCACAGTATGTGTTTTTAGGGCACCCCTCTCAACCTGCTATTGTTTCAGCAGCATTCCCTTCTCCCCAATCCACAAACCAACTCCCTCCCTCCTTCCCAAAGAGCAAATCTCCCTCAGCAGGGAAGAAACCTCTCAACGCGGCAAACCAAATTGCCGCGCGAGCAAATCCAGATTGTCCCAAGTCCCCAAGTCCGCCACAACTTGGAAAATCCTTCCCAAGGAATGTCCGCCTAACGACCCAAGACCACTCGCCACAGGTACCTCAGGTGAAAGGCAGCACTGTACCCGCAAACACCCACCGAAGGTACTATCGGGACAGGCCGCCGCACGTACAGCCGTCACCTACCCCTCCCTTTCAGCGAGTGGCAGTCGACTTGGTCGGGCCTCTACCTAAACGGAAGAAGAAATTCCGGTACATAGTCACCGTGGTCGACATATGTACCATGCAGTGCGATGCCGCCCCAATCTCCTCACTTGATGCTAGTCAGGTAGCCGCGGCACTCAAAGCCATTTTCGCCCGAATCGGCCTACCAAACCACATCATCAGCAATGATGAATCCAGGCTAAAGGGGAAACTCAGGCAAGAGGTGTTTGCTATTCTGCAATCAACCTTGGGACAACTCAACACAGGATTGCCGCACCAACCTCAGTCGGAATCCATTCCACTGATCTCTAACCCACCTGCTCCTTTGAACTCTGTGTTGCGACCAGATGTTCCACCATTCCAGCCGACCCAGTCTCCCCACTAATTTGTCCCTGTCACCCAAGTCGAAAGTGGAGTCGGCGTTCCACAGGAAGATTCCGGTACCAGAATCTTTTCTTCGGGGGGCCTCTGTGACGTAAGTGTCCCGCGCGACCCGCTTTCTTTATTTCTTATCTACACCCCCCCCCCCCCCCTTCTCCCCCTCCCCCCCCCTCGCCTTTTCATTTCTCTGTCCAGCCGCCACGTTAATTGCCCCGCTGCTTCAAACGAACGCCGCGGAAGGGCGTTATCTCTTTCTCCCCGGTCGGCACGTACCACCTACCGAGGTTATCTCCCTTCACCCCCCCCCCCCCCTTTTCTACCGTCTCATCACAAGAAAGTGACAACCACGGTTATCTCCCTTTGAAGATGGTTTTGCTGTTCCAATCACAAGGTTAGGAATGTCAGGAATGTGATAAGGATGGAATAGGCGCGTGATTGTTCGGTACATTTAGAACAGCAATCTTGTGACGTGTGGACTGTAATACACCAATAGCAGGCTTTCATTGTTTGAAAGTGAAGGCTATAATTGGAGTGGTGAGAAAAAGTTGTCACACAAGATGCTGAAACGTAGCTAGAGCAACACTCACAACCAGTCATCATAAGCCCACTAGTAAGTATTATTGATGGCAGGTGATTGAGATCTGGTTTGTTTGACTCTAGTTTTGATCTAGATCCTATGTTCAATGATGAATAAGGAGTAGATAGATATGTTATAGAAAAGAAGTGGTAAACATTCTATTCTATTTATGTGCACTGATTATTTGTGTGTGTGTGTTTTTGACTTGAACACTTTTGGTACCAGAACCGGAGTTTATGCCTACTAACCCATTTGTCTATTTTTAGTAGGAAACCTATGGGCCGCAATCTTGCACTTTATGATACCATTCCTTTCCAGGTGTTGGATGGAGAATGATGTTGTATTGATCACCTTTTATGTTTTACTGATCTCAGTTTGTTAACTGAAATTCAGTTTATTTATTAACTACATGTAGTGCTATTGTACAAGGGAAGCCTTCAAGCCGGTTGGGATTCACTAATTCCCTGCCGACTGAAGCCCCTTGTCTCTAAGCCATAGAGATCTACATCCACCTTCTCCTGTGATTATCAGCAGGGCATCGTGGGCCGGATGCTTATCC
>CM065694.1:18097248-18099748 GCA_017654935.2 Phymorhynchus buccinoides
CATGTCGAACCCGTGATTTTGACACGTTATCTGGTGGGTCTTTATCTATTGCATAGTGTGTATAAAAGAATGGAGAATGTTTACTGCTGAACGTTTTCACCCTCACAAAGTCATCGTGTTATACTTGTCATAAAACATTAAGGGTTAATAGCTCTTTCTGCTGCTAACGTTTTCCTTGATAATAGAAACATTCGTAGGTGAATGTGTTCAAACACCACTCTTACCTAACAACTGAGGATAACTGTTGACAATGCACTGTTATTGCACATGACATCAAGTTGATTGTTTTTGTTTGTGGCACAAGCCACAAACCTATAACTCACTTTGTCGGTCTGTCGGTCGGTCCAAAATTGTCGCACATATTGTAAAAGAGAAAGAAAAGCGTGCCACAAACGATTGCGAATCCGCGCTTGTTTTTTCTCTGTATGCAAATTGAAATTTAAAACACTTCTGAATTTTGAAACCAAATCCTACCTTGTTTCAAAAATTAATTAGCAATAGACAATCGGGAAGAAATATTAGAACAATGACTGAGGTAAGCATATTCAATACTCAAATAATCCTTCTTCTAATCTTTGCAAAGTACAAGGGAATTCGCGTTCTTCCAAATATGCCCGTTTTGTAAGCAGCTTTAGTTAAAAGGGCAAATAAGTGTTATTTTAACAATGCACACAGGATATTGTTCTCCTCACCATGTTTATTGTCTTAGCTAAAGCATAACTTTGTAATCTCTATACGATTTTATTTTTGTTTTGATATCAAAATTAACTCATTTGCACAATGATACAATCTATGGAACAATTATTGTGGCGGTACCATAGCCGATGAGGTTTAACCGAGGCGTGGTTACTGCTACAGCTATCTGTACTGTTAACAAATCGGGACTGTACTGGTGTTGCACTGCCTCCGGGCATTGCCTCCAGTATTGTTCTCACCATCTTTGTATCTACAAATGTCCCATATGATTGTGTCTGTTCCAGACCGAGAGGACGTAAAACATCATTTTCGCTCCTATGGAACAACCGTTTGCTCAGATGAATTTTTATTATGGGTTGACATAGGCCTGTTGTAGGGGACAACAGTAACATGAGAGGTGTACAATAGATGGGTTTTTTCTACAGTTATGGAAAATCATAGCACAGTTTAGTCTTTTATGGAAGACCATGACTCTCAAAAGATGGGGGGGTGGGGGGGGGGGTGGGCATTTGCACTGGCTCTAGTGCTGTGGCCAAAGGGACGTGGTGGTCTTTGGGGACCTTCCCCAACGGTAGCTGTCCCATTGGCTGAGAGAGTGGGAATGTACCCTGGGAAAGGCATCCCCACAATAAACCAATTCTAGCCCAGCCCGTTGGAATAGCACCTGCCCCCCTCTACTATCTAGCAGTCTGGTCGTAAACAATTGACAGAGCGGCCCATGACTTCTTGTGATTAGTATGTATTTGGTTTGGGTGGGATCACTGACATCAGTGAACAACTGGGGTCACAACAAAGGTGGCCACATGGAGTAGAACGTGGGGTGCTTGACCTCTCGGCGTCATTCCCAAGTGCAAGGGTGGCAGACTACACTTGAAGTTCTGCTGAGTGGCAGACAGCAGAAAGGGCGGCGCGGTCACCCTCCCTCGCCATGGACATTGGCTGACTTGGCATGCGGACGGGGCGACGTACGATGACTTGGATGATCTCTGCAGCTGCCGATGTCCAGTAGTGCTCCGGGTACACCGGAGGCGAGGGTCTCTACTGGGGAGGGGGGGAATCACATCCGCATGCAGAGACTGTTCGACTCGAAGGGTGTCTCCCGCCGTGTGTCGACGACACCAGCATCCCGGTGTAGAGAAGGCTGTCCGGTGGTCCTGAAGACGGCCTTTGGGGAGAGGGGTTAGCATCCAGCAGTTGAGATTGACAACCTACGGGTGGTCTCACAATGCTTTACCATCTCTGCCCCGCGTCGACGAAGCTGATCCCACCCTAAGCATCAAAGAGAAGAAGAAAGCCCAGACTCGGACACCCGTCCAAACGACACAGTACCAGACTGTGAACCCCTATGTTCGAGGGTTCCACAACGCTATTGGGAATCGACCACGACGCCTTGCCACATCCAGAACCAGTCTCATCACCATCGCATCGTCTCCATCCCCGGGAAGACCCTGCTGTCTTCAGGAATATCGTCCATAAGAGTCCACGACTGACTGGACGCTAAGCTGAACTTCATTCTTCTTCATTCTCTCGGTGTCGTAGCCTTTTGCCTTTGATCTCGGAGGTGTGTGTCCCGTGTCTGCGGTAAAAAAGGGACTGTCTTTTTTTTCTTTCCAGGGGGGAAGCTACTTAGAAATGTATGGGTTAATCTGTCACCCTTTGGATTCGTTATCTGTCTCACGCTACGCTAAGGTAAAAGATGAGCACACAAAAGAACTTAACTGCCCACACACAAAGCAAGGACAGGGCCTATCTCTCTTTCCCTCCCCCTCCCCCCCCCCATTCTCTCTCTCTCTCTCTCTCTCTC
>CM065694.1:18107248-18117248 GCA_017654935.2 Phymorhynchus buccinoides
GGCGTCATTAAAAAGCAAAATTTTTATTTTTTAATTTTTTACTAGGTTGGGAAAATTAATTGAATGGACGTTGTTAAAAAACAACAAGAGGCAAAGGCTTCAAGGCTCACTCGAACATGCACATGTGGGACAACAATAAATATTGAGAGGGCTGTCTAAAGTACAAGATTGCCAATGCAAATTTCAAGTACAAATGAAACTATATACAACTTAAAAAAAAAAAAAAAAGTGCCCGTGCCGAGAATCGGACCCGGAACCATTGGCACGAGAGACAGACACTCTACCAATGAGCTATCGAGGCTTTCAGTGTTGATGAGTTTCTTAAACCATGCTGCCTGTTGAATACTCTCTAACCCACTAATCTAAAATGTTATCTGTTTGTTATCTGTTTACAGCGTTGTTTTAAGTATTTAATTGTTCAAATCATTATTGTTTGAAAGCTTGCATAAACATCTATGTGTATGCAAAGTTTGAACAATGTACGCCTTCTATTTCCCGAGAAAATGCCAACGTTAAAGTTTGGAGATTAGACCACGGACGCAACACACACACGCACACGCACACGCACACGCGCACATGCGCACGCACACGCACACACACACACACACACACACGCACACGCACACGCACGCACACACACACACACACACACACACACACACACACACACACACACACACACACACACACACACACACACACACACACACACACACACACACACACACACACACACACATACACACACACACACACACACACACACACACACACACACACACACACACACACACACACACACACACACACACACACACACACACACACACACATACACACACACACATACCTACACACACACACACACACACACACACACACACACACACACACACACACACACACACACACACACACAACCGAACAACTATCATACTATAGACTCACTTCGTGTTTACACGAGTGAGCCAAAATGTTGTAAAACAAATCCGCTCCATGACACTTCACGTGACAGCGACACTTCCTGCATTAGTCCTGTCAATCACAGGAGGAAAAAGGTCGCGTGCACACCCTTCGGAAGCCGGAACAGGAATTCTTTGTCCCGCTCCACTGCGACTGCGCCACCGGAAGGTCAGAGGTCGTAGACTAAGGGCAATCACTCTAATGGTCAATTAGTATTGTTCTCCCCTGCTCCTATGATGTCGTCAGGCGTGAAGCATGGCGGGACAAAGCTGCCTGCCTATTCTTCTAAAGTTGTGCTTTGGTATTAGAAGACTTGGCATGACAGGTTGGGGCTTCAGGGAAATTATGCAGTTGATTTGCGCGACGGCTGAAATGTGTTTGAGTGACATAATAATACAGTATATTAAAGAAGAAAATAATGTACTTGGTTCGTTGGTTAGCTGGCGATGAGAAGTTAGAACTCTCTCTCTCTCTCTCTCTCTCTCTCTCTCTCTCTCTCTCTCTCTCTGTGACATGGGCCAATGTCTCATTCATTAAAACCGTTCAGTGTTCTCTCTCTCTCTCTCTCTCTCTCTCTCTCTCTCTCTCTCTCTCTCTCTCTCTCTCTCTCTCTCTCTCTCACACACACACACACACTCTCTCTCTCTCTCTCTCTCTCTCTCTCTCTCTCTCTCTCTCTCTCTCTCTCTCTCTCTGTGTACGTGTAAGTGCGCATGCACGTGTGTGTGTGCATCTGTGTGTATGTGTATGTGTATGTGTGTTTGCACACGCGTGTGCGTATGCCTGTGTGTGTTGGGGGGGGGGGGGGGGGGGGTGTTGTACACACGTGTGTGGTTATGTGGCCGGAATGGATTTGCTTAAGTCAAAACAATGACCTACATATTTATCATGTAGTATGAATACCCAACAGGTTTGTAAACTAAGCTATTTTATCTTGTCTGTTTGACACCCCACCTTTTCTTTTGTTTTTGACACCACCATCTCTACTACCGCGCGCCCTTCACCCGCCCCGCTTGCAGTAACCTCGTAATAATATAATTTAGTTTGCATTTCTCCCATTTCGAATATTTTGTTTAGTTTCCAAAATGTCATGGTAGATGCACAGAAAGGCTTTCTACGTTAAAATTATGTAACAGCCGCGTCAACAACAACACGAATTTGAAAGCTCTGATGAAATGAAAACTTCTGCAAGGGAGGCAACTATGTCCTTGAAATTCGTTTGAAAAAAAGTTTCATAAGCTAGAAAATAGTTTATCACTAAGCTATTTCATTATTCTTTCTAACTTCAATTGTTTCTGAGTTTTATTTTTCACAGTGGTTCTTAGTTCATTTACATTGATTATAAATACCATTAATGATTTATGTTTGTTTTCATCAGCCGTCATGTCTAGTGTATATATATATATATAGCGAGCTATGCTATTAAACGTCAAGCTTGTTGTTGCTCAAGAATATTGACAATATAGATTGCAGTATATATGTACACAATTTAACTAAAATTAATAAATATATAACTTTATACCAGGAGCAATTTGTTTTCAATCTTCCGAAAAATGCAATGAGCGGCTTAGCTGGCTGTTTTGACCGCCAGGTGGCATAGCGCTCGAGTGGGGCTAATCCTCTTTCTATTCGTAGTTGGGGATAAAGAGAGAGAGAGAGAGAGAGAGAGAGAGAGAGAGAGAGAGAGAGAGAGAGAGAGAGAGAGAGGGAGAGAAGTCCCTCTCTCTCTCTCTTTTTCTCTACCCCCAACTAAAGATATCACGAGATAAGCCCCTATTTGAGTTGGTTGCCACCTGGCGGTCAAATTGGCGAGCTAGGTTGACCATTGCTGTTAGTAGAAGCAGTACACAACAGACGCAACAGTATCATAGCAAACATAGACTTCATAATTACACAATGCAACCCCCAAGTTTGTAGTGGAAGTGTCAGAGAAATAGCTAGACCAGCCACTATAGCTACTAAGTCGCTTCAACAAGTAGCATCAGTAATAACAGCAATAGTAGCACTAGCTACACCAGTACTTGTACCTCCAATAATCATCATGCTGCTCCTCCTCCTCACCACCATTATCATTATCATCATCAGCCATCTGTGCCCTTTCCTAGAGCCTAAGAGCTTTCCATTTCCATCTCCAGTCACCAACCGGCACGCCGCCAGTTAATCCCGAAATTCATATCTGGGCCCTCCGACAAGAGCTCGAGCTCCGTAATTTGGACAGAAGTCAGCGCGACAGACAGACAGACAGACAGTCAGACAGTCAGACACACCCTAGACGTCGACCGACACTGCCTCAATATTCGGGATCCATTTTCACCTCGTCTCTCACTAATCGCCCCAATCCACCCCGTACAATCCTCTTCGCTGGCTACGAGAGAAACTAGAGATTTTACGCCTTCTGGACGAAAGGGCCATTTGAGGCATTTGAAATTGTAAAGATGCTATAGCTGGCTACCCTAGCGAGCAGCGTTTAAGTAGCTGCAGGTAGGAGAGTCTTAGTTGTGAAAGTGCTTCCCTCGTTGCGTTTTCTCTCCCAGGGCAATAAATATGGACAAGATAAAGTATTATATACCGATGTACAAGTAGAGCCAGCCAAGCGTGGAATATAAAACAATATATTGATATATCATTTGCGTATATTAACCCCGATCTTCATCTTATTGTTGGTGTTTACAAGTCTAAAAAACAGCAATTGTTGTTTGTGTTTAAGTTCATTGCCTCTGTTTGTGTTTATCTTTATACGTTATATTTTGTCACCACATCTTATGAAGTACATTTGTGTTAAAAAATATAATGTGAAACTATATTCTTTGCGCAAGAATGCGTGTTACAGTGTGTGTGCTGCGACCATTGTTGTGAACATGAATGCGTTTTCATTTCTCTGCAGATCTGAGCCTTGTTTCCTTTTCTTGCTTTTCTGTTGATACATATCGGTATATATTCGCTATTAGGACTTTGGAATGGGATACTTCTTTTATCCTATTTGTCGAGCCTTGCTGTTTATCACACTGTTGAGCACAGTTGAGCCCAACGTCGAATTTCAAAGTTGAGCCTAAGGTCGAATTGCAAAGATGTTAGGCTCGACTAAACATTCGACCTTAGGCACAACTTTGAAATTCGACGTTGGGCTCAACTGTGCATTCGACCTTAGGCTCAACGATGCATTCGACCTTAGGCTCAACCGTACATTCGACCTTAGGCACAACTTTGAAATTCGACGTTGGGCTCAACTGTGCATTCGACCTTAGGCTCAAACGTAAAACTTACATAACATTTTCGACATTAGGCACACTTGTCAGTCATGCCATTTTGTTTCGACCTTAGGCGCAACCGTACATTCGACGTTATTCCGGTCACCCATTTGGTATACTAGTTTGCCAAGATGCAAGCTATCCACTGATGTATTTAGTTTTACATTAAGGTCAAGGTCGCGCAAGTTACGGGGTTCAAACCCCAAAACACATAATCGCTAATATCTCGCGAAGTTGTGCATGTATTTCAATGCAGTTGTTTTTCACAACATTTCTTGATAAATGGTCTAAAACACAGTTGTCATGAATTTTTATGTGCGCTCGTGTGCGCATAATCGCGCGCGCTCAAATCACGGGTCCGAACCCCAAGGCTATTTATAAAAAAAACTATTCAGTTACGTGCTGTTCTGATGCGTTCTTATGTATGTGTACAACCGACGCATTCCGATTTCGGAGTAGCTCGGTGATGCTGCGAGGGGACTTTGCAGCCGCTCGGCGTTGCACTTGTTATTGTTGTGACGGCGCGAGTCTTTTTTTAAAAATATATAAACATCGTTTATATAACATCAACATAAACTGTACATAGTGCGGTAAAGCATGTACCTAACATGAGTCAGAGAGAGAGAGAGAGAGAGAGAGAGAGAGAGAGAGAGAGAGAGAGAGAGAGAGAGAGAGAGAGAGAGAGAGAGAGAGAGCGTGTCTGCATGTTCACAGTCACACTCACAATCTACTTGTATGTGTGTGCGCGCGCGCATGTGTATGTGTGTGTATGCCTGCGTACGTGCGTGCGTGTGTGCGTGCGTACGTGTGTGTGTATGTGTGTGTGTGTGTGTGTGTGTGTGTGTGTGTGTGTGTGTGTATGTGTATGTATGTGTGTGTGTGTGTGTGTGTGTATGTGTGTGTGTGTGTGTGTGTCTGTGTGTGTATGTGTGTGTGTGTGTGTGTGTGTGTGTGTGTGTGTGTGTGTGTGTGTGTGTGTGTGTGTGTGTGTGTGTGTGTGTGTGTGTGTGTGTGTGTGTGTTGTGTGTGTGTGTCTGTGTGTGTGTGTGTGTGTGTGTGTGTGGGGCGTGTATGTAATTCTGCATCTTATTCTGTTTCTATCTGTTACTGTTTGCCTGCTTACCCACCTCTCTCTCTCTCTCTCTCTCTCTCTCTCTCTCTCTCTCTCTCTCTCTCTCTCCCTCTCCTCTCTCTCTCTCTCTCTCTCTCTCTCTCTCTCTCTCTCTCTCCTCTTCTCTCTCTCTCTCTCTCTCTCTCCTCTCTCTCTCTCTCTCTCTCTCTCTCTCTCTCTCTCTCTCTCTCTCTCTCTCTCTCTCTCTCTCTCTCTCTCTCTCTCTCTCTCTCTCTCTCTCTCTCTCTCTCTCTCCTCTCTCTCTCTCTCTCTCTCTCTCTCATAATAATAACACACACACACACACACACACACACACACACACACACACACACACACACACACACACACACACACACCAAGCAACATCGTAGGCATTTTTCCTTTTCAGCAAACTTTTTAATTTTAAAAAATAACACCACAAAAAACAATTGCGATCCCATGAAAATAAATAGCAATACTTTCCACTTTAATTAAAAAGTCAATGAATCATAGCAAATCAGATGATTAACAAGCCAATCATAATACCAGTCAGTGACTCACAATCAGTCGTGCAATGAAATAAGACGAAAATGGATCCTAGTTTAATTAACGGAATCATTATGTCATGGATAAAAAAAAAGAAGAAGCAGAGGCTGTATATAGTTACGGGCTTCCCCGTGGGGATACCGGGGGGGTCTTTCGTACAAATAGTTCCCCCCACCTTCTGGAAGTTATGTGCTTGTAGCTTCCTCTAATCTGCCACTCTCTTTGACTCTGCCTTTTCCCCTTGCTTTCTGTCATCTACTATCTTTCTGACTAATTGGCCCATTATCCTGCCTTTTTTCAAAACAATCTTCAAAATAATGTTTCTCCTTTGAGCTCCTCCGAAATCGGAATGTGTTGGGCTGTACGCAGCGGGGAGCCGGAGACCAGTAAAACTGAAAACCGGACACATACGTACCTTACACATTATGGCCATATGGCCTGGGAACGCAGAAGAAGAAGAAGAAGTTACGGGCCCGTAACCGCACAATCATTATGTCATTGATAGAAAAAAGAAGAAGCAGAGGCTGTAGTTACGGGCCCGTAACCGCACAATCATTATGTCATTGATAGAATAAAAAGAAGCGGAGGCTGTAGTTACGGGCCCGTAACCGCAGCCCCAAGACTACGTTAAGCCACACAGTTATAAACTGTACGCTTCTGTCTAATAAAAAAAATAATATGACTTTAACCTGACCCTAACCTTATTCCAAACGATATCCTTCCCTGTATCCAAACCGTCAAATGTGAATTTACTTAACTAAAATAAAGAAATACTTTTGATGGCAAAAAGTTTGACTTCGTTTAAATCGCTTCTCCCAATCTATTCATACCTAATGTTGCAACTGCGGCGTACCCGTAGACATTGCGAGGGAAAAACCCACCAAGATGGCGCCGCCATATGAAATGTACACCCAGTTCAAAGCAGAGATTAAAACAAACCAAAAATCTAAGCAAAGTTTCCTGCATTACAATGGAAATAAAGCGGACAAAATAACCCTGAATGCTCCTACTTGTAAATTTCGAATTATATGCCTTGAATTTCATCATCAAATAAGACCTGCTGGTGAAATGTAGGGGAGTTCATTTTGAACTCTAAGGTTCGGGGTGGTTTGGGGTGTTTTTTTCGTTAACAGAATTTCTAGATATCAGCATAGCATTATTTGATTTTTAAAAAATATATTTTACAACGAAATATTGGTAGATAACACCTTTTCACTCTACCTACTTTGGTTTAAATTTATCCATTGTCTTTTAAGTAATCAGTACGATACTGAAAATGTCGTCACTGGGAATACGCTGATATTGCTTACCATAATGGAACTAAAGTTGAAAAAGAAATGGTATGCTCCTATTTGTAAATTTCGAATTATCTGCCTTGAATTTTGGTGAAAAATGTAGGGGAGCTGATTTTGGACTTTGTGAATTGTCTTTTGAATAATCAGTGTGATATTCGAATTATTGTCACTGGGGATACTCTGATACGGCTGGCCGCACGTGCAAGGTCTCAGGAACCATTGTGCCAAGGTTCGTGACGATCTGTTCAGTGGTTTAGGCGCTATGAACTGGAACGCATGGTGGTCACACACAGACGTACACACATACATACTGACAACAGAGAAACGCACAGCCCTCCTCCCCATTGTAACATATTCCTGTTCTTCTTCTTCTTCTGCGTTCCCAGGCCATATGGCCATAATGGATAAGGTACTATGTGTCCGGTTTTCAGTTTCCACTGGCCTCCCTGCTGCGTACATCCAACACATTCCGATTTCGGAGGAGCTCAAAGGAGAACAATTATTTGGAAGGGTTATTTTTTTGGTAGAAAAAAAGGCAGGAGAATGGGCCAGTAAGTCATAAAGAATTTAGATGACAGAAAGCAAAGGAAAAAGGCAGAGTCAAAGAGAATGGCAGATTAGATGAAACTTACTAGCACAGAACTTCCAGAAGATGGAAGAACTATTTTCTACGAAAGACCTCCAGGTATTCCCACGGGGAGAGACTCGTGGAGGGGGGGGGGGGGGGGGGGGGGGTCATCCAGCTCCCCGTATGGAGGCACGAGGCATCCACCCACTGCCCCACCTGTTCTGTCAAAACTCAACTGGGAGTACACAGTATGGGCAACACACTACTCACCATCCAAAGAAAGGAGGTTTCTTCTTAAATGAAAAAAAGAATTGTGCAGATAATAGAGATAAAAACAAAACAAAAACCATTATGCATTAAACGACGACTTCGTTGTTTATTTACTCCCTTGTTTTTCAACACAAATGCTGGAGTTTTGGGGTGCACATGCTCGAATCTTTCATGGACAAAGTCATACATTTTCAGCACGATTCAATGAACGGTTTTCAAAATATGAAGCAAAAAGTAAAAGTATGGGTGCAACCACACCCACGGGGTACTGGAAGGGTTAAATTAAACAAGCGCAAAATCGCAATAGTTTGTGGCGCGCGGTCTATTTTTACCACACCAATCAGGAGTCATCTCCCCTGGCTTTTCAATAATTTTAATCTGTAAACCAGAATGTTATCTCTGCACCCTTTCGTAAACTGTTTATATATTTTGGAAAACATTTAAAACTATGTATCCTACTTATACTCATCAAAAGAAGCACCGCATACTCGTCGTGTCTGTTGTAGTGTCTGTATTACGTATGTTTATTATTTTGTACGCTTTTAAAATACATCATTTTAAAGAGCGGCCTCAATTAATTTTGAAGTGTAGCTTCGATTTGAAGTGCGACAATGTTGTCAAAATGTGCGACAATTTTGGAACGACAGACCGACCGACAAAGTGAGTTATAGGTTTGTGGCTTGAGCCACAAACAATAAAGCACACAGTTCACAATGGCACACCAAAGAAAAGTAACAGCAGCGTAGGAATACTTGACAGCAAAGCTAGCATGACTCTGCCAATGATCGATAACAATGAACACCATTCGTACAGCAACAAATAAGCAAATAAATATGTACGTGATAAGACAAATAAACAAACACAATTTAATAGACAAACAAGGAAGATAAATCCGAGCGGGTTTACAATCCCATCGCATTAGTTCGTTCCCTGTGACGGACGGACGGACGCACGGACGGACGGACACAGATACAAATAATAGTACCCATCTTCGCTTAAGCTCCTGAACAAATAAATAAGTGAATCAATCACTCAACCAATTCATCAATAAACAGGGACATACATAAATAAATAAATGCATACATAAATAGATAAATACGCCATTCAATAAATAATTCGACAAATCAATAAGTTATTCAACAAACCAATGAATAAATGATTATTATTAAGTCATCCTTTGGAACTGTTATCATAATAATAAAAACGACAATCAGTTTGCTAAATATTAACTGTCAGCTCATTATAAAAACAATGCATTAATAGTTACAAAACAGGGAATAGCAACATCTCGCAGAGCGTGTAACTATATAGACACAATCTGTACACACACACACACTCCTTCTGTCGCTTTCACTTCCCTGAAGTGAATCATAAATATTAATTTACAGCCAGACATATGGACGCAACGATTCATTCATCGTCACTAAATATTTGAGCAGTTGAAAAAAATCTAGCTCCTTGTTTATGTGAGAATCTGTAGTCGTTATCGTCCACTAAGCAGGCAAAAAAAAAGGAAAAAAGCAGCTCTGGAATGAAATCAGAGTGAGATCATGATGTAGGCCTACATAATAAGACCACGTGGAATAATATACTGTACACATTATTTTGGTAACTGGAATGCAAGACAAAAGCAATAGAAAAATTGTACAGTATAGCAGAATTAATATGATGGAAGTGATTGATGATGACAATGATGTTGATGATGACAATGAAGATGATGACAACGACAATGGTGATGAAGATGATGATGATGATGATGATGACAAAAACGACGAATATGACCACGACGATGACGAAGATGACAACGACGACGACGACGACGATGATGACGATGATGATGATGATGATGATGATGATGATGATGATGATCACTTCCACGACAAACATGGAAATGTTCTGCAACAAGGAAGACAAATTAATACGTCGTTAAGAATTACACCAAGTATGGAATACTGAATTGTGAATAATCAGGTGGTTAAAGAATACTTGGTATATTTTTATTTACATCATTGTACAT
>CM065694.1:18124748-18127248 GCA_017654935.2 Phymorhynchus buccinoides
GCTTTGAGGTTGGATTGGCCGTGTTCATCAAATAATAACCATCTTCTCCCACTGTTTCCCAACCAATACGAGAAAAAAGAAAGAAAAAAAAAGCTTGAAAAGTGTGATGCACGAACTCTGGAGGAAATTTGAACGATACGATTCCGTGAGATTTTCACTTGATGGTACTCTTTTTACTACTAAGCTGGTTAATTATGCATTGATATTGTGCATGCGTGCGTGCGTTGATGTGTGCGAACGTGTGTGTGTGCGCGCGAGCGCGTGTGTGTGTGCGTGTGCGTGTAAGTGTAAGTGTATGTGTGCGTGTGCGTGTGCGCGTGCGAGACACATAGAGGAATGAAATGTGTATAATTATGAAATTATTTCCTCCCATTCCTCACTTAATTATTGCACGTGGTAATTTTGGTTAATGTAAGATACAACAGCTGACAATAGTTTATGTCGCTGCTCGTAATACTTCATACCATTTATGTATTGTTCCTTCCACTTCCCTTCCTTATGCCTTGCTATGTGTTCCCTTGGTTGGTTTACTTTGGATTGGGTTCGATCATTATTGTTTACTTTTTATGTTTCTTTTTCTTTTCCCTTATCTATGAATGATCAATGTATCTACACCAACACCCCTTCCCCTCACCTCCCCTTCTTGATACGGGCAGATGGCCTAATCATTAAAAATGTTCTGAGTTCTGAGTTCTGAGTTCTCTCTCTCTCTCTCTCTCTCTCTCTCTCTCTCTCTCTCTCTCTCTCTCTCTCTCTCTCTCTCTCTCTCTCTCTCTCTCTCTCTCTCTCTCTCCTCTCTCTCTCTCTCATGGTTGCAATAATCGTAAACTTAAAAGCGACACCGGAGACCGGCTGCCTAATAATTATTATCATATCACCTAACAAAAACGTTTTCCCCCCTTCTTTTTTTCCTTCTCCTCCCAAAGTCTGTTGCGGCTTTGCGGCTGCCATTGAATTGAATAACCCACCAGTCAGACGGGTTGAGGCAATCAATAATCACGTGCACGCATTTTGGACTGAAATGTAAAAGCTCCTTTAACCCTTTCGCCGCCAATGTCGCATTTATGCACCACAATGGTTTAACCCTTTCGCCGCCAGCCGGTTTTTTCAGCCCAAACATACCATTAAACTTACCTGGGTAGAGAAAAAACAGATCTGCAATATTGTGAATTCCTCAGTGACGTGCATCACATTAGGCCTGTCCTTACCTCCCGAAATTGAGAAACTAGGGTCTTCGGATAACAGGCCCTGGTTTGATGCCTTTTAGTGACATGGGTGCTGAACCATCGTGGTGCAAAAATGCGACATTGGCGGTGAAAGGGTTAACACCTATGCCACTAAAAGGCATCAAATCAGGGTCTGTTATCTGAAGACCATATTGGGAGGTAAGGATAGGCCTAATGTTATGCATGTCACAGAGGAATTCCCAATATTGCATATAGAAAACATTCTCTACCCAGCTAAGTTTCATGGTATTTTGGGGGCTGAAAAATGGCTGGCGGCGAAAGGGTTAAACTTTTTAAAAAAAAGTTTTAAACTTGTCAACATGGACAAGAATGGGTTTAGAGCGTGGGGTTGGGGTTAACTTATTTGGGGTTGTCTGAAGATTAGCCTATGAATGGGGCATTTGCCACGAGTGTTCGTTCTCTATACTAGACTACTAATTTGCCCGCACTCGTTCTGCCCGAGTTACGCTGACATTTCTAATTCAACTCTCTAAACTCAACTCAGTGAATCTGAAGGTCGTCCTCACGTGGCAAATGCCCTAGTTGTGTGGTGGTGGTGGTGGTATTTTGTATTTTGATATTATTTCTGGTCTCACGTCACAGTGAAGTTCGGGCTGCTCCCGCCCGGAGAGCGCGTCGCCGCTAGCGCAGTACCACCCATGGTGATGGGTGGTGGTCTTGATTGTTGTGTTGCTCTTTCTGCTTCTGTTGTTCTGTTGTTGTTGTTGTTGTTGCTGATACTGCTGTCCTCCTCCTCCTTTTCCTGCTGCTTCTCCTTCCCCTCCTCCTCTTCCTCCTCCTTTGTCCTCTTCTTCCTTTTCGTCATCGACTTCTTCTTCTTCTTGTTCTTTTCCTTCTCCTCCTCCTCCTCCTCCTTCTTCTTCTTCTTCTTCTTCTTCTTGTTCTTCTTTTTGTTCTTGTTCTTGTTCTTCTTGTTCTTCTTGTTCTTGTTCTTCTTGTTCTTCTTGTTCTTCTTGTTCTTCTTGTTCTTCTTCTTCTTCTTGTTCTTCTTGTTCTTCTTGTTCTTCTTCTTCTTTTTCTTCGGTGTATATTGCTTATGCCGTTGTTGTTTGTCTTCTTCGCTTACATTGTTCGATACGGTGTGGTGTTATTGTTAATGTTGTTGCTGATATCGTTCTTCCTCTTCTTCTTCTTCTTCTTCTTCTTCTTCTTCTTCTTCTTCTCCCCCCTCCTCCTCTTTCTCATGCACTCTTCCCTTGTGGCTTCTTCTAATTCCTTACCTCGTCCTCCTCCTCCTCCTAATTTTTCTTCTC
>CM065694.1:18139748-18149748 GCA_017654935.2 Phymorhynchus buccinoides
CATCAGAATCATGTAGACAGTAGGATTTCATCAGAATAATTTAGACAGCAGTATTTCATCAGAATCATTTAGACAGTAGGATTTCATCAGAATCATTTAGACAGCAGTATTTCATCAGAATCATGTAGACAGTAGTATGTCATCAGAATCAAGGTAGACTGTAGTATTTCATCAGAACCATGTAGACAGTAGTATTTCGTCAGAATCATGTAGACAGCAGTATTTCATTAGAATCATGTAGACAGTAATATTTCGTCAGAATCATTTAGACAGTAGTATTTCATCAGAATCATGTAGACAGCAGTATTTCATTAGAATCATGTAGACAGTAATATTTCGTCAGAATCATGTAGACAGTAGTATGTCATCAGAATCATGTAGACAGTAGTATTTCATCAGATTCATGTAGACAGTAGTATTTCATCAGAATCATGTAGACAGTAGTATGTCATCAGAATCATGTAGACAGTAGTATTTCATCAGAATCATGTAGACAGTAGTATTTCATCAGAATCATGTAGACAGCAGTATTTCATCAGAATCATGTAGACAGCAGTATTTCATCAGAATCATGTAGACAGTAGCATTTCATCAGAATCATGTAGACAGTAGGATTTCATCGGAATCATGTAGACAGTAGCATTTCACCAGAATCATTTAGACAGTAGCATTTCATCAGAATCATGTAGACAGTAGGATTTCATCAGAATCATTTAGACAGCAGTATTTCGTCAGAATCATGTAGACAGTAGTATTTCATCAGAATCATGTAGACAGTAGTATTTCATCAGAATCATTTAGACAGCAGTATTTCGTCAGAATCATGTAGACAGTAGTATTTCATCAGAATCATGTAGACAGTAGTATTTCATCAGAATCATGTAGACAGTAGGATTTCATCAGAATCATTTAGACAGCAGTATTTCATCAGAATCATTTAGACAGTAGTATTTCATCAGAATCATGTAGACAGCAGTATTTCATCAGAATCATGTAGACAGTAGTATTTCATCAGAATCATGTAGACAGTAGTATTTCATCAGAATCATTTAGACAGCAGTATTTCATCAGAATCATGTAGACAGTAGTATTTCATCAGAATCATGTAGACAGTAGTATTTCATCAGAATCAATTAGACAGCAGTATTTCATCAGAATCATGTAGACAGTAGAATTTCATCGGAATCATTTAGACAGTAGCATTTCAGCAGAATCATTTAGACAGTAGCATTTCAGCAGAATCATTTAGACAGTAGCATTTCAGCACAATCATTTAGACAGTAGCATTTCATCAGAATCATGTCTCACAGACGTCGTCACAGCTGGATAGTCGTACTACTGAAATTGGACGTGTGGATCGGCCGCCTTAAAGACACACTGACCCACCACGATCAAGTCCCTTGGTGGGTTTTTTTTCCTAGGTTGCTGTGACCCACATACAAATTCCCCCAATTTCAAATTGAGGCTGCTCTTTAAAGACACACTAACCCACCATGATCAAGTCCCTTGTTGGTTTTTTTCTAGGTTGCTGTGACCCACATACAAATTCACCCAAGTTCAAATTGAGGCTGCTCTTTAAAACGATGTTTCGTTTTCCATTTGGGGGAATTTGCATGGGAGTCAAACCTGGTCAAAACAAAGATTTTGTACCAGCTATAAGAAGGAAGAAAACACGCGAAACCCGTGATTATGACACGTGATCTGGTGGGTCTTTAACATACCAGAAGATGTCCAACCCTTCGCCAGCAACAACAACAATACTGGACATATACTGACCAAGTAATCTCGCCCTCACTTCCCACCCCACCCCTTGTATTTGACAGAAGCAAAGGCAACGTAGTAGACACTGGATCGGTTAAAGATGAATAAAACTGTTTTACATTTACTAAGAAAGAGACAGACAGAGAAAGAAAGGGGGAAAGAAGAAACAGAGGGCGAGAGAGAGAGAGAGAGAGAGAGAGAGAGAGAGAGAGAGAGAGAGAGAGAGAGAGAGAGAGAGAGAGAGAGAGAGAGAGAGAGAGAGAGAGAGAGAGAGAGAGACAGTGAGAGAGAGAGAGAGAGAGAGAGAGAGAGAGAGGAGAGAGAGAGAGAGAGAGAGAGAGAGAGAGAGAGAGAGAGAGAGAGAGAGAGAGAGAGAGAGAGAGAGAGAGAGAGAGAGAGAGAGAGAGAGAGAGAGAGAGAGAGAGTGACAGTGAGAGAGAGAGAGAGAGAGTGACAGTGAGAGAGAGAGAGAGAGTGACAGTGAGAGAGAGAGAGATGAGAGAGAGAGAGAGAGAGTGAGAGAGAGAGACAGTGAGAGAGAGTCTAGAGAGTGACAGTGAGAGAGAGAGAGAGAGAGAGATAGAGAGAGAGAGAGAGAGAGAGAAGAGAGAGAGTGAGAGAGAGAGAGAGAGAGAGAGAGAGAGTGACAGTGAGAGAGAGAGAGAGAGACGAGAGAGAAGAGAGAGAGAGAGAGAGTGACAGTGAGAGAGAGAGAGAGAGTGACAGTGAGAGAGAGAGAGAGAGAGAAGAGAGTGACAGAGAGAGAGAGAGAGGATAGAGAGAGAGAGAGAGAGAGAGTGAGAGAGAGTGACAGTGAGAGAGAGAGAGAGAGACAGAGAGAGAGAGAGAGAGAGAGAGAGATCGAGATGAGGAGAGAAGAGATGAGTGTGAGAGAGAGAGTGAGAGTGAGTGAGAGAGAGAGACATGAGATGAGAGAGAGAGAGTGATGAGAGAGAGTATGAGAGAAGATGAGATGAGAGAGAGAGTGAGCAGATGGCCGAGAGAGAGAGGCACGAGTTGTGAGAGAGACGACTATTGAGAGAGAGGATGAGAGAGTTTGATGAGAGAGCGTTTTTTTTAGAGTCTCGAGAGAGATTGATTGATAGGAGATAGAGGAGAGCCGAGGGAGAGTCTAGAAAACAGTCACAGGCACACAAAAAGATAAAACATAAAAAAAGAAAAGAATACATGAAAAGATAGGAATAAAGGAACTAGAAGAAAACAAATCACTTTAAAAACATATAAGATAAGACAGGCGTTATAATATACTAACGGGGAGAGAGAGAGACATGGAGAGAGAGATGAGAGAGAGAGAAGAGAGAGAGAGAGAGACGAGAGATGAGAGAGAGAGAGAGAAGAGAGAGAGAGAGAGTGAGGAGAGAGAGATGAGAGAGAGAGAGGATCAGGAAGAGAGAGAGAGAGAGAGGAGAGAGAGAAGAGAGAGAAGATGAGAGGGAGAGAGAGAGAGAGAGAGAGAGAGAGAGAGAGAGAGATGAGAACATGAGATGAGAGACTCTGGAGAGAGAGAGAGAGAGAGAGAGATACGAAAAACCCCGGGGAACGAAATTTTAATTTAACCCTTTCACCGCCAATGTTGCATGTTTATACCCACAATGGTTTAACATCCATGTCACTAAAAGGCATCAAATCAGGTCTTGTTATCTGAAAGACCATATTTTCATAATTTGGGGAGGTAAGGATAGGCCTAATATTATACATGTCACAAAGGAATTTGCAATATTGCAGATATTGTTTTCTCTACCCATGCAAGCTTAATGGTATTTTTTTGGCTGAAAAATGACAGGCGGCGAAAGGGTTATCCAGGGAACATGAGATAAGCAAGCTACATGCTTTTTTCCACCCAGCCCTGATGAGAGAGAGAGAGACCCCCCCCCCCCCCCCCCCCCCCCCCCCCCCCCCCCCCCCCCCCCCAACATACAAACACACAACAACAACATACAGTATTCATACGGTGCTGAATCTTGATATAAATCAAATCAAAGCGCACACACACGTTAGCAGTCATAACGCATTCAAACGAAAAACGCAATACAGTACAGAGCGAACACGCGGATGACATGATCAATGGAATACAGCAGAAACAGACCTAATGGCAAGAGAGAGAGAGAGAAAAGAAAGAGAGCGGAGCTTTCATTATGAAAGGGGAACAGGTGGGTCTTGCGATTGGCTTTGAAAGCACATCCACTGAACCACCGGAAAACCACGCTGCACATTTTACTTAAAGGTGGACCCTGACGGATGAATGTTGGCAAGAAACACGTCGAGATCACCATGAAAACACCATTTAAAGAGATCGCAACACTCACTTTGCTCTGGTTTCCTAGAAATCAAGCCGTCAAATCGACGATTTATCCTTGGCGGAGGTGCTGGAAGTCAAATTCTTTCACTGAAAGAGAAGGCGTGTGCCGTCTCTTTTGTAATGGCGACGAAAGTGTTTGCACGATATTTTTTCCCAATACAAGCCTTTTTATTTCTCTTTTGTTTAAATTTTATGCAGTTTATCTAAAAGAGTTTCGCTCACAACAAAGGAAATAGC
The DNA here is from genome assembly GCA_017654935.2 of Phymorhynchus buccinoides. Lineage (NCBI taxonomy): Eukaryota > Metazoa > Mollusca > Gastropoda > Neogastropoda > Raphitomidae > Phymorhynchus > Phymorhynchus buccinoides. The sequence continues at coordinate 18,144,067 of CM065694.1, forward strand.
TTCTTTTTTTTTCTTTTTTTTTTACTGCACAACAAAAAAGATAAACTTAAACCACAATGGGTTTGGCCCCCACCCACCCCATCCAAAACGGCTTTTCTCTCCGGCATCTCCGCCAAGCAGGAACCGCCGTTTTGACGGTTTGATTTCTAGGAAACCAGAGCAAAGCGAGTGTTCCGATCTTTGAAAAGGCTGTCTTTCTGGTGATCTCAACGTGTTCCTTGCAAAAACTCATCCGTCAGGGTCCACCTTTAAAGACCCACCACGTCACGTGTCAAAATCACGGTTTTCACGTATTTCCCCTCTTATAGCTGGTACGAAATCTTAAGAAACCTCCCAAGCATAATAGGGAATGTAACACGTGACGTGGGGGGTCTTTAGCTAACCAATGCTTTTTTTTTTTACCTTGGACATTTTCCTGTTCTTGCCGCCGCTCTTGTGACCTTGGTGCTGGGGCAGGTGGTCCCGGAGCGTGGCGAAGGTCATGTTGATGAGCTTCACCCGGTTCCTCTCCCGCTCGTTCCTCCGGGCCACGGCCACCGCGGGCACCCGCCCCAGACCCCCCACCCCAGACTCCCCCGGGTGGTGACCCTGAGGGCTCGTCAGTCCTGGGCTAAGCTCCCCCGCGAAACTGAACGCCAGTTCTTCCAGTGAAGGTGCGCTTCCTACTCCTACTGCTACTCCCACTCCGCTTCCTCCTCCTCCAGATGCAGATGCAGCTGATGCAGCTGCTGCGGCTGCAGCGGCGGCTGCAGCGTGGGCAAAGTTGAGGTTGATCTTGAGGTCGAGATCGTCGTCATCGTCGTCGTTGTTGTTGTTGTTGTGTTCTGGGACGGGGTTGTGGTTGAAGTCTAAGCGTCGTTTGCAACTGAGGGTCGTGGAAGAAGAAGAAGAAGAAGACGAAGACTTTTTGTTGTTGTTGTTGATGTTGATGTTGTTGTGGTTCGGGGAGTATAATGAGGGATGTGTGGCGAAAGAGGAGGAGGAGGAGGAGGTTGTGGCTGGGGAGCATGGCGGGAACAGGGTGCGGTTGTGGTGGTTGTGGTGGTGGTGGTTGGGATGGGAGTGGGGGTGGCTGGTGGGTGATGGGTTGTTTTCCTTCCACATCATCTGGTGCCGCTGCTTGGACGCAGACGAGTGGCGGTGGTGGCTGCTAAGCTGACTGCTACTTTGCTGTTGTTGGTGATGCTGGTGATAGTGGCTATGAAAAGGAGACTTGCTAGATGACGACGGGGAGGCTAAGAACGGGGAAGAAGGATAGGGAGAAAGGGGAGGAGGTTGGGAAGGTTGATGATGATGATGGTGATGATGGGGAGGGGGAGGAAGAGGGGCTGAAGAGGAGGAGGGGGAGGACAAAGGGGAGGTAGAGGAAGAGGCGCCAGCGAACATGCATGACACGAAAGGAGGGTAGGGAGACTTGGGCGATGCTTTAATCCGTGGACTGCTCATCTGAGGGCTGTTCACCTGTGCAGCGCTTTTCTGGGGACTGCTCAGCTGCGGACTGCTGTTGATCTGAGGACTCTGCATCAGCATCCTTTCCACCTGACGCTCAAACGCTAGGTGCCCATCCTCCCCAGACCTCTGTTGATACCCTTGCTGCTGCTGCTGCTGCTGCTGTGAATAGTGATGACGCTGTTGCTCCTGGTGAAACCCCGGAGGGTTGACAAAAGTCTCGTAGCTTCCTAGAGAACTTCTAGCCGGCGACGAAGAAGCTTCCATCGTCTGCTGCAATCCTCCTCCTTGGTGGTGGTGGTGGTGGTGGTGGTGGAGATAGGGAGATTGGGGGGTCCTGGATGGAGGGAGAGGGGAGGAGGGCACCTGTTGCATGAGGGTGGGGCTAAAGTTCATTCTGGCGAAGAAGGAGGAGTGTCCGCGGCATGTGCAGACCTCCCAGCGCCAGCGGTAGTCTGATCGATAGCCAGGAACAGTCAGTCCCCTCACAGCCAACTCTGAATGAAGGCGGGCTTGGTATCGATTAGTCACTGGGAGATGTTGGTTGATTCTATAATAGTACTTGCTGATGTAAGCTCTTTTTCGCGTGGATTAGTGATGGGGAATATATTCCGTCACAAATGAGTCAATAGATACGTCCGTACAAAGCTCCGATTGTCACTGATCGCAGGCTAGCACGGTTAAAATACGTCATGCTTTGGAATGTGTACGATGCCAATCAATGTCACGCTTTGGAAAGTACATGCATTAGTCAATAAAACAGTCACAGGTAAGAGCATTTCTCTTCCCACCCTCCCCACTAAACTCAAGAATCAAGTGCTCCGGGTGATTTTATATCAGAACATGTGTCCATCTGTTGGTTAGGTTATTATGGAGTCACGGATACGAATTTGTTTTCAATACATTTTAGTCAAAGAAAAGGTATTAGTCCAATTTCAGAATAACCAAATGAAAACGTTTATATAAGGCACATTAGCCAGATAATCTGTGTAGATGACTTTTGGAAGAGGTGAACCCTTTGCATTTTTTTCCCAACGCGTAAAGCCTACACACCTTTCCCAAATCGTTCTCTTTGAAACTATTAAACTTGTATTTCTTAGAAGTCGTCAGAAAAGAAGAACAATCAGTGATTTTCTCTTCATGTTATACTTCTTTTAACATTAACTCTAGAGAAAAACCACACACAAAGCAACACACACCCAGTGCGTAAGTTGATGGACTTATTCCCGATGATAACTATTCCAAGACAGAGTGGCGGCAGAAAACTCACGATATTCCAGACTGAGTCTTATTATCAGTCAGACGAAGTTTTGCCTTACTGATGGCTGAGTTTGCACTGTCTTCGTTAGCTGCACTGCTGATGTTTGTTTGTTTGAAAGCAGGTTCGTTCATTCAACCTTCTTCTTCTTCTTCTTCTTCTTCTCCAGGCAACAAATAAGAAGTTCCAGCCTCCTCCTCCATCCACCCACTACACACAATAATACCCACAAAGTGGTGGTGTGCGCGTGGCAGCGTACTGCGACCGCATAATAAGGCCGTTTTATATTCATGCACGCGCAACCACAAACCCCGCCTCCTTTCTTCTCATTACCCCCCACCCCCTTCTTCTACTCTCGCTAGCAGCTGTCTTGGAGAGTGGCACGTGCGCTGATGCGCCCCCCCCCCCCCCCCCCCCCTCTCCTCCTTGTTCCTTGAGTCTCCTTCTTCTCTGTGACACTGCAAGGAAGGTAAGAAGAACAGTGACACGCGTCTTCAAGTTGCCCAGCCTTCATCGTCTTAAGTCATCCCTCGCCCTACCCTCCCCCCTCCCCCCCCCCTCTCAAGTGCACGCGCCAATCGAGAGGTTTGAGAAAGAGCGGGGGTTGGGTGGGGTGGGGGTCTGTGTGTGTGTGTGTGTGTGTGTGTGTGTGTGTGTCAGTGTGTATCAGTGTTTGTGTTCACACGCGCGCATGCACGCGTAACGGCGCATGATAGAAAATAAAACAAATATTACACACACACACACACACACACACACACACACACACACACACATACACACACACACACACACACACACGCACACACACAAAAATAAAGACTAGTATAGAAAGGAAGGATTACAAATGGCAAAATAGAGAGCGAGAGAGAGAGAGAGAGAGAGAGAGAGAGAGAGAGAGAAGAGAGAGAGAGAGAGAGAGAGAGAGAGGAGAGAGAGAGAGAGAGGAGAGAGAGAGAGAGAGAGAGAGAGAGAGAGAGAGACTAAGGAAGGCGTGCGCTGTGGGAAAAAAACAAAACCCAACAAAACCCAACAAAATGATGATTTTTTCTTTTACGGTCGTGTCAGGGCGATATGGATTGGTTACACGTTCCACGAGCGACTTAATGGCCGCCAATCGTGACTCAAGGGTGATGATTATCCCCTTATCGTATCGCGCGTCACGTCACGCCACGCAATACTTCGAACGATTTTCCTTTTCTTCTTCTTCTTCTTCTTCTATTCTTTCTTTTGGTTTTTGATTTCCTCATTGTCTCTCTACTGGTGTCTTCGATGGTTTTATTGTCCCCCCCCCCTCTCCTCCATCCATCCCCCCCCCCCCATCCCAACCCCCCACCCCTCCCCCAAACAACGCGTGTCATCAGCACAAGTTTTTTGTTGTTGTTGTTGTTGTTGAAGCTTGTTTTGTTTCAGACGATGGGTTGTCAGCGAGTGTGGTGTAATCAAAAACTTGACATGCATCTTTCTGTCTCTCCGTCTCCGTCTCTCTCTCTCTCTCTCTCTCTCTCTCTCTCTCTCTCTCTCTCTCTCTCTCTCTCTCTCTCTCTCTCTCTCTCTACTCTATACGAAGCTAGCAAGAGAATTCATAATGCATTGTCCTAGGCATATACTTTGATTTAGTAAGCTTAGTACTGCGTTGTGCTGCATTTTTGTGTGCACTATTTCAATGATGACGTGTTTGCTTGTTGTTGGCTTCTTCCTTCTTTTTCTTATACAAATTTGTTTATGTGAACTTCATCAGTATGGGTCTATGGCCTTGACCTGCTTAAACATTCGTATTCGTATTCGTACTCTCTCTCTCTCTCTCTCTCTCTCTCTCTCTCTCTCTCTCTCTCTCTCTCTCCGTTTTTCCTCCGTCTTTGTCTCTCTGTCGCTGTCTCTCTCTCCCTCTCTCTTTCTGTCGTTCCTTATCTCTACCATTCCAACCGTGGTAGTGTAATCATTGTGTCTTCGTTACTTTGCAAAATTTCTCTGAAATGTATCAACTAACAACGGATTTTCATGAGGGTTTTTTTCTTCTGGAAAATTAAGGATAGTTATGCTTCAAGGAATATTTAAAATTTGAAATTATTGCTAAAAGTAAGGATAATTATGCTTCAAGGAATATTCAAATTTTGAAATTATTACTAAAAGTAAGGATAATTATGCTTCAAGGAATATTTAAATTTTGAAATTATTACTAAAAGTAAGGATAATTATGCTTCAAGGAATATTTAAATTTTGAAATTACTTTTTTTTAAAGACTGTCGTTCAAAGAATAGGAGTTACAATAACCCATCGTTCGTATGCATATTCTACTTAAAGTTATGGACATATTCTGATGACAGTTTGTCGAAGGTTAGGAAGTCACACCAAGGAAAATGCGTTTAATTTTTGCATCTTTCCTATTTTCTCCTTTTTTTTCTTTCCCGTATGTGACGAAGAGAGAGAGAGAGAGAGGAGAGAGAGAGAGAGAGAGAGAGAGAGAGAGAGAGAGAGAGAGAGAGAGAGAGAGAGAGAGAGAGAGAGAGAGAGAGAGAGAGAGAGAGAGAGAGAGAGAGAGAGAGAGTGAGAGTGAGAGAGAGAGAGAGAGAGAGAGAGAGAGAGAGAGAGAGAGAGAGAGAGAGAGAGAGAGAGAGAGAGAGAGAGAGAGAGAGAGAGGGTACAAAATGAAAATAGGAAGAATGAAAACATAAAAGATAAAATAAAAGTAAAAACCCTCGCGCATAAACTGCAAGCCTTGGAAATTAAAAACAAGTTTCTTTAAGACATACACCACCCCATCCCACCCATTCCATTTGAATTAATTGAACATTATGTTGCTGTTGTTTTTATTTGCTTTCAATTAATACGTTGTTAACAAAAGGACAGAAGGACAGGCTAAAATAGGTTAACAAAAATAAAGCATTTTGAAAGATCCACCAGATCTGCACGGGTTTCACGTGTTTTCCCTCTTACAACTGGAAAGAAATCTTGTTTTGACCAAGTCTGACTCC
>CM065694.1:18154748-18157248 GCA_017654935.2 Phymorhynchus buccinoides
GAGATTTTTCTTTCATGCTATATATATATATATATATATATATATATATATATATATATATATAGAGAGAGAGAGAGAGAGAGAGAGAGAGAGAGAGAGAGAGAGAGAGAGGCAAGGGACTTAATCTCGCTGGGTCAATGGGTCTTTAATAAAAGAAATAAGCAGGCCTAACTATAGTGATAGTTACTCTACCCCGACTCAAAATGAAAAGAAATACAAATTGTGGGAACAAATGGAAATTAGTTGTATCCTTTAAAAAAACCCATGTAGGCCCTATAATCATATTACAGCAGACACACTCGCACACACCACGTACGCAGACTTTAAATTTTTTTTTTAAAAATGCAGTAGGCACACAATCGTTCCTTTTTATTTGATGCAAAAGAAAAATACATTTAAAGAAGAATAACAGGCCTAATAAAAGAAAGCATACTTATTGCAATTGAACACTTATTTTTATTAAAACAGACAAAAAATGTACTAAAACTGCACAGATCCACCAGATCACGTGTCAAAAATCACGGGTTTCACTGGTTTTCCCTCTTATAGCTGGTAAGAAATTTTGTTTTGACCAGGTTTGACTCCCATATAAATGCCCCCAATTCAAACCGAAACATCATTTTAAAGAGCAACCTCAATTTGAAGTTGGGGGAATTTGCATGTGGGTCACAGCTACCCAGAAAAAAACCAAGGGACTTAATCGTGGTGGGTCAGTGTGTCTTTAAAGATACACTGCGCCATTCTAAAATTGATGTCATTTATATTTTAATCTTGTTTTGACCAGGTTTAACTCCCATACAAATGCCCCCAAATTGAAAACCAAAACATCAGTTTAAAGAGCAGCCTCAATTTCAAGTTGGGGGCATTTGTATGTGGGTCACAGCTACCCACAAAAAAAACAAGGGATTTAATCGTAGTGGGTCTTTAAGAGACATAGCTCGAGCACACAAATCAATGGCGAACAGTCTACAAATTAACTTGAAAAGCAAACAAATAAATCTGTGCGCAGAACATGTGCAATGCATGTGTATGGTGCGTGAGCTTCTCTCTCTCTCTCTCTCTCTCTCTCTGACGGCTGAGTTGAGCAGAGAAAAGAAGAGTATCGTGATTGGTGAAAGAGAGAACGAAATGCTCGGTTTGGGGCCAATCGTCGTTGCTGTTTCATTTATCTCCGGCAATTTTGAACCATGTGGTGTGGTCGGTTTCCCAATGCGGTTTTTTTCTTTTCTTTTCTGCATGTTGTGCTGTGAACATGAAAGCGACTTCCATGGATTTATTAATAGTGTTACGTTTCACCACTAATTCAATGCTGTTTCTGAAAAACAAAGGTATTTAAGACGGTACCCCCATCAAACAGACCAAGCTGAATTGAGCTACTGACCTGGTGAATTCAACTGAAACCGGCGGGTGATTGAGAAATGGAAGGACATTTTTGCGATGCAAGTTCTTTTGTATGTGCAAGTCTTACCCGTTCTGGAGCGTCAACACTTTCAAAGGTAAGCTTAAAGACCCACCAAGTCACGGTGTATGAAAATCTGCGTTTTCGCGTGCTTTTCCTCTTATCGCTGGTATGACATCTTATTTTGGCCAGGTGTCACTCTCATACAAATTACCCCAAGTTCAAAGCGAAACATCACTTTGAAGAGCAGCCTCGTTTTGAATTTGGGGAAATTTGTATGTGGGTCACACCTGGCCAGAAACAAAATCAAGGGGCTTAATTTTGCTGGATCAGTGGGTCTTTAAAGCAATTGTTCGAAAGCTTGAAATTTTGCTATGTTCACCTTATGAAAAAACCCGCGTAATTAAGTTTATTGACCAAGAGCTTTTGTCGGGTACACCCCGATAGTTTTTATCGAACTGCTTTATTTCAGTAGACGATTTTCGGGAGAGAAAAAAACACCTAGGGGAGAGCACTTCGTGAAAATTAGAGTTGATTACCTCGACTTACTCTGTCAAAACCACGGCAACCATGGCGGCATGGCGTCGAAGCTTGGAACCGCAGGATGCCAGTCAGCGACTTGCAAACATTTGTTTTTCGAAAAATAAGGGGTGGCCTAGTTGCTACAAAGTGATAGAACTTGCAAACTGTGACGTAAAATTATAAATTACATGAATTTTAGAATGGTGCACTGCGTTCTACATGCTGTGTGTCTCCTCAAACACACGAGGCGACGGCTGGGGATCTACCTGAAGGTAGAGTAACTTCCCCTGTTTGATCCTCTTTTTTAAAAATAGCGATTTGCCAATTTTCATAATTATGTACAAATCAATTTGGAATAAGAAAAAAAAGATGGACTATTCATCAAAGCACGCCAATATTGCGATCATTTGTGGATCGTTTATCAAGTACATTATATTGAACAAGTTTGGGACAAGTTTGATCGTTTCAAGAACCTCACAGATGCAATGCAATCCCAAAATTCAATGAACTTTTTATGACTTGGAAGAATATTTTTTTAAATCAAAATTATGCAAAATAATTCAGACCCCTATTGCTATT
>CM065694.1:18182248-18183348 GCA_017654935.2 Phymorhynchus buccinoides
GATAGGAGGGGAGATAGAGAGAGGGGGGGAGATAGAGAGAGAGGAAGAGGGGGGTGAGAGAGAGAGACGCGGAGGGGGGGGGAGGATTTGTGAACCAGAACATAGCCTGTTAAACTAATCACCTGAGAGAGGGAGAGGGAGAGACGAGAGAGAGAGGGAGAGAGAGAGAGGGAGAGGGAAGAGAGGGGAGGAGAGAGATAGGGGGGGGAGGGGAGAGAGAGAACGGGGGGAGATGTGAACCAGACCTTATGTCCATCACATAATCACTTGAGAGAGGGAGAGAGAGAGAGAGTGGAGAGAGATAGAGTAGAGAGAGAGGGGGGGAGATTGTGAACCAGAAACATGTCCATCAACATAATCACCTGAGAGAGAAGAGAGCGAGAGGAGAATAGCAGGGGAAGAGTAGAGACGACGGGAGAGAGGGAGAGAGAGAGAGAGAGAGAGAGAGAGATGGGGGGGGGGGGGTTGTGAACCAGAAACATGTCCATCAACTTAATCACCTGAGATGACTTTGGAGCGAGAGAGAGAGAGAGAGAGAGAGAGGGAGAGAGAGAACCGATAGAGAGGGAGACGAGAGGGAGCGAGAAGAGAGAGAGAGGATGGATAGGGGGAGAGAGGGAGAGAGAGGAGAGAGAAGGAGAGAAGAAGAAGAGGAGAGAGGAGAGAGGAGGAGAGAGAGAAGAGAGAGAGAAACTCGAAACTCGAATGGTTTAAAACTTGAATATTGAATGAGAGTAGAGAGTGAGAGAAGACGAGAGACAGCAAAAAGAGAAAAGAGAGAGAGAGAGAAGAGAGAGAGAGAGAGAGATGGGAGAGAGAGAGAGAGAGAGAGAGAGAAAGAGAGCTATTGATTTCGTCTCAGAATCGTCCATCAAAGAATCAACTCAGAGAGAGAGCGAGAGAGAGAGACGAGAGAGAGAGAGAGTTTAGAGAAGAGGAAAGAGAAAGAGCTGAGAAGAGAGAGAGAGGGAGAGAGAGAGAGAGAGATTTCATATCAGAATTATGACCATCAAACATAAGTGAGAGAGAAAGAGACTGAGTAAGAGAAAGAGGGGAGGGGGGAGATTTGGAACAGAAACACGTGCATCAATTATTACCTA
>CM065694.1:18201348-18208848 GCA_017654935.2 Phymorhynchus buccinoides
AGCGCGAGCGCTCGCGCGCTCGCTCATACAAGAAATCAGAACCACACATATTTACATCAACAATAGGCTCAAGGCAGAAAGAGGGACACAAAGACAGAGCGAGGCAGCGACAGAGACGGACAAAGACTGAGAGAAAGAAAAGCTGAGGCGCTCGGATAAGGAAAGGGGTGAAAGAAAGGATGACGAGGTATAGAAATGAATGGGAGAAGGAGGAGATCAAAGGAATGACCCCGTAAGGCACTGAAAACAAACGAGGTGTTGAAGACTTTCTCGGAGCCTGGGCACTGCCTTATGGAGTGTCTAGGGTCGGCTAGTTCCCAGCTTCCTGGGGGCGAACGTGAAAATTAGTAGCTGCCGGCAGCTTCCTGTAAATATCCCCATCCCAGTCCAGAAATAGGATTTTTTAAATTTTGTTTGCTGCATCGTATATTTTTCTACTGGACCCAAGTAAATTAAAGTAGACTATGTGTGATAGCTGATTTTTGTTTTTGCTTTTCTTTTTTTTTTCTCTCTCTTCTGCTTCTTTTTCTTTGGTCACCCCCTAAAGTGTGTGCATTCACTTCTATAAAAAAAAAAGAAGCTGGTCACCACCACAGAAGAGGAAGAAGAGATGCTGCACACACACACACACACACACACACACACACAGACACAAAGGGATTAACAGGATCCCAGCAACATCCCTTATGTTGTAACATGATGTGCCGTTGCTTGATCGGCTGTTGTATGTTATAGTGATGTGTTGTGTGTGATATGTACTGTTGACAATATTTCCATCAATACGCCAGCTTCCTCTTTCCCTCCGTCAGCGACCGACCCTCTCAGCCTTCAAATATAATCTTAAAACCCACCTGTTCCCCCGTCATTGAGGCTCCACTCTCTTTCTCTTCTCTCTCTTACCTTTAGGTCTGTTTCTGCTGTATACCATTTATGTCAAACGTGTGTGTTCGCTTTGTATTGCATTTTTGTTTGAATGCGTTATGAATGCTAACGTGTGTGTGCGCTTTGATTTGATTTCTATCAAGATTCAGCGCCGTATAAATACTGTATGATGTTGTTGTTGTTGTTGTTGTTGTTGCTTGGTGGCTGTCGTGTGAGTTATAGCATGTATTGTGACAAGTTGTTGTTTGAATCGCTGGTGTGTGGTGCTATGGGGGTGATGCTGTGTTTTGACTGAGGTGTCTTGCTGTTGTGACATGCTGTGTAAAATGTCTACTACAGATCACATGGCTAGTGTGTGCGATAGAGATGTATCGTGAAATGTTGTGTGTTGTAGGTTGTGTGACTGGTGGTGTTGTTGTAGGATGTGCTGCATTCTTGTTGTTTGATTTACATGTCATGTTGTGGTGTGGTTCGCTGCATTGCCTGGCACAACAAGACAGCTGCTTATGCCGGTGTAACACGCCAAAAAGACTCTACGCCCAAAACACTCTAGAGTCTTTTTCGCGTGGACACACGCCTAAAATACTCTACGCCAAAAGAACTCTAGAGTCTTTTTCGCGTACACCAGTCTTTTTCGCGTGAACACACGCTGAAAAGACTACGCCAAAAAGACTCTCTGTACGCGAAAAAGACTCTAGTAAGGGAAATAACCAGCATTTCCCTATTAAGAGTAACGGAACGTAGATGAAAATCCACTACATAGTAGTGGTGGTAACTGTAACCCATTGAACAGAGGGCGCTACTTTACATCAAAATGGCGTCAAAGACATTTCAGAACATCAACGCATTGAAAATTTTTTAAAGTACAAAATTTATCCAGAAGCATTCAAAAATAGGCCTGGAAAGAAGGCCAATTTTAGAAAAAAAGTTAAAAAATATTCTTTGCAGGATGGCGTTCTCTACAGAAGGATTTTTCAAGGGGAAAGGGGTAAACACACTCATGCTCAGTGACACACACACACACACACACACACACACACACACACACACACACACACACACACACACACACACACACACACACACACACACACACACACACACACTCTCAATACATTCCACCCAGTTGTATTGTTTATTATTAATTCAGAAACAGTAATGAAGGGGGCGGGGGGTGGGGGGAGGGGGCGGGGGGGGGTTGAACAAGGGGGGGGGGGGACAATGATAGCAACAAGAACACAGTGAAAAGGATTTTCATCTACGTTCCGTTACTCTTAATAGGGAAATGCTGGTTATTTCCCTTACTAGAGTCTTTTTCGCGTACAGAGAGTCTTTTTTGGCGTAGAGTCTTTTCAGCGTGTGTCCACGCGAAAAAGACTCTGGTATACGCAAAAAAGACTCGAGTTCTTTTGGCGTAGAGTATTTTAGGCGTGTGTCCACGCGAAAAAGACTGGTGTACGCGAAAAAGACTCTAGAGTGTTTTGGGCGTAGAGTCTTTTTGGCGTGTTACACCGGCCCCTTTCTGTGTAATTTCTGGTTTGTCTTTTCCTATTTATTTTCTTCTCATTTCTTTTGTTCGAATGTTGTTTCTTTTCCCCCCCTCTTGTTTCCCCATGTACCCACCCCCAAGGGGCTTTCGGAAATAAACCTTGAACCTTGAACCTCACAGTGGTAACCTTGATCTTCCATTGTAGCGCTCTAACGAGGCTATGACGCCAAAAAAGGCCAACCGATAGGCAACCAGTTCCGCGACTCTTCGTGAGCACTCGTTCGCTTCCAATAACCCTAAGCCTACCCGCGAGCAAAAATACACACACCAAAAAACAACTTTTGTCATCAAGGCCATGACTATGCTGAACAAAAAAAGACTGGAAGAGAAAGTGAATTAATATTACAATAAGAGCAAAAGAACGTCACCGAGTTTGTGAGTAAAAGAGAAGAAAAAACGACTAAAAGGAACATGGAATAAAAGAGAAGGAAAAACGACTAAAAGGAACATGGAATAAAAGAGAAGGAAAAACGACTAAAAAGGAACATGAAATAAAAGAGAAGGAAAAACGACTAAAAGGAACATGGAGTAAAAGAGAAGAAAAAACGACTAAAAGGAACATGGAATAAAAGAGAAGGTAAAACGAATAAAAAGGAACATGAAATAAAAGTGAAGGAAAAACGACTAAAAGGAACATGGAGTAAAAGAGAAGAAAAAACGACTAAAAGGAACATGGAATACAAGAGAAGGAAAAACTAACTAAAAGGAACATGGAATAAAAGAGAAGGAAAAACGAACTAAAAGGAACATGGAATAAAAGAGAAGAAAAAACGACTAAAAGGAACATGGAATAAAAGAGAAGGAAAAACGACTAAAAGGAACATGGAATAAAAGAGAAGGAAAAACGACTAAAAGGAACATGGAATAAAAGAGAAGGAAAAACGACTAAAAGGAACATGGAATAAAAGAGAAGGTAAAACTAACTAAAAGGAACATGGAATAAAAGAGAAGAAAAAACGACTAAAAGGAACATGGAATAAAAGAGAAGGTAAAACGAATAAAAAGGAACATGAAATAAAAGAGAAGGAAAAACGACTAAAAGGAACATGGAATAAAAGAGAAGGAAAAACTAACTAAAAGGAACATGGAGTAAAAGAGAAGGTAAAACTAACTAAAAGGAACATGGAATAAAAGAGAAGGAAAAACTAACTAAAAGGAACATGGAATAAAAGAGAAGGAAAAACGACTAAAAGGAACATGGAATAAAAGAGAAGGAAAAACTAACTAAAAGGAACATGGAGTAAAAGAGAAGGAAAAACTAACTAAAAGGAACATGGAATAAAAGAGAAGGAAAAACTAACTAAAAGGAACATGGAATAAAAGAGAAGAAAAAACTAACTAAAAGGAACATGGAGTAAAAGAGAAGGAAATACGACTAAAAGGAACATGGAATAAAAGAGAAGAAAAAACGACTAAAAGGAACATGGAATAAAAGAGAAGAAAAAACGACTAAAAGGAACATGGAATAAAAGAGAAGAAAAAACGACTAAAAGGAACATGGAATAAAAGAGAAGGAAAAACGACTAAAAGGAACATGGAGTAAAAGAGAAGAAAAAACGACTAAAAGGAACATGGAATAAAAGAGAAGGAAAAACGACTAAAAGGAACATGGAATAAAAGAGAAGGAAAAACTAACTAAAAGGAACATGGAATAAAAGAGAAGCAAAAACGACTAAAAGGAACATGGAATAAAAGAGAAGGAAAAAATAACTAAAAGGAACATGGAATAAAAGAGAAGGAAAAACGACTAAAAGGAACATGGAATAAAAGAGAAGGAAAAAATAACTAAAAGGATCATGGAATGAAAGAGAAGGAAAAACTAACTAAAAGGAACATGGAATAAAAGAAAGAAAAACTAACTAAAAGGAACATGGAATAAAAGAGAAGGAAAAACGACTAAAAGGAACATGGAATAAAAGAGAAGGAAAAAATAACTAAAAGGAACATGGAATAAAAGAAAGAAAAAACTAACTAAAAGGAACATGGAATAAAAGAGAAGGAAAAACGACTGAAAGGAACATGGAATGAAAGAGAAGGAAAAACGACTAAAAGGAACATGGAATAAAAGAGAAGGAAAAACGACTAAAAAGGAACATGGAGTAAAAGAGAAGGAAAAACTAACTAAAAGGAACATGGAGTAAAAGAGAAGAAAAAACGACTAAAAGGAACATGGAATAAAAGAGAAGGAAAAACTAACTAAAAGGAACATGGAATAAAAGAAGGAAAAACTAACTAAAAGGAACATGGAATGAAAGAGAAGGAAAAACGACTGAAAGGAACATGGAATGAAAGAGAAGGAAAAACGACTGAAAGGAACATGGAATAAAAGAGAAGGAAAAACTAACTAAAAAGGAACATGGAATAAAACTAGAAGGATAGGAAAGGGATGGGAGTAGGGTGGTGGTGGTGGAAGACGGAGAGGGTGTGTGTGTGTGTGTTGGTGAGGGGGGGGGGGGGGGGGCTAAAAGGAAAGGGAAAGATATTTTTTTTAATACATGGAGCAAAGCATGAAATGGAAGCGACCGCGGTTTCGTTCCAGATATGAGGATGATGAGTATTTTCTCAGCCACGGGATTTCTTTCTCTTTTATTATTTTACTAGCGCAACGTCGAGTACCGGTAACGCCTAGCAACGGTAACGCCAAGTACTGGTAATGCTGAGTACAGCAAATTTGAAGCGATTCGGTTAAGAAACGGCGGAGTTATAAGGCCCCGTTTCCCGTTGGCGCTGCTCTGAGAGTGACGCTTTCTCCCGATTCTCTTCAAATTTGCTGCCAGGCTTTGCCCCGACCACAGCAAGCCTGACAGCAAATTTGAAGCGATTCAGTCGAAAAACGGCGTAGTTATAAGGCCCGTTTTGTGTTTCAGACACACACACACACACACACACACACACACACACACACACACACACACACACACACACACACACACACACACACACTTGCCTTTTTATTATATGATTTGCTTTGTCTCACAAGATCCCTCAAAAAATTATACACACAAACATCGACACAGGCGCAGACACAGACACTCACACACACGCGCGCGCGCACACATGCACGCACGCACACACGCACGCACACACGCACGCACACACACACACACACACACACACACACACACACACACACACACACACACACACACACACACACATACACACATTATACTACACTACACTACACTACACTACACTACACTACACTACACTACACTACACTACACTACACTACACTACACTACACTACAATAGCCGTATCATTCCCCACCCTACCCCACCCCCAACCACCCACCAAACCATCTTCTCCAAACCCTCCCTCATCCACACACACCCCACACACACCCCACTACACCATTCCCCCTTCCACGCCCTTCTTCTAGCCTTGAAGGTGAAAACTAAGTCTTTTGCTCGCCTATCAAACAGGGATGACAAAAAGCCCCAGGAACAATGATATGTTGGGCATAAAATACAGGGACCAGACAACGAGTCATGGTGCAGAGGTGTGGGCAGGAGGGTCGGGCGGGGTGGGGTGGGGGTAGGTAGGGGGGTGGAGCGTGTGTCGGGAGTGGGGTGTGTGTGTGTGGGGGGGTGGGGGTGGGGGTGGGGGTGGGGGGGTGCAGACGCATGCATGTCTTGCTCCTTATTCTTTTTTTCTCCCGAGGGCGTAACTCATATCTTTTCTAGAAATCGGGAAGGACGCTGACAAGGCAGATTAAAAGCAAACGGACCCTGAGTGTCAGTGAAATTACCTTCAAAGGGGCACCCTGCCGGATGAGTCTTTACACACACAAAAAACACGTCGAGATCACCAGAAAGACAGCCTTTTGAAGGATCAGAACACTCACCTTGCTCTGGCTTCCTAGAAAGCAACCCGTCAAAACGGCGATACCTCCTTGGCGGAGTTGCCATTTTGGACAGGGTGGGTGGAGGCCACTCGAGTGGTTGAAGCTTTTTCTTTCTTTGTAGTGCAGTAAAAAAAAAAGGAGCTATTTTCTTTGTTGTAAGCGAAACTCCTTTTGGTAAACTGTAAATAAAAAGGCTTGTATAATTGTGGAAATTTCGTGATTTGGTCTAAGCGGCTCAGGCGGCCATTAGAAAAGAGAAGGCACACGCCTTCTCTTTCACTGAAAGAATCTGACTTCAAGCACCTCCGCCAAAGAGGAATCGCCGATTTGACGGTTTGATTTCTAGGAAACCATAGCAAAGTGAGTGTTGCGATCTCTGTACAGGGTGTTTTCATTGTGATCTTGACGTGTTTCTTGCAACAAAACTCATCCGTCAGGGTGCCCCTTTAAAAAAAAGTCGGTGTCTTTCTTACGGAGAAATACATGCACACACACACACACACACACACACACACACACACACACGAAACGTTCGAGGTGTGTGTGTGTGTGTGTGTGTGTGTGCGTGTGCGTGCGTGTGCGTGCGTGCGCGTGTGCGTGTTCGTGTGCGTGCGCGTGCGTGTGCGTGCGTGCGTGCGTGCGTGCGTGCGTGCGTGCGTGCGTGCGTGTGTGTGTGTCTGTCTGTGTGTCTGTATGTGTATGTGTGTTTAGTGTGTGTGGGTTGTCTGTGTTAACAGTGGTGTTAGGGTAGCCTCTAGAGACGGTCCAAGGTTTGAAGGATGTCATGTTATGCTATTGCAAATGGGGTAGGACGTGGGTGGTGAGTGAAAGAAAGACAAATGGATGTTGCGCAGGATTGATGAAGGCCTTGGTTGGCTGCTAAAAGCTGCAAAGTCTAAGGCCAAGAGCGTGCTCTGCGAAGATTTATGAACGTTTAAAAAGCAATCCAAGCTCAGCTTGCACGCTCACACTGACTTGGATTTCCTCCAAATTACAGTCTCTTTCGCGTGCCTGAATCCAAAAAAGGATTTTTCACTCTGTCACGAGTCCTACATGAAGAATGGGAAGTTGTTGTTCTTATACAAGTTTGTTCTTTATGTCGAGTTGATGTTCCCCTTCATTTTCTTTCGGTTTTGGGGGTTTTGTTTTTTGCTGTCCCATCTTCTGGGCCGTACGGTGGCATTGCTCCCACGCCGCTCGTTCCGAATCCCAATTCGCAGC
>CM065694.1:18213848-18228848 GCA_017654935.2 Phymorhynchus buccinoides
TAGCTTCTATAGAAGGTGGGTTTTTTAAGGGAAGATGGAAGAGGATGAATAAGAAAGAAAGCGTGGTGATGCATTGAGGGAACAGGACGCAATGTCTCCTCCCCTCTGTCTTCCAGCCAACAATGTCTTCCACGACAAAAAAAGAACCCACGACAGTGATGAGGGGGGAATGACTAAAGAAGGAGAGAACAAATAAAGAGAAATTGAACGGAAGAGGATGGTGGTGGTGGTGGTGAGTGGGTTAAGAAAGCTTTAAGCAATGGTGTGCTTGAGGAAGGAGAGAACTAAAAGCGAATAAGGATGGTGGAGATGGGAAGGGGTGTTCAAAGAAACGAAGGAAAAAAGGGGGGGGGGGGGTGCAAGAAGAAATGTGAAGGAAGGGTGGGGGGGGGGGGGGTATTAAAAGACAACAGTGTTACGACAATGACACTGAGTAACAAACAAGCGACTAAGAGAACAGAAAGAACAAGAGGCGAACAAAGGTACGTGTGTGTGTGTGTGTGTGGGGGGGGGGGGGGGGTGAAGAAAAAGGGAGAAAGTAGCTTTAAAACAAGAAACCAAACGAGTATTGAAGGAACAACCACAACAACTACGATGACGACGACAAGATGATGATCAGCATCAAGAACAATTAAGACGACGATGACGTCAACATGATCAGCATCAAGAACAATTAAGACGACGATGACGTCAACATGATCAACATCAAGAGCAATTAAGACGACGATGACGTCAACATGATCAGCATCAACAACAATTAAGACGACGATGACGTCAACATGATCAGCATCAACAACAATTAAGACGACGATGACGTCATCATGATCAGCATCAACAACAATTAAGACGACGATGACGTCAACATGATCAGCATCAACTACAATTAAGACGACGATGACGTCAACATGATCAGCATCAACAACAATTAAGACACGATTAAGACGACGATGACGTCAACATGATCAGCATCAACAACAATTAAGACGACGATGACGTCAACATGATCAGCATCAACTACAATTAAGACGACGATGACGTCAACATGATCAGCATCAACAACAATTAAGACGACGATGACGTCAACATGATCAGCATCAACTACAATTAAGACGACGATGACGTCAACATGATCAGCATCAACAACAATTAAGACGACGATGACGTCAACATGATCAGCATCAACAACAATTAAGACGACGATGACGTCAACATGATCAGCATCAACAACAATTAAGACGACGATGACGTCAACATGATCAGCATCAACAACAATTAACGACGATGACGTCAACATGATCAGCATCAACAACAATGACGACGATGACAGATCAACATCAACAACAATAACAGTTAAGACGACGATGACGTCAACATGATCAGCATCAACAACAATTAAGACGACGATGACGTCAACATGATCAGCATCAACAACAATAAGACGACGACGACGACAACGACATCATGATCAGCATCAACAACAACTAAGACGACGATGACGTCAACATGATCAGCATCAACAACAATTAAGACGACGATGACGTCAACATGATCAGCATCAACAACAATTAAGACGACGATGACGTCAACATGATCAGCATCAACAACAATTAAGATGACGATGACGTCAACATGATCAGCATCAACACTTAAGACGACGATGACGTCAACATGATCAGCATCAACAACAATTAAGACGACGATGACGTCAACATGATCAGCATCAACAACAATTAAGACGACGATGACGTCAACATGATCAGCATCAACAACAATTAAGACGACGATGACGTCAACATGATCAGCATCAACAACAATTAAGACGACGGTGACGTCAACATGATCAGCATCAACAACAATAAGACGACGATGACGTCAACATGATCAGCATCAACAACAATTAAGACGACGATGACGTCAACATGATCAGCATCAACAACAATAAGACGACGATGACGTCAACATGATCAGCATCAACAACAATTAAGACGACGATGTTCGTCCGAATGTTTCTCTTCAAAAGGAATGTTAAGGTTAAAGCAACGTTCTTATCCAATCTTCGCAAGAAACAGTGTTTGTTTTGCAGTAAAAGCTTTCCCCACGAAACACTCTTAACTTCAGTGATACGTATGGTTTGATGACCTGTTAAACGCTTCTGAAATTCGTTCTGCCAGCACGCATGTGTGCCACCGAATGTCGATATTATAAGTATTGGCTATGTACACTAGCGACCGAAAGTTAAGGCCCAGAAAGACAATCATCTCCGAAAACTCACGAACTCGATAAAACGCACCCAGCTCATACCAAAACTGAATTTATTCTTTTAACATCAAGTTCATTCAAAAAATTCGTTAATCAGAACGAGTTCAGTCAACAAAATGCCCCTTTCAACAACTTCCCCCTCCTCTTGAAAAGTCACACTCAGAATCAATGCACTTTGGAACAGTCAGTACACATTACTGAAATTTGCGCGGATGCCTTCCTCTCATGGTGACACATCACCACACAAAATATGAAGCGATTCGGCTAAGTGGTTCGGGAGATATCCTTGGGACAGAGAGAAAACCCACACAAAACCCACACATTACTGACTGTTCCAAAGTGCATTGATTCTGAATGTGTGACTTTTCAAGAGGAGGGGGAAGTTGTTGAAAGGGGCATTTTGTTGACTGAACTCGTTCTGATTAATGATTTTTTGGAAAGAACTTAATATTAAAAGAATAAATTCAGTTTTGTTATGAGCTGGGTGCGTTGTATTGAGTTCGTGAGTTTTCGGAGATGATTGTCTTTCTGGGCCTTACCTTTTGTTCGCTAGTGTAGTAGCTGAAACGTTCGTTGAATTGCAACCACGCACGGTAGTCAAGCCATGACATAGTGTCTTTGTTAATTCAAAGTGTTTCCCGCATTTTACCACATGTACCGTCACTTTGTGTTAGAAAAACAAAAATGCCCTTTTGAATCGAAGTAAACACCTGTTGCTATGGTAACAATTCAAAATGGCCGCCAAACAGACAATAAATAAGCTGAGTTTGTAACAATACCCTTGTAAATAAACACTTTTTAAAAAAATTAAGAAACGTTTGTATGAAATCACAATATTTTGATTTTGTCAAAAGTTTTTTTTATAATAATAATAATGGGAATTTATATAGCGCTCTTTCTCACATGAGCTCAATGCGCTTTACATTGATAACAAGAACATTAAAGGCAAACACACAATGAATCATTAGAAAGTAAAATAAACACGATGATTGCACGCAACGTTCTCTTACTTCCTCACACACACACACACACACACACACACACACACACACACACACACACACACACACACACACACACACACACACACACACACACACACACACACACACACACACACACACACATACACACACACACGCGCGCGGCACGCACGCATGCACGCACGCACGCCTGCATGCACGCAGTCACACACACACACATACATACACAAACACACATACACATACACGCACGCACACACTCACACACAATTATACAAGAGTAAAATAGTTACAATATGAAAATTCTAAGAAGAAACATAGACCAAATTCACATTCTCAATCAAGTTTGGATACAATACTGCAACTTGAAATAAAATCATACTGCCATCGACATACCAGTTACATGACTAATTATAATAGGACACATTTTGCAAGAACAAAGATACCCATCTACCTCATTTACAAGCGTTTAAAGTTTACAAGACGTAGACATTCTACATGCAACCTACGCGAAATATAGAATAATTGTAAATCAAAATTTCACAAGATTTTTGCAATTCACTGCCGTCATTGTTAAGTTTAGAGTGTTGTCACCTCGTCAAAGTCTTTTTAAAGACGAAAATTTGTTTTTATTCGCCGTGTATAGTGTGTATTTCACCTTCATGTGCTTGTGTGAGTGTAGCGTTTTGATGTTTTTTAGTTCAATTATTAAGATTTTTGCAATGAAACGGACCCCCATCCCCACCTCACACACAAACACTAATAATCAATCTTATGTCCGAAACAAGTGAGTTTTAAGGGCAGAGCGAAAGGCGGAGATAGTCAGATGAGCGGACATGCATTTATTTTTTTATTATTTAATGATAGTTTAATTTGTATATTAGTTTTAAGTGATTTTATGCTGCTTTTAAGTGATTCTCTGCTGATTTTATGTTGTTACGGAAAACCCCGTTTCTGTGGTTTTGCAGAGTTTTGTAGTAGAGTGTGTTTGTATCTTTAAAAAAATCATTAAACAAAAGTTAACTAAATGATCAATACATAAACAAAGCTTCTAACAAAATGGAGACATTGTCATGCGTTACAAAGTCCAATTAACAGACAATATGTACCTTCGTGGACACTAGCATAAACACAGTTTAAAGATAAAATTATGCTCTTTAGTGGCCATTTTGATTTGTTTCCATTGCAACCGGTAGTCATTAAAGTCCACAAAGACTTTTTTTCTTCACACCGCCAAAGTCGCATTTAACACCACAGTGATTTAACACCCATGTCACTAAAAGGCATCAAATTGGGGTCTATTATCCAAAGACCGTATTGTCTTAATTTTGGGAAGCAAGGATAGGCCTTACTTTATATATATCACAGAAGAATCCCCAATACTGCAGATGGATTTTGTTCTCTTCCCAGGTAATCTTAATGGACATTTTGGCTGAAATATGGCTGGCGGTGAAAGGGTTAAGAAAAAGTTGTGATACATGAGTTGAAACACTAGAAATCATTTTAAAGTGGAAAGAAATGTCATGATTTGACGGTAGTTAACTACAAAAAAAGAAGAAGATAGACAAGGAGATTACTCGGTCAAATACTATGTTAAATACAAAGGTCATTGCTCTCTCGCTCATAAAACAGTGTCTCGGTAAAGTATGAACACTTCACAGCGTTGTGATTTGCATACACATAGGCAGACAAATAACCACGCACAAACGCCAAAAAAAAAGGACGCATTAATATTCGCACAAACAACCATATTATATTGACAAAGACTGGGTAAAAGAGAGAAAAGGTGAGGAGGAAGGAGAGAGAGAGAGAGAGAGAGAGAGAGAGAGAGAGAGAGAGAGAGAGAGAGAGAGAGAGAGAGAGAGAGAGAGAGAGAGAGAGAGAGAGAGAGAGCATACATACATCATATGTGCCCCAGCACCACGAAAGGGACATTCAGTCACTGAGCTAGTTTCTCACAACAGGCTTGCAAAGTCAAACATATCATTTTGTGTCCATTTTTCTAACATCTTATCTTTCATATTTGTAAAGGACAATCTTTAACATGGTTTCTAAATGGTCTTATAAGTGTTTTGAAATGAGCAGGTCAATGCATTTTCTTCAGCCAGGCTAGACTTTAGACAGCGTTTTCTCAAAATGGCCGACGCTCACCCTACTAACTTTACATGCTCATAACTTTGGAATGGAAAAAGCTACAACCATGGTTCTTGTATCAATATACAGAGACTGGTCTGACGTGTTCAAAGGTATAATTTTCTCAGAATGGTCAGTTTGACACTTAATGTCCCTTTTGTGGTCCTGGGTCACGTATAATTATACACACACGCGCTGACAAAACACCCATTAAAACAAACACGCGCACAGGTCAACGGCTATGCAAATACAGACCATGGCTTACTTGAAACTAACCAACCCCCACAAAATGTGAACTTTAGGGCCTACATACCACCTTTCAAGTTGAGGTGAGGCGATCACTCAAAATAAATTTCCATAATAAATGGCCCGCACTTACAATGGACAGTGACGTGTACGACAAATCCCCTGGTCTTCGCTTACAGTCAGGTAAGTCTTGTGGCAACATTACCCAACATGTCAAAACTGTCTCTCCAGATTGAATCTGCTAAGGCTTAAGTTTCCTGGAAAAGTAGCCCATTTTGATACGGACACGCGCGTTAGCGCACAGACGTGAACAGGAGCACGCATGCACACAGATATACGCACATGCTTGCACACGCACGCACGCGCGCGCGCACACACACACACACTCGCTTGCATACGCACGCACGCACACTCGCTCGCGCACGCACGCACACGCACGTACGCACGCACGCACACTCGCTCGCGCACGCACGCACACGCACGTACGCACGCACGCACACGCACACGCACACACACATACACACACACACACACACCTACCTCTACGCCTTCCTCCCCATGATTCGGTGGATATAAGAAGTGATCTTTCGGTTTCTTGAACTAAAAAGAGACCATCGTGTAAGTAGGTCGTGCTTTTTAAAGACCCCCCACGTCACGTGTCACATTCCCTCTTATACTAGGAAGATGTCTTAAGATTTCCTACCAGCTATAAGAGGGAAAACACGTGAAAGCCGTGAATTTGACACGTGACGTGGTGGGTCTTTAAATACTTCAAATTCAGCGCAGCATGTAACCAGGAAAACAGTCAGTCTTAGCACTGCCCCTTGAGAGACCCCCCTAGCCCCCTAGCCCCTTGTACCCCAGACTCCTTTCGAGGACCACTCGCACAGTGCGAACCTTCCCCCAAAATGTCTGCACCAGGGATAGGTGTTACACTGAAGTCAACATGGTTTTAATCTGCGCAAGACACTGAAGATGCGGCTTAGTGTGAAATGCCATCCCAAGGTCGACTTGGGTGTTCCGGCTATTATGCTGAATACGCAATGCTTTGTTGCTAGTGGTTTCAAGTTCGAAGTAGTCTATTCATTTAACAGTATGCAGAAATGATTGTTTTTCAAGCAAAAAACGAGATGCTGCAGTTGAATGCAAGTCTGTCCATTGTTCTTTGACTTTCAAAACCCACTTATGAACATCATGTTTATCCAAATGATGATGACACTAAAAGCTTTCATTGTTTGGGGTTGTTTTTGTTGTTTTACACTACTGTCTTCAGTGCACACACAAGATAAAGCAAAGTCCATTTGTTTGCAAGCTGTCACTGGGGAAAAAGTTCACTCAGGTGAAGCTTGGCATAGACTTTGATTCCTCTGAGCTCTGATTTAATTAAATGCAGAAAACACCGCGGTTCAAACAGAGCAAGTTAGAGATCAGATTACTTTAAGTCCCCCCAAAAAAGTACCAAAGTGCTATGCCTTTTATGAATACCTGGACGAATAGGATAAACAGACAGATGACCCATTGTACTCTCAAAAAAATGGGGTGCGATCTTTGCTCTCAAGTTTGAGACAGTCGCCTGTTGAATTGGTATCGTTTTCAGTTATACAGTGTCATACACAGCATGATACAAAAACAAGAGGTCTGAGAACCACACCTTGGCGGAATCCTTCTTCCTTCACTACTTGTTATGTTAGCTCTTTTGTTAAAGGACCGCTCGCACTCTGCGAAACTTTGAAAAGAGCGCGTGCCACAAATTGGGCATTGTTGTGATGCTTAGTTGACAACGGTGGTCCCCACTGGTTTAAGGGTCTTGAGTGTCAAGTGCACTTGCACTGTCGACTTGGGTGATCCACCAAAGACACTGAATCTGGTGTTTTCCTTGTTAACCTAGGCACCTCAAATTTGCTTTAATCGCACACAACATACGCAATGAAAAAAAAATGACATTGCCAGTGAACGATTGTTCTGCAAAAAGGTTACGATTTTTACATTTTTTAATACAAAGTAAAAATAATCTAAGGCTGTCCATGAAGACCCCCCCCCCCTCTCTCTCTCTCTCTCTCTCTCTCTCTCTCTCTCTCTCTCTCTCTCTCTCTCTCTCTCTCTCTCTCTCTCTCTCTCTCTCTCTCTCTCTCTCTCTCTCTCTCTCTCTCTCTCTCTCTCTCTCTCTTTCCCCCTCTCTGTATACTTGTACAAAGCCTTTAAGATGCGACGTTTTGTGTGTAGTTGAGTATTGTGATCGCTAGAATGTCGCTAGTGTGTCTTTGTTTATTCGTATATTTGGATATTTGATGCGGTGTATTGTATGTAGTTGAGGATTGTGATCGAATGCGAGCAGAATTTCGTTAGCGTGTCTTTGTTATTTTTACATGTATTTGAACATTTGCTGATCTTATTTCTTTCTGTGTATCATTATCATGTTCACTGTAGCCCAATCATGAGGGGCTGTGGCCTTAATGATTAAAATTTCCGACTCTCTCTCTCTCTCTCTCTCTCTCTCTCTCTCTCTCTCTCTCTCTCTCTCTCTCTCTCTCTCTCTCTCTCTCTCTCTCTCATTTTTCACTCTGTGTGTGTGTGTGTGTGTGTGTGTGTGTGTGTGTGTGCGTGCGTGTGCGTGTGTGTGTGTGTGTGTCTGTGCGCCAGTCAGTCGTGTCAGACTATGACTTCCAGGTAGCAGAGGAGACGACTGCTGCAGTCCTGAAGAGGTGGGTTGGAATGAATTGGTTCTCAGTGGTGGTAGATAAACAACACACATGTTGTAAGTGAACGTGAGAGCAGTGTGATCACCGATGGCCGCAGACTGTTAACAGAACGTCCCTAGAGCCAGGTATCCTTGATTACTAGCACAGAAAGGACGGAAAGAGGCTAATATGTGGGGGAGGGGTGGGGGGGAAATACATGTTTGGGCAGGTGTGGGGGGGGGGGGGTGGGGGTGGGTGTCCGGAAACCAGGACCCCCTAGATCCGACCCTGCTGTAGTAGGAGCCAACAGTAACATGAGAGCTGTACAATAGATGATTCTTTTTTTACGCTAATAGAAAATCACGGTACAGCTTAGTCTTTTGTGGAAGACTATGACACTCAAACGATGGGGGCCAGTGCACTGACTCTGGTGCTGCAGCCAAAGGGATGGGTTGGGCTTTGGGTTTTCTCAACGCCAGCAGTCCTCAAATCCCTTTGGCCGAGGGAGTGGGAATGCAACCTGGGCAAGGCATCTCCGCTACAAGCACGTTTTAGTCCAGCCCGCCCGGCATAGCAGCTGCCCCCCTCTGCTATCTGGCAGTCATGGTCGGAAGCGATTGACTGACAGTCTTGTCTCGATGCGTTCGTATGCGTTGCTATTTGTGAGTACTATATTCAAGTGCGCGCTTGCTTGTGCGTGCGCATGCGCGCCGCGTTTCTCTGCATCCCCCGTTTCTAAGGCGTGTTTCAAATTTAATGTGGCCCCGCTGATGAAGAGATTTGAACGTGAGACATCCATGGTGGCTAACTGGAGCGGAAAGCCATCCGGCCACCGATGGAATAGAGCTCCCCTAGATTTTGTCTTGGAGGTCGACAAAACAGGCTGTTTAGGTGGAGTTATGTTCCTGAGCATTTGACAATAGGCTGTTTAGGTGGAGTTATGTTCCTGAGCATTTGACAATAGGCTGTTTAGTTGAAGTTATGATCCTGAGCATTTGACACTAGGTGGTTCCCCTCGTGGGGATGCCGGGGAGTCTTTCGTACAAATAGTTTCCCCACTTTCTGGAAGTTCTGTGCTTGTATCTTTCTTTAATATATCACTCTCTTTGACTCTGCCTTTTCCCATTGCTTACTGTCCTCTCCTGTCTTTCTGCTTCACTTACTGGCTCCATTCTCCTGCCTCTCTTTTCTCTCTTTTCTCTCTCTAAAAATCCTTACAAAGACTTTCTCCAGCGGAAGACGGAAGACAGACATGCTGGGCCTAACTGTTTCTTAGGTGCATGACGGCAGCATGACGCAAATGCGGTCATATGACAGGAAGCTGAGCGATCGACGAAGAAGAAGAATGAAGACACTAGGTGTTTCATTTGTAGGCAGTTTGTTAGCAACGCTAAACTCTCTCCCTCCCTCTTTCTTTATGTCCCTCTTCTCTCGCCCGCGCTCGGGAAAAAAATATTCTGCCTTCTATTTGACAAAGGGAAGTGATATAAGCCAGTAGAGTGATCTCCCGTGGGGAGGCCAGAAGCGCGCCATCTCCACTACTTATTTATTCGTTGCTGTTGTTATCTTAGCAATGCTCGGCTGCTTGCGTATGCCTTTCTTGCTGCATACTGCCACCCGTCTAATAGCCCTATTAAGCGTCATTAACAGACCTGTTCGGGTTTTCTTTGTCAAAATGTTTAAAAAAAAGAATACGTTGCAGCAGAAGGGATGAAAGCCTTTTTTGGGTGTGCGTTGTTGCTGGCAATGAAGATGTGATAAGGAGGAAACAAATGACATGTGAGAGGGGGGTTAGGGAATAATGCACTCAGGATCATGAGAAAGAGAAGGGTTGGGGGGAGAGAGAGAGAAGGCGGAGGGTGGATGAATGGTGGTGGTGAGGGTGCGTGACGAGGGAGTTGTAGTAATAAAATAATAATGATGAATAATGCTTATGTGTGACCCAGCACCGCGAAAGGGAGGGACATTAACTCGCTGGGCTAGTTTCTCACAACAGGCTTGCAATATCAAAAATCTAATTTTTTGTAAATTTTGAGTAATTGGTATTTTTGTATTCTCTAACATCTTATCTTCTATTTTTGATAAAGGATAATCTTTAATATGGTCTCAAAGTGGTTTTATATGTGTTTTAAAACGAGTGGGTCGGTGCATTTTCTTCAGCTAGGCTAGACTTTAGATTCTGTTTTCTCAAAATGGCTGACGCTGACCATACTAACTTTAAATGCTCGTAACTCTGAAACGGAAAAAGATACAAGAATGGTTCTTGTATCAGTAGAAAGAGAATTGTCGGACGTTTTATAATGTATACTTTTCTCAGAATGGTCAGTTTGACACTTAATGTCCCTTTTTGCTAGCGCATAATCTTACTAAGAAACTGAATGCGCTTTTCACTACTCACCATTCATGCTATCAGCAACAAGATACAAACAGTTCAAAACGACTAGCTCACATAATTATTATCACCATGCATCTAAATACGAACTTAATAAATAAAGAGTTATACTAATTATATGTGCTTGTCAGCTGTATCTGACTATGACTTCCAGAAAGCCGAGGAGGCGACAACTATTCTGAAAGGCTGGATGTTCGCTTGACGCACCCCCCCCTCCCCCCCCCCCCCCCCCCCCCCCCCCCCACCCCCCCCCCCTCCCCCCCCCCCCCCCCCACCCCCCCCCCACCCCCCCCCCCCCCCCCCCCATGCTGTGTTACGTTATATGTTTATGATTTGATGGATAACACTGTTTAAACCCTTTCACCGCCAATGTTGCATTTTTGCACCACAATGATTTAGCAGACATGTCATTAAAACTCTTAAAACCAGGGGATGTTATTCAATGATACTGTGTTCCTAATTTTGGGTAGTAATGATTAACCCCATTCTAAATGTGTCACAGAGAAATCCAACAATAGGGCAGATGAAATCTTTTTCTGCAGCCAAGTAAGTTTAATGGAAATGTTTGGCTCAAAGATGGCTGGCGGTGAAAGGGTTAAACCAAGGCTGGGCTGACAATAATGTGTTTATGATTGAGAAGCCTTGCCCAGGAGATATCTCCACTCTCAGGGCCGGACCAAGTGATTCATGGGGGGGGGGGGGGGGGGGGAGGGAGGGGGGGGGGGAGGGAGGGGGGGGGGGGGGGGGGGGGGGGGGGGGGGGGGGGGGGGGCGGTTTCCGCAAGGGGGTCCAGGGGGTCGCATAGGTTACGAGGTCAAAGGGGCAGAGTTTCTATGGGGGTCCAGACCGCAAACATGTTTAATGTTGTTCATGTTTAATGTTGTTCGTGCTAACACCTTATCTAACCTTTCTCCTGATTATCTTAATTGTGACATTCGCTTGTGTGGTAGGCAAAATCTTCTGGTTCGAATCGGTTTTAAACTTATTTCTAAACTGTTTTCAATTATCATGTCAAATCAAACATTCCAATCATTTTTGTGGGAAAGCGCCTCTATATTGGTCTAAATGATTGAATAACTTGTTCTAGACATGTAAGCATGGTTGTAAGTACTTTTGTGGGATGTTTAATGAGTGTTATATTGAGTCATCATATTGTTTATTAATTTGTCTCTCAATCCCCCTTTTGTTTTCCTCCTTCCTTTCTTTTTTTATGATTTTTCCCATAATGTCACTCTTTTATTTCTTTTCTGGTTTTCTATTTTGTTCACTTTGTTTGATAGTTTGTGAATAATGTTTCTAAATATTGCAAAAAATATTTTCTAATTGGTGAGAACACACCTTCCGTCATTTGAATCATATGTAATGTATTGTGTACGGGTACGTTATAAGCTATATGCTTGTTGTTACCCTGTTACCTCATTATTGTTTATCATTTGAAATTGTTGAATAAAAAACCCCGTTTAAACCAATGGCCCCGGGAAAAGCTTGCGATGTCGCGATGTTTAGGGCACAAATCGAGCCAGATTCGGATATGATAGAACCACATTTGTTACTTTTACCCCTTTGTACAAGGAACATGCATGGGGACTGATTAGAGGGGGGCGGGGGGGGGGGGGGGGGGGGGGGGGGGGGGGGGTCCGGAAACCAGGAACCACCCCCACCCCCACCCACACCCCCGCTAGGTCCAGCCCTGAATCTCTGAATCGGAGAACGTGAATAAAGCTGGGGAGGAGTCCTTAAAGGCCCAGCAGATTACGTGTCAAAATCACGGGCTTTACGTGTTTTCCCTCTTATAGCCGGTAAGGAATCTTGTTTTGACCAGGTTTGACTCCCGTACAAATGCCGCCAAATTCACAACGAAACATCATTTTAAAGAGCAGCCTCAATTTGAAGTTGGGGGTATTTGTATGTGGGTCACAGCTACCCAGAAAAAACAACAAGGGACTTAATCGTGGTGGTTCAGTGTCAGTGTGTCTTTAAAGGTCAACTAATCCCATTGGTTGCAGCACAGTGACCCAGGACAAATGCCTGCTAGTTTGAGAGGCCTAGATGTTCACCCTCTAAGTTTATACAACAAACAAACAACTACACGACAAGTGCAAAGTGACGTCATTTTATTCACAAGAGACAAAACAAAACTACTGGATATTTCGGCGAATGCGCCTTTATCAACACAGACAAACAATTAAACAGCAAACAGCAAATAATTATAGCAAAAGGAGCAAAAAGCAGGCAACAGAAGGAGCAAAAAACCACCAAGACCATCATCTGTAACTTTATGTAACTTTATGTGACTAGTAGGGGGGGGGGGGGGGGGGGGGGGGGGGGGGGGGGGGGGGGGGGGGGGGGGGGGGGGGGGGGGGGGGGGGGTGGGGGGGGGGGGGGGGGGGGGGGGGGGGGGGGGGGGGGGGGGGGGGGGGGGGGGGGGGGGGGGGGGGGGGGGGGGGGGGGGGGGGGTTGGGGGGGGGGGGGGGGGGGGGGGGGGGGGGGGGGGGGGGGGGGGGGGGGGGGGGGAGAGAAAATTGCGTATTATAGGCCTATTTGTTGAGAACGTCGCTGTAGCTTTAGTATGAGTGTGCAGGAGTTTGACCAATAAGCCTGAATGTCACAAAGAGTGATTACTTCGCAGCCTACCAGCCTTGCAAAGAGCGAAGCCAACTTGTTCACTTCCCACCTGGGAAGGTGAAAAGGTGGAAGGAGGGAAGTGTTACGTATGGCAACAGAGGCAGTAAATGAGTTCACAATGATCCCCACCTGTAGTGTAGCTGAAAGGGTGGGAGTAAAAAAACCGGTTTCAGTCAGCTGCGGACTGCGAACTCTTTGTATGTATATTCAGGCTTTTGGGTTTGACGTACGCGCGCGTGCGCGTATGTATGTGTGTGCGCGTGCGCGTTCGTGCGCGCGCGTGTGTGCATGTGCGTGTGCTTGCGTATCCTATTCATCCAAGACGAAAACTGTTCTGGCCGTAAAGTGTCTTTGATACGTGAACTGAAAACAGCACAG
Source organism: Phymorhynchus buccinoides (assembly GCA_017654935.2). Classification (NCBI taxonomy): domain Eukaryota; kingdom Metazoa; phylum Mollusca; class Gastropoda; order Neogastropoda; family Raphitomidae; genus Phymorhynchus; species Phymorhynchus buccinoides. The sequence goes on from CM065694.1 coordinate 18,227,543, forward strand.
GCCATCATCTTTGAACATCAGTAGGCGTCCTGCCAATTTTTTTTTATAAGTCTTTTGTTCTTAAAAAAAAAATGTGGTCCTGAAATTTTAATCATTACATAGCTCCTAGAGCCTAACTTAGGCAAATCTTAAAATAAAGCATTTTACATATTTATAGTGCAGAGCTAAACGAGTCATGGCATAAAAATAAATTTAAATAAAAATAAATATTTCAGTTTACTTAAAAAGATCTAAAGTACTTAAGACATTTCCCCCCCATTCTTCTCTAACTTTATTAAAAAGAAAACTTAACTTTATAAAAACAAATGTCCCACATGGCTTAGGCCGGGAGGACGTAAAACAAGCAATACAAAGCGCAGCACGAAGCATCTGCGCTCATATGACAGAAACTGTAGATAAAGAAAGAAAGAAAAGATAGAAAGAAGAAGAAAGAAAAAACCCCATGATACAACGACCTACAGTAGTAACAAGAAGAGAATTTAACACAAACATTAAGATGTGCGAACACTGAATAGGTAACAAAATATTATGGAATATGTTATTGTTTGCTTTTCTTTACGCGGTCCCCTGCTAGATCAGGGCGTGTGATCACGAACGCGTCTAAGACCGTCAACACGGGTAGTAGCATGTCAGTTAGACTAAACTCCCCAAACGATTGGCTGTTTAGCCTAGTTTACATACCACTTACTACCCGTGTTGACTGTCTACGACGCACTCATGATTATACACGCCCAGCTCATCTCAGCATTTGGATATTGCGCCCACCAACGATGTAGTCAAATAGCAGTTACTTTTAGCGTCGTCGTTAAAGAATTAGGCCGGGTTCACATTAGACGCGTAATTTCCGTACGGAAAACCCTAAATAAGTGGAAGAAAGATGGATAAACGTTTACGCATATAGGGGAAATTCGGACACGTGCGCAAATCTTTTCCTTTCTTTGTTTCACTTATCTATGGATTGCGCACGGGTTTCCGCATGGAATATCCGCTTATGTGTGTACACGGCCTGATTGTGTCCATCTTTGCTAGTGTTTAAGGTTGTTTTTCTACGCGGTTTTAGCTTCATGAGCTTCATGCAAAGTGTGTGTGTGTGTGTGTGTGTGTGTGTGTGTGTGTGTGTCTGTCTGTCTGTCTGTCTGTCTGTCTGTATGTCTGTCTGTCCTGTCTGTCTGTCTGTCCTGTCTGTCTCTCTCTCCATCTCTCTCTCCTCTCTCTCTCTCTCCTCTCTCTCTCTCTCTCTCTCTCTCTCTCTCTCTCTCTCTCTCTCTCTCTGTATGTATGGTGTGTGTGTGTGTGTGTGTGTGTG
>CM065694.1:18233848-18256348 GCA_017654935.2 Phymorhynchus buccinoides
ACACACACACACAGACACACACACACACACTCTCTCTCTCTCTCTCACACACACACACACACACACACACACACACAAAACCACAAAATTCCCCCCCCCCCCCCCCTTCTATGCCCTCTCCGGAGCGTCTCTCCTCCTAAGTTCTACCCTCCGAAGTCATTTTTTTTTTCCTTCAAAATTTCACCTGTATGCAAATGGTACGTGGTTGCCGAGAGAAACTCTACAAGCCAGAGGAATAGAAGGGAGACGGGGAGGTATGGGAGGTGGGAGGGAGTAAGGTTAGTGTCTGGGGAGCGAAGGGTCGGGGGAGTAGGGGGAAGGGGGGTGGGGTGTTTGAAATGGTAGGTGGGTGCGTTATCCGTATACGGCTCTGTGTGTGTGTGCGTGCGTGTGTGCGCGCGTGTGTGTGTGTGTGCGCGTGTGCGTGCGTGCGTGTGTGCGTGTGTGCGTGTGTGTGTGTGTGTGTGGTCGTATAGCCTACGTTTGTTTGTGCGCATCTACCCTGCATTTATACACGTGTGTGTATGCATTTAGGAGTGTGCGGGCTCGTGTGTGTAGGTCTGTGCGCGCGTGTATGTGTGTCGTGTGTGTGTGTGTGTATGTACGTGTGTGTGTATGTACGTGTGTGTGTGTTCGTGGGTGCGCATGAGCGCGTGTATTTGAGTGTCGTGTCTGTGTGCGTGCGCGCGTGTATTTGTGTCCTCTGTGTGTGTGTGTGTGTGTGTGCGTGTGCGCGCGCGCGCGCGCGCGTGTGTGTGTGTGTGTTTGTGTGGTTGAGAGAGAGAGAGAGAGAGAGGGGGGGGGAGCTCAAAATCAAACAAACAAAAAGTATTTTCAAAAGTTCAATGGCCCTTTAAGCAATAGCTGTTATTGTGTGCATTTTGAGATGTCCAGACTGAGAGCGGTGTTTTCGTAATCACGATGAGATTGGGGGGGGGGGGGGGGGGGGTGGGGGGGGGGGGGGAATCTGCATAGAAACAATTTCGTGAGTGTGCGCGTGTGCGTGCGTGCGTGTTTCCTACGCGTGACAGTGTATCGTTATCATAAGCTTATTGTTCCTGTGTGAATCGCTTTCTTACATTATACATATGATTATACGTATACTCATGTTACTCAACTAATACTCACTCATTGTTAGCCTCTCTTGTGTATGTCATTGCTACTCGGAGTTTTCAACATGACTAGTGGATTGCATGCATTCGCACGCGTGTGTGTACTTTTTAGTCCCCGAGCCGAAGGTTCGGGAACTATTGTTTCTGTCTGGTCCGTCCGGCGTGCCTCCGTCCGTCCGTCCGTCCGGCTATTCGTCCGTTTTTCTCAAACACTATTCAGTCTATCATCATTAAATTTGGTATACTAGTTTGCCAAGATGCAAGCTATCCACTGATGTATTTAGTTTTACATTAAGGTCAAGGTCGCGCCAGTTACGGGGTTCAAACCTCGAAACACATAATCGCTAATATCTCGCGAAGTTTTGCATGTATTTCAATGCAGTTTTTTTCACATTTCTTGATGAATGGTCTATAACACAGTTGTCATGAATATTTCTGTGCGCTCGTGTGCGCATGATCGCGCGCGCTCAAATCACGGGTCCGAACCCCAAGGCTATAATTATATAAAAAAAACTATTCAGTTACGTGCTGTTTTGATGCGTTTTTATGAAAGTACGTTTTCTTTTGATATCTGCCCTGCTTCGCCTGTTCCAGGACATGAATTTTTCTGTGCGCTCGTGTGCGCATAATCGCGCGCGCCCTCAAATCACGGGTACGTCTCCTCCATTCTCCGCATCCCACACCCTCACCGCACTTTTCGCATGTCTGTCTTTGAGACGCAGCCCCCCACCCCCACCCCCTACCTCTAGCTCTCCTCCATTCTCCACCCCCACCCCCTCACTCAATGGTCTCCCCGCTGTGTACAGCCGACACATTCCGATTTCGGAGTAGCTCGTTGATGCTGCGAGGGGACTTTGCAGCCGCTCGGCGTTGCACTTGTTTTTAAAACTGTAAATCCTATCAAGTATTTGAGGGGAAAAACACATGCACATGTTAAAACTCTTACACGCTGCACACCAGGGAAGATATAACTGGGCGGGGAGACTACATTGGGTGGAAAGTGTGGGGGTGTAGCAAGGAGTGGGGATGGGGTTAGTAGAATTGTCGTTAGGGGGGTTGTGGAAGGAGGGGAGGGGGGGGGGGGGGGGGGGCGGGAGTTACGTCAAGCGATGAAAAGCCCAAGAGGTTGGGGTCAGTAGAGCTACCTGAAATTTTACCTCTATCAGAAAAGCTCAAAACAGAATGGTGAGGGCTCTCTCTCTCTCTCTCTCTCTCTCTCTCTCTCTCTCAAACAAAAATATATGACTGACGTCCTCTTGGACTTATAAAAAATCCAGATGGGACATTAGTTCTATGCAACTCTCTCTCGCTCTCCCGCTGATCCGCAAGAAGCTTGGTAAGTTTACCCGCGAGGCATTCATTCTTTGCTCCTTTGCTTTTTGCTGCACGCTGATTGGCCCAAACGGCACGCGCCAGTCTCGTGCTACTTACTATTCCTGGCCCCGCTACACATGTGTATTGTGACTGTCGTACACGGGTTTAGTGGGCATTAGTGCACTGCAGCAGAAATGACGCCATGTTAATAAAATAAAATAAAAAAGAAGAAGAATCGTGCAGCGACATCTACCGACGAGATTCGTGCAGCGACATCTACTGACCGTGATGAGATTTTTGCTTCCGTCTGTTGGTCCGGTCCGTCTGTGAACGGATTCTAAATCAACTTTGATGTAGGGTTAGGGTATTCGATGAAAGAATACAAAACTTTTCGTTGAACTTTACTTATTTGTTTTCTTTGTTGTGCTTCAGAAATACTTAAAAGATACACTGATGCACCACCATTAAGTCCCTTGTTTTATTCTGGGTAGCTGTGACCCACATACAGATGTCCCAAGCCTCAAATTGAGGATGCTCTTTAAAATGATGTTTCGTTTTGAATTTTGGGGCATTTGTATGGGAGTGAGACCTGGTCAAAACAAGATTTATTTCCAGCTATAAGAGTGAAAACACGTGAAACCCGTGATTTGGACACGTGATCGGGTGGATCTTCAAGAAGTCTTTGGCTAAACTATGGCTTTGATTAAAGTCATTGGTTGCATAGTATGTTATGCAAAATTACTATTGAATTTGTCCTTTCTTGCATTGGCCTGACTATTGGGACATAACTGTTGCCGGCTTAGCTTCATCTATTTTGTTTTGGTATTGCTGCACAGTAGAGAGGGGCAGTAGAGATAAATACATCCCCTGCACCTCCCAAGATACATAAAGACCCAAAACTGAACACACACACAGTGACACACACACACATACACACATACACACACACACACACACACACACACATAGTGACACACATACAGTGACACGCATACAGTGACACACAGACAGTGACACACATACAGTGACACGCACAGTGACACGCGCACACACACGCGCACGCACGCACGCACGCACGCGCGCGCGCACACACATACACACACACACGTACACACACACACACACACACTTACACACAAACACACACACACACACACACACACTCTCTCTCTCTCTCTCTCTCTCTTTACTCTCTCCTCTCTCTCTCTCTCTCTCTCTCTCTCTCTCTCTCTCTCTCTCTCTCTCTGTGTGCAGAATCTGCGATTTGCAAAATAATGCTAGTTCCTGCTCGAATCTGTTTTATCATCATTTTAAAAGGCACTGAAGGCGCGAGCTCTTTACTAGATAAAGGAAGAATAATGCGGGCAGAAGATCTTAAATTCGCATGGTTCTTTGTTTTCACACCCAAAGTAATCCCCAACATTTTAATAGAAAATCTAGTTCGCGCTATGGAACCAGACCACCTGACATTTTACACTCAACTTTAATTAATGTTCGTCTTGAACAACGCACATTCTAATTCCTGCGAACAAGAATCAGCTCTACTTTAAAGACCTCTGTGTTGGGGGTTTTCATACGTAAACTAACTGAAAATGGTGGTAGCAGTAGCCGGAGTAGTAGCAGCAGCAGTAGTAATGGTAGTAGTAGGAGGAGGAGAGCAGGAGGAGGAGTAGGACTGGCAGTAGTAGATTGCACTTAGAAGCAATTGGCAATAATGTCGAGGAAGAGAAAGTCATTTTAGGAAAAGAATCTTCACAAGCCACAGGGGATTTCTGGATTGGTCTTTGGGGACCTTCACCGACTCCAGCTATCCTCAAATCCCTTTGGCCGAGAGAGTGGGGATATACCATGAGCAAGGCATCTCTACTATAAACACATTATCTAGCCCAGCCGTGAATGGGTACCTGATTCGTTCAGGGAAGGTTAAAGGCGGCGGAAGGAGAGTGATGGGCTCCGCCTTCCATGATGTCGTGCCCTTGACACGGTGAACCTCTAGCAGTTCACTGCCCCTACGGCCAATAGGCTATGGGACCTTTACCTTTACCTGTTACCTTAGCCCAGCCTGCCGGAATAGCAGCTGCCTCCTCTGCTACCTGGCAGTCATAGTCGGAAACGACAGACAGGCTTACGTGGTATCTTCGTACATGCACTTTTTCCTACTCCACACTCGCCGCCTACCGTCCATGCTTTGTCTAGTAGACTACTCATTACCCTCTTGTGTCTTCGACACCCTTTACCCTGGCCGGTGTGTGGCGTTCTCAAAATGGATTTGTTTTCAACATGTCTGCGCATGTGCGAAAAAAATTTTTTGTGTATTTGACGGTTTCAGGTTAGGAATAGGGTTAGGGTTAGGGATAGGATTAGGGTCAATTTAGTGTCGAATACACAAAAGAGAAAATTTGATGATCGATTTTGCACGTGCGCAGACATTTTGAGAACAAATCCAATTTTGAGAACGACACACCAGTTTTGAAGGACAGGTGGTGACAGAATGAGGCAAGTGACCTCCGGGGACAGCGGAGGAGGTGACGCGTTGGCTCGTGCCCTGTGTCGTCATACATCATGGCGTCCAACGGTGACCTCCGTCGTCATAATCTTGACAGCTAATTGACGGCCGTACGTGGGCGGCTGCTTCAAAGGGCCCTCATTGCCGCTGGCCAGTCCAAAATAGAACACAAATCCCAAAACAAACAAAAATGGGGGGGGGGGGGGCTATTTTTAGATTGATGACGCACTCGCGCTTTTGATTGAAAACGGTGTGGAAATGAACGGCGAAAGAAAGCCAGACGGTGAGTGAAAATCTGTTTTGACGTCCTCCGGTCTGGAACAGACACATCTGGGACACTAGTAGATATAAAGATGGTGGGAACGATCCTGGAGGCAATGCCCGGAGGCAGTGCAACACCAGGAAAGTCCCGAATATGTAACGATACAGATGTGTAGTGCGGTAAGCCCTCTGTTTGTACTCCCAGTTCTGTAAGAACAGGAGTACATTGGAACGGGAAGCGAACTCCGCAGCTGATTGAAGCCGGGTTGGGGTTTTTTTTACTCCCTCCCTTTCACCTACGTTACAGGTGGGGATTATTGTGAACTCACTCATTTCCCCTGTTGCCACACTTAGCACTTCCCACCTTCCACCTTCCAAGTGGGAAGGGAGAAAGTTGGTTTCATTCTTTGCGGCAAGGTTGGTAGGCCTGCGAAGCAATCACTCTTTGTGACATGTGGGTTTTTGGTTCTCTCTCTCTCTCTCGTTCTCTCTCTCTCTCTCTCTCTCTCTCCTCTCTCTCTCTCTCTCTCTCTCTCTCTCTCTCTCTCTCTCTCTCTCTCTCTCTCTCTCTCTCTCTCTCACACACACAGACACACATTCTTCGTCTCTCTTTCCTCCTCTCTCTTTTGTTCTTTCCATCAGGTCAGTGCAACGAAGATTGAAAGATAAAGAAAGAAACAAATCGTTCAGGAAGGTGGTGAGAAACTGATCGGACAATGCTGACGTGTTTCTATAGGAATCAGATGATTTGGTTCTAGAGTACACTAGTGCAGTGGACAGTGGTAGCTTCGATGATGGATCCTGCACAATTTTGTCAAACAAGACAATCAGAAAATGTTGACAGATAAGAGGAGTGTGAAAGGCTTACCAGTCTTCGTCAGGGGAACTGGCGTTCTCCTGTTCCGAGTATACTCAGAATTCTTCCGCAATGAGTTAATACCGTCGCCTTGAATTGAAGTTGCACCTTAAGGAACGAGACTTGAACTTGATCAGAAGTTCAAATCAGCGTGACTCTCTATGGTTCTAAATTTAAATGGACACAAGAAGATAAAGAGGACACATAGACAACAACAGAAATAAACAACAGACGCCTTGAGCCGTTAGCTATGAATTATTACTGCCATTATTACCTGACTAACAAATCGAGCTTATCATTACGCCTATAACTGCATCACCACAGTCAACCCTTTTTTAATTTTTTATTGACATCAGCCAGATTTATTCAATAATCTCGCAGCTATTCATGTTACTGTGCCCACGCATGCGTGCTTCTGTTGCTCTAAACTCACCAAACCTCTCCTAAAGAGTACGTCTGTAGTAGAATGGTCGGTTGTGCTAATGAAATCCATAAATGAACACCCTCAACTCTCTCTTAATATTGTTGTAACGAAAACCTTAAAGTCACACTGACGCACCACGATTAAGTCCCTTGAGGTTTTTCTTGTTAACTGTGACCCACATACACATGTCCCCAATTTCAAATTGAGGCTGTTCTTTTAAATGGTGTTTCGGTTTGAATTTGGGGGCATTTATATGGGAGTCAGACTTGGTCAAAACAAGAATTATTTCTAGTCATAGGAGGGAAAACACGTGAAACCCGTGATTTTGACACGTGATCTGGTGGATCTTTCAAGACCCAGTGACGCACCACGATTAAGTCACTTGGGTTTTTTTGGGTTGCCGTGACCCACATACAAATTTCCCCATATTCAAATTGAGGCTGCTCTTTAAACTGATGTGTCGGTTCGAATTTGGGGCCATTTATACGGGAGTCAGACTTGGTCAAAACAAGATTTATTTCCAGCTATAAGAGGGAAAACACGTGAAACACGTGATTTTGATACGTGATCTGGTGGATCTTTAACCCATTCGACAGCAAACGAAGCGACCGCAGCCGCGCGCGGCGGGGGACGTTTCATCGGCCGCACGTGCAACTTTCGCAACGTGACGTAAGATCACGTGACGCTAGCGTTCGTCATTCTGGCCTCCCATCGTCCGGCGCCATTTCTGTTGTGTGGAGGTCACGTGGCCCGGAAAGGGGTGGTGTTAATCGTTGGCAGGGACGACCCGGAAACAGTGGCAGACATGGCGTGAGCGACGGACTCATTAGCTGGGAGGGAGGGAGGAAGGAAGGAAGTGCGATTATCGAGGTCGAGTGCATTGTGGGACTGTAACCAGAGCAAAGATTGGGTAGCTTCTTTGTAACTATTTCCTTTTGCGGTTTTTTTGTTCTTCCAATCATTCGGCTGATTTTGTTTTGTTTTGGTTTTGAAGCCGCTGAAGAGGATCAGTAGATAAATACGCATCCCCACTCCTTGTTACACCCCCACACTTTCCACCCAATGTAGTCTCCCCGCCCAGTTATCTTGCCTGGTTTGCAGCGCGTCCGAGTTTTAACACGTGCATGTTTTTTCCCTCAAATATTTTATAGGATTTACAGTAAGAAAAACGTTTACACACACGCGTGCGAATGCATGCAATCCACTAGTCATGTTGAAAACTCCGAGTAGCAATAACATGCATAAGAGAGGCTAACATGAGTAAACGTCAAATGATATAGTTCCCCCTTATTACTACTTACAAGATCGACTGTCTGAAATAATTATTTGTAAATTAAGACTCCAAATGAGTGATTTGCGTAATGATTTATTCCAACGACATATTCTGAACAACCCAGCTTGTACTTGCAACGCACCTGTAGAAGATGCATGTCATTTTCTCTTTCACTGTCCCCTTTTCCAACAAGCCCGTAGACAGACTATCGACTTATTACCAGACGATGTCAAAACAAATGTATCATTGCTTTTGTTCGGAAGCTGTGATAAAAACCAAAATGAAAATAGAACAATACTTGAGTCTATTAGTAATTTCATCCAACTGTCAAAGAGATTTTTGGCAGAATAACTGTCTCTAATGTGTGTCCTTATTGTGACTCGTTAATTTAAGCCCTGGTTGGTATAGTTTCTGTGATGAAATTGTTGATTTGATGCAGTTTGCAACCGGTGCGCGTCTCAGCCTTGCCCCTGCAACCCAAAGGCAAAATTTTGATTAGAGAGTTGTATGTGATTATAATACGTTTCTAATCTGTTGTTTTGATTCATGTTTTTGTTGGTAAGTTATTGTTTTATTTGTTTTTCTTCCCATTGTACACTAATATTGATGTTGTGCTGTTTATTTCCATGCTTGTGGCAGCCAATATTATGTAATTGAAAATTGTTGGAGTGCCATGCATAAGCTCTAAGCTTGTTGTGCTCTTCTTATTTAAATTATGTGCTGCTGTATGTGCTTTATTTGATTAAAACTTGTTTAAACCAAATGATATGTATAATGTTAGAAAGCGATTCACACAGGAACAATAAGATTAAAATAACAATACACCGTTATGCGTAGGAAACACACAAACACACACACACACACACACACACACACACACACACACACACACACAAAAACACACACACACACACACACACACACACACACACACACACACACACACACACACACACACACACACACACACGTGCTCGTTAGCACGCATGAACGCCCAGGCAGGAGAATGACTTCGAAAAGTTAATTGTATACTTTAACTAGAAAGTGCATAATATAAAATGAAGTCAAAAGAAGTGCACATTATGAAGACGTCATCTCGACAAACTTTTCCGGAGAAAAATAACTCAACTCAATCAAATGTATTATGTCATCCTCACACGAAGGAAAATCTTGCTACGGCACGTCACATGCATACACAAGAAACAACACAAATTAATAACGACTAAATAATAGTAGGCCATTATAGAAATTAATTTTGTCGTGAAAAAAATTCAACCAGTGTGTAAATTCTAGATCACATTATCAAATCAACTTTATTTCAATTGGAACGCCACCTGGTACCAAGGGGCTGAGGGCCATACCTCCACCTAAACATTTAATTGATAGGAGCTCAGCTGTGTGTGGAACTAAACGACTCGTCACTCCAATATCGAAACTTCAAACGGCCCAAGGTTTTGAAACAACCACAAGAACAAAACCTCGACTAATAATAATTTACAAAGAAGGTTATCTCTTTACTCTCAGCCTCGACTCCAATACAACCTCTGCACGTGCAATTCTCGCGCTCATTATAATCATATTCATGACCTTGGGGGCGTTAGGAACAGGAAGACAAGGCCACTCGTGTCTCCGGGCTTGGTAGCTTACACTATGGATTTGGTTCTCTCTCCCCCCCCTCCACCCCCCCTCTATTATTCTTTCTCTCCTTCGTGTTTGTTTAAATTGGAAGCGCGGAATTGCCGGGGAGAAGGATAGTTTAGTACAGAAAACTGTGACAGAGGCTCTTGTCCTCAGCATTAAGTTTGGGGAGGAGGGAGGCCAGAAAGATGTGCCGGGCCCCTGAAACCTGACAATCTCTTTCATCAGGGGATGATTCTTTTATACTTTTTTATTTTTTGCTGCTAAGAAAGAGGAGAAGAATGAATAGGCTGGAAGGGGTATTGGGTGGTGGTGGGGGGTGGGTGAGGAGGGAGGGGGGGTGTAATGTGTTGCTGCAAGGGGACCAGATAGAGGGAAGGCGTCCCGTAATCTAATGTAAAGTCTAGAGGCTGTAAAAAGAAACTTTTGTCGAAAGAAACTCTCTAACTTTCTTGTGGTGGTTTTTGTCCTCTCTTTTTTTTTCTTTTCTACTTCTTTCTGTCACCTATGCTGTGCCTGGAAAGGAAGAAAAGGCATCCCAACAGAGAACAAAAAGGTAGTAGTAAAGGGGTTGTGGGGTGGGGGGAGGCGAGGGCAGCTTGTAAAAGCCTCAAAAAGGGGTGGGGCTGGTTCTCTCGGGGGGGCGGGGGTGGGGGTGGGTGGGTGGGTTCTGTTATATTTCTGATCAGCTCCGCACACATCGTTAACTCGATCACTTTTCTGAGATGCAGACTCGCAGTGCTTGTTTTGCTTTTAAGAATGCTCCGGGTGATCCGCTTCGCACCCCCCAAAATTAATATAATAGCCACACAACACAAAAGATGAAGCGCCCCCCTCATCATCGTCACCCCCCCCCCCCCCCCCCCCCCCCCCCGCGCGCTCACCGCCTATGCGTGTGTGTGTGTGTGTGCGTGCGTGTGTGTGTGCGTGCGTGCGTGCGTTGCGTGCGTGCCTGCGCGCGTGCGTGTGTGTACCACCACATCTATTCTCTTCTTCTATTCCGACCCCCCCCCCCCCCCCCTTCTTCTACCCCCCCACCCCCCCCCCCCCCCCGCCCTCCCCCCCCCCACCCCCCCCCCCCCCCCCCCCAAGCATCCACCACACACCCAATACACGTACGCGAGTACAAGGCGATTTTGCTCAGCCGCTTTGTCCGGCCGTTATGATCAAATTTACATTTGGAAACATTGTGTCGTAGGGACTCATCCGCCCAGACAGACCCCCACGACAGTAGTAGAATCCTTATTCCTCCATGCCCTACCCTACCCACCCTACACCAAGCATACTTCAATCCCTGTCTTTCTTGCCCCCCCCCCCCCCCCCCCCGTTCCCCTCCCTTCCAGGTGACGTAGCATTGTGTCCCCATCTCCGTGTGTCCCCAATTTTGTCTGTATGTGCCCCCGTCTCTACTATGTGCCCCCTGTCATATATATCTCTCTCCGTCACTTAAAAAAAATCCTAACCCTAACCCTATCCCGAACAAAAATACTAACATAACCCTTATCCCTAACCCCTACCCTAATCCGGGGTGGGGGTGGGTTGGGGGCGACACAGAGAGGTGGGGACACATGGAGACAGGGACGCACAGAGACGGGGACACACAGAGACGGGGACACACAGAGACGGGGACATATAGAGACGGATACATGAGAGGGGCACGTAGAGACGGGGGCACATAGAGACGGGGGGACACATAGAAACGGGGACATAACAGACAGGGACACATAGAGACGGGGGCACATAGAGACGGGGACACATAGAAACGGGGACATAACAGCAGGGACACGTAGAGACGGGGGCATATAGAGACGGGGACACATAGAAACGGGGACATAACAGCAGGGACACGTAGAGACGGGGGCATATAGAGACGGGGACACATAGAAACGGGGACATAACAGCAGGGACACGTAGAGACGGGGGCATATAGAGACGGGGGGACACATAGAAACGGGGACATAACAGCAGGGACATGTAGAGACGGGGGCATATAGAGACGGGGACACATATAAACGGGGACATAATAGAGACAGGGACACGTAGAGACGGGGGCATATAGAGACGGGGACACATAGAAACAGGGACATATAGAGACAGGGACATGTAGAGACGGGGGCATATAGAGACGGGGACACATAGAAACAGGGACATAACAGACGGGGACACGTAGAGACGGGGGCATATAGAGACGGGGACACATAGAAACGGGGACATAACAGACAGGGACACGTAGAGACGGGGGCATATAGAGACGGGGACACATAGAAACGGGGACATAACAGCAGGGGCACGTAGAGACGGGGGCATATAGAGACGGGGACATTATAGAGACGGAGACACATAGAAACGGGGACATAACGACAGGAACGCGTAGAGACGGGGGGCATACAATATAGCACTGATCGCACCCACCCCCCCCCCCCCACACTTCCCCTTTGCGCCTCTCCCCCTCCCACCCCCCTCTTTTACTGTTCCATTACCATATCCCTCTTTCGACTATTCCTCTCTGCTATCAATAATTCTTTATAGGATCCGTGACTGAATACTGAATAGCGCATGGTTCGGTTGACAAGGTAGCTGATTGTTGTGGCGATTCTATGGTCATTGCGCTAATAAAAGTAAACTGTATCTGATTTCGTTCGTCAAGAAGGGAAAGTTCACAACGTGGGCGCCCGCGCGCGTGCGCGTGTTTGTACGCGTGTGCGCGCGCGCGTGTGTATGGAAGACAGTCAAGAACAGATTGATGTAGAAAGACAGAGGAGGAAAGAAGAGTGAGCAAGGAAAGAAAAGGAAATACAATGAACGAGAGAAACAATCAATAAATAAACTATGGAAAGGAAACGTTGATGAATAAATCAAACTTTGATCATACACCCCCCTTCTACTATGTCTGTGTTTGATTGCGTTTCTGACACAAAAGGCGTGCACGCTCACGCGCGTGACGTGAGTGTGTTTGGGCGTGCATGTGTGTGTGTGTGTGTGTGTGTGTGTGTGTGTGTGTGTGTGTGAGAGAGAGAGAGAGAGAGAGAGAGAGAGAGAGAGAGAGAGAGAGAGAGAGAGAGAGAGAGAGAGAGAGAGAGAGAGAGTGAGAGAGAGAGAGAGAGAGAGAGTGCCATTGTAGCCTAAGCATGGGTGTGGCAGTGTGGTAATTTGACATCATGTGTGTGTGTGTGTGTGTGTGTGTGTGTGTGTGTGTGTGTGTGTGTGTGTGTCTGCAAACGGCCTGCTACACGTCACAAAATTGTACGATACGATTCGATCACGCGGTCTCCGTGATCAAATCGTATCGTACAGTCGTACGATATTAGTTGACCAGTAGCAGGCCCTTAAATGTGAGCGTAGTCATACATTCGTGCATGCAGCGGCGTGTATATTGTTCCGCGTTTGCGTGTGATGTAAGAGAACATCCAATCATCATATAGTAAAAAGCCAACTGTCCGTGTGTGTGTGTGTGTGTGTGTGTGTGTGTGTGTGTGTGTGTGTGTCTGTCTGTCTGTCTGAAACACGAAACGGGCCTTATAACTCCGCCGTTTTTCGACCGAATCGCTTCAAATTTGCTGTGAGCCCTCACGGGGCGATGGCAAAGGCAACCGAGGCGGCCGTGTCATTTGCGCGGTTTGGCAAATGCGCGAAACGCGCATCCGCCGGCCTCTCGGCGCCCGTATCTCCGGCGTTTGCCTTCGAATTTGGCAGGAAGATGACCAGGGCCGGGGACTATCCGTGTGCCAAACCGGAAGCGAATCGGGTCAGAAACGCGCGCGCTAGACGCCGCTTCACCTTTTCACAAACAACTCCGCCGTTTCTTAACCGAATCGCCTCAAATTTGCGGTCATGCTTGCTATGGCCCGGGCAAAGCCTGGCAGCAAATTGGAAGAGAATCGGGTGAGCGCGTCACTCTCAGAGCAGCGCCAACGGGAAACGGGGCCTCATAACTCCGCCGTTTCTTAACCGAATCGCTTCAAATTTGCTGTACTCAGCGTTACCAGTACTTGGCATTACCATTACTAGGCGTTACCAGTACGGTGCATTGCCAGTACTAGGCGTTGCGCTAGTGATAATAATTCTAAGGTTTTCGTTGTTGGTATTCTCTGACTTGTTCTCGTCCTTTTCTCTTCTTGCCTTCCTTCTGCTTATTTCGCCACGCCCTGTTCTATCTCCAGACAGACAGAGACAGACAGAGAGAGACAGACAGACAGACAGACAGACAGACAGACAGACTGACTTTTCTTTTGCTCAATTATCAAGTATTTACACAGTCATGTCCTTCACCAAATATGTTTCATGAAATATTTCAGGAGCACGCTATAAGCGCTAGCTTGTTGATGCTCTCTTTTGCTTTCTGTATAATATGTGTTGTTTGGAAATATGAAAGATTGTTTTAAACCACAGACTGACAGAGAGACAGAGTATGGAAGAGACGGGGTGGTGGGGGGGGGGGGACATAAGATGGAGAGAGAAAGAGGAAGGATGAGAGAGAGGATAGAGAGACAGGGGCAAAGACTAGGCAAAGACTGAGACAGATAGACAAGAGGTATGATGAAGAGAATAAAAAAGAGAGGAGGTAAGAGAGAGAGAGAGGAAGAATTGGAGAGGGGGAGAGAGAGAGAGAGATAGCGAGACAGAGACAAAGACTAGGCAAAGACAGAGAGTGAATAAAAAAGAGAGGAGGTAAGAGAGAGAGAGGAAGAATTGGAGAGGGGTAGAGAGAGAGACAGAGACAAAGACTAGGCAAAGACAGAGACAGATAGACAAGAGGTATGATGGAGAGAATAAAAAAGAGAGGAGGTACGAGAGAGAGAGAGGAAGAATTGGGGAGTGGGAGAGAGAGAGACAGACAGACAGACAGACAGACAGACAGAGAGTATGGAAGGGAGTGGGGGGTAGAGATCAGATGGAGAGAGAAAGAGCCGTGAATGATGAGACAGAGGATAGAGAGACAGAGACAAAGACTAGGCTAAGGCAGAGAGTGAGGCAGATAGACAAAAGGCAAGACGTATGATGGAGAGAATACAAAAGAGAGGAGGTAAGAGAGAGATGAAGAATTGGAGAGAGAGAGAGGGGGGAGAAAGAGAGAGAGAGAGAGAGAGAGAGAGAGGGGGAGGGAGAGAGAGAGAGGGAGAGAGAGAGAGAGAGAGACATACAGACAGACAGTGTATGGAAGAGAGGGGGGGGGGGGAGATAAGATGGAGAGAGAAAGAGGAAGGATGAGAGAGAGGATAGAGAGACAGAGGCAAAGACTAGGCAAAGACAGAGAGTGAGACAGATAGACATAAAGACAGGGTGTGGAAAAGAGAGAGAGAGGGGAAGAGATCTGATGGAGAGAATAAAAAAGAGAGGAGGTAATAGAGAGGAAGGATGACAGAGAGAGAGAGAGAGAGAGAGAGAGAGAGAGAGAGAGAGAGAGAGAGAGAGAGAGAGAGACAGAGACAGAGAGAGAGAGAGAGAGAGAGAGAGAGAGAGAGAGAGAAGTGATTTGTTCACACTGTAACTTGAAACCCCCAAACCTCTTTACAACTCCTCTCAAATCAAAGTGGGCAGAAAACTATTAAGAAACCCCTTCTGTCAAAACCCACTCGCGGCTCGGCACGAGCCATGCGCGTGCACCTGTATGCAAATGAGCTGTCAAATTGCGATAGATGCGCGCGTGCGGACCATCAAATGTCAGTTACAACAAGCAAGTGTTGTTGGGGGGAAAGTTTTTAAAAGTATAAAAAAAAAGAGAGAAAAGGCTTATTTTTCATAAAGAAACGTACTAAGACTGAAAGTTGTTTGTTTATGGTTGTGCGTTATGGTTTTGTTTTATTATTATTTTTTTTTTCCTTCAGTTTTTTCAATTCAAAATATGCAAGGACCATTAAGCCTGAAATAAAATGTTTGAGCACGGGTTGGGAAACTAAACGGGCCCTTATTAAGGGCCAGCCACACGTCCACTAAAATCGCACGACTGTACGATACGATTCGACCACGCGGTCTCCAAGAACAAATGTGATTGGCGCACCGAGATCACGTGATCGAATCGCATCGTACAGTCGTGCGATTTTAGTGGACGTGTGGCTGGCCCTTTAAGCAGTCTTCAAGAACAAAATGTGATTGGCGCATCGAGATTACGTGATCGAATCGTATCGTACAGTCGTGCGATTTTAGTGGACGTGTGGCTGGCCCTTTAAGCCTTTCATTAGATGAGTCCGATGAGGCTTTTTCGCAAGGCCAATATTGAACACTGTCGGTTGTTGTTTTGTTGTACTCCCAGAAGGAGCGTACATTGAAATGCGCTCTTCTGGTGGCCCTATGGGAGATCAAATGGAAGGCAAAATCTGTTTTTGAAGCTCTTGAGAGAAGGAGAAAGAAAGAGAAAGAGAGAGTGAGCTTGCAAAGTGCCGTCAAATGGAAGTTTCTAAATGATATTGATTAACAATACCTTTAATTTTGTTCATCATAATATTACTTGCTTTAAATGCAGTCTCCATCTGTTCAATCAATTGTGCAACTATGATGTTAATATAAGGAGCACGGTATAAGCTTCGAGCTTCTTGTTGCTCTAATTGTCTTTCTGTTTGATCGTTTTGAAATGAATAAAGATTTGTTTAAACCAAATGGAACGCAACCTGGTGCCAAGGGCTTACGGTCACAACTCCACCTAAATAGCTAATTGAAGCGAGGGTACCAATCTTCTAGCATTTTGTTAGGCTGTCTGCTTGTGAGGGTAATGATGCCCACGTCCTAGAGCCGAGACTACTGAAGCAGTCATTAGTCCGTCACCAAGACGGACTATTGCGATGGGCTGGTTTGTCTTTTTTTTTTTTTTTTTTTTTTTTTTTTTCCCTGTCTGTCCCAAGGATATCTCCCGAACCGCTTGACCGAATCGCGTCAAATTTTGTGTGAAGGTGTGCCACCTTAATAGGAAGAGATCGGCGCAAACCATTTTGCCGTCGTGACCTTGACCTTGACGTACGACCTTGAAAACCGAAAATCTATTTTTAGCCATATCTCGGGCACCGATCAACATAGGATGTTGAAACTTGGTATGAAGGTGGTTTGGCTTATGCCCGTTCTGATGATGGCATACCGATCAAGGTCAAGGTCAAGGTCAAAAAGATCGCTGCGGCCTGAAAATCGGAGGGTCATTTTTTTCTCCTTCTGTCTGTCCCAAGGATATCTTTCGAACGGGTTGACAGAATCACGTCACATTTTGTGTGCTGGTGTGTCACCATGAGAGGAAGGCATCCGCGCAAACCATTTTGCCGTCGTGACCTTGACCTTGGCGTACGACCTTGAAAACCGAAAATCTTTCAGGGGGCCATAACTCCCACACCGTTAGTGTTAGAGTCTTCAAATTTGGCATGAAGGTACTTTGGCTTATGCCCGTTCTGATGGTGGCATACCGATCAAGGTCAAGGTCACGGTCCGGGCGATCAGTAGGCCTTGAAAGTGGTAGGGGTCTAAAAATTGGGTTTTAAGCCATATTGTCCACATTGGTACTTGACAGAAGCGCTTCAGATTGTGTGTGGTACTGTATACCCTAGAGAAGAAAATATCCGAGCATAAATTATCACCATGCTGACCTTGACCTTGAAGTGTGACCTTGAAAACCGAAATTTCCTTCTTTGCGCTATATGTTTCTTCTTCAAGCTGTATCTCGTGAACTAGAAGACAGAATCCCTTCCAATTTTGTGTCAGGATGTGACACTCTACGGGGTGTCGCAAGTGCGTGGCATTGCTGGTGACGGACATGTCTGCCGCTCGGCGACGCCCTTGTTACAAAATGTGTCAGAAATGTCTCTGATATCTGATCGACTGTACCCGTTATGTCGGTTTACCCAAGTAAAATCTGTTTTTTAAGAAAAAGGTCCAACAGTTCTCTTCACTGTTTTCTAATTATAAAAAAAATCCTTTGAAAACTCGCTTGAAGGCAAATAAATGTACACGAGTTAATGGTCGACTTATGGCGATATTTTTCACGCCAGAGGGCAGTCAATGCACTAGGGGCTTATCACGCGATTTTCTTAGTTGGGCGTGGTAAGAGAGAGAGAGATGGTAGGACTACTCACTCTCTCTCTCATTTTCTTTATCCCCAACTAAGAATATAGAGAGGATTAGCCCCACACGAGCGTCATGCCCTCTGGCGTGAAAAAAATCCCACTAAGTCTCTCATTGCCTCGTAACAAGACAAAGCCATCCTTGTTAAGAAGGGTTTTCGATTTTGTTGTTGCCTGTTTGTCGTTTCCGACAATGACTGCCAGATAGCAGAAGGGGGCGTGTGCTATTCCGGAGGGCTGGGATACTATTTGTTTATAGCGGAGAAGCCTTGCCCAGGGTACATCCTCACTAGTCTCGGCCAAAGGGATTTGAGAACGAGAGTTGGCGTTGGGGAAGGTCCCCAAAGGCCAACCGATCCCATTGGCTGTAGAATAGAGCCGGTGCAAATGCCCCCCCCCTAGTTAGACAGTCATAGTCTTCCACGAAAGACTAAGCTGTACCATGATATTCCAATACTGTAGAAAATCATATATAGTACAGCTCTCATTTACTATTGGCCCTTTCTGCAGGCTAATGCCAACCAGTGATAACAGCCATATGAGTAAAAGGCCAATACTAGGTCAATCGCAGCTTCTTACCATTACCATAGTCGGAAACTTAACCTTTCAAAATAAATAGTTTGTTTGTTTTGTTCAATGTGTTGTTGTTATAACTGTACGCTTCAAAAAGACTTATTCCATGATGGGTATCTAACTCGCAGCCAGCGACTCCTCTGCACGTGGTATACGCACACATTCACAACCATTATACAGAAACAAATATGCCAACTCTTGTACACTAAATACACGTACACAACAAACACTTGATGACACAATTATGTGCACTTGTTTCCCTTTTTATAAAAGACACGCACGCACGCACGCACGCACGCACGCACGCACGCACGCACACTCACACGCACACTCACGCACACTCACGCACACTCATACACACACACACACATCACACACATACACACACACACACACACACACACACACTCATACACATACACACATCACACACACACACACACACACACACACACACACACACACACACACACCACACACACACACACACACACACACACACACACACACACACACACACACACACACACACACACACACACACACACACACACACACACACACACACACACACAAACACACACACACACACACACACACACACACACAACACACACACACACACACACACACACACAACACACACACACACACACACACACACACACACACACACACACACACACACACACACACACACACACACACACACACACACACACACACACACACACACACACACACACACACCACACACACACACACACACACACACACACACACACACACACACACACACACACACACACACACACACACACACACACACACACACACACACACACACACACACACACACACACACACACACACACACACACACACACACACACACACACACACACACACACTACCCCCTCCCGTCAATCTTTTAAGATGTTTTACGGTCTATTTCTGTTCCTGTGCGAGCGTATTGAATGGAAAATTATTACGTTACCACATTGCACAAAAAGATTCTTTTTTTCTTTCTTTTTTATCATTCATGTTTGATAACTTACTATCATTTTTGAAATTGAGTGCAATACTTCTTCCATGATTATTGCTTTGTCTTAAAATATTTATTTCATTTCTCTCACTTCTTTTTTCTTTTCTTTTCACCCATACATTTCTGGTCAAATTTCTTTAATTTTTTTACTTTTGTTCTTTCTTTAAAATCTTCTTTCTTTAACATTTTCTTATTTTTTTCTTTTAAAATGTTATGTTTTCTTTAAAAAATTCTCTAAAATCTCTCTCTCTCTCTCTCTCTCTCTCTCTCTCTCTCTCTCTCTCTCTCTCTCTCTCTCTCTCTCTCTCTCTCTCTCTCTCTCTCTCTCTCTCTCTCTCTCTCTCTCTCTCTCTCTCTCTCTCTCTCTCTCTCTCTCTCTCTCTCTCTCTCTCTCTCTCTCTCTCTCTCTCTCTCATATTACATATACACTCATTTTACTTATGAGTAATTCAGACATTTTCTTTTCTTGCCCGATGCGAAGCATGAACGCCGCATAACCCATGTCATTGTTCTTACTTAGTAGGGTAGCCCTGTTTCTGATTAAACTGGAAGACTTTAGCTTTTGTAGCTGTAAATATTTGTGAATAAAGTTGATATAAAGCCTTTTTTCATTAAATGTTGTTAATTAAAGAACAGTAACAGACAATAAAAAGCAGACGGAATAGAAAATCAACATAACCTCCTCAGGAATTATTGATGACAACGCATGTATATAGGCCTGACCATTAATGAATTATGGACCTATATTTCGTTTCATTTAAAATGTAAAATATACGGTTGTGGCTATTGATAGCCAAACGTAAACACACAACTTTATTAACCCGCATCCCCCCCCCCCCCCCCCCCCCCCCCTACCCGCCCCTACGCACTACCTAAACACAAGCGTTTAACATCTCTCTCTCTCTCTCTCTCTCTCTCTCTCTCTCTCTCTCTCTCTCTCTCTCTCTCTCTCTCTCTCTCTCTCTCTCTCTCTCTCTCTCTCTCTCTCGTAGCCTACCCTCTCCTGTTCATTGATTTATGTGACTTTGCATTTGATATGTGTGTAATTGTGCGCGCGCTCGTGTGTTTGTGTATGTGCTTTGTGTGTGTGTGTGTGTGTGTGCGTGCGTGTGCGTGTGCGTGCGTGCGTGTGCGTGCGTGTGTGTCTGTGTGTGTGTGTGTGTGTGTGTGTGTGTGTGTGTGTGCTTGTGTGTGTGTGTGTGTGTGTGTGTGTGTGCGCTTGTGTGTGTGTGTGTGTCTGTGTGCGTGTGGCCCGTTTCACGTAGATTTGTGTTGGCGGGAACAGTTAAATTTATTCAAACGAATATGAATTCAGCTCTAAGTAAATTTTGCACTAACGCCACCACTATTATTTTGCCCCCCCCCCCCCCCCTCTCTCTCTCTCTCTCTCTCTGTCTGTCTGTCTCTCTCTCTGTCTCTCTCTCTCTCCTCTCTCTCTCTCTCTCTCTCTCTCTCTCTCTCTCTCTCTCTCTCTCTCTCTCTCTCTCTCTCTCTCTCTCTCTCTCTCTCTCTCTCTCTCTCTCTCTCTCTCTCTCTCTCTCTCTCTCTCTCTCTCTCTCTCTCTCTCTCTCTCACTTATTTCTCTCTCTTATCTCTCTCCTCTCTCTCTAATTCACATTTCTCTTTTTTCTCCCATCTCTCTCTTTCAATGACACTCTATTTTGCATATGCCATTTTCTTTTTTCTCTTCTCTGCCCATGTCTAATATTTCTCACAGCGCATATTTTGCCATGCGTGCGTGTGGCGCATGGGGGAGAAGGGGGGGGGGGGGAGTGGGGGGGGCGTGTGTGTGTGTGTCAGTCTGTCTGGCCCGTGTCCGTCTGTCATTATTCACGTACACTCGTGCCTGTGTCTAGCTCTTTGAGTATGCGTGTGTGTGTGTGTGTGTGGTGTGTGTGTGTGTTGTGTGTGTGTGTGTGCGTGTGCGTGCGTGCGTATATGTGTGCATGCGTTTGTGTGTTGTGTGTGTGTGTGTGTGTGTGTGTGTGCGTGTGCGTGCGTGCGTGCGTGCGTGCGTGTGTGTGTGTGTGTGTGTGCGTGTGTGTGTGTGTGCCTGCGTGCAAAGCATAATGCTTATGAGCATTTTCTAACGCGGCTTACCAGCGTAAGAAAAAAGTATACACAATCGCACAGACGCACACATATTCCCACCTCGGCGTATGCGTACGCATGCGATCGTGTGTTGCTTGCACATCTCTCTCTCTCTCTCTCTCTCTCTCTCTCTCTCTCTCTCTCTCTCTCTCTCTCTCTCCTCTCTCTCTCTCTCTCTCTCTCTCTCTCTCTCTCTCTCTCTCTCTCTCTCTCTCTCTCTTTTCATAGTAATAGTCTGTATGACAAATATTTCCCCTAAAATGGCAGTTGGCACGCGAAGGCCTCAGGTCGTCGCGAGCGTAGCGCGATGATTTGCATGGTTGCGTTATACATTACAGCGGTGTGGGACTAGCCTACCTTATGGCTCGTGGGCCACGCGTGCATACATTTTGTCGATATCAAAGAATGACGCATAGGCTACAACTGAACAAAATACCTAACACCCACCCACCCACCCACCCCACACACACACTGTATGTATACATGAATGAATAACAATGCTACATTACAAAATATTAAGGGGTTGTTTAGATAAGCGTTGCTTTCTTTTGTATACAGTCTAATAATTATTCTCCTTCTTTGTTTTATTTGTATTTTTCCTCCTCCTCCTCCTCCTCCTCCTCCTCCTCCTCCTCCTCCTCCTCCTCCTCCTCTCCCTCCTTCTTGTTCTTCTTTCCCAAGTATTTGCTAATCTTACGGTTTCCCATTTCAAAATTGCACTTAAATCCAAAAAAACAATTTTTGAAAGGATAAGTTGCTTCCACTCATATTTGATCATTTCTATGTCATCTTTCTCTGTCGTATCTTTGTCGTTCTTAGCAATGGCAATTGTGTCTGGTTATATCTTAATGATGGTTGGCTGATGGTTTCGTCCCACGTGTGCTCTATTTAGCCGAGCGGACGACAAACCTAACTTTGAATTGTGTCTCGTGCGCCCTTGGCTTAAGGCTGTGTCAGACCAATTGTCATAGGCTAGAACACCAAGGCTACATCCAAATGTCGTTATGCTATGCATAGCTATTAGCGGGTATTGTCTTTAACCATGACAAGCTCCTAGCAAAACATCAGCAGTCTCCTGGAAGACGGAGTGTGGCTGCCCACGTGGCAGGGTAAAAACACAACCGGTCACACACGTAATGTTCTCATCCCTAGCTGATGCACTTGTACCATAGTGTTCAAGTGCTTCCGCTGTTGGGATGATCCCTGGAGTCTGTTAGCCAGGGCAAGCCAGCAACAACAACACAGTCGTGTCTCGTAAGACAAAATAATAATAATAATAATAATAATACTGAACAGTTATGTGACATTCTCTTGTGTGGTAGGCAAAATCTTCCATATGAAACCAACATATTAATATTTGAAACCGTACAT
>CM065694.1:18266348-18268848 GCA_017654935.2 Phymorhynchus buccinoides
CTTTTACCCTAGGGGTGCCAGGCCATGGCCTATCTTTCTTTTACCCTAGGGGTGCCAGGCCATGGCCTCTTTCTTTTACCCTAGGGGTGCCAGGCCAGGGCCTTTCTTTTACCCTAGGGGTGCCAGGCCATGGCCTATCTTTCTTTTACCCTAGGGGTGCCAGGCCATCTTTCTTTTACCCTAGGGGTGCCAGGCCAGGGCCTATCTTTCTTTTACCCTAGGGGTGCCAGGCCAGGGCCTATCTTTCTTTTACCCTAGGGGTGCCAGGCCAGGGCCTATCTTTCTTTTACCCTAGGGGTGCCAGGCCATGGCCTATCTTTCTTTTACCCTAGGGGTGCCAGGCCAGGGCCTATCTTTCTTTTACCCTAGGGGTGCCAGGCCAGGGCCTATCTTTCTTTTACCCTAGGGGTGCCAGGCCTATCTTTCTTTTACCCTAGGGGTGCCAGGCCAGGGCCTATCTTTCTTTTACCCTAGGGGTGCCAGGCCAGGGCCTATCTTTCTTTTACCCTAGGGGTGCCAGGCCAGGGCCTGTCTTTCTTTTACCCTAGGGGTGCCAGGCCAGGGCCTGTCTTTCTTTTACCCTAGGGGTGCCAGGCCAGGGCCTGTCTTTCTTTTACCCTAGGGGTGCCAGGCCAGGGCCTGTCTTTCTTTTACCCTAGGGGTGCCAGGCCAGGGCCTGTCTTTCTTTTACCCTAGGGGTGCCAGGCAGGCCAGGGCCAGGCTGTCTTTCTTTTACCCTAGGGGTGCCAGGCCAGGGCCTGGGGTGCCAGGCCAGGGCCTGTCTTTCTTTTACCCTAGGGGTGCCAGGCCAGGGCCTATCTTTCTTTTACCCTAGGGGTGCCAGGCCATGGCCTATCTTTCTTTTACCCTAGGGGTGCCAGGCCATGGCCTATCTTTCTTTTACCCTAGGGGTGCCAGGCCAGGGCCTGTCTTTCTTTTACCCTAGGGGTGCCAGGCCAGGGCCTGTCTTTCTTTTACCCTAGGGGTGCCAGGCCAGGGCCTGTCTTTCTTTTACCCTAGGGGTGCCAGGCCAGGGCCTATCTTTCTTTTACCCTAGGGGTGCCAGGCCAGGGCCTATCTTTCTTTTACCCTAGGGGTGCCAGGCCAGGGCCTATCTTTCTTTTACCCTAGGGGTGCCAGGCCAGGGCCTATCTTTCTTTTACCCTAGGGGTGCCAGGCCAGGGCCTATCTTTCTTTTACCCTAGGGGTGCCAGGCCAGGGCCTTTCTTTCTTTTACCCTAGGGGTGCCAGGCCAGGGCCTATCTTTCTTTTACCCTAGGGGTGCCAGGCCAGGGCCTATCTTTCTTTTACCCTAGGGGTGCCAGGCCATATCTTTCTTTTACCCTAGGCCAGGCCAGGGCCTATCTTTCTTTTACCCTAGGGGTGCCAGGCCAGGGCCTATCTTTCTTTTACCCTAGGGGTGCCAGGCCAGGGGTGCCAGGCCATGGCCTATCTTTCTTTTACCCTAGGGGTCTTTCTTTTACCCTAGGGGTGCCAGGCCAGGGCCTATCTTTCTTTTTCTTTCTTTTACCCTAGGGGTGCCAGGCCAGGGCCTATCTTTCTTTTACCCTAGGGGTGCCAGGCCAGGGCCTGTCTTTCTTTTACCCTAGGGGTGCCAGGCCCTGGCCTGTCTTTCTTTTACCCTAGGGGTGCCAGGCCCTGGCCTATCTTTCTTTTACCCTAGTGGTGCCAGGCCAGGGCCTGTCTTTCTTTTACCCTCTGCCAGGCCAGGGCCTTCTTTCTTTTACCCTAGGGGTGCCAGGCCAGGGCCTGGCCTCTTTCTTTTACCCTAGGGGTGCCAGGCCAGGGCCTGTCTTTCTTTTACCCTAGGGGTGCCAGGCCAGGGCCTGTCTTTCTTTTACCCTAGGGGTGCCAGGCCAGGGCCTATCTTTCTTTTACCCTAGGGGTGCCAGGCCAGGGCCTGTCTTTCTTTTACCCTAGGGGTGCCAGGCCAGGGCCTATCTTTCTTTTACCCTAGGGGTGCCAGGCCAGGGCCTATCTTTCTTTTACCCTAGGGGTGCCAGGCCAGGGCCTTCTTTCTTTTACCCTAGGGGTGCCAGGCCAGGGCCTGTCTTTCTTTTACCCTAGGGGTGCCAGGCCATGGCCTATCTTTCTTTTACCCTAGGGGTGCCAGGCCAGGGCCTATCTTTCTTTTACCCTAGGGGTGCCAGGCCAGGGCCTGCCAGGGCCTGTCTTTCTTTTACCCTAGGGGTGCCAGGCCAGGGCCTGTCTTTCTTTTACCCTAGGGGTGCCAGGCCAGGCCTATCTTTCTTTTACCCTAGGGGTGCCAGGCCAGGGCCTATCTTTCTTTTACCCTAGGGGTGCCAGGCCAGCCTTTCTTTCTTTTACCCTAGGGGTGCCAGGCCAGGGCCTATCTTTCTTTTACCCTCCAGGCCATTTCTTTCTTTTACCCTAGGGGTGCCAGGCCATGGCCTATCTTTCTTTTACCCTAGGGGTGCCAGGCCATGGCCTATCTTTCTTTTACCCTAGGGGTGCCAGG
>CM065694.1:18271348-18273848 GCA_017654935.2 Phymorhynchus buccinoides
CTCTCTCTCTCTCTCTCTCTCTCTCTCTCTCTCTCTCTCTCTCTCTCTCTCTCTCTCTCTCTCTCTCTCTCTCTCGTTTAAACATTTTAAATTTCGTTTAACCCAAACAACAGCAGTAGCTCCCACCAATTCGCTCGGGAACTAAAAAGCGACGAGTAAGCCAAACAAGACAGGGCCTCACTTCAATGAAAAGAATAGAGTGAAATATATACTGAACCCATTCTATATCACTCAACTCTCTCTCTCTCTCTCTCTCTCTCTCTCTCTCTCTCTCTCTCTCTCTCTCTCTCTCCTCTCTCTCTCTCTCTCTCTCTCTCTCTCTCTCTCTCTCTCTCTGCTTTTATTTATCCGGGTAAATTAACCCACTCCGTCCCATCTTTCTCCCGTGACTACAATAACAAGTTGACGCTGCTCACAGAACAGGAAGCGGCCAGACTTTGTCATACACTGGATTATTGAAAAAGAAAAGGGAGATAGAGAAGATGAGAAGAAAGACAAGACAAAAAGGTATAAAAGGGAGTGAGAGAAAAGAGAATGAAGAAGTTTCTACAAAAAATAAAGAAAGAAGGAAATGTTGATCAGAGTTACTTCGACTTTAACAGAGTTACTCCGACTTTAACTGGCGTGTTGGTTTAATTTTCGGATGGGTTTGAAAAGCAGGTTTGGATGTTGTTGTTGCCAGTCTGTCGTTTCCGACAATGACTGCCAGATAGCAGAGGGGGCAGATGCTGTTATGACGGGCTGGGCGAGAATTAGTTTATGGTGGAGATGCCTTGCCCAGGGTACATCCCCACTCTCTCGGCCAAAGGAATTTGAGGACGAGAGTCGGCGTTGCGGGAAGTTTTCCCAAAGTCCAACCAATCCCTTTGGCTACAGCACCAGAGCCGGCGCAAGGGCCCTCCTCGTTGGAGAGTCATAGTCTTCCACGAAAGACTAAGCTGTAGCATGATATTCCAATACTGTATAGTATCATTTAGAGTACAGCTCTCATTTACTATTGGCCCTTTCTACAGGCTAATGTCACCCAGATTTGGTTAGAGAATGGGAATAGGGCGTACAAAGGGGCTGGAAGGCAGGGCGAGAGTATGGAAGAGAAAAGGGGGGGGGGGGTAGACAGAAAGAGGAGAAGGGACCTTGTTGATTTTATGAGCATTGCTTTACACAAGGGTCTATTTATACAGGGGCTTCACACACACAAACTGTTGAATGCTTAAAGACAGCGATGGGGGAGTAGAGACGGGGTAGGGGGGGGGGGGTACAGGTAAGTTGTGGGGTATGAAAAAGGAGAGAGAGAGAGAGAGAGAGAGAGAGAGAGAGAGAGACAGACAGACAGACAGACAGACAGACAGACAGACAGACAGACAGACAGACAGACAGAGAGAGAGAGAGAGAGAGAGAGAGAGAGAGAGAGAGAGAGAGAGAGGAACAAGAACAAGAACAAGAACAATATTTTTAATATCTATAGGCCACTGGCCCTTAGAAAGGCCAAAGTCATACATAGATACGCATATACATAAAGTATTGGCACATTCGAACATCAATGGAACCACAGATCTCCATAACGTTTGAAGACACGCAAGAGAGAGAGGGAGAGAGGGAGAGAGGGAGAGAGAGGGCGGGGGCAAGGACAGAGAGAGAACACCGAACACTGAAAAAACTTTATTTAGCAAGGATAAAGATTTTAGGCGATGCCTATTCTTACAATCTGTCCTTGGATAAAAAAAAACCCACAAAAAACAATTAAATTGCTAGAAACGTGAAAAAACAACACATGAAAAGTGAGTTTACGCCACTGCTCTGTAACCAATGTCTTTGTTATTCTTTAAGCCACTGCTCTGTAACCAATGTCTTTGTTATTCTTTAAGCCACTGCTCTGTAACCAATGTCTTTGTTATTCTCTAAGCCACTGCTCTGTAACCAATGTCTTTGTTATTCTTTAAGCCACTGCTCTGTAACCAATGTCTTTGTTATTCTTTAAGCCACTGCTCTGTAACCAATGTCTTTGTTATTCTTTAAGCCACTGCTCTGTAACCAATGTCTTTGTTATTCTTTAAGCCACTGCTCTGTAACCAATGTCTTTGTTATTCTTTAAGCCACTGCTCTGTAACCAATGTCTTTGTTATTCTTTAAGCCACTGCTCTGTAACCAATGTCTTTGTTATTCTTTAAGCCACTATGTCTTTGTTATAAGCCACTGCCAATGTCTTTAAAGCCACTGCCAATGTCTTTGTTATTCTTTAAGCCACTGCTCTGTAACCAATGTCTTTGTTATTCTTTAAGCCACTGCTCTGTAACCAATGTCTTTGTTATTCTTTAAGCCACTGCTCTGTAACCAATGTCTTTGTTATTCTTTAAGCCACTGCTCTGTAACCAATGTCTTTGTTATTCTTTAAGCCACTGCTCTGTAACCAATGTCTTTGTTATTCTTTAAGCCACTGCTCTGTAACCAATGTCTTTGTTATTCTTTAAGCCACTGCTCTGTAACTAATGTCTTTGTTATT
>CM065694.1:18278848-18283848 GCA_017654935.2 Phymorhynchus buccinoides
GTGCTTGTACACACTTTACCGTCCGGTTCATGTTGAAATTGACAGCAAATCAACGGCGCCAAGAGTTAAATTATGAAGCGAACATACACAAAAAGCATCGTTGACAACAAATCAACGGCGCCAAGAGTTAAATTATGAAGCGAACATACACAAAAAGCATCGTTGACAGCAAACCAACGGCGCCAAGAGTTAAATTATGAAGCGAACATACACAAAAAGCATCGTTGACAACAAATCAACGGCGCCAAGAGTTAAATCATGAAGCGAACATACACAAAAAGCATCGTTGACACAAAATCAACGGCGCCAAGAGTTAAATTATGAAGCGAACATACACAAAAAACATCGTTGACACAAAAACGGCGCCAAGAGTTAAATCATGAAGCGAACATACACAAAAAGCATCGTTAAATCATGACAACAAACATCAACGGCGCCAAGAGTTAAATCATGAAGCGAACATACACAAAAAACATCGTTGACAGCAAACCAACGGCGCCAAGAGTTAAATTATGAAGCGAACATACACAAAAAACATCGTTAACAGCAAACCAACGGCGCCAAGAGTTAAATCATGAAGCGAACATACACAAAAAACATCGTTGACAGCAAATCAACGGCGCCAACATGAAGCGAACATACACAAAAAACATCGTTGACAGCAAACCAACGGCGCCAAGAGTTAAATCGAACATACACAAAAAACATCGTTAACAGCGCCAAGAGTTAAATCATGAAGCGAACATACACAAAAAACATCGTTAACACAAAATCAACAGCGCCAAGAGTTAAATCATGAAGCGAACATACACAAAAAACATCGTTAACACAAAATCAACAGCGCCAAGAGTTAAATCATGAAGCGAACATACACAAAAAGCATCGTTAACACAAAATCAACAGCGCCAAGAGTTAAATCATGAAGCGAACATACACAAAAAACATCGTTAACACAAAATCAACAGCGCCAAGAGTTAAATCATGAAGCGAACATACACAAAAAGCATCGTTAACACAAAATCAACAGCGCCAAGAGTTAAATTATGAAGCGAACATACACAAAAAGCGTCGTTAACACAAAATCAACAGCGCCAAGAGTTAAATCATGAAGCGAACATACACAAAAAACATCGTTAACACAAAATCAACAGCGCCAAGAGTTAAATCATGAAGCGAACATACACAAAAAACATCGTTAACACAAAATCAACAGCGCCAAGAGTTAAATCATGAAGCGAACATACACAAAAAGCGTCGTTAACACAAAATCAACAGCGCCAAGAGTTAAATTATGAAGCGAACATACACAAAAAGCATCGTTGGCAGCAAACCAACGGCGCCCAAAACTATCTTATATAGTAGACAAGCACAATGCACAAATCTATCACCTATCAAATAAATAATAAAGCTTCGTTACGGATCTTAAAAGCTTCATAAAGAAAGTTGGCTAATTTTAATGTACATTTAGAATTACAGAACGAACGAAGGAAACTGTT
This sequence comes from Phymorhynchus buccinoides, assembly GCA_017654935.2. Taxonomy (NCBI): domain Eukaryota; kingdom Metazoa; phylum Mollusca; class Gastropoda; order Neogastropoda; family Raphitomidae; genus Phymorhynchus; species Phymorhynchus buccinoides. Next base: position 18,280,345 of record CM065694.1, read on the forward strand.
TTTATTGAGGGAAAAAGAGTAAACACACAATGTGCTTTTTTACATCTTGCCCTCAAACAAACATGCAAGAAAATCAATATATTCAACACAAAAATAATGAAGCATGCAAAAATAATCATCATTGACAAAATACATATATACACGTAAAAGTAGAAAATGGAAAACGAAAATAAACACATACAAAGTAATCGAGAGAGAGAGAGAGAGAGAGAGAGAGAGAGAGAGAGAGAGAGAGAGAGAGAGAGAGAGAGAGAGAGAGAGAGACAGACAGACAGACCGAGAGAGAAAAACAGAGACGGGCTCAGAGAAGCACGCCGTGAAACCGTTCGGTTTGTTAGTGAAGCACCCCCCACCCCACACCTACCCCCCCCACCCCTCTTTCAGAAACTGGAAGTAAAAACGAAAACAAACTCACCACATGTTTTGAGTTCTTGGGTAAACGTTTCGCGCAAGGACTATTGACTAAGTCGCTTTCCATTCATAATCTTATTTTACCATCAACTTCACTGCTAGGTTTTGGGTGGCGATTGTTGTTCTTTGTGGACACGCGATCTTTGGGTCTTTTTTCCCTCTTTGTCCTGAGAGAGAGAGAGAGAGAGAGAGAGAGAGAGAGAGAGAGAGAGAGAGAGAGAGAGAGAGAGACAGAGACAGAGACAGAGACAGAGAGAGAGAGTACTCCGAACTCCGAAATGTTTAATGATTTAGGCCCACAGCCCCTATCATGACATGGCAAGAATAACATGACAAATAATCAAATGAGAGAGAGAGAGAGAGAGAGAGAGAGAGAGAGAGAGAGAGAGAGAGAGAGAGAGAGAGAGAGAGAGAGAGAGACAGACAGACAGACAGACAGACAGACAGACAGACAGAGAAACAGAGAGACAGAGAGACAGAGGGAAAAAAAAGAAAAGAAAAAAAGAATAGGAAAACGGCTTAGCAGTGACGTAACTATAAGGAAATCCTTTCTTATGCTTCGCTGGACGCAACACACGATCTTAGTCACTTGTGAGGTTTCTGGCAGAATGGGGCTCAATAATTTCACCGTATTGGTGGTACCAGTCGTTGAGCAGGTAAAAACATTTCCATACATCATCCCCAGCCCCTACCCACCCCCCACCCCCACCCGGTAATTCCCCCCACCCCACCCCCCTCTCTCTAAGTCTTCGCTTGCCACGCTCACTTCACTTTTCCCCTGCAGTCCTTTTGGATTCCCAGTGTCCTATCTACCTATCATGTCACCCACTTAGCCACCCACCCTCCCACCTACCCACCCCCCACCTCACCACCCACCCCTACAAAAAACCCACCTATCTTTCCCCAGCCATTCAGCCCTTGTCTATAGCACTGTTTCGAAATGAAAACGGAAGTAACAGACGAGTTGTGTGCCCGTTAGGACACTTGGTTCCGGTTAGACGACGAAAATGGTGTTTTACGTCCTCTTGGTCTGAATCAGACACATATGGGACATTTGTAAATACAAATATGGTGGGAACAATACTGGAGGCAATGCCCGGAGGCAGTACGAAACCAGCAAAGTCCCGATTTTTGTATTAATACAGATAGCTGTAGCGGTGACCACGCCTCGGTTAAACCTCATCGGCTATGGCACTGCCACAAGTATTGTCTGTAAAAAATAAAACATATTTCCGGTTAGGAAATGTCTGTAGCCACGGCATGGCTGCTCCGTAATTGAAATAGAGGGGTGTTTAATTGCTCAGTTGTCAGTTTGTAGATTTAATAGTATTAAGTCCTGTTTCATGTGTTTTTTCTTAAAGTGTTTACATTCGTTGACTATAAACAGTGATGTTCTTATTTGTTTACTTGATACGACCACATTAATACCCCAAGACTTGAAGACAAGAACAAAATATAGTTGTTGTTGAAGGTAGGTTACTTCCATTTTTTTTAATTCTAATTTTGAACCGGAACTACCCCAAACCGACTTCAAGACGAGACAGTAGGGAAAGATAACCCCAAAAGACCGAATTATGAAACAGTGCTATTGTTCCACATTTGAAAAATAATAAAGCTTTCTATCTCGTGCGCGTGACAACTGATATTCACGCATCTAACAAATGACTTTTGTTTTAATTTTAAATCAATTTAAGTAATATGTTCGCTTGCTTGTTTGTTAGCTTGTGTATGCCCATTATTTATCAACATTCCAAACAAAGGAGCTTGTTTCTGCTACTTTTCAAGACTTGAAAAAAACTTTTAAAAACGCGTTTTGTTTTATAGCATTATTCTGCACTGTATTTACTGTTATTTACTGTTTATGTACATCCTCAGTAGAGACCCAGCAACAAAATAGCATTCATGAGAATCACAGTAATAATGTATATCAAAGTTCTTCTCTGTTTAACGTCCTGTTTATCTTATCCATTGCCCAAAAGCCTAAATGTCACAAAGAGTGATTACTTTCGCAGCACTACCAACCTTGCAAAGAATAAAGCCAACCTTCTCACTTCCTTCCTACCTGGAAGGTGAAAAGGTGGAAGGTGGGAAGTGTTAAGTATGGTAACAGTAGGCAGTGAGTGAGTTCACAATTATCCCCACCTGTAGTGTAGGTGAAAGGGTTGGAGTAAGAAAAAAACCCGGCTTCAGTCAGTTGCGGACTGCGAACTCTATGTGTCGTCAGGCTTTTTGGGTAGTACTTGCCCCCCATCGCCACTCTTTAACCCAACATCCCTACCCTCTTAGCCACTTTCTAACCCAAACAAAGCCACCAGCTCAGAACACTTGTATAGTCCATGATCTCTCTCTCTCTCTCTCTCTCTCTCTCTCTCTCTCTCTCTCTCTCTCTCTCTCTCTCTCTCTCTCTCTCTCTCTCTCTCTCTCTCTCTCTCTCTCTCTCTCTCTCCTCCCTCCCTCTCTCTCTCTCTCTCTCTCCCTCCCTCTCTCTCTCTCTCTCTCTCTCCCTCCCTCCCTCTCTCTCTCTCTCTCTCTCTCTCTCTCTCTCTCTCTCTCTCTCTCTCTCTCTCTCTCTCTCTCTCTCTCTCTCTCTCTCTCTCTCTCTCTCTCTCTCTCTCTCTCTCTCTCTCTGTGCAAATAAGTTAAACCCCTAATATTATTTTTGGCTATAATCCTCGACTTTAGTTAGTATCACATTCAGTACCTGTCACTGAGTGAGGACAATGCTTTTTTGCTTTTTTTTTTACCTGTATCTGAATCAGTCGCGTGGCCGGAGTCATGTTTGCTGTCCATACCTGTTTTCAGGCTTCATTTAACACCATATTGTGATCTTGGAAACCCGTAAAGAGCCCTTGTTTGGCACAGAGCAACTTGATGGAATATGAAAAAGAACAATATTTGGATTCTTGAGATAACGTTTTATTGAGGACAATCCAAGTTTAAATATGCATGTACGCAGGTGTGCGTGTGTACGTGCGCGCGCGCGCGTGTGTTGTGGGGGGGGGGGGGGGGGGTGCGTGCGCGTGTGTAGCTCGCACTTTACGTTCAGTTTCTGACCCTCTTTCTCTCCAGATCCCTAGGTATAAGCTTTCAACT
>CM065694.1:18288848-18306348 GCA_017654935.2 Phymorhynchus buccinoides
CGAAAATTCCATTAAATGTACCTGGGTAGAGCACCAAATCCATCTGCAGTATTGGGGATTCATCTGTGACATATATAAAAAATAAGGTCTACCCTTACTTCCCAAAACTAAAACAATAGGGTCTTTGGATAATAGACCCCAATTGGATGCCTTTTAGTGACATAGGTGTTAACCCTTTCGCCGCCAGCCATTTTGTAGCCCCAAAATACCATTAAACTCTTAACTGGGAAGAGAAAAACAAATGTCTGCAATATTGGGAATTCCTCTGTGACATGCATAGCATTAGGCCTATCTTCACCTCCCCACATTAAGAAAATAGGGTTTTCGGATAACAGGCCCTGATTTGATGCTTTTTAGTGACATGGGTGTGTAAACCACCCTTTCAGACCTACCCTGGTGGGGCAGCACAGTTACAGAAAGGGTGTCGGGTTCGGGGTAGATAGGTTAGGATTTATGACAGAAAGAGAAAATATATTTTAAGAAGAAAGAATTGAAGAGGGTGAAGGAGTTCGGTAGACTTTCACAATGAGGGATACACAATAAACCAAAGAAGACAATTTGGAATTTTCACTCTTTAATCAATCTACTAAACTACAAAAAGAAATAAAAGTCAAGGTAAAAAGTAAGCAAAAGAAAAGGATATAATAAAAGGAAAGGAAAAGGAAATTAAAAGGCTAAGAAAAGGAAAAGGAAACTAAGTAAAAGGACTCTAGCAACAATGCGACCTGCAACAACAATGACATAGCACAAGCATACAACAACAGGCCCACAATGAACTAGAATAATAAAAGAATGTTACGATCAACATCCTTAAAACAATAACATAAAAATCAACGATGAACATAATCTTCTCAGTGATCAACAACGAATTAATTATTATCAAAGGGAGATAATCCCTGGACACTCTCGAGGATTACTTATAGCAAGCTTAGTCCCTTGTTTTGGATTTGCATAGGTTAGTTACAGAGAAAAACCTATCCAGAACAATGACACACGTTTAACGCCATCAGTTAAACCTAAGCTATCCAAGCCGAAATTATCACTTTCTGAAATTCAGATTAACTTCAACAAGTTTTACATCTATCCTCGTGTCTTATTAACCATCCCTTTGATTCAATCAATCACGATAATCCCAAATAACATCGTCAATAGCATTCAATACACGACAATTACCAATACACATAAAGATAAACTAACAGTATGACTTTCTAACATTAAACAACAAGAAAGCACATGTTTCCGTTTACATTCAACCCATTAGACCTAGTCTCAATGAACTCCTTCATTTAGACCATGACCATCCCTTTCAACAAAGGCCCTACTCAACAAATGGACCTCGCCTCCCTTAGCAGTACAAAAGGGGCCAATACAAAAAAGCCGCCAAGGAGGCCTACTTTTGTCAACTCCCTCAGGCAACTGCCCACTACAGCTCGCCTGACCCGACTCTAAACTTATCAAGTGGCCAAGAACTCGTGGTTAATTCTACTATTCAATTAAACCGTCTCGCCCTTTCAAACCCAATAAACTCCATCAAATTACCTAGGTAACAAATCTGCCTAGATCATCTTACAATGATACTCTCTAACCTAACAAAACAGCAAAAGTATATAAATCGTCAAACAATCATGATCATCTCAACTAACAAAGCTACACAATCGTGGAAGGTTAAATCATCCATAAACAGAAAATAATACTAACCTTCACTGACACACATTATGAGAGATTTGACTCTCTCAACAATAATAGAGAGAGAGAGAGAGAGAGAGAGAGAGAGAGAGAGAGAGAGAGAGAGAGAGAGAGAGAGAGAGAGAGAGAGAGAGAGAGAGAGAGAGAGAGAGAGAGAGAACGATGCCGTCTATGGAAACATGTTTGGATCAAAACTAGTAATCCAGTTTCAATTCAATTTGGTTTTCTTCCAATAAAACGCTTTAACAGAAAGAAGATCTCAATTGAATTCTACAACCAAAAATAACGCGAAATCCCATGAAGACTGTTCCCTTAGAAATATCGGAAATGCATATTACAAACATGGCAATCTTTATCTCACAAAATCAATCACGAACTAGAAAAATCAAAGTTCTAAAATGTCAATACTCACACACACATCCCAGGCAAAGGACTGAACACCAGCTACAGACTTCAGAGTCTTCAGAGCAAGTTCAGACTTCTGCTGCTGGTCATACAAGAGAAAGCCTAGAATACTTTCACGGAATATATAGCAAGCTTCTACCCACATTTAGCCCTCGGATCCCAATACCTAATCCCATTGGATATCTGACCAGTGGTTCGTTTCTGATTGGTCACTTTAGCAAACAGTTTAATTTCATTGGTTTGAACATTTCACCTCTTTAGTAGGTTATGACATCCCTTGTGGACAACGACAACGCCTCAGCTGTACAGATAGCCCTGGGCAGCTGGGGGAATGAACTGAAACAAAGTTCCTAGCAAACCCTCCCAGACAAGTAGGGCTAAATCACTGAGGTTCTCATTTAACCTACCTCGAAGGCGAGGGTAGGGTGTGGGCACTTCACAATCACAAAGGCCAAGGTGATTAAAGCTTTAAGAAAAGGTTTGGGCATCCCTCCCCCCTCTGTGGACAGACAGACTGGCGCCTATTGTCCACTCAAACCGAACTTGTAAATCTACTTAGGGGAGAATTTCACACACCCTGGGGATACCTGTGTCTATACACTCGAGACAGACAAGGAAACAACCACACCCACATACAAACACTGGTACAAACGCTTACGTGTTGCATACACACACACACAACCGCATAAGCATAACTAGTACACTTTTTACAAGGGTGTACACATACCCCTCCAGAGTGAGATGTTTCCCACAAAAATTAACAAAATTTGGAAACATCGACACCCAAAATATTGAACAATCAAAAAAAGCAACAACAAAAAACTCTCCAAATTCATTTCTGGTACAATTCCAGAACTTCAAAGTACCTGGACAAAAAACTAAAAAGAATCCAAGCACAAAGGCATCATCATCAAGAAAAGCGACATCAAAAACAACATCTGTCCCATGCATGGAAACAATGCTGCAAAAATATACCTAAATACAAAAAATGTATCAAAGCAAAAAGATGACTGCAACTTCAGCCATTGGTTAACAAAACTGAACCATGGACCTATGATTTAGGCTTGACCTAACATTGTCCTAAGTACAGCTAATACCTGTTTAGCCGCCCCAGCCTTCTGTTTCCCCAGCCTACTCTCTATTAGGTTTTCTAGGGCATCTGTGTGTTCCACGACCAGACTCAGTGACTCTACCTGGCTCCCATTGAAGTCTGTATAACGGTTGACTGGCTTCCTTGACCTACCAGACCGCCGTGGAAGATCTGTCTCTGCTCCAGATTCTGATGGAGATGAATCTCCATCTGTGTCTTCAGAATCCCCCACCTGAGAAGTTTCTTCCTCCAGTTCATCCTGATCACTCAATGGAGCGTCTGGGAGTCTGTCACCAGTTTCAACCTCAGTGTGCTCATCAGAGTCAGCCAAATCCTCCGACTCAAACTGAGGTAACACTATTTCCTGCAGCTCAGAACCCATTATCTCACCACTGGCTGACACTGTAGGAACAAACGGTTCAGCCTCAGGTCTGAGTGCTGGCCCTGGCTGAGGTTCATAAAATAAGGATGCAAGTGTATCCTCATCGTCAGACTCTTCTTCCTGCTTACCAATGATTGGCTCTCTGTGTTTCTCTTCGATGGTTCGTTTGACAACTGGTTGTTCAAACTCCCCAATAGCTCCTACAGGAAGAAGAAGATTTCTGTGTAAAGTCCTATTTGGGCCTTTACTACCTTCTGGTCTGAGAGTGTACACTGGGAGTTCATGATGATGGGAGATCACCACATAGACGTCCCGCTCCCAGCGATCATCCACCTTGGATGTAACCCTCGGTCCTAGCTTCCTTACAAGACAGCGGTCACCTGGTTCCAAGGCATTGGCATGGGCCCGCAGATCATAACGAGCCTTATTCCGTGCTGCTCCTTTCTGCATATTAGCAGAAGCAAGGTCATATGCGCGTTTGAGGTTCAACTTCATGCTCTTGACATAATCAGTCATGGAAGTCGTCTTTCTTTCAAAAGAGATCCCAAACGCTAAGTCAATGGGAAGTTTGGGCTGCCGCCCAAAGAAGAGATAGAAAGGACTGTAGCCTGTGCTCTGGTGAACGCAACAATTATATGCGTGGACACATGCCTGCAGGTGTTTACGCCAGTCCTTCTTCTTTTCTTCTTCCAAACTGCGGAGCATTCCTATGAGGGTCCTGTTCCACCTCTCTACCGGGTTCCCTGCAGGATGGTAAGGTGTTGTACGGCATTTTTCTATGCCTAACATCCTACAAAGTTCCTTGACTATACGTGACTCAAAATCACGCCCTTGATCACTCAGGATGCGCTCTGGAAATCCGTACATCATAAAGATATTATCCCAGAGGGCTTTGGCAACTGTCCTTGCTGTTTGATCTCTTGTGCAGATGGCTTGAGCGAATTTGGTAAAGTGGTCCATCACCACTAAGATATTTTGCTTCTGGCCCTTAACTTCAATGGTGAGGAAGTCAATGGAAAGCAATTCCATAGGGCTACTGGTCTCGATAGTCCCTAAAGGCGCTTTCTGGGCTGCTGGACTTCTCCTTAAGCACCGCTCACATCGTTTTATCCGTTGCTCAATGTGAGTGGTCATAAAGGGCCAGTAGAACCGGGATCTAGCGTGACGAATGGCATCCTCAAAATGCGTGTGGAAGAGATCATCATGCACCCCTCTCATAGCTGCTTCCTGATGTGACTGGGGAACAAGGATCTGCATCTTGCTGGGGCCACTTTCATTCTTTACTTCCCGATACATGACTCCATGTCTCAGTATCAAATGCTTCCTTTCCCGTTGATAGGCTTTCAGCACAGCACTTGTAGTGGGGATAGGTTGTCCTGACTGTAAACACTTCTTTACCGTGGCTAAATCTAGGTCAGACTGCTGTATCTTCACCCAGTCTGGTGGAGTCATATTGAGAGATGGAACAACTGGCTCCAGCACCGAGTCAGGGATGGCAGAAGGATCCTTGCACAGGGCCTCAACAGCGGGGATATGAAATTCGTCTGAGTCCATGAGGGCTACGTCATCCGTCTTGCTAACAGCCATCCTGTGACACTGGACTTCTTTTCTTACCCCTTTTGCCTGCATGATGGCAGCAACTGCCTCTTGCTTAACTTCTGCCTTTGGGACCTCGTCCCAAGCTCTCGCTTTTTCTATAAGGAACCCAGTTTTGTCTATCATGTCCAGGTAATCAGGGTCATCCTCTGGTGGTGGCTGTGGTCGTCTGGACAGTCCATCTGCATCGGTGTGAGAGCTCCCTTTCTTATATACAAGATCAAAATCATACAAGGCCAATGATGCTAACCACCGATGGCCTGTGGCGTCCAACTTAGCACTCTTCAGCACATAGCATAAGGGATTATTATCCGTATAAACAGTGACTTTTGAACCCAACAGATAGTCGTGGAATTTCTCTGACATCGCCCATTTCAGTGCTAAGAATTCCCTCTTATGGGCAGGGTAGTTGGTTTCTGACTTATTCAGACCACGGCTGGCGTAGGCTATCACCTTGGACCCTGAGTCATGTTTCTGGTAGAGGACTGCACCAAGACCTATCCCACTAGCGTCACAGTGAAGCTGGTAGTGCCTCTGAGGATCAGGAAACCCGAGAACAGGAGCTGACGTCAATGCCTTGATGACAGACTCAAACGCTGACTGGTGTTTGTCACTCCACAGATGGGAGACATCCGAAGACAGCATCAACAGCGGTTTCTTACCTGTCTTCCTGGCAGTCTTTGTAGGCAAGTAGCCAGCCGTCAACTCGTTAAGAGGCTTCACTATACTGGAGAAACCCTTTACCCATCTTCTGTAAAACCCACAGAAACCCAAGAATGACTTAACCTCCCTCACAGTCTTAGGTACAGGCCAGGTAGTAAGAGCCTCTATCTTTTCTGGATCTGGCCTAACCCCATTCCCTGAAATGAGAAAGCCTAGATGTTTCACCTCCCTCACGCCAAAAACACATTTTTCTGGATCTAATTTAAGCCTATACTTCCTAAGCTTCCCCAACACTTTAAGAGTGCGTTCTCCCATTTCTTCTAATGTCTCCCCATGAACCAGAACATCGTCCAGGAACACAATCAACTCTGAGAGATTCATATCCTGGAAACACTTCTCCATTAAGCGTTGGAACGTACTTGGAGCGTTAACCATCCCAAAACTGAGTCTTTCAAACTCATATAGTCCTAACGGGGTTATGAAGGCTGAGACTTTCTGTGCTCTATCCGTCAAAGGAACCTGATAATAAGCCTTTGAAAGATCCATGGAACTGAAATACTGTGCACCTGTTAATGTTCTAAGCAGATCCTCTATCTTTGGCACAGTGTAACTATCTCTAATAGTCCTAGCATTCACTGCCCTGTAATCCACACATAACCTTAACTGCCCCGACTTTTTCCTGACTAACACAATGGGGCTGGCAAATGGAGATGAAGATGGCTTAATAATGTTAGCATCTAACAGTTCCTGAATATGGCTTCTGACATCTTCTAAATCCTGAGGAGGTATGGGTCTAGGACGTGCCCGAATCGGTGGTCCTGGTGTCAACTCAATATCATGGGTTACATCAGTCTTACCAATGTCAAAATCCGACTGAGCAAAAACATCAGAATACATCAACAGCTCATCAGTAAAAGAGGCTTTCCACACAGGGTCCACATCCTCGTCAAACCTGAATTTAGATTTCAAAACATCAAACTTACCAGTCTTTTCAGGATTTCCCTGTGAGGTTTGAACAGGCTCTCTATCTTCTGTAGCACAGTCTTCTTTCATCTGCTGCAGCACATTTGATACAGCATATTCAGCACGGATCATAAACAAGTCAGCAATGACCTGCTTCCTCTTGATCCGCACTGGAATGTCACTACTATTTACCACTGTCACTCTTACCCTTGGAAAAGTGGCTGTTGGTGCCTTGTTTGCCAGGACTGCAAGACCAGCTGGCAAGGCGTCCACAGTCGGTTCCTGGACCAGAACCGCATCCCGGGTGGTGAGTTGGTTGAGGCGTGTTGATCCACGGAGGTCCATCGCAGAGTGAGCTGGTATGGTGACAGCCCGCCCCACCAACCTGACTGGAGCAAGACGGCCATCCTGACTGCCCGTCGCCTCATTGCAGGCGAAGGCCACCTCACAGCGAAGGTGGGATGAATGCTTCATCTCACCTGAAGAGAGACGACAAGCCCTGGCAAAGCTGCGGATTGTATTGGTGCCCAGGATGATGGGTACCCGAGTGGAGAAAGGGGTGTCAGGACTAACAATGGCCACAGTATCTAATGTCTCTGTTGCCCCTCCAATGTCTTCTGGGAGCACCACTGTGACCCTGACACACCCAAGATAGGGGACCTTCTGACCCCCAGCACCATTGATGACAAGATCGATGCTGGGTTCCTCCAACTGGACAGATGATAGATGTGTCCGGTAGAAGGTCTCCGAGATGATGGTGACCTGCGATCCACTGTCCATTAACGCATTCGCCTTTGTCCCATTAACCCTGATACTAGCCTCACAGCATGGTCCGACTAAGGCTTCTAGACCAAGTCCAGCCTCTAAGTCACTATTAGCCATATTCACCTGAAGCTCAGCTAAAACGTCCTTGGAAGTTACTGTCACACTCTGCTTCTTTGACACGTTCGTCACCACTAACTTCACTAGTGTATCTGTCACCATTTTTGCTTCACTTACCTCCACTTGAGGAGGCAGCCAGTCTTGGTTACGCGGCAGGACACTGACAGGTGTAGGAGGTGTTCTGGACAGGTGGCCCCTCAGTTCACATGACTGGCCTGGAGACAGCCTCAGTCTGGCATTTGCTGCAAGTCTCACTGGTTTCAGCTCAAGGAGGTCCTGGTCTAGGACCTCTACTGCTTTCTCCAGCAAGACCTTCGATGCATAAGGGTTCCCTTTAATGTGGGCCGCAGCGTCCCCATCCGCCTTGGCCCCCTTTAGTTTAAAGGAAGCTCAGGCAGTCCCTTCTTCTTACGCCACTCATTGCTCTTCTGGCGTCTCTCCAAGTCTTTTTGTGCCACCAAGCGCGGGTTGGGTCTATTTCTGCAATTCAGATAAAAGTGTCCCTCTAGGCCACACTTATAGCAGGATCCTTTTGCCTGCCTCGCTGATGATACCTTGGGGTCTGCTTCACCTCCATCATCTGGTATCTGTGTTACCAGACTTGTTGCCTTGGCCTGCTGATTCCTCCTGGACTCAGCTGTCGGGATGAGTCCTTCCACCAACTTAACTGCTTTGAGGAGATCAGAAAACGTCGGATCCCCTTCGCCAGGCAAGCCAAACTTCCTTTGTAACTCGAGAGAGACCAAACCTGAGCAGCTTTTGCTGAACGCTAGGTACAACCGCTTGTTGGTGCAGTTGCTTTGGTCATCCACTGATGCTTGCAATTCTGTTACCCTCCCAAACAACCACAAGAGGTGGTCCGATAAGGCCTGCCCTGCTTTGGGTCTCGAACCACAGAGGTCCAAGAACTCGTCCTCTGATGATCTCTGTGTCCCAAAGAGACTACTGAGTTGCTCCACGATGCTGACTGCGTTGTTGGTGGGCAAGCTCTTGGCATGGTGGAGAGCTGGCCCCCGCAAGTGACGTTTCACGAATGCAGCATTGTTCACAATGGCCTCGTCCTCCAGGGCATCCCGCATTGAGGAGTACCACTCCACAAAGGTCGTCTCCTGAGGGGAAGTGGGTGGCAGGCCTGTAAAGATCTTAAGCCTCGGTAACATTGGGGGTGGCTGCGCAATGACTGTGACTGGCTGTTGCCCGCCAGACTGCAGGGCGCTGATCTCTTGTTGATGCTGCATCTTCACTTCTGCCAGCATCACACGCAGGGCGGCCACATCATCTTCTGTGGTCCGCGCCTCGTCCAGAGTCACCTCTCCTCCCTCCTTGGCCGCCATGGATGTCGTGTCACGATGGTGTTGCCAGAGCCCTTTTACTTAAAACCTATCTAAGTCCCCTATTGGGCGCCAAAATGTAAACCACCCTTTCAGACCTACCCTGGTGGGGCAGCACAGTTACAGAAAGGGTGTCGGGTTCGGGGTAGATAGGTTAGGATTTATGACAGAAAGAGAAAATATATTTTAAGAAGAAAGAATTGAAGAGGGTGAAGGAGTTCGGTAGACTTTCACAATGAGGGATACACAATAAACCAAAGAAGACAATTTGGAATTTTCACTCTTTAATCAATCTACTAAACTACAAAAAGAAATAAAAGTCAAAGTAAAAAGTAAGCAAAAGAAAAGGATATAATAAAAGGAAAGGAAAAGGAAATTAAAAGGCTAAGAAAAGAAAAGGAAACTAAGTAAAAGGACTCTAGCAACAATGCGACCTGCAACAACAATGACATAGCACAAGCATACAACAACAGGCCCACAATGAACTAGAATAATAAAAGAATGTTACGATCAACATCCTTAAACAATAACATGAAAATCAACGATGAACATAATCTTCTCAGTGATCAACAACGAATTAATTATTATCAAAGGGAGATAATCCCTGGACACTCTCGAGGATTACTTATAGCAAGCTTAGTCCCTTGTTTTGGATTTGCATAGGTTAGTTACAGAGAAAAACCTATCCAGAACAATGACACACGTTTAACGCCATCAGTTAAACCTAAGCTATCCAAGCCGAAATTATCACTTTCTGAAATTCAGATTAACTTCAACAAGTTTTACATCTATCCTCGTGTCTTATTAACCATCCCTTTGATTCAATCAATCACGATAATCCCAAATAACATCGTCAATAGCATTCAATACACGACAATTACCAATACACATAAAGATAAACTAACAGTATGACTTTCTAACATTAAACAACAAGAAAGCACATGTTTCCGTTTACATTCAACCCATTAGACCTAGTCTCAATGAACTCCTTCATTTAGACCATGACCATCCCTTTCAACAAAGGCCCTACTCAACAAATGGACCTCGCCTCCCTTAGCAGTACAAAAGGGGCCAATACAAAAAAGCCGCCAAGGAGGCCTACTTTTGTCAACTCCCTCAGGCAACTGCCCACTACAGCTCGCCTGACCCGACTAAGCTTATCAAGTGGCCAAGAACTCGTGGTTAATTCTACTATTCAATTAAACCGTCTCGCCCTTTCAAACCCAATAAACTCCATCAAATTACCTAGGTAACAAATCTGCCTAGATCATCTTACAATGATACTCTCTAACCTAGCAAAACAGCAAAAGTATATAAATCGTCAAACAATCATAATTATCTCAACTAACAAAGCTACACAATCGTGGAAGGTTAAATCATCCATAAACAGAAAATAATACTAACCTTCACCAACACACTTTATGAGATAGTTGACTCTCTCAACAAGAGAGAGAGAGAGAGAGAGAGAGAGAGAGAGAGAGAGAGAGAGAGAGAGAGAGAGAGAGAGAGAGAGAGAGAGACAACGATGCCGTCTATGGGACCATGTTTGGATCAAAACTAGTAATCCAATTTCAATTCAATTTGGTTTTCTTCCAATAAAACGCTTTAACAGAAAGAAGATCTCAATTGAATTCTACAACCAAAAATAACGCGAAATCCCATGAAGACTGTTCCCTTAGAAATATCGGAAATGCATATTACAAACATGGCAATCTTTATCTCACAAAATCAATCACGAACTAGAAAAATCAAAGTCCTAAAATGTCAATACTCACACACACATCCCAGGCAAAGGACTGAACACCAGCTACAGACTTCAGAGTCTTCAGAACAAGTTCAGACTTCTGCTGCTGGTCATACAAGAGAAAGCCTAGAATACTTTCACGGAATATATAGCAAGCTTCTACCCACATTTAGCCCTCGGATCCTAATACCTAATCTCATTGGATATCTGACCAGTGGTTCGTTTCTGATTGGTCACTTTAGCAAACAGTTTAATTTCATTGGTTTGAACATTTCACCTCTTTAGTAGGTTATGACATCCCTTGTGGGCAACGACAACGCCTCAGCTGTACAGATAGCCCTGGGCAGCTGGGGGAATGAACTGAAACAAAGTTCCTAGCAAACCCTCCCAGACAAGTAGGGCTAAATCACTGAGGTTCTCATTTAACCTACCTCGAAGGCGAGGGTAGGGTGTGGGCACTTCACAATCACAAAGGCCAAGGTGATTAAAGCTTTAAGAAAAGGTTTGGGCATCCCTCCCCCCTCTGTGGACAGACAGACTGGCGCCTATTGTCCACTCAAACCGAACTGGTAAATCTACTTAGGGGAGAATTTCACACACCCTGGGGATACCCGTGTCTATACACTCGAGACAGACAAGGAAACAACCACACCCACATACAAACACTGGTACAAACGCTTACGTGTTGCATACACACACACACACAACCGCATAAGCATAACTAGTACACTTTTTACAAGGGTGTACAGGTGTTAAACCATTGTGGTGCATAACTGTGACATTGGCGGTGAAAGGGTTAAAATCACTGTGGTGCTAAAATGCGACGTTGGCGGTGAAAGGGTTAAAAGAAAAATCCCTGCTTTATTATTTTTTTTATTGTATATTATTCTTGTTTATTTATTTATTGTGCTCTCCCCAAAGTTCCTTCGTTGGTGACTAATGACCAGAATTGGTTGTCTGCCAACGTAACGGATGCAAAATGCAGAAACCCATCGCGACGAAACTTGGGACAGTGGTCCCACAGCCCTTGTAGTTGCAGTACGTTATGTCATGTCATATTCACCGAATGGCAAGCCATACGAACGCAATTCCAGTGAATCGAATTTGCATAATTTTAAAGATACTGATCATTTTGAAAATAACGGATGGATTTTTAAAGGAAAGTAGGTGGAGTGAAAAGGTGTTGAACATATTCTATTTCTCTCTGCATTACCATACCGATACAGGAAATCCTTAACATAAAAAGCACAATGACCCTATTATCAAAAGTTAGCTCCCTTGGTAAGGGGGAATAATTTGTAGTTATCTTTGCCTTGAACTGGAAGTACAGTATATATGGCAATGTCATCTTGGTGGGTTTTTTTTGGGGGGGTTGTCGTCACTCATCACTACTTTGAAGATGCTCTTACAGACCTGGTATTGCAGTACCTCCAGGATCTGTTCAGAGCATTGAATGATGGTTGGTTGATGGTTCGTCCCGTGTGTGCTGTTTTGCAGCCGAGTGGACGTAAAACTTAGCTTTCAGTGAAAAATGACTAGAATGCAAGAACATTGTATTATTCCCTTAAAATCCTACAAAACATTACACGATCTCCTTTGTAGAAATAAAACTCACTTGGCATCGCGCAGTTGTCATACTCTATACTGATAATGGTTTGGGTTATGTCGGGGAAAATCGGGGAGTTGAAAATGTAAAGAATTGTTGTATAATCTTTCAAGAAGAGATTGTTTGTCATTTACAAGATCTTGCCTCTTAAACCGCATCGATTAATGTATTGAAACGTTCGTAATGATCTCTCGTGCATATTTGGTCCAGGTATGCAAGAATACGAATTACATTTCATTTTAATAGGGTAAGACGGGGTAAAACGTCCATGGGCGGGTAAGAAGCCCATGCCAATTATCTCATGAAATAAAGAAAATTTCAGTCAAATTTGCCCATGAGACGAATGCTATGCTACTGCGGAAATTTTCTTTATTTCATGAGATAATTGGCATGGGCTTCTTAAACGCCCATGGGCTTTTTACCCCGTCTTCACCTATGCCCTGCATATCAACAAATATTTTTAGAGCAGCTTATTCCAAATAAGTGCTGTTGCCACCCTAGCGCATTTAAATTGGTTTAATTATTTACAGACATTAAAGCATGTCCATCTCTTTCCCTTTCTCTTTCTTTTTAACCCTTTCACAGCCAGACATATTTCAGCCAAAGATTGCCATTGCATTTACCTGGGTAGAGAACAAAATCTATCTGCAGTATTGGGTATTGTTCTGTGACATATATAAAATAAGGTCTAGCCTTACTTCCCAAAACTAAGACAATATGGTCTTTGGATAATAGACCCCAATTTGATGCCTTTTAGTGACATAGGTGTCAAATCACTGTGGTGCTAAAATGCGACTTTGGCGGTGAAAGGGTTAAAGCGTTTGCTCTTAGAAGTCAATCACTTGTCTCTGCATAAATGTTCTTTCCCGATTTGTTTTTTTCTCATTTTATTGATTATAATGTATGCGCATGATTTACTTTTTATTCAATTATTTATGTTCATAAAAGTATTGATGCGGGCAGAGAGGCCTGTGCAATAAAAAAAATGAAAAACGTCAGACTTCAGACATCTCTCTCTCTCTCTCTCTCTCTCTCTCTCTCTCTCTCTCTCTCTCTCTCTCTCTGTCTCTCTCTCTCTCTCTCTCTCTCTCTCTCTCTCTCTCTCTCTCTCTCTCTCTGTCTCTCTCTGTCTCTCTCTCTCTCTCTCTCTCTCTCTCTCTCTCTCTCTCTCTCTCTCTCTCTCTCTCTCATCACATCTCTCTCTCTCTCTCTCTCTCTCTCTCTCTCTCTCTCTCTCTCTGTATGTGTGTGTGTTTTGGTGGTTAATTTGGTTTTGTTTTGTTCTTTCTTTGTTCTGCAGTTCTTTATTGGCTTTTTCTTCCTGTAAGCAAAGACGAATTTGTTTCCATTTGTTTTGAGAGAGACAGGTAGGGTGAGAGACAGAGATGCAGAGAGAGCATTTAAAGTATCACGGTCATATATCTTGCATCAAACAGGTAGTTGACAGTTGCTTCATTGTTGTGAAAGATCAACCCTTCTCTTTTATGGCCAATGCAGGCCCCCACCCCCCCACCCTCCCTGGATACGCGCGTGTGCGCACGTTATGCTGTCGCACACGCCTATGCATTACACGCTAGCGCCCACCCCTCACCCCCACTCCAACCCCACCAACACGCACACGCACACGCACGCACACGCACACGCACACACACACACACACACACACACACACACACACACACACGCGCACACGCACACACACACACACACACACACACACAGAGAGAGAGAGAGAGAGAGAGAGAGAGAGAGAGAGAGAGAGAGAGAGAGAGAGAGAGAGAGAGAGAGAGAGAGAGAGAGAGAGAGAGGAACACACCCTGTGACAAACATATATGCACTGCACATTCCGAGAGAGAGAGAGAGAGAGAGAGAGAGAGAGAGAGAGAGAGAGAGAGAGAGAGAGAGAGAGAGAGAGAGACAGAGACAGAGACAGAGACAGAGACAGAGAAAAAGAGAGATGGACAGAGACAGAGACATACGCTTATAGGCCTCTGCAACTAGGGTTATTAACGCCCTTGACAGTGAGGGTGATGCCCTTGCTGGTCAGTACTGACAGGGGCATTCACTGTTGCGAAAGGCAGCCATTTAGTGGCATCACGTAGGGTTTATTGGCGAGAGTTAATCCCCTGTTTGGTCAGTACTGAACCAACTTCCCCCACCCACCAAGGGCATTCACTCTTGCAAAAGGTGTTCGTTGCAGACCCCAATATGCAGGCACACACGTGGACCTACGCACGTCTGTTTGCGCATGCTGGTTCTATGTGTGCGCGTGCACACGTGCCGTATATGCTCGTCTATATATGCAAGTTTTGCATAAAATACGCATTTGTATCTTATAAGACAGACAGACAGACAGATGTGAAAACCTGCGCTTCAAGCCACACGTCGCCCTCCCCAAACTACTCTTCCTCTCCCCCCACCCACCGCCTTCCGTCTCCACCCCTCTATACCCTTCCATCCACTATTTCACCTTTCCCCATGACGTAAACCAAACAGCACGCGACAAGGCGCGTACACTTATAATAAAAGCCGTGCTCCGCCCATCCAACTTCATCCCAACAAATCGGGACTTTACTGGTGTTGCACTGCCTCCGGGCATTGCCTCCAGTATCGTTACCACCATCTTTACATCTTCTAATGTCCCATATGTGTCTGTTCCAGACCGGAGGACGTTAAACAGATTTACTACATTCAACTTCAGTCTTACATACTCGGTATTCACATCTGTATTGTTAAAAGTTCGGGACTTTCCTGGTGCTGCACTGCCTCCGGGCATTGCCTCCAAGATCGCTCCCACCATCTTTATAATCTACTAATGTCCCATATATGTGTCTGTTTCAGACCGGAGGACGTTAAGCAGAATTTCATCATCCAACTTCAGTCCTACGGCTATCCAACTGTGAGGCATGAATCTATATTAGATGCTGCTATCTACGTGAATCTGATGAAAGCCTATTCGTTTCGTTTATTATAATAATATACTCAAGTAGACCCCATTATCATACGAATCTGATTTGTTTCCCCTCCTCATTGTAAATAATGTAAACCTATTTTGTTCCTTATATATATTATGATCTGTGTTTATATCTTTTCATATACAATCAAGTGTTTATGTGTACATTGCTTTGTTTATTTTATTTTATTTTTCGTGTGTGTACGTGTAGGCATTACTCATTATTTTTAGTGTGTAGCTCAGTGTTAATGTACAGCGCTCTGAGCTCCCGGCAAAAGGGAGTAGAGCGCTTTATAAATGTCCAGAATTATTATTATTATTATTAGTAGTAGTAGTAGTAGTAGTAACTATCTGCTGTTTACACGAATCTGAAAAAGAGTTCTGAACCTTAGTTGATATCACGAACCCCACTCTGTTATTTTTTTCTATTATTATTCACACCTCTTGGTACACGAATGGCATCTCCATGTCTGAGTTTATGTTCTAATTGTTTCTTGTCCCTTGTTTCATATGTCAATATTTGTTAATGGAGATAAGTTAATTAGCGGTTTTTGTTGTTGTTGTTTAAAAAAAAATTGATTCACATGTGAAATTCCAGCAACTGTGTGTGTGCATGCATATGTGTGTATGTGTATGGTGGTGCATCTGTGCAAGATGGTATTATGTGCCTGTTTATATGGTGATGAGTACTGTTGGTGGTTTTTTTGGGAGCCCATGTAATATGTTGATGTGTACTGTTATGAAGTCTTAATAACTATTATTTGTAATGTTTAATGCCGCAAATATGAATGGGTTTTATATTCAATTTGTTGTGCCCCCAGGGTTTTTTGGAATAAAGTTGACTTGACTTGACTTGACTTGGTAGTTTCAATCGTATCTGTGCCTCACTTTCGTAGTGGAGGAAACTGGTACGATTTCGTCGGATTCGTGCAGATAACAGCAAGTATTTATTCAGATTAATTCCTCACAGACGTCGTCGCAGTTGGGTAGCCGCACGACCGCAGTTGGATGCGTCGAGCACAGACTTGACGGACGGCGCGCGCGGAGAAGAAGAAAATCCGTTTAACGTCCTCCGGTCTGAAACAGACACATATGGGACATTAGTAGATATAAAGATGGTGGGAACGATCCTGGAGGCAATGCCCGGAGGCAGTGCAACTCCAGGAAAGTCCCGAATTTTTAGCGATACAGATATAATTATGAGTCGTTCGCTATGCATGTTAAAAGATAAGATAGAGAAGATAGTGAGGAGAACATTTCGATGGCTTGGAGTCAAAACGGACTATCTCTAGATAGTCCATTGACGTATTATCCAACTTGTTGAGAAAAATAATAACTTGTATTAAAAAAAAACTGCAGAAATATAAAAAGCATAATCCCCATTTTATATAATTTGCAGTCTTTCTTTAATACAAATTCTTAGTTTTTGCAATAACATCAATAATAAATCAATGGACTATCTAAAGATAGTCCGTTTTGACTCTAAGCCATCGAATTTTGAAGTAATGGAATGCTAATACTTTTACTTGAAGCACGAGCTTCGTTTCTTTCAACGGCGCGGGCAGGAGCATCTCATATCACTAGGTCGGATCAGAGAGAGAGAGAGGGAGAGGGGAGGGAGGGAGGGGGAGAGAGAGAGAGAGAGAGAGAGAGAGAGAGAGAGAGAGAGAGAGAGAGAGGGGGGGAGATCCGCGATAGATCACCTGGCCTTTATTCCCTTCCCAGTGGACAGATTCGTCATGCTGCATGTCCCCTCTACGAACAGCGGCCCCTTTCATCATATACCAAACCCCTGATGCTGTATTTGTATCGTGGGACGTTTATGATATCCTGAAACAGTATAGTCAAAGTACTTTGGGGAGTTGTTAACAACACGGCTAACAACTGAGAGATAATCATTCTATTGCCGACGTTTCTTCATCCCCTATGGGATATGATGGTTATCGCATGTTTGATTAACGACTGAAAATATTATTTATTATTATTATTTGGATGTGTCAAGTGACAAACCGAGGCCAGGTTTGTTCTCGAGGATTTTAAGAGGGGTAGTGGGTGGAGGGGGGTGGGGGGTAAGGGGGGGGGGGGGGGGGGGGGGGGGGGGGGGAGGGGGGGTTGACAGCTCACAAAGACGCGTTATTAATTTCTAGCTTCGGGACCTGTTTTTTTATGGTGTAATACAAACTAACTATCTCTCCTCTC
>CM065694.1:18311348-18321348 GCA_017654935.2 Phymorhynchus buccinoides
CCTCTACACTCTTCGATTCAAGTAGTGCCAACACATTAAAGCCATTAATCAATGTTCATAAGCGAGCCCTTAAAGCAGTCCTCCTAAAATCGTCTTCTCTAACTTTTCAAGATTACATCGCAATAAAGTTTTTACCTCTTACAGACAAACTTCAATACAACAAAGCTGTCATGATGTTTAGAATAATCAATGGTTTTGCACCTCCAACATTAATTAAAAAGTTTCCAATCAACCAATCTAGATATACTAACAATATTGTTATTCCAAAACCTAGAACTGATCTTTTCAAAACAAGCTTAACATACTCAGGTGGTACTCTTTGGAATTCCTTAACAATTAATCTTAAGCAGAAAAGCAGCATTACTTCCTTCAAAAACGCGTATCAAAATATTCTATTTCAGAGATTAAAAGAAAACATGTGAATGATGATATTTATGATTGCTGATTTTGTTATAATATGTGATAACATATATGTGTTTGATACTTTTGTATGATATAACTTGATTTGTTTATTACTATCATACTATTACTGATAATGATAATGAGGAGTGTTATCCACGTCCTTTGCTGATTTTATGTTTGCATGATGTGACTTTTTTTTTTCTTTTTTTTCCCCTGTACTTTAAATTCCAAAATGTCCCCATCCTTATCCCCCTCTGTGCCTCTTCCCCCCCCCCCCCCCGTCATCCCTCCCTTTTCTTCTCATTTCTGCATGTACATATATTATTTAGCTTTCTTGTTTGGTTTACTTTATTTTTCCCCAGGGCTGGGTGGAAAAAGCCATGTAACTTGCTTATCTCATGTTCCCTGGTTAAATAAAATTTCGTTTTCGTTTTCTCTCTCTCTCTCTCTCTCTCTCTCTCTCTCTCTCTCACTCTCTCTTTCTCTCTCTCTCTCTCTCTCTCTCTCTCTCTCTCTCTCTCTCTCTCTCTTCTCTCTCTCTCTCTCTCTCTCTCTCTCTCTCTCTCTCTCTCTCTCTCTCTCTCTCTCTCTCTCTCTCTCTCTCTCTCTCTCTCTCTCTCTCTCTCTCTCTCTCTCTCTCTCTCTCTCTCTCTCTCTCTCTCTCTCTCTCTCTCCTCTCTCTCTCTCCACCGTCTGCACACAAAGAATTTGTTATTACTCATCCCGGCTCATGGAATCACATTTTGGTATGTTACATAATTATGATTGTTCTGCGGACGTATAAGAGTTTGTTTCCTTGGAAGCTGAGACTGATGATCTCAATTTCTCACCTCATTTGTTTAAACATATATTTTTTTAAATTTTAATATTGTTGCCTTTTTATGTTCTTCTTACTGTTTGGTTGTTGTTTTTCCGATTGTCTATGTATTACATTAAAATATATCAAAGATATTTGAAAATTAAGATAGCGCTTCATTGCTCTCCTTAGCCAGCCGTCCGTCACTATTATTGTCTGTGCACTTTTGTCTTTAACCCTTTCACCGCCAAAGTCGCATTTCAGCACCACAGTGGTTTAACACCTATGTCACTAAATTTTTAAGGCGTCAAATTGGGATCTATTATCCAAAGACCCTATTGTCTTAGTTTTGGGAAGTAAGGATATAGACCTTAATATGTCACAGAAGAATCCCCAATACTGCAGATGGATTTTGTTCTCTATCCAGGTAAATTTAATGGATATTTTTGGCTGAAATATGGCTGGCGGTGAAAGGGTTAAGATAGGGCTTTATATACGTTTTCTTGTTGCCCTATCTAATGATCATTGTTGATTTTCATTGGTGACTTTGAGAAATATAATGCTATTTAAACCACATTCTAAAGCTTTGTGGACAAAAAGTGCCATATTTATCATGATTGATTATTTTATTTCCTGTAGGATTTTATTTGCAGTATTGTATCTAAGCTTGATTGAGAAGGTGAATGTGGTCTATGTTTCTTCTTAGAATATTCATATTGTAACTATCTTACTCTTGAATAATTGTGAGTGTGTGTGTGTGTGTGTGTGTGTGTGTGTGTGTGTGTGTGTGTGTGTGTGTGTGTGTGTGTGTGTGTGTGTGTGTGTGTGTACGTGTGTGTGTGTGTGTGTGTGTGTGTGTGTGTGTGTGTGTGTGTGTGTGTGTGTGTGTGTGATTGTATGTGTATGTGCGTGCGTGTATGTGTGTGTATGTGTGTGTATTTGTGTGTATACCTGTATGCATGCACGCGCGCGCGCGTGCGCGCGCGTGTGTGTGTGTGTGTGTGTGTGTGTGAGTAAGAAAGAAAACGTTGCGTGCAATCATCGTGTTTATTTTACTCTCTAATGATTCATTATGTGTTTGCCTTTAATGTTCTTGTTGTCAATGTAAAGCGCACTGAGCTCATGTAAGAAAGAGCGCTATATAAATTTCCCATTATTATCATAACAGCAGAGGGAGAGAGAGAGAGAGAGAGAGGGAGAGGAGAGAGAGAGAGAGAGAGAGAGAGAGAGAGAGGGAGAGAGAGAGGAGAGAGAGAGAGAGAGGGGAGAGAGGGAGAGAGAGAGAGAGAGAGAGGGGGAGGGACACAGAGAGCGAGAGACGGAGACAGAGAAAGGGGCAGAGAGAGAGTTACAGAGACAGAGAGAGGGACAGAGAGAGAGGATAGAGACAGAGAGATGACCTCAAACGTGCATGTTGCCGAACACGTTGTAGAAGGAAAGAGGGTCCGCCGCCTTTATTGATAAAGCAATACGTTTGGCACACGAACCTAACAAAACAATCAAACAAAACCTTGATAATTGCCCCGATTGACCGATAGGTCACAGACCCCCCAACCTTTAGTCTGACCTTGTTTGAGACATAATAATTATGTAGGTGACGTTAATCATCTTACAACTTTGGCAATTGCTATTTCTGATCAAGAATTATTATTTTTAAAGCAATCAAGATTGAAAGCCATAGCTATAATCTTTTTTCCTGGTTTTTTTAACAGCCTTTTATTCATAAAAGACACAGATCTGCCCACTATTGCAAATTCCTCTGTTGCATAGCATGTAGGCCTACCCCTCCCAAAATTAAGGCTTCGGAAAAGATTTGATAGCTCATGGGTGTTAAACCACTGTGGGATCATTGGCCCAAATATCTTGTTGTTGTCGTACCCTGGCTAAAAGACTCGGGGGATCATCCCAACAGCCGAAGCACTTGGAACACTGTGGTACAAAATGCAGGAGCTAGGGACGAGAACATTCCGACGTGTGTGGCCGTTTTTAGCTCGCCACTTGGGCAGCCACACTCCGACTTCGGAGGAACACGATTCCGTTTTAAACAGATAGAGATAGCCAGAGATGAGAACTCGTATACAAAAAGAAAAGAAAAAGAAAGGAAAATGCATTTTATAACAAGAACGTGGGGCCGAGTGTCATTTCAAACTTCTGTCAACATATACATATTCAAAGCTCCCGTCATCTTACTCAGTGACCGATGATGCTAGTTCTGTCATATCAATACACAATGCAGCAATACGAAAGAACACTCCTCGGTGGTTCTTCGAGTCGCTAGTATTGGCTGGGTCTTCGGGTAACTTGGAATAACGGGCACCATACCTCAGACAGTATCGGTGATGTACCGAGGATCGAAAAGTGACAGGACCAACTGTCCAGGGACAATAGAAATCAATAGGACAATGTCCTGGCTCTTGCAGAAATCAATAAGACAAAGCTCGCCAGTGTTAAAAAAAATTTAATCAGACATTTGTCCTGACAGGGGTGAACACAATACGACATTTTCAATTTTAATAGGTCAATGTCCTATGACCGGGGCCTCGGGACATCACTGCAGAGTATGAATTGTTCTTTTATCGATTTTTATTATGGTGTGTGTGTGCGTGTGTGTGTGTGCGTGCGTGCGTGCGTGCGTGTGTGTGTGTGTGTGTGTGTGCGTGCGTGCGTGCGTGCGTGCGTGCGTGCGTGCGTGCGTGCGTGAGTGATTGTGTGTGTGTGTGTGTGTGCGTGCGTGCGTGCGTGTGTGCGTGCGTGCGTGTGTGTGTGTGTATGTGTGGGGGGGGGGGGGGGGAGCAGCACTAAAAATGTTTTATCACAAGCACACATAAATAGGTCTGCAAAGACAGTCCCTTGCTTGAATTCTAAAGCATGGCCTTGGATTGAAACGATCGATGAGTCCAATCAGACCAGATAAATAAATTAAAGCCATGGGGTTTTCGTAAATCATCGACCTACTGACGTAGATTGATCTAGTTTATTTTCATTTATTTCATTGCTGTAATCCTCGAGGCTACCGTTCAGAATGCTGCTGTGACGTGGGGAAATGGAGGGGGTTGCAGTTAATATGGAGGGAGAGCAAACAGGGAGAGATGGTTGATATAGACACATCCATGATTTGTGAATAAAAGTTATTGAAAAGAGGAAGAGGAAAAATGACAACCATAGGGTAATGAATGTTACAAAGTGTGTCAGGCTGTGTGTGTGTGTGTGTGTGTGTGTGTGTGTGTGTGTGTGTGTGTGTTTGTGTGTGTGTGTGTGTGTGTGTGTATGTGTGTGTATGGTACATAAGGTACAGGTACATATATATTATATATATGTGTGTGTGTGTGTGTGTGTGTGTGTGTGTGTGTGTGTATGTATGTGTAACGTGTATATATATATATATATATATTATATATATATATATATATATATATATATATATATATATATGGCCTAACTGTATCATAGTTAACGCAGGTTCTTCTTCTTCTGCGTTCCCCAGGTCATACGACCATAATGGGTAAGGTACATATGGCGTCCGGTTTTAAAAACCCCGAAAGTCAAATCAGAAAGAGGGAGGGAAGAGAGAATGGGGAGGAAGAGGACCAGAGAAGAGGGGGGGGGGGGAGAGGAAGGGTTGGGGGGGGGGTGGGTGTGCAGCAAACTGGTAATAGAAATAGATAAGATGACAAATAGAAAATAGACAGGAGATGGAATATGTGTATGTGTGTGTGAGAGAGAGAGAGAGAGAGAGAGAGAGAGAGAGAGAGAGAGAGAGAGAGAGAGAGAGAGAGAGAGAGAGAGAGAGACAGAGACAGAGACAGAGACAGAGACAGAGACAGAGAATAGATAGAGAGGGTGGGGGGCAGGCAGACAGACAGGCAGACAGACAAAAACAATACAGTCAATAACTTCGCGTTCAATAACTTTGAAGGCGGGTCATGGTGAAGTCGGGTCGTGGTGGCGGAGCTCGGTGAGAGTTATTGACCTACAAACAACCTCATTGATCATTCTCTCCTCATTGACAGGTTCCGCTTTTGAAGACCCCGGACAAGTGCTTGCCAAGTGCCAAGTAAAGTGTAAGTGCCCAGCCCTTTTTGGAACGTGTTATCTCTCTCCCTCTCTCTATTCTAGTTTTGCGTTATATGTAGAGGTCAATTCCTCCGCCCATACCAGCACAAGTTATTCAGAAGGCAGGCACGGAATAGGAGGGAAATGGGGAATCATTTGACAGCTTAGCATTCTGTGAGAAAAAAACAATCTATGACTTTCAAGTAGGAGGCATGCCATGGTTGTATATACTCGAGGGCAAAAGAAACGCAAATGAAACGGCGAAAATTTCAAACGCTGTTTTCAGTGCTTAACCTATTTGTGATGAAATAATATCGTAGTTCAGTGTCTGAACGCTGGTGCAATGTGAACATATCACGCACAGCATTACACATGCGCCGATGGGAGACCGCTTAAGACGGTACGTGACGTTTTGAGTGAAATGGTTCTCACTTGAAAGAGTAGCGTGATGCTTGTGTCTCGTTTGTATTGTTTAAGGACCCCCACGTCACGTGTCACATTCCTTCTTATGCTAGGAAGATTTCTTAAGATTTCTTACCAACTATAAGAGGGCAAACACGTGAAAACCGTGATTTTGACACGTGACGTGGTGGGTCTTTAAATAAGATGCGTTTGTCGAAAGCTCTACTTGTATGCTGCGCATAAAATATTTGCTAATTCTGTACATTTATTTGTGTGTGTGTGACTGTTTAGGATTTAAAGACCCACTGACCCGGCTGGATTAAGTCCTTTGGGGAGGGGGGGGGGTTCTGGGTAGGTGTAACCCACATACAGTCTGCCCCCATACACGATCGAGGCTGGCTCTTTTAAAGTGATGTCTCGTTTTCATGCATGGGGGGGATATGCATAGGAATCACACCTGGTCAAAATAAGATTTCTTACCAGCGAGAGAGGGGGAAACACGTGAAACCCGTGATTTGCACTCATGTATCTGGTGGGGGGTCTTTAAGTAATATATTTTACAACATCTCTCGCGATTCGTTTTTCTTATATTTAGTAGAGACCAGTAGTAGTACCTGGGCAAGTAAATCGCCCTAGCGGAGAGAGACTGATGTCTGGAATGAATGAAAGTTTATGCTTAACCCTTTCACCACCAATGTCGCATTTATGCACCACAAAGGTTTAACACCCAAGTCACTAAAATGCATCAAATGAAGGCCTGTTATCTGAAGACCCTATTTTTGTAATTTTGGGAGGTAAGGATAGGCGTAATGTTGTACATGTCACATAGAAATTTGCAATATTGCAGATATTGTTTTCTCCGTGACTCACTCAGGTAAGCTTAATGCTATTTTTTGGCTGACAAATGGCTGGCGGCGAAAGGGTTAATCCTTCCGGTCAGAAGGACACATATGGGAACTGATGCCTGGCCGAGGATTGGTCTCTATGTATCACGGGGAAATACGAGCTGCGTTCGCGCGTGGACAAAGCTCTCGGTGTGACAAGTCAGGGACGATGACGAAGGTTCTCACTCCGTGGCCCCCTGACCCCCAGACCATGTTGACACCCGCCATCTACACGTCGCTTACGTGGTCACGATCAGGATCACTTTCCTCGCCACAGTTCCCTCCCTTGCTATGGAATCTGTGTAGTGTCGAAATGCTACAACAAAGGAACAATGCAGCTTATTCATAGGCCTTTTGTTTTTGTGTGGCCTTATTGTGGCCCATTCTCCTGTCTTTTGTTTTTCTCTCCTAAAAATCTTCCAAGTAATGTTCTCCTTTGAGCTCCTCCTCACTCTCTTGGCTGAACGCAGAGAGGTGACCAGTGAAAGCTGAAAACCGGACACATACCTATTTCACCCATTGTGTCCGTATGGGCTGGGAACGAAGAAGAAGAAGACGATAAGCTTGTTGTTTAATTGATCACAATAGATAGTTAATTAGCTGGGGTTTTTTTCTTCATTCTTTGCTTATTATGAAATATAAACGAAAACGAATCCTTAAGACCAAAGCTCTCAGCTCACTAAAGCCTTACCATGGCGTTATTACTTATACAAGCAGTACATCTGTCACATTTGCTTACTTAGCTTTCATGTAGATCATCCCAATGCTTGGTGGAACAGTGTACACATTTCTGAGTTTGCTCAGGGCAGCTCCAAGGAAAGAGGGCGTATAAACTGCAGTTGCATCCATGTGAAAATGATTAGATAACCACTAGGACCAATCATAGACACATAACACACAACCAAGTTAGCTAATCAAAGTCAGTCTTTCACTTTACATCGAAAACGTACGTATGGTACGAATTCAGTCTGTATGTTGAGTGAGGCTCAATCAACGGACCAAATTCTACCTGATTTGGTTGTGCTTTACGAGTCTCAAATATTAGCAATATTTTAAAGTGTTGACGTAAATCAGTATGTTGAGGCTCATTCAACGGACCAAATTCTACCTAATTTGGTTGTGCTTTACGAGTCCCCAATATTTGCAATATTTTCAAGTGTTGACGTAAATCAGTATGTTGAGGCTCATTCAACGGACCAAATTCTACCTGATTTGGTTGTGCTTTACGAGTCTCAAATATGAGCAATATTTTCAAGTGTTGACGTACATCGGTTTCCACAGTATGTTACACCCAGTGTTATTCCTTCGCTGCTGCTACTACTAATACGATAGCGGCTATCAGTCCACAGGTGCGAAATACCCGACGGGTTTTTTGGCAGGAACCCGAGGCTGGAGCGATCCGGGTAGGGTACTGGGAATCTTTTGATGTCGGTGTCGAACGGCAGACGGTGTTGTTTCGCCTTCTCCCCTTTCTGTCGCACTGTAGGTAGGTAGGTGTCTGTACCAACACGACTCGGGTAGAACTGTACACGTGTCTGTAACTTCACGAGGGCTACTGCTGGTGTTGCATAAAATATGTTACCCGTGAAATAAATACTTTTTCCTCATTCAAATTGTTTGCTGTTTGGGAAAGATTCGCCCCTAAATACATTCAAAGGCGTCTTGTGGCATACAGGAAGAACAGAAGATTCATCATTAAATATTGAAGTCAGGGATTTTTATTTTATTTTTATTTTTGCACGGATGGTTGTTTATATCGTCCGCCATTTTGAAAAATACGAAACTAAGTAACATGGCTTTGTATATATATCGATTTCTCGGCAAGCTGTAGATTTACACCCTCCCGCTCTATTTCTTGGTTCTTTCTGTGTAGATTGAGCACTTAAAAATCAATATTTTAAATAATAGTTGACTTATTTCTCACATGAAAGAAGAACGGTTCTAGTGCGCTTTTGAAGGGTACTTATTTCACGGTAGGTACTTATTTCTCATAACACCGGCATCATTATACCGACGTCTCTATCTCGGGAGAGAAGCGTGTAAAGGCTATAAAGACAAGTTTGTCAATGCGCACCCATCTCAGCCCCGCTTCTCACCTAGGTTCCCTCTGAATCCAGTTTGGATTTCACGAAACCCTTTGCGT
Source organism: Phymorhynchus buccinoides (assembly GCA_017654935.2). Lineage (NCBI taxonomy): Eukaryota > Metazoa > Mollusca > Gastropoda > Neogastropoda > Raphitomidae > Phymorhynchus > Phymorhynchus buccinoides. The sequence continues at coordinate 18,320,029 of CM065694.1, forward strand.
GGTGTTGGATGTAAGTAGATAGGTGGTAGAGCGTGCGTGGTGCGTGAGTGTGTGTGTGGGGAGAGAGAGAGAGAGAGAGAGAGAGAGAGAGAGAGAGAGAGAGAGAGAGAGAGAGAGAGAGAGAGAGAGAGAGAGAGAGAGAGAGAGAGAGAGAGTTCTGGCCTCAGGTGTTTTAATCCAATAAGGCCAAGGCCCCATATGAATGAGGGGCGGTACAATGTTTTACACTATAGAGAGAGAGAGCGTGCACAAAGGACTGAGGGTGGGGATGATACGGAAGGGATGTGTTGTAAAAGGTGTAGAGTGGCACAGAGGTAACGCGTTCGCCTTGTGTCAAGTAAACCCGAGTTCGAACCTGGGTACAGGGGATTTTTCCTCTCATTTTGCACTAGGCCTTACGGTCTGAACGTGGAGTCTTTCGGATGAGACAATAACCCGATGTCCCATGTGCTCATACAGTTAGCCCAGTGGCAACGAAAAAGTTGTCATTTGGTCAAAATGTACCCCCCCCCCCCCTCTCCTCCCCTTCTTTCCTCATCAGTCACACAAAACTTGCATGCAAAAATAAATTGGATGGCGCGCCTCTGACTGCGACGCGCTCTCCAGGTGGGAGCAACCCGAATTTCACAGAGACGCCTCTGTGACTGTAAAGTACCTAGTACCTAATACCTAGAGGAAAGTGGGAGATGCATATGAGGAATGGAATAGTGTGGTTACGAGGGGGTACTGACAACAAACTCAACATAGGATGTTTGTGGAATTTGTAATGTCAAATTGTTTTAGCTTGTTCATCTTAATGAATTGATAAGGTTTAATTTCTACAGAAAGTTCCTCGTATTGAATTAGTAAGGTTTAATTCCTACCGAAAGTTCATCTTAATTAATTGGTAAGGTTTAATTCCGACAGAAATATGGCTAATATGTTTTTTGCTATTGAATCTATTAGTAATTCAACAGTTCAAATGTACTAAATGTTCACAGAATTCTGTTTTTAATGACCGTAGTTTCGCCAAATTATTTCTTTATTTCTCTACGTTATTTCTTTATCTTCAGTTTCAAGGTTTGAATTGCTCTATTCGTATTAAGTTGCTTTTATTGTGAAGTCATGGAGCACTTGTATGCAATACTCAAAAATAGGTTATTTACACACACACACACACACACACACACACACACGCACACGCACGCACGCACGCACGCGCACGCACGCACGCACACGCACGCACGCACGCACACGCACGCGCACGCACGCACACGCACACACACACACACACACACACACACACACACACACTGAATACACTAAACTTTCAAGACAGAC
>CM065694.1:18328848-18331348 GCA_017654935.2 Phymorhynchus buccinoides
TATCAATATTTCGTAATGTGAACATTAAACTTTTGAAGTAATTTGGCTCTTTCAATATTTGTTAATAGTTACCTGAAGAATGGAATGATACCAATAGTAAACATAGTGTTCAGTTTATTTTTTAATACTACTAGTGAGTACTAGTGAGTACTAGTGAGTTACTACTACTACTACTACTACTACTACTACTACTACTACTACTACTACTACTACTACTACTACTACTACTACTACTACTACATTACTAATACTACTACTACTACTACATAATAATAATAATAATAAATAATAATAATAATGGGCATTTTGAGCGCTTAATCTTAAATAAGCCCTAAAATTATTACAATAATAAATTAATAAATTAATAAACCATCAAGCAATGGAAACAAATGAACGTCTAAAATATGTTACACACACACACACACACACACACACACACACACACACACACACACACACACACACACACACACACACACACACACACGCACGCAAACACACGCACACACACGCGCGCACAAAACACACACGCACACACACACACACACACACACGCACACCCCGTGCATGGAAGGGACGAAGTACTTGGAATGGAAATGAAGCAGACCATGATTTGAAGAGAGTAGTTTTGAGAGAAGACTTAACTGAAGAAAGGGAGTTGGCAGAACGGAGAGGTAAATGGAGATTATTCCATGTGAAAGGGGCCTGGAAAGAGAAGGAACGTTCGCCAGAGGTTCTGGTGCAGCAACGAGGGATCTGGAGGAGAGAAGCGTCAGAAGAGGAGCGTAACTGTCTAAGAGGTGTGTGTAAAGGTTCAGAAGATCAGCGAGATAAGGAGCCAGACCATTCAGGGATTTGTAACAGAGCAGAGTGAGCTTGTATTCGATGCGCCTTCCGACAGGAAGCCAGTGAAGAGATTCAAGAATTGTTTTTAAAAATAAAGACGTGCAAATTGAAGTAAGCAAACGCACGCGCGCACGCACGCACGCACACACACACGCACACACACACACACACACACACACACACACACATACACACACACACATGCGCACACGTGCGCGCGCGCACACTCTCTCTCTCTCTCTCTCTCTCTCTCTCGGGGACGAAAGAACCGAACGAGGGAACTGGGTACAGTTAAGTAGTACTCTCTCTCTGTGTACCATTCTGCAATCTTAGGAACGAGTGGAGCTGTCGTCTCTCTCTCTCGTACAGTGTGTGTGTGTGTACCATTCTGCAATCTTAGGAAGGTGTGTGTGTTCTGTGTGTATGTGTGTGTGTGTGTTCATGATTATGATCCCTGAAAGTGTCCCAACTACATCCCTCTCCTCCATACTGTGTGTGTGTATATGCGCGTGCGTGCGTGCGTGCGTTCCCGGGGGGGGGGGGGGAGGTGGGAGGGGGGGAGGGGAGGGGGGCGCAAAACAGAGACCCTGCTGTATAAGCATTACACATGTTGACAACAGCAACAACTGTCGTCTTTCATGGACCGTTCTGACTTGTGTTCCCCTCTTTCCCCTTTAGGCTCTGCGTCTTCAAGTTGACTTTTAGTACCAGCAATGGAAGTCTTTCTTTGTGTTTCTTTTCTCTTTAATTTTGTTCACAGAATTCCCTGTTCTCTAGCTAATGGCCTCTAATGGCGCTTCCTTTTCCTGTTGGTCCAGATTGTCATCCTGAAGAATGTTTGAAACACTTCTCATCTAGGCTCTTTGGTTATTTGTTTCTCTCTCACGATTTTAGGCTTCAAATTGTGCAGGTTGATAGACTGTGGTGCGAAGTATTGTTGACATTCATGACCTTGACCTTGAACTTGACCTTTTTGAACTAGTCTCTTTTAGCAGTGGCTTGTAGTTCGAATACCATTGACCGTACACCCACATAACCTTTACATAGACCTGTGCCTTGATCAGCACGACGTAAGGAATCTTATGGGTGACATTCAAAGCCTATTGATCTTGACATTGTCATTGGACCTTTAATGGGACTATTACAAGACAGGGCCGGACCAAAGTGATTCGTAAGGGGTGTTTCCGCGGGGGGGGGGGGGGGGGGGGGGGGGGGGGGTCGGGGGAGCTGCATAGGGGGTGGGGTCCGAGGGGAGCTGCATAGGTTCCAGGTTAAGGGGTATTGCTCTTTTTGGGAGGCCCAGGGGGCGAAGCCCCCGGAAAGTTTTGCAATTTAGTGATTATTCATGCAAAAATCGAGCTATTTTCTTGCCTTTCACCCTTGTATAGGATACATGCTTCTGGCTGAGGGGGGATTTCCGGAAGCCAGGAAACCCCCATAGATTCGGCCCTGCAAGAAAACCACTAAACAGCACTAATTGTACGTGGATGAAAATGATTTGGCCGTAGCCCTGTACGTTTCAATGTGTTTCCGGAAGTGTGGCAGAGGGACAGTTAGGGTAAGCCGGGGTAAAAAAACCAAAGAAGCCCATGCCAATTATCTCATGACATAAAGCAAATATTCAGTACAGACGAGTATTAATGTTTAGCATTAG
>CM065694.1:18333848-18336348 GCA_017654935.2 Phymorhynchus buccinoides
GTTCTGCCCCGAAGTCATAGACGACAGTCTGTATGCACGTGTCTGCTAATCGTAGTGTGTGTATAAAAAGGTGCAAGCAAAACATGCGTTCCGGTTATGTCCCATATGTGCCTTCCCAGGTCGAGAGGACGTAAAGCCCAAAATTTCATTCATTCATGCGTTCCGGTTGCCACTAGTTAACCTTTACCGGACTTCTGGGGGTCGCCCACGACCCCTTGACACACAAAACATGTTATATCTCTAAAACTATTTAAGCAATCTTCATGAAATTTCATGACTTTGTCAAAAACGTAAATGGCTTTAAGTGTGTTAAATTTCATTAATGTGTATAAAATATAAATGACGTAATATTATGACGCGTAATTTTGATATACCTGTCCGGATGACGGGGGTCTCCCCACGACCCCTACTTTAAAGAGCACTGCAGTGCATTGAGTAGGGATCGTGGGAGATCCCCGCCATCCGGACAAGGATAAACACATGGTGACTCATTGACAAGTAGGGGTCGTGGGAGACCCCGCCATCCGGACAGGGATAAACACATCGGTGCCTCTTTGACAAGTAGGGGTCGTGGGAGACCCCCGCCATCCGGACAGGGATAAACACATGGTGCCTCTTTGACAAGTAGGGGTCGTGGGAGACCCCCGCCATCCGGACAGGGATAAACACATGGTGCCTCTTTGACAAGTAGGGGTCGTGGGAGACCCCCGCCATCCGGACAGGGATAAACACATGGTGCCTCTTTGACAAGTAGGGTCGTGGGAGACCCCCGCCATCCGGACAGGGATAAACACATGGTGCCTCTTTGACAAGTAGGGGTCGTGGGAGACCCCGCCATCCGGACAGGGATAAACACCTAGGAATTCGCTCTTTGCTGAGTAGGGGGTCGTGGAAGACCCCCGCCATCGTGTCTGTGTAGTCAAAAGCATGATTCGGTAAAGGTTAAATTAGCTCCCACCACAGCCAGTAGGTAGCTTTGCCGAAAATTGCCTAAGATATTTTATTTTCATTTATTTTCGTTTTCTTTTCTTTATTTATTCAAATGACTGTGAGCGAGAACAACACGAAATATGACTAGCCCACAGTCGGAAAGCTTCTTTACTCTAGTTATTAAATTAGGACTGGTAATCCTGCGGGTTCGTTGTTAATCTGCCGGAATAGTGCACATTAGTTCAGTTCATCTGAACATTAAATGTTAACGGATCTAAATATTCAACACGAAACAAGGTTTGTTAATACCCCCCCCCCTCCCCCCCCCCGTTGGAATACCAGGGGATGTTCCAGTACAAACAGTTCCGGGGAAAATAGGGTTTTACGCCCTCTTCGGCCTTCGGCCATGTGGGGCATTTGTAAATATAAAGATGGTGGGAACAATACTGGAGGCAATACCCGGAGGCAGTGCTTAACCAGTAAAGTCCCGATCTTTTTTTATAATACAGATATGTGTAGCCTCGGATAAACCTCATCGGTTATGGTACTGCCACAAAGTTGATATCAAGTTAAAGTATAATACACACAAACAGTTCCCCCACCTTATCGAAGATATGTACTAGCAACTTCCTCTGATCTATCTCTTGTCTTTTCCATTTCTTACTATCATCTGCCTATTTATCTGCTTTATTTGTTCATTCTCCTGTCTTTATTTTCTTCAAAAGTTAAAACTTAAAAACCGGACACATTCGTATCTCACCCAGTATGGCCAATTGGCCTGGGAATGTAGAAGAACAAGACGTTTGATATAATATACTAAATATTATTTAAAAAACAATCTCAAATACAAGTGGTGCATTTATGACTGTCATCACGAGCAGCATTACCTGCATTCTGCTACCCAAGAATAGTATCAAATGGGTCCTATAAAATTGGCATCGTCACCATGGATGCCTGTACGGTGTCCATTTAGCGATACATAGTTGAAACAGGCGCGGATTCGCAATCGTTTGTGGCACGCGACTATTTCAACTACAAACAAGGGCATCGCCGGGCGGCAGAATTATAATTTGAAAGAGAAATGTTGCGCATTTACATTATGCTCTTCACGCACACAATTTTTGATCAAACACTTTTCACTCCACAAGACTGCAGCCCAGCGGTCTATTTTTACCACTCCAATCATTACATACACTGAGTCGCCTCCCCTGGCTTTTCAATAATTTTAATCTGTAAACCAGAATGTTATCTCCGCACCATTTCGTAACTTTTTATATCTTTTGGAAAACATTTAAAACTATTTATCCTACTTATGCTCATCGAAAGAAGCACCGCATACTCGTCGTGTCTGTTGCAGTGTCTGTATTACGTATGTTTATTATTTTGTACGCTTTAAAATGAAGATTCATGTGCTATATTCAGTATACAATTCGTTCCATACCTAAGGACTTTTATGTCTTATACTTACTTATTGTGGCGGTACCATAGCCGATGAGGTTTATCCGAGGCGTGGTTACCGCTACACATATCTATATTGATAAAAACTCGGGACTTTACTGATGTTGCACTG
>CM065694.1:18341348-18343848 GCA_017654935.2 Phymorhynchus buccinoides
TTTTGTATGTTCTATTACCGATGTAAAATAAAGGTTCATTATCATATCATTATCATGATCTCTCTTTAAGAGATAAATACATTCTAATACATTGTCTAAATCCACACCAACAAGCCATTTGGTGGTTTTTTTGTTTCAGCTCGAAGATACTAACTCTTTGAGAGACGTTGCAATGTTTAATTTCTATGCTTTAAAACTACGTGAACAATTGCTAGCTCAATGAATACATATCATGCTTTAGTTTCTTTGTTAGTTCAGTTGTTGTTATTCAATTCATATTGTTTGTATTATGTTGGGCAACTCCTTTGTGTACAGGTCGTTGGCCCCACAATTAAAAGTTCCGAGTTCTCTCTCTCTCTCTCTCTCTCTCTCTCTCTCTCTCTCTCTCTCTCTCTCTCTCTCTCTCTCTCTCTCTCTCTCTCTCTCTCTCTCTCGCTCTCGCTCTCTCTCTTTTCATCTCAAACAGACTTCCTACTTTTTGTTCGTACTCAATAGGAATTGTTCGGAAATAATTCAGGGGAGTAATTCCATGGTGTGTGGGAGTGATCTTGCCTAATTCAATCGGTCAAACAGGGGAAGTCACTCTACCATCAGCTCTCGTAGCCTATCGACTCGTGTGCTTGAGCAGACACACAGCACTTAGAACACCGTGCGTCATTCTAAAAATGTATGTAATTTATATTTTTACGTCACATTTTAAGTTTTATCAGTTTGTGGCCACTGGCCACCCCTAATTGTTTTTTAAAATGTTTGCAAGTCGCTGGTTTCTAGCTTCGACGCCATTGTTGCATTGTTGCTATGGTATTTGACCGAGTAATGGAGGTAAGCAACTCTAATTTTCACGAAGTGCTCTCCCCTAGGGTTTTTTTTTTTTCCTCCGAAAATCGTCTATTGGAATGTCATTGAATCTAAGATAACCAAATTGGGAACTACATAGATCCTTTGAGTGACTATTCATTGATACTTACGTTCGAGCTTTGTTTAATTAATAAACATTCAATGAAATTGACAGTTCCTGTAAGCCACCATTAAGACGAAAATGTAATATTTTGTGACAACTCTGGGGATCATCCAGTGGAAAAACGTGTGCTTTTAATAGGTTACGTTTGTAACAAAAACAAAATCATAAAAAAAATCCCTCCGAGGATCTTGACTATTACAAAATTAATAACACAGAACTTTAAGCCATGCTTTGACGTTTTGTATCAATAGTTCTTCCACCTTCTGGAAGTTCTGTGCTTGTAACGTCCTCTAATCTGTCACTCTCTTTGACTCTGCCTTTTCCCTTTTGCTTGCTGTCATCTACTATCTTTCTGCCTTGCCGGTCCATTCTCCTGCCCTTTTTTTCAAAAACGCTTTTCCAAAATATTTTTTTCCAAGCCGAAGTCGGACTTGCTGAGCCTAACTATTTCTTAGGCGCATAACGGCAGCATGACGCATCTGCGCTCATAATTGACAGGAGACTGTCTGAGCGATCGAAGAAGAAGAAGAAGAAGAAGAAGAAGAAGAAGTATGCCAACATTAGGAACAGATTTGCGCACGTGTCCGAACACGCCCTAATACTCGCATGATATGAAACGCCCCCCCCCCCCTCCCCCCTCCCTACATCAACCCTTGGGGCCCATGCATCCTTGTGTATGTAGACAACTTTCCACAAGATAGTATGAGACTTATCACCATGATACACATTAATTTAATAGGACTTTAGAAGGACTTCTAAGATATCATGATTAATACATCTCATACTATCTCAATGTGAATAGGGCCCACTGGTCCAGCCAAGAATAGTAGATAACTGGGATAGCTATATAGGGTTCCGGGGCAGTGGGTGGATGCCTCGTGCCCCCATACTGGTAGCTGGACGACCCCGCCCCCTCCACGAGTCTCTCCCCGTGGGGATACCGGGGGATCTTTTGTAAAAAATAGTTTCCCACCTTCTGGAAGTTCAGTGCTTGTAACTTCCTCTAATCTGCCACGCCCTTTGACTCTGCCTTTTCCCTTAGCTTTTTATGATCTACTATTTTTCTGACTTATTGGCCCATTCACCTGCCTTTTAAAAAACCAACAATCTTCCAAATAATGTTTCTCCTTTGAGCTCCTCCGAAATCGGAATGTGTCGGCTGTACGCAGCAGGGAGACCAGTGAAAACTGAAAACCGGACACATACGTATCTTACCCATTATGGCCATATGGCCAGGGAACGCAAAAGAAGAAGAAGAATATGGGGTTCTAGTTATAATAGGGTTCTTGGTCCAGCTGTCTGGGAACCTTCAGAGCTGTATCGAGGACACGCTGCATTGGACGGTCACAGGAAGACTGCAGTGCCTACAGTTTGAATCATCTGTCTGCACGAGGTCTTGCAGATGAGCGAGTGGAGAGACAGGGAGAGAGAGAGAGAGACAGAGACAGAGAAGTCTGAAGTCTGAAATATTTTAATTGTGAAGGCCATCGACCCATACACAATACAAAAATAAAATAGGGGAAAAACAAAAAAATAAAA
>CM065694.1:18368848-18376348 GCA_017654935.2 Phymorhynchus buccinoides
CCAAGGAGGAATCGCCGTTTTGACTGTTTATTTTGTTTATTTCTAAGAAACCAGAGCAAAGTGAGTGTTCCGATCCTTGAAAAGGCTGTCTTTCTGGTGATCTCGACGTGTTTCTGGCAAGAACTCATCCGTCAGGGTGCACCTTTAAGGGGCAATGGGAGGTGAAGCCCCCCAACAACAAAAAGTGTGAGATGTGATGGAAGGACAGATATAATTTACTTTACTATATATTGCTCTCACATCTCGAAAGACGACAAAGCGTTCGGGCTTGTCCTTTGTAATCTCCTTCTCTTTCTGCCTGTAGGTCTGTCTGTCTGTCTGCCTCTCTGTAAGCATTTCTGTTTGTAAGTCTGTCTGTCTGTCTGTCTGTCTCTCTCTCTCTCTCTCTCTCTCTCTCTCTCTCTCTCTCTCTCTCTTTCTCTCTCTTTCTCTCTCCCCCTCTCTCTCTCTCTCTCTCTCTCTCTCTCTCTCCCTCTCTCTCTCTCTCTCTCTCGTTCTCTCTCTTCTCTCTCCTCTCTCTCTCTCTCTCTCTCTCTCTCTCTTTCTCTCTCTCTCTCTCTCTCTCTCTCTCTCTCTCTCTCTCTCTCTCTCTCTTTCTCTCTCTCTCTCTCTCTCTCTCTCTCTCTCTCTCTCTCTCTCTCTCTCTCTCTCTCTCTCTCTCTCTCTCTCTCTCTCTCTCTCTCTCTCTCTCTCTCTCTCTCTCTCTCTCTCTCCCCTCTCTCTCTCTCTCTTGTACTTTAAAACAAAACCATTTATTTATTATGATTTTTTTAAAAGCAACAATTATACGTGTATGTATGAATGTATTATGTGTGTGAGCGAGTATGTATGTATGTGTGCGTGCGTACGCGCGCGATTGTGTGCGTGTGTGTGTAAGTAATATATATATATATATATGTGTGTGTGTGTGTGTGTGTGTGTGTGTGTGTGTGTGTGTGTGTGTGTGTGTGTGTGTGTGTGTGTGTGAATTACATGTGTTTGAATTTATTCATGCATTGCAATGCCCTTGAAAGTTTTGTTTGTCTGTTTTTGTAACCACCCACCATGACATGGGCCTAATGCCTATTCATTAAACCATTCAGTGTTCTCTCTCTCTCTCTCTCTCTCTCTCTCTCTCTCTCTCTCTCTCTCTCTCTCTCTCTCTCTCTCTCTCTCTCTCTCTCTCTCTCTCTCTCTCTCGCTCGCTCTCGCTCGCTCTCATTTTCTTATATTTTGTTATACTAATCTTCGTTATTGCATACGTTCCTGACGCTGCAATTATGACAACCCTCCTTGACATTAGGACTGTGCTTGTCGATGTCAATAAATACTATTCTCTCGCCTTGGCTTAACCCTTTCGCCGCCAGCCAAAAAACTAAATTAAATTGTCTGGCAGTGAAAACATTGGCAGTGAAGGGGTTAAGGCTATGTCAGACCAATGGACATAGGTTAGAACACCAAGGCTACATCAAAATGTTGTAATGCTATGTACTGTTATGCGGGGATTGTCTTTAGCCATGACAAGCTCCTAGCATAACATCATCAGTCTGCAAAATCCCCCGAAGACGGATTGTGGCTGCTCATGTGGCGGGGTAATCAAAAACGGTCGCACACGTAATGTTCGCATCCCTAGCTGATGCATTTGTACCATGGTGTTCAATTAGTGCTTCGGCTGTTGGTATGATCCCTGGAGTCTTTTAGCCAGGGTAAACCAACTAACCAAGCGTCTCTCTCTCTCTCTCTCTCTCTCTCTCTCTCTCTCTCTCTCTCTCTCTCTCTCTCTCTCTCTCTCTCTCTCTCTCTCTCTCTCTCTCTCTCTCTGCATATATTACTTCATTTCTTTCATTTTATTCTGTTCTTTTATTTTGACCTCCCTCTCTCTGTCGGTCTCTGTCTGTCTGTCTGTCTGTCCTTGTCTCAGTCTCGTTAATTGATGTAATTTATTTTATTTAAATGCCTTGCACGGTGCGTCCGTTTACGACCTTGATTGAAGGTTGAGGTTTTTTTCTTGTATTTTTCGATGTCTTTTGTTTTTCTATTTGTATTTTTAAATTTCTTTTCTTTTGGTTCTGAGGGCCGGATGAAAAAAAAGCCGGTTATTGTGCTTATTCCGCTTTTCCTCAATAAAGAACATTCGTTCGTTCTCTCTCTCTCTCTCTCTCTCTCTCTCTCTCTCTCTCTCTCTCTCTCTCTCTCTCTCCTCTCTCTCTCTCTCTCTCTCTCTCTCTCTCTCTCTCTCTCTCTCTCTCTCTCTCTCTCTCTCTCTCTCTCTCTCTCTCTCTCTCTCTCTCTCTCTCTCTCTCTCTCTCTCTCTCTCTCTCTCTCTCTCTCTCTCTCTCTCTCTCTCTCTCGTGTGAGTGTGAGAGTTGGGGGGGGGGGGGGTCCGTAGTGCGCGCGCGCGCACGTGTGTGTGTGTGTGTGTGTGTGTGTGTGTGCGTGCGTGTGTGTGTGTGTGTGTGTGCGTGTGTGTGTGTGTGTGTGTGTGTGTGTGATGACATTCAAATCGGTTTTGTCAGTTAACCAAGTACATAAACTTAAACACGCAAACGCTTGCGCCTTTCACTATTTCTACTCCAATTCTCTTCAGAGTTTTCCATCTCGCATAAACACTGGAAAGCACTGACGGAGTGCAAACGGCCTCAGCCAAGAGAGGAAACTGCGATGGCTTGGAGTCAAACCGGACTATCTTTAGATAGTCCATTGACGTATTATTGAACATATTGTGAAACTAATAACTTGGGGTTTTTTAATAAAAAAGACTGCAGAAATGTTATGTTATTATTTGCAGGGTTTTTTTGGTGCAAGTTCTTAGTTTTTGCACTAACATCAATAATAAGTCAATGACTCTAAGCCATCGACATTAATTTAATTGAAGATGAGGTACTGCAACGAGGTTTCCGCGAGAGTGGTAAGTGATTCAAAACCCTATAGTCCCTCGCCGAAGTCAGGATATTAATCAAGCTTGTCTGGCATTCAATCAAAGACACTCATCATAGTAAGCTCCTTGATTCAGTCATGAAGACTCACGCGAGAGCAGTAACAAAATATCCATGAACAAAACACGCCATTCTTAAAGGGCCACCCTGGCGGATGAGTTTTTTGTTAGAAACACGTCCGGAGCACCAGGAAAACACCCTTTACAGAGATTGCAACACTCGCTGTGCTCTGGTTTCCTAGAATTCAAGCCGTCAAATCGGCGATTCCTCCTTGGCGGAGGTGCTGGAAGTCAAATTAGTTCACCCAAAGAGAAGACGTGTGCCGTCTCTTTTCTAATGGCCGCCTGTGTTTAGACCAAATCGTTCGCACGAAATTTTCGCAATACAAGCCTTTTGTTTTTCTTTTTTTCTTTTTAAATTGCATACAGATTATCTAAAAGAGTTTCGCTCACAACAAAGGAAACGGCTCCATTTTTTTTTAATGCACTACAACAAAACAAAGCCCGCTTCAACCACAATGAGTGACCTTCACCAAAATGGCTACTCTCTCCGGCATCTCCGCCAAGGAGGAATCGCCGTTTCGACGGTTTAGTTTCTAGGAAACTAGAGCAAAGTGAGTGTTCCTATCCTTGAAAAGGCTGTCTTTCTGGTGATCTCGACGTGTTTCTGGCAAAACCTCATCCGTCAGGGTCCACCTTTAGGCTCCGTGCTCTAATGGAATCCAATTTCAATGGTTGATTTCTATTTACACGCTTATCACATCTAACTTCCCACAACATTTTCACCGGAATCTTCCTCTCATACTGTGTTGTTTGTTTTTAACCAAAACCAGTTATCGTTCAAAATATGTTGTTGTTTTTAAACCTGTTTCTGTAAATGACATCCGAATTAACCTCAAATTTCTGTTGGCTACAATATTTGTTTGTTTTTGCTATTGGATTTTCGTTTGTTTGAATGCTAGTTTGTTTGTTTCTAAGTAAAGTGAACTTAAATCTGCTTCACTAAGCAGCAAGAATGCGAATAACTTCAACAACCGTAGGACCAGGAAGAGCTGAACTCAGATCTGTAGGCTCCTGAGGCATTTTTGTTTCATTAGTCCCCGAGCCGAAGGTTCGGGGAACTATTGTTTTTGTCTGGTCCGTCCGTCCGTCCGTCCGTCCGGCTATTCGTCCGTTTTTCTCAAAACCTATTCAGTCTATCATCATCACATTTGGTATACTAGTTTGCCAAGATGCAAGCTATCCACTGATGTATTTAGTTTTACATTAAGGTCAAGGTCGCGCCAGTTACGGGGTTCAAACCCCGAAACACATAATCACGCGTCCGAACCCCAAGGCTATATATAAAAAAAAACTACTCAGTTACGTGCTGTTTTCATGCGTTCCTATGTAGTTACGTGCTGTTTTGATGCGTTTTTATGTATGTGTGCAGCCAACACATTCCGATTTCGGAGTAGCTCGGCGATCCTGCGAGGGGACTTTGCAGCCGCTCGACGTTGCACTTGTTTTTGTTTTGTTTCTCCTCTCTGTTCACTTCTTTCTTCTCCTTTGGTCACATCTCTTATGTGCGTACATTTACTTCTGTAAATAGAAGTTGGTCGCCACCACAGAAGAAGAAGAAGAAGAAGAAGAAGAACCTTTTCACAGCCTTTCATTTGTGCTCACAGCTGTTAGGTTGAGAGTAATCAATGTTGGCAACAGACAGAAGAGCTCAAAGACAACATTTGTCATGCCAAGCAGGCACGCCAGCGGGTGCAAAGTTCCCTCGCGTGCTTATCCGGGTAAGTTCAAGGTCGTCCACGGACGAACCGAGACGCATGGACGGGCGGGCGGGCGTGACGGGCAGACGGAACAAAATCAATAATGTTTTCAAACACGATTATTGACGAAAGATACATATTATATTCAGGCCTAGATCTTTGTTGTTTGTACTAGGCCCAGGGCTCCCAGGGACCCCCATTTGGGGGTCTATGAAGCGCTAACATTCTTAAGGACCCTCTAAAAGAATGTGTAGGGGGTCCCAGGGGTGCACTAGAAAAATTCTTTTTAGCATTCTCAATGCCACTGGGACCCTCTATCCTGCCTCTAGGACCCTCTATACTGTAAGTTCAGGAGTCCCTGGGACCCCTTGTTTTGCGGGACGATTGGGAGCCCTGTAGGCCCAACTTAGTATACTTAGTATTCTCGTTTCAACCGGTGCTGATCCAGTGCCTTACTAACTAAACCTCCTTGGCGCCGCTCCAAATCTGGCACGAGCCGGGCACGCGCTTATAACCTCTTTACGCATGCGCACATCTCAGCGAAGCGTCAGTCCGTGATTTGAGACTCGGAGAAGGAAGGGGGGAGGGGGGGGGGGGGAGGAGAGGGAGGGTGAGAGAGATGTGTGTGTAGAAGGGGAGGGAGTGGTGGTTGACGGAATGGGAGGGAGTCAACGTTTTTACGACACAGGACGATTTCATAAAAACAGCGTGATAGACTAAGCAATAATTAATATTACTGCGACATACCATGACAAAAGATAGAACGAGGGTGGGGCGAGGGAGTGGGGGTGGGGGTGTACAGATTACAACCACCTGTATGCAAATGAGCTAATACACAGAGAGAGAGAGCGAGAGAGAGCGGGGGGGGGGGGGTGTGTGGGGGGGGGGGGCACACTTTAAACCCCGAAGTGTAATTCCCCCACCTACCCCCACCCCTGTCTGTGTGTGTGTGTGTGTGTGTGTGTGTGCGTGCGTGTTAGTGCGTGCGTGCTCGTGTGTGCTGCTCGTGTGTGTGCGCGCGCTATTATAGGCCTTATGTAATGTTTGTTTTTTTTCCAGTGAGGGTGACAAATAAAGGAGGAACGCTCTTACATTACAACGTTCAGTAATGAGATATGAACCCACGATGTAATTCAACCTCTAAGGTTGAAGGTTTTTAAAAAAAAATTTGTTTCTTTGTTGAAAGGTTGAAGTTGAGATATCTGTTTCTCACCGGTTCTCTTTGTTTATCACACTATCTGTTCATTGTGATACTTTTGTTTATCGTGCTATCTCTGTTTATTATCCTGTAATGTATCGTTATTTGACGTCACGGTATCACCTCCATCGGTTCTATTCGTGTTTTTGTTGTTATTGTTGTTTTTATTTTATTTTTCGTTTGCTTGTTATTGTTGTTTTGATTGTGTGTGTTTTTTTTAAGATCAGGAGCATGTTATATTTTGGTGATATGTTGAGTGACTTTCACCATCATTTTTTTGGTAAACTTTTGTTGTTGTTTTGCTGATGTTGGTTGTAATTTTGAGAGAGAGAGAGAGAGAGAGAGAGAGAGAGAGAGAGAGAGAGAGAGAGAGAGAATGAATGAAATGAACATTTTTATTCCATAAGGCCAAGGCCCCCATTGCAAGGGGGGATCATAACAAATACAAACAAGTGCAACGCCGGCTGCAAAGTCCCCTCGCAGCATCGCCGAGCTACTCCGAAATCGGAATGTGTCACACGAGCGCACAGAAAAATTCATGTCCTGGAACAGGCGAAGCGGCAGATATCAAAAGAAAACGTACTTACATAAAAACGCATCAAAACAGCACGTAACTGAATAGTTTTTTTTATATATAGCCTTGGGGTTCAGACCCGTGATTTGAGCGCGCGCGATCATGCGCACACGAGCGCACAGAAAAAAAAAAACTGTGTTATAGACCATTCATCAAGAAATGTTGTGAAGAAAAAAGGAGAAGGAAAAAGAGAAGGAAAGAAAGAAAGAAAGGAAAACTGCATTGAAATACATGCAAAACTTCGCGAGATATTAGCGATTATGTGTTTCGGGGTTTGAACCCCGTAACTGGCGCGACTTTGACCTTAATGTAAAACTAAATACATCAGTGGATAGCTTGCATCTTGGCAAACTAGTATACCAAATGTGATGATGATAGACTGAATAGTTTTTGAGAAAAACGGACGAATAGCCGGACGGAGGCACGCCGGACGGACGGACGGACACCGGACGGACGGACGGACACCGGACGGACCAGACATAAACAACAGTTCTAATAAGCATTCATGTTATAGCAATCTGCTGCGCTTTGAACGCTTGATAATATAAATGGCTAGTTTTCTGACCGTCTCACTATTCGTGGAGGCCAACAACAGAGACAAACGAAAATCACGAGAGAGAGAGAGAGAGAGAGAGAGAGAGAGAGAGAGAGAGAGAGAGAGAGAGAGTCGGAGAGTCGAGAGTGAGAGAGAGAGAGAGAGAGAGAGAGAGAGAGGAGAGAAGAGAGAGAGAGAGAGAGAGAGGGGGGTGGGGGGGGGGGAAATCAAACGAACAAACGAAGTTATTTATAAAGGGTAGCTTTATTAAGCCACCCCCACCCCCCACCCCAAACAAACCAACAGAAGTCAGACAGACTAACAGACAGGACAGACAGAAGAAAACAACAGACCAAAGAAAGACAGACAGACGAAGACAGCCAGAGGCAGACAGACACGCAGGCAGACAGAGAGACAGAGACAGAGACACGGAATCGGTAGGGCCTGGTATGGGGAGCGGGCCTAATAGTAGTGGCACAAAGGGAGTTGGTTGACAAGGGGGTTCATTAGTGATTTGGA
>CM065694.1:18381348-18421348 GCA_017654935.2 Phymorhynchus buccinoides
GTTGTTTGGAGGAAAGGAGGAACGCTCTTACATTACAACGTTCAGTAATGAGATATGAACCAACGATGTAATTCAACCTCTAAGGTTGAAGTTGAGATATCTGTTTCTCACCGGTTATCTTTGTTTATCACAGTATCTGTTAACTGTGATACTTTTGTTTATCGTGCTATCTCTGGGGTTTTTAATCCTGTAAATGTATCGTTATTTGACGTCACGGTATCACCTCCATCAAGTTATTTTTTTGTTGTTGTTTTTATTTTTTGTGTGTTTTCCTTGTTATTGTTGTTTTGATTGTTTGCTTGTTTTCGTTTGCTTGCTTGCTTGGCTGTTGTGTCTCGTGTGAAGAGAATAACGTCACGTCACACGTGTGTGCTTGTTTGTTTATTGTAATCCCTGTTTGAATTTATTCACGTATTTATCTATTATATAGTATATTAATTTATTTTAACATCCTTACTTTTCCCTAGCCCTCGCGGAGGGCTCCATTTCATTATTGTGTATGGGTCGGTGGCCTTCACAAACATAAAACAATTAAGAAATTCCCAAAACATTATCTCCATCCATCTACCTATATTTGTGAATCTTTTTTTTGTTTTTGTTCCTGTCTCCGTCTGTTTGTATGGTTGAGGTCGAGTCCATGATTGAGTGTGTTCGTAAAAGGATCCATAAAATCCGAAGCATACCACTAGCTAAACTTGGGGGCGTTTTGGGGTTTTTTTGTGTCTTCAAGTTCGTCTTTTTGTATGTCTGTCTTCTGTCGGTCTGCCTACCTGTCTATCTGTCTGCCTGTCTGTTTCGCCCCACATCCCCCCCCCTCCCCATTCACACCTACACCGCTCCCCCGCCCCCTCCTACTAAATGTAGTGCGTACGGTAAGGATGAGGAGATGGGGTGTGGGGGAGGAGGGACGAGAGGCTGGGGAGGGACGGCCGTCAAATGTTGTTGTTGTTTTGGTGGGGTGGGGGTTCAAAAGAGAAAGGTGGAAAGAATAAAGGGTATCGTGTGGCAAATGGCGAGAAGGAGGGTGGGGGAGGAGGGAATTGCTATGTCTGATTTTTTTTAATTTCTCTTTGATTTCTTTCTTTTTATTTTATTTTATGTATGTATTTATTTCCAAGGAAAGTGGAGGGTGGAGATACAGGAAGAGAGTGAATATGGCACGTGTGTTTGTGTGTGTGCGAATTGTGCGTGCGCGCGCGCGCGTATGTGTGTGTGTGCGTGCTCGCGCGCGCGCGTGTGTGTGTTGTGCTCGTCTTGTGCGCGCGCGTATGTGTATGTGTGCACGTGTTATAGTATGTGTGTGTTTAAAGAGAAAGAGACACAACGGTTTTTTTTTTTCTTAAAGCAAAGTCTTTTCAAACTAAATAAAATAACCCCAATTCAAACTCAATTTCTTTTTTTTTTTTTTTTTCTCTATTCAACATTTCAGTGTATGACACTTTTCAAATTCAAGCTATCCGACTATTTTTTTGCATAGCGTTGCCCATTGCAAAGGGAGAAAAATGAAAAGAGAGAGAGAGAGAAAAAAAAATATAACAACGCTTACAATTAAAGCAATTTAAGTGGCATTTTGATGTTCGGTCTTGCATGACTGTTGAAGTTCTGTAAATTACAGTGTGTGTGTGGTGTGTGTGTGGTGTGTGTGTGTGTGTGTGTGTGTGTGTGTGTGTGTGTGTGCGTGGCGTGCGTGTCGTGCGTGCGTGCGTGGCGTGCGTGCGTGCGTGCTGTGCGTGCGTGCGTGCGTGCGTGCGTGTGTGTGCGTGTGTGTGTGTTTGTGTGTGTGCATGCGTGCGTGCGTCGTGCGTGCGTGCGTGCGTGCGTGCGTGCGTGCGTGCGTGCGTGCGTGCGTGCGTGCGCGTGTGTTTGTGTGTGCGTGGTGTGTGTGTGTGTCGTGTGGTGTGTGTGTGTGTGTGTGCGGTGTTGACGTATGTGTGTGTGTGTGGTGTGTGTGTGTGTGTAATGTGTGTGGTGTGTGTGCGTGTGCGTGTGTGCGTGCGTGAGAGTGCGTATGCGCGGGTTCCTGTGATCCTGAAACAATTATATCTTTATAGTGTGTTGTCCTTAGATAGGTTTCATGCAAGAAATCATTTAAAACCCTTTCACCGCCAATGTCGCATTTTGGCACCACAATTATGTAACACCCATTGTCACTGAAAGGCCTCCCGTCAAATCAGGGCCTGTCATCCAAACAAGACCCTGTTTTCTTCATTTTGGGAGGTAAGGGTAGGCCTTATAACATGCATGTCACAGAGGATTTTTCCAATATTGCAGATGCTTTTTTTTTTTCTCTACTCAGGTAAGATTAATGGAGAAAAAATATGTTGCTGAAAAATGGTGGCTGGCGGCGAAAGGGTTTGAAGCTCTTGTAGTGATTATGATTTTATGCATCATAATTATATCAGCTATCGGGTGCAATGCGAATGATTTTGAGTAATGGAGCTTATCAAATTCCACCAATAAGTGGCCTACGCCTTGTCTGGATGACAGATTAAAACACTGTGAATAAGCTGAGGAAGTATGTCAGAAAAACAATCTCTCTCTCTCTCTCTCTCTCTCTCTTCTCTCTCTTCTCTCCTCTCTCTCCACTTCTCTCCTCTCATCTCTCTCTCTCTCCTCTCTCTCTCCTCGTGCTCTCTCTCTCTCTCTCCCTCTCTCTCTCTCTCTCCTCTCCCTCTCTCTCTCTCCCCCCCACCCCCCCCCCGGTCCCTCCCCCCCCACTCTCTAAAAAGCTCTCTTCTACTAAATAATTTATGAACTGTGGGCGGGCCAAGTTGTATTTTAAAGACTCTTATTCTGCTCGTTCTTGTCCATTGACAAGTTTCCAAAAGGTCCCTCTTTAATATCTAAAGAGCCTCTTCGTGTCCTTTCCATGATGAAAGGAACACATAATGTTTCCAATTTGAGGAACAAGAATAGTAGAAATAGAAGAAGCACAGCAATACACATGTAAATGGGGGAAATAGTTTATTTTCCTTTCCATTAAGCTTTATGCTCTAAGAAGTACTTCAAGTTATTTCTATGAAACAAACCAACCGAGATTTTTGTCCACACACACACAAAAACATGTCTATAAAATACATGTATTGTAAATCCATCCACCATGATCGTTTCAAATTTGGTTCCCCCCCAAAAATATCAATAGGCAATAAAGGTGAGATTTTTATTTTAAAAAAATATGCATCACCGGTTGTAGCTTTCATCCGTAGCGCATTATACTTCTCGCTTCCTTAACCACAAATGACTGTTTCTTTCTCGTCCTTTGGGGACCTCCTACTAACGTCTCGCACGTGCAGTTGTTACGCATCGGATGAGTGCATTAAAGACACACTGACCCAGCATGATTAAGTCCCTTGGGTTTTGTCTAGGTCGGTGTGGCCCATATACAGACTCTGCTCATAGTGTACGATCGAGGCTGCTCTTTAAAGACACACTGACGCACCACGATTAAGCCCCTTTGGGTTTTGGTTTTTTTTTCTGGGTAGCTGTGACCCACTTACAAATGTCTCCAACTTCCAATTGAGGCTGCTCTTTAAAATGATGTTTCGTTTTCAGTTTGGGGAATTTTTTATGGGAATCAAACCTGGTCAAAACAAGATTTCTTACCAGCTATAAGAGGGAAAACACGTGAAACCCGTGATTTTGACACGTGATCTGGTGGGTTTTTAAATGCACACTGACCCAGCACGATTAAGTCCCTTGTTTTTTTCTGGGTCGGTGTGGCCCACATACAGACTTTCCTCATAATATACGATCGAGGCTGCTCTTTAAAGTGGTCTCGTTTTCGTGCTTGAGGAAATTTGTATGGGAGCAACACTTGGTCAAAATAAGATTTCTTACCAGCGAGAGAGGGAAAAAACGTGGGAGACCCGTGAAACCCGTGATTTTCACACGTGAACCTGGTG
This sequence comes from Phymorhynchus buccinoides, assembly GCA_017654935.2. Lineage (NCBI taxonomy): Eukaryota > Metazoa > Mollusca > Gastropoda > Neogastropoda > Raphitomidae > Phymorhynchus > Phymorhynchus buccinoides. Next base: position 18,385,251 of record CM065694.1, read on the forward strand.
GGTCTTTAAAAGTGCTTCCTTTCAAAACAGCTTTGCCCCCTTGTTTACTTGCTCATGTTGCCAACATCAACTGCTTGATGGTAGGATTAGCCAGATGATGTAGAAACTAATGGTGTATGTTTTACTTGGGTACGTTATTTATTCATAAACCAATTTCCTTCATCATCGTCATCGTCATCTCTCTCTCTCTGCTCTCTTCTCTCTCGTCTCTCTCTCTCTCTCAATTCTAATCTCTCAATCTATCTCCTCTCCCTCTCTCTCTCTCTCTCTCCACATCGTTCTCGCTTCTCTCTCTCTCTCTCTCCTCTCTCCCCTCTCATCTCCACACCTCCCTATCTATCTCTCTCTATCTCTCTCTCTTGTCTCCTCGAACGCTCTCTCTCTCTCTCTCTTATCTCTCTCTCTAGACTCTGTCTATCTCCGCCTCTCTCTCTCTCCTCTCTCTCTCCCTATCTCTCTCTCACACTTCTCTCTCTCTCTCTCTCTCTCTCTCATCCCCCCCCCCCCCCTCTCCTATCTCTCTCTCTCTCTCTATACTCTCTCTCTCGTCTCGTTCCCATCGTCTCCTCTCTCTCTCTCTCTAGTCTCTCTCTCTCTCATCGCACATCTCTCTCTCTCTCTCCTCACTCTCTCTCTCTCTCTCTCCTCTCGTCGCTCAATCGACTGTTTAAGTGAGTTCATCGTTTCAACAGCTGTCTGGTATATTTGCTTGCATCAAACTTCTCAGCACGAGTTTGTCGGCCTATTCTGAATTTACTTTGAATTTATGGTTCTTTTTTCTGACTTGTTATCGCCCCTACCCCCTGTTCCGTTTGACATGGGCAGATGGCCCAGTTCATTAAATCGTTGTTCTTTGTTCTTCTCTCTTCTCTCTCTGTCTCTCTCTCTCTCTCTCTCTCTCTCTCTCTCTCGTCTCTCTCTCTCTCTCTCTCGTCTCTCTCTCTCTCTCTCTCTCTCTCTCTCTCTCTCTCTCGCTCCTCTCTCTCTCTCTCTCTCTCTCTCCTCTCTCTCTCTCTCTATCGCTCTCCTCTCTCTCTCTCGATGTTTTCGTTTCAGCTTGGTTTATTTTTGGTTTGTCCTCATGCTTCAGTCAGTACTTTTCTGCATTGCATTTTCACCAGTTCCCCTTCCCCCTTGCCTCCCCTTCTAGATGCGGGCAGATGGCCTAATCAATAAAATAAAAAAGTTGAGTTTGCGTGTCTCTCTCTCTCTCTCTCTCTCTCTCTCTATCTCATCTCTCTCTCTCTCTCTCTCTCTCTCTCTCTCCTCTCTCTCTCTCTCTCTCTCACACACACACACACCACACACACACACACACACACACACACACATCACTCTCTCTCTCTCTCTCTCTCTCTCTCTCTCTCTCTCTCTCGTCTCTCGCCTCTCTCTCATCTCTCGTCTCCTCTCTCTCTCTCTCTCTCTCAGGGCTCTCTCAAAAACTTGCATAATAGCCTTAATTTTCGAAAAAGAAATCTTCATAGTCTGTTCGTGACTATTTCTGTTTTGTGCTTCAATGCCAAATCGCACGCCTCTTAATCAGGTTTCAATGGTCAACCTATGGCGATATTTTTCACGCCAGAGGGCAGTCAATGCACTAGGGGCTTATCACGCGATTTTCTTACTTGGGCGTAGTGAGAGAGAGAGTGATGGTAGGACCACTCACTGTCTCTCTCTCTTTCTTTATCCCCAACTAATAATATAGAGAGGATTAGCCCCACACGAGCGTCATGCCCTCTGGCGTGAGAAAAATCGCACTAAGTCTCTCAATTTGATTTCAAGGCTGCAAGTAAACCGAAACAAAAACGTAAGCGTCGATAACAATTGATTGCAAATAGTAAATGTGATCAGAGATTCTCTTTTAAGCATCGAAGTAGTCGCTGGAAATCACTTGACATCACAGTTGACAACATCTATGGTCTTGCCTGGCCGCCATTTTCTTTTTTTGTATCGCCGCGTCCAACACAAAATACTAGAAGAGACTACTAAACAATTTAGCAATGGGGTCTCGAGATTCATACGCGTCTGGGTTCCAACCTTTTAAAAAAAAGTAAGGGAAGTGCAGAATAATAGCGATCTTATTTCATGTCAGGCCAAGATTGTATTAGGCCAAGTTTGCTCGTTTATTCGTGTGTATTTTCCCTCTCATAATATCGTTAGGGTAAGACGGGGTAAAACGCCCATGGGCGGGTAAGAAGCCCATGCCAATTATCTCATGAAATTAAGCAAATTTCAGTCACATTTTGCCCATGAGACGAGTGTTAATGTTTAGCATTCGTCTCATGGGCAAATGTGACTGAAATTTGCTTTATTTCATGAGATAATTGGCATGGGCTTCTGACCCGCCCATGGGCTTTTTACCCCGTCTTCCCCTATTTAATTTTTTGTTGATTCTCTCAGTGCACTGTCCTCTTTCTGCGCATTCGTAATTCCCGATATTGTGAATAAAAATGTATGTAAAAAAAAATTGGGGAAAAAGAAAGAAAGAAAGAAAGAAGAAAAGATTGTATTGTCAATACCCCGGTCACCTAGAATCGTCAAACTTTCAGAATGAAAGGAACAGGTGGGCTTTAGAGTTGGCTCAAGACGTTAACCAAAAATTCGTAAAGAGTCCTTACTGGGGGGTAAAACATTTCAAAATCACGTGCCACAATGTCACTCGCTGAATGGTTTTAAAACTGCGTTTGATAGAGTATGGTAGCTTACAACAGTTTGGAGTTTAACAGAAGGGCTCCTCCAAGCCAAGCAGAACCTCTACAAACACTTCACGTGCTCTTCAAATCCACCAGCTGGGAAGGGGCTTTCTTGTTATAATATTGCATTGCAAAATGTAAATGTCAGCAAAGGGTGCTTAAGGCTTACCTTAAGTGATGCTTAAGTTTGAATTTTGAATGTAACAATAGCGCGTGTACACATTCGTACGATCGTATGCATTCAAACTCGCTCGCAAACACGCGCGCGCATGCACATAATATGTGCATAATATTAATGATGTTATGCACAAACGCGTGCGAGCACGCGCGGCACGCAGAGAGAGAGAGAGAGAGAGAGAGAGAGAGAGAGAGAGAGAGAGAGAGAGAGAGAGAGAGAGAGAGAGACGGACAGACAAACAGAAACAAAGAGAGAGATATATTAATGCGCAGACACATACACACACGCGGGCGCGCGTTTGTGTACACACACACAAAAACAAACCCACCCAAAAAGAACACTCACGTGCGCGCGCACGCACACAAAATCATGCGCTCTCTCTCTCGCTCTCTCTCTCTCTCTCTCTCTCTCTCTCTCTCTCTCTCTCTCTCTCTCTCTCCTCTCTCTCTCTCTCTCTCTCTCTCTCTCTCTCTCCCTCTCTCTCTCTCTCCTCTCTCTCTCTCTCTCTCTCTCTCTCTCTCTCTCTCTCTCTCTCTCTCTCTCTCTCTCTCTCTCTCTCTCTCTCTCCTCACTCTCTCTCTCTCTCTCTCTCTCTCTCTCTCTCTCTCTCTCTCTCTCTCTCTCTCTCTCTCTCTCTCTCTCAGTCTCCTCTCTCTCTTGTCAGTCTAGTGTCTCTCTCTGGCGTTATCTGTCGTGCATTCTGCCCCTCCCTGCTTACAAGCTTTAATCCTCAAATTCCAGTCACACGGGGCACGATCAGGTTGTTTGTCTTCCTGCTTGTCAGACGTGTTTTCTCATTCTCAAAGCTTCACAGGTGTTTAAGCAAGAGAATAGGTAAAACTTGCTGTGCTTTTTGTGCTCCTTTCTCTCTCCTCTCTCTCTCTCTCTCTCTCTCTCTCTCTCTCTCTCTCTCTCTCTCTCTCTCTCTCCTCCTCTCTCTCTCTCTCTCTCTCTCCCCTCTCCTCCCTCTCTCTCTCTCCTCTCTCTCCCTCTCTCTCTTCTCTCTCTCTCTCTCTCTCTCTCTCTCTCTCCTCTCTCTCTCTCTCTCTCTCTCTCTCTCTCTCTCTCTCTCTCTCTCTCTCTCTCTCTCTCTCTCGCTCTCTCTCTCTCTCTCTCTCTCTCTCTCTCTCTCTCTCTCTCTCTCTCTCTCTCTCTCTCTCTCTCTCTCTCTCTCTCTCTCTCTCTCTCTCAGTCTGCGCGCGCGCTATGTGTGCTGTGTGTGTGTGTGTGTGTGTGTGTGTGTATATGTGTTTCCATGTGCTATTATATATATATATGTGTGTGTGTGTGTGTGATTGCGTGCGTCAGTGTTTGTGCGTGTGTTTGTAAATATGTACGATATTCGTGAATCCATATCAGTTTCCATTGATGAATCCAGCGCGAGCTACCAAATGCACCACGTCTCTCACCCCCCACCCAACTCCCACTACACCACACCACACCACACCACCCCCTTCTCAACCCCTCACCCTTCCTTGTTAAAACAAAACAAAACAAAAAACAAACAAACAAACAGCGTAATAAATTGGGGAATAATTTCAAGTAATGGCAGCAACCTAAGCATCCATTTAATCCCCTCATATCTGAGTGACTTGGGCGAAGCAAACCCGTGGACACCTCGCTGGGGAGTATCGCATTATTATTGGAGGCTTCCAAGAGGAAGCCTCCATATTAATTTCGGGCAGGGCATCACGTGACTTTTTACTGTGGAGATCACGTGATTTGGGTCCAGTTCCATGGTCCATGGATCAGCACGTGACCTGCTGGGCGCATCAGAGTTGTCTTCCCTTTGTCATTGAAGTTGTCTGCCCTTTTTAATTGAGCGTGCGACTCTACATGTAATGTAGGTCCGTGGGTGCGATGCGCTGGTGGATCATTGAGAACCTCATGAATATGCATCAGCCTAACAGACTGGTGACCAGAACATGTTAACCGACAGAGTTAGGCTATGACTGCGTCAATCTCTCTCTCTCTCTCTCTCTCTCTCTCTCTCTCTCTCTCTCTCTCTCTCTCTCTCTCTCTCTCTCTCTCTCTCTCTCTCTCTCTCTCTCTCTCTCTCTCTCTCTCTCTCTTTTTCTCTGCCTTGCACGGCTTCCAATTTTGTTTCCACATACTATCTCTTTTTGTCTCTGTCTTTCGCCCTGTCTTTTCCTGCCTCTCTCCCTGCTCTCTGTCTCTGTCTGTCTGTCTGTGTCTGTCTGATTGTCTCTCTCTCTCTCTCTCTCTCTCTCTCTCTCTCTCTCTCTCTCTCTCTCTCTCTCTCTCTCTCTCTCTGTCTCTCTCTCTCTCTCACACACACACACACACAAGCAAAGCAAAAGCATGTTATTGCTTACTCTATTACCCTCTATAAATAAAATTCATTCAATTCAATTCTCTCTCTCTCTCTCTCTCTCTCTCTCTCTCTCTCTCTCTCTCTCTCTCTCTCTCTCTCTCTCTCTCTCTCTCTCTCTTAACTAGGCTAGGCTAGTAGGGCCTAGTGCGTGCGTGCTTCCACCACACTTTCTTCACTGGAGTTGCTGTGGTCCTCTTATTCCTCTCTTCTCTCTCTCTCTCTCTCTCTCTCTCTCTCTCTCTCTCTCTCTCTCTCTCTCTCTCTCTCTCTCTCTCTCTCTCTGTGTGCGTAAGCAGTCTTGCTTTCACTGGAGTTTGTGTCGTCTGCTTAAACTTGCATGTCCCAAAAAATATTATGCATTGCATACGAATAGCATGCCAAAAAATTGCATAATTTTGAAAGCCAAACGATTTTACATTAAAGTTGTGTATTATTACGCTTCTGCAAAGAGAATTATGAAGAAAACAAATTTTGTGTTGTAAGAACGAGGCGTGAATTGTATGATGATAATACCCTTGACAGGGCCTCATCCTCATTTTGGTATTTTTTAAAAAGTGTACAACCACCATTACTAAACCTTTGCAAAATCACAGAAGTGCATTGCTAAACTTTTGCAAAATCACAGCAAGTGCATTGTTAAAAATAAATAAAAGCTGCATTCATCATAAAAATGACAACAAAAATAATAAAAGGACTGCACACAACATTTTTACTCCTCGCCTTTTAGGCGGGAAAAACCTTTTCAGGGCCTCAAATGGCACACCGTTAAAGGGGCACTCTGACTTATGAGTTTTTGTAAGAAACACGCCGAGATCACCAGGAAAACACCCTTTACAGAGATTGCAACACTTACTTTGCTCTGGTTTTCTATAAGTCAAATCGGCGATTCCTCTTTGGCGGAGGAGCAGGAAGTCAAATGCTTTCACTCAAAGAGAAGGCGAGCGCTGTCTCTTTTCTGATGGCTGCTAAATCGTTTGCACGAAAGTTTTGCAATACAAGCATTAAAAAAAAAAAAAATTAAGGTCAAGATGTGCCACCCCCCTGCATTTCTCGGTTAATTCCATTTTGCCGTTTTTGCCTTTCTTACTAAGCATAAAGCTGTATTTCATTAACCTTTTTTTTTAGCTAATAACCTTTTTGGAATACTAACCCTATCCCTAACCCTAGGCCATTATCTAATAGGACCCCCCCCCCCCCCCCCCCCCCCCCCCCCCCCCCCCCCCCCCCCCCCCCCCCCCCCCCCCCCCCCCCCCCCCCCCCATGTACTGCAGTGTACGGCGCCATTTGTCACAGTCGTGGTTGATTGCGTTTTTTCCGTCTTGTAGGGTTGGGTGGGTGGTAAGGTTAAGCTTAGGGCTAGGGTTAGGGCTAGGGTTAGTATTCCAAAAAGGTTATTAGCTAAAAAGGTTAATAAAATACAGCTTTATGTTTGGTAAGAAAGGCAAAAACGGAAAATTGCAATTAACCGAGAAATGCAGGGGGGGGGGCACATCTTTACCTTTACCCGTTTATCTAAAGGAGTTTTACTCACAACAAAAGAACCAGATCCATTTTGTTTGTTACTGCACTACAAAAAAAAAAAACGCTTCAACCACAATAAGTGAACTTCACCCACCCAATCCAAAATGGCTTTTCTCCAGTATCTCTGCCAAAGAGGAATCACGCTGTTTTTACAGTTTAATTTCTAGGAAACCACAGCAAAGTGAGTTTTCTGATCCTTGAAAAGGCTGTCTTTCTGGTGATCTCGACATATTTCTTGCAAAAACTCATCCGTCAGGGTCCACCTTTAAACATTCTAGCTACCCCCCCCCCCCCCCCTTCCCCTTTGCCAATCGCTAACTATACTAAGCTACTGTCGGCCACGCTCCACCCCACCCCTTCACTCCACCGAAGCCTTTGCAAAATCACAGAAGTGCCTTGCCAAACTTGCTAAATCACAGCAAGTGCATTGTCAAAAAAAGATAAATTAAAAAATGCATTCATCATGATAATAACAAAAACAAAAGTAAAATGACTGCACACTTAACATTTTTATGTTTCGCCTTTTTGGCAGGAAAAACCTTTACAGGGCCTCAAAACAAAGCGAAATGTATCATGTCAAATGGATTTCATTTAGCAGACGATATTCTCTTGGGGGGGGGGGGGGGGGGGGGGGGGGGGGGGGGGGGGGGGGGAGTATACTGTGAAGCAAAGCTGTTCGTTTTGCTATTACTCGGATATTAGAAACAACATTTTTTCTTTCTGTATTGCTTGGCATTGTAAATTCATCAAACCCTTTATTTTGAAGAAATACTTACGGATGGAGTTTACATTCTTCTATCCTCACGTTCATTTATCAGTTGACTATTCCTTGACCCCGCCCCCTTTCTTCTTCATCCGTGTGCATCACACGACCGTTGAGAGACTCATGAATATGCTTTAGCCTAGCAATCTGACCAAAAGCTATGGAAGCAGGGTAAGTCTCTATAGGCCTAGTACAAAGGTTAGCAGACGGACACAATCATTTGACAGTCAAAGATGAACATGAGCCAAGTTTGGTTCTTTTCAGTTTCATTCACACAACCGTAGGCTGAGCCTAACCATACTCTCGTTGTGTTTATGACTCTATCTCAAAAGTCAAAGTCTGGTTTCTCTCAGTTTCATGACAACAACCCTAGGCTGATCCTAGCCCTGTTCTCTTCAGACTCTCGATCTCAAAGTCTGATTCTTTTCAGGTTCATGACAACCCAAGGCTGATCCTAACCCTATCCTCATCGTGTTTATGATTCTCGATCTCAAAGTCTGGTTCTTTTCAGTTTAATGACAACAACCGTAGGCTGATCCTAACCCTATCCTCTTCGTACGACTCTCGATCTCGAAGTCTGTTTTTTTTTTCCCAGTTTTATGACAATAACCCTACGCTGATCCTGGCCCTATCCTATTCATTTGTATGGCTCTCAGTATCAAAGTCTGGTTCTTTACAGTTTCACAACTACCCTAGGCTGATCGTAACCATATCCTCTTCATGTTTATGACTCGATTTCAAAATCTGGTTTATTTCAGTTTCATGACAACATGTATAGGCTGATCCTAACCGTATCATATTCATGATTGCGACTCTCGATCTCAAAGTCTGGTTCTTTTTAGTTTCATGACAACTCTAAGCTGATCCTAACCCTATCCCCTACATTGTTTATGATTCTTAATCTCAAAGTCTGGTTCTTTTCAGTTTAATGACAACAACCCTAGGCTGATCCTAACCCTATCCTCTTCGTGTTTCGGTTCTCGATGTCAAAGTCTGGTTTCTTTTAGTTTCATGGCAATAACCCTAGGCTGATCCTAACCCAATCTTCTTTGTGTTTATGACTTGATCTCAAAGTCTGGTTCTTTTCAGTTTCGTTACAACAACCCTCCCTGTCAACAACTTAAGGCTGATACTACCCTTATTCTCTTCATGTTTATGACCATCAATCTCAAAATCTGGCTTCTTTCAGCTTCATGACAATAAACCTAGGCTGATCCTAACCCTATCCTCTTCATGTTTATGATTCTCGATCTCAAAGTCTGGTTCTTTTCAGTTTCATGACAACAACCCTAGGCTGATCCTAACCCTATCCTCTTCATGTTTAAGACTCTCGATCTCAAAGTCTCTTTCTTTTCAGTTTCATGACAACAAACCTAAGCTGATCCTAACCATATCATCTACGTGTTTACGACTCTCGATCTCAAAGTCTGGTTCTTTTTAGTTTCACGACAATAACCCTAGGCTGACCTTAGCCCTATCCTATTCAATTTTATGGCTCTCGATCTCTCAAAGTCTGGTTCTTTTCAGTTTCACAACAACCCTAGGCTGATCTTAACCCTATCTTCTTCATGTTTATGACCCTCGATCTCAAAGTCTGCTTTCTTTCAATTTCATGACAACCCTTGGCTGATCCTAACCTTGTCATGTTTACGACTCTATATCAAAGTCTGATTCTTTTCAGTTTTACAACAACAACCCTAGGCTGATCCTAACCCTATCCTCTTCATGTTTATGACTTGATCTCAAAGTATGGTTTCTTTCATTTTCATGACATCCCTAGGCTGATCCTAGCCTTATCTTCTTCATGTTTACTACTCTTGATCTCAAAGTCTGGTTTCTCTCAGTTTTATGACAATAACCCTAGGCTGATCCTAACCCTACTCTCTTTATGTTTACTACTCAATCTCAAAGTCTGGTTCTGTTCAGTTTTATGACAACAACTCTAGGCTGATCCTAACCCTAAACTTTAAGTGTTTATGATTCTCGATCTCAAAATCTGATTTATTTCAATTTCTTGACAATGACTATAGGATGAGCCTTGACGTATCAGATTCATTTTTATCGCACTCGATCTCAAAGTCTGGTTCTTTTCAGTTTCACAACAACCCAAGTTGATCCTAACCCCTCTATTCTTTTCATGTTTACGACTCTTGATGTCAAAGTTTGGTTTATTTCAGTTTGATGACAATAACCCTAGGCTAACCCTAACCCTACTCTCGTCGTGTTTATGACTGTCTCAAAAGTCAAAGTCTGGTTTCTTTCAGTTTTATGACAATAACTCTAGGCTGATCCTAGCCCTACTCTATTAATTTGTATGGCTCTCGATCTCAAAGTCTGGTTATTTTCAGTGTCATGTCAATAACCCTAAGCTGATCCTACCCCTATCCTCTATTATTTTCGTGTTTACATTACAGGAGTACATTTTATGTACTTGTGTATTTTTATTTCTTTATCCATTTTGTCTCACTGTTTTAAAATGATTTTACGTTATAAGTGTTTTAAAATGCTATTTTATTAGTATGTGTGTGAGTGTCATTCATTTAATGTTTTTCCACTAATCGTGTGTGTCTGTGTGTGTGTGTGTTGTGTGTATGTGTGTGTGTGTGCGTGCGTGTGTGTGTGTGTGTGTGTGTGTGTGTGTGGGGGGGGGGGGGGGTGAATGTTTATTAATATTGAATATAATGTGCCTTTTTTGTGACTATTGTATGTACAAATTATAGTAAGTTGTTATTTTATGATGCATGCAACTGTATTTCAGTCCTATATATCTCTGTCTCTGTTTGTGTGTCTCTCTCTTCTCTCTTTCTCTGTCTGTCCCTCTGTCTGACTCTCTGTGTCTCCGTCTCTGTCTTTCTCTGTCTGTCTGTCTGTATGTATGTTCTGTCTCTTTCTCTCTCTCGTTCTCTTTCTCTCTCTATCGTTATAAGTGTGGGTGTGAGTGTGATTTGTTAATAGTGTGGCCTGGGCGTCTTTAAGTGTCCATCAGTGTGAGTGTTTCAAGTTGGTTGCGAAAGTGTACTGTAGATTATGTCATTCATTATTTGGGCGTGATTGAGAAATTGACTGAGGGATCAGGGAAGGGGGTGTTGGTCAATGTTTGATGTATACGTTTTGTTCATTGTGTTTACTATTCATTTTAGTGATTTATGTAAAGCGCTTAGAGCTTAAAGATTAGGCGCTATAAAAGTTGTCTTCGTGTTTATTACTCTCGATTTCAAAGTCTGGTTTCTTTCAGTTTCATGACAATAACCCTAGGCTGATCCTAGCTCTATCGTCTTTGTATTTTGACTCGATCTCAAAGTCTAGTTCTTCCTCGGTTGTTTGCTTTCTGACGGCTTACAAAGATTCGCTCCCCTTGGATGGCTGGTCTCGGGTTCTGCGATTTGAACAAGCCAGGGTGTAGCTGCGCTTTGGGATTCAGAATGAGCAGCGTAGGAGCAACGCCACTGTACGACCCAGCATATGGGACAGCAATAACATTTTAAAAAGTCTGGTTCTTTTCAGTTTCATGACAACAAACCTAGGCTGATCCTAACCCTTTTCTGTTCATGTTTATGACTCTCAATCTCAGAGTCTGGTTTCTTTCAGTTTCATGACAACGCTAGGCTGATCCTACCCCTCTCCTCTTTGTGTTTATGATTCTCTATCTCAAAGTCTGCTTTTTGTCAGTTTAATGACCACAACCCTAGACTGATCCTAACCTTATCTTCTTCATGTTTATGATTCTCGATCTCAAAGTCTGCTTCTTTTCAGTTTACTGACAACCCTAGGCTCATCTTAACCCTATATTCTTTGCGTTTCCGACTCTCAATTACAAAGTCTGGTTTATTTCAGTTTTATGACAACACTCCTAGGCTGATCCTAACCCTATTCTCTTCGTGTTTATGATTGTCAATCTCAAAGTCTGGTTTTCATCAGTTTCATGACAACAATATTGGCCTGATCCTAACCCTATGCTCTTCGTGTTTACAACTTTCGATCTCAAAGTCTGGTTTCTTTCTGTTTCATGACAACAACCCTAAGCTGATCCTAGCCCTATCCTTTTCGTGTTGATGAGTCTCGATCTAAAAGTCTGGGGTTTGTTTTCAGTTTACTCACAACAACCCTAGGCTGATTCTAATCCTATTCTCTTCATGTTTATGACTCTTGATCTCAAAGTCTGGTTTCTTTCAGTTTCATGACAACAACTCTAGGCTGATCCTAACCCTATCATCTTTGTCTGGTTTCATGAAAATGTGTAAAGTGTACATTTGTTTCAATTGGTGCTTCTTATTGTTGATGTCACTCTCATTATGTCTTAACGAAAACAGCATTTTGTTATTTAAAAGCCTTTTCTGACATTGTGAAACAAAATCTTGGAAACGTGAACTCTCCATAAGTATATTTTTTAAACAACTTAGGATCACAAATACTTTGGAAGATGAATCTCATCTGCTTACAGAACTAAACCTACATTTTCAGCAATATAATATGATCTCGCTTTATTCGGTTGAACTTCTTTTTGTTCCTGTCTGAGCGATCGATGACAAACGTCTTTTACGACACGTTCATATGTTATGTCACTTTGTCTCTTCTTCTTTCCTAAGGTAACCAACTACATCACGTTGAAGATATTTTTAAAAGACATGTTCATTATTATTTTACACTTTTGAAGTGCAATACAACACTGTTTAGCCTCCTGTTGATCTTTGATCAACTGAATTTCTTGTTCTTTTTAATCTTTGATTTGCCCAAGAAGACGGGGATCGGTGCATTTAGTAAGTCCGTTGTATATCCACACCAAAACAAAAGAAGAGAGAGGAAAGAACAGAAAGAAAAGAAAAGAAAGGACAAAGAGATAAAATCAGGGTTTCTGAAAACGAAGCGATTGTGCGTATTTACGCACTAGAGCTCTCAAATCACCCCCTAGAGTATCAAACCACGCGTGAGATTTACCCTTTAAAATCTGAAGTGAGGGGTGAGATTACGCATTAAAATGGCGATTCATACGTTAACACAGTCGTTATTTTTCAGTGAGCTCGTGACGTTGCTCCTGTTTCAATGGTCTGCTAGGCTACTGCTAGGTCAACTAAAAACCCTACAATATCGTGCAGAAAGCCTTGGCTTTCGCCGCCAGCCATTTTTCAGCTAAAAAATATCATTAAGCTTACCTGAGTCACAGACAAAAACATTATCTGCAATATTGCACATTCCTCTGTGACATGTGTAACATTAGGCCTATCATTACCTCCTAAAATTAAAAAAAATAGGGTCTTCGGACAACAGGCCCCGATTTGATGCTTTTTGTTGACATGGGTGTGAAACCATTGTGGTGCAAAAATGCGACGTTGGCGGTGAAAGGGTTTCTAAAGCTTGGCTACTCTGGGAAATGTGCAATAAGACTTTAAAGCAAAGAAGGAACAGGTTGTTGTTGTTGTTGTGTGTGTGTGTGTGTGTGTGTGTGTGTGTGTGTGTGTGTGTGTGTGTGTGTGTGTGTGTGTTGGTGGGTGAGCGGGCGCGCACGGTAAGTGGGATAGAATTTCTTTCAATCTCTTGACCCTTTAAAATTTGAAACAGGGGGTAAAAATACTCCTTAACTGTATTTGGCTCTCTCACTCTCTATATACCGCTATCTCTGTGTGTGCTTAGCTTTCTCAATCTCTGTCTATGCCTATCCCTAGGTCTTTGGCTCTCTCACTCTGTGTCTATGCCTATCGCTAGGTCTTTGTCTTTCTCAATCTCTGTCTATGCCTATCCCTGTGGCTTTGGCTCTCTCACTCGCTGTCTATGCCTATCCCTGTGGCTTTGGCTCTCTCACTCGCTGTCTATGCCTATCCCTATGGCTTTGGCTCTCTCACTCGCTGTCTATGCCTATCGCTAGGTCTTTGGCTTTCTCACTCTGTCTATGCCTATCGCTAGGTCTTTGGCATTCTCACTCGCTGTCTATGCCTATCGCTAGGTCTTTGGCTTTCTCTCTCTGTGCCTATGCCTATCGCTAGGTATTTGGCATTCTCACTCTGTGTCTATGCCTATCGCTAGGTCTTTGGCTTTCTCACTCTGTGTCTATCTATGCCTATCGCTAGGTCTTTGGCTTTCTCACTCTGTGTCTATGCCTATCGCTAGGTCTATGGCTTTTTAGCTCTGTCTATGCCTATCGCTAGGTCTATGGCTTTTTAACTCTGTCTATGCCTATCGCTAGGTCTATGGCTTTTTAACTCTGTCTATGCCTATCCCTATATCTTTGGCTTTCTCAATCTGTGAGATTTACCCTCTGTCTATGCATATCCATATCTTTTACCTTTTTACCCTCTGCCGATGCCGATCCATATATATGTATATCCATTTTTGTTTATGCCTATCCATATATCTGTGTATGCTCTTAGTGTCTATCCGTATTCTTCTGTCTATGCCTGTCCGTAACTTGGACTCTCTCAATCTCACCCAGTCTATGTCTATCCATGAGGCATGGATTATGTCTGCTTTGGCGCTCTCTCTCTCTCTCTCTCTCTCTCTCTCTCTCTCTCTCTCTCTCTCTCTCTCTCTCTCTCTCTCTCTCTCTCTCTCTCTCTCTCTCTCTCTCTAAATCTTTATCTTTGGGTCTCTTACTGTTTCACATCTTTTTAACTTTTATTTTCAGAAAAAAAAGCGCTTCGAGAGTTTTTTTTGAGAGGCTGTTTAATTAACCAAGAGTGACCAAGTAGCCGGGTTATCAAAAATATCGCGCACGTGCAGGGAAAATGATAGTCTGTAATCGGACACATTAATAAAGCCTACTATCTCACTTTTGACGAAGTCCCTCTCTTAATACTACTTGTGGCGGTGCCATAGCCGATGAGGTTTAACCGAGGCGTGGTCACCGCTACAGCTATCTGTATTAATTATAAAAAATCGGGACTTTACTGATTTCGTACTGCCTCCGGGCATTGCCTCCAGTATTGTTCCCACCATATTTGTATTTACAAATGTCCCATATGTGTCTGATTCAGACCAAGAGGACGTAAAACACCATTTTCGCTCGCTTGACGAAGTCCCTCATTCTCATTAAATTTCCACGAGGTCACGTGTCAAAATCACGGGTTTCACGTGTTTTCCCTCTTATAGCTGGAAATAAATCTTGTTTTGACCAGGCCTCACTCCCATACAAATGCCCCCAAATTCAAACCGACACATTTTAAAGAGCAGCCTCAATTTGAAGTTGAGGACATGTGTATGTGGGTCACAGCTACCCAGAAAAAAACACCCCAAGGGACTTAATCGTGGTGCGTCAGTGTATCTTTAAACGTTGCCTAGAGGAATCGACGTTTCTGGCGTTTTATTCGCGAGAGCGCTGCACAGCGCTCTATGGAACGTCTATAGCACTGTTTAATAAATCGGTCTTTTGGGGTTATCTTTCCCTACTGTCTCGTCTTGAAGTCGGTTTGGGGTAGTTCGGGTTCAAAATTAGAATTAAAAAATGGAAGTTACCTACCTTCAACAACAATATTTTGTTCTTGTCTTCAAGTCTTAGGGTATTAGTGTGGTCGTATCAAGTAAACAAATAAGAACATAACTGTTTATAGTCAACGAATGTAAACACTTTAAGAAAGAAACGTGGACTTAATATTATTAAATCTACAAACTGATAACTGAGCAATTAAACACCCCTCTATTTCAATTACGGAGCAGCCATGCCGTGCTTACAGCATTTCCTAACCGGAACTAAGTGTCCTAACGGGCACACAACTCGTCTGTTACTTCCGTTTTCATTTCGAAACAGTGCTATAGCGCTGTGAGCAGTATCCCTAAAAGGGAGGCAACTTGTGCATGACAGATGATGATGAAGCGGCGCTCGTGACGCCTGACACGTGTTAATCGCCCCTAATCCCCTCGCCCTCGTGCGCCACCTGCAGTCATACAAAGGGAGACAAACTACCTTCTGGATTTGTGGCCATCTTGTACATTAGTCCCACACACACCCCACACACACACACCACACACATACACCTCAACTTTTCTCATTCTTCTTTTCAGTGAGAAGCAACATTCTGCTATTTGGGGGAAAAGGGATAGGGTGAGGATCAGCCTAGGATTATTATCATATAGGGGTAACAGGCTGGGGTAAAGAGCCTATGGGCGGGTAAGAAGCCCATGCCAACGATCTCATGAAATAAAGCAAATGTCAGTCAAATTTGCCCATAAGACGAATGCTAAACATTAACACTCGTCTCATGGGCAAAATGTGACTGCACTTTTCTTCATTTCATGAGATAATTGGCATGGGCTTCTTACCCGCCCATGGGCTTTTTGCCCCGTCTTCATTAGCATTAGTCTCATGGGCAAATTTGACTGAAATTTGCTTTATTTCATGAGATGATTGGCATGGGCTTCTTACCCGCCCATAGGTTTTTTACTCCGTCTTCCCCTAACTGAAAGAAACAGACCTTGAGACTTAGGGTCGCATTAAACATGAAGGGGGTGACTAAAATACAAGTTTGCTTCTTTCTTTTTGTAATAAGGTAATGTGCAGTGACGCTCGTGTGTGTGTGTGTGTGTGTGTGTGTGTGTGTGTGTGTGTGTGCGTGTGCGTGCGCGTGCGCGCGTGCGTGCGTGTGTGTGTGTGTGTGCGTGCGTGCGTGTGTGTGTGGGGAGGGGGGGGGGGTTGCGTGTGTGTATGTGTGTGCGTTATTAATAACCATTTAACAGTACTTGTTTTACGAAAGTTCTTTTTCAGTTTCTTTTTTTTAACAATGGTTGCGTTTGCCTTTTCCTCCTACCAATAACAAGTTTTCCTTTTAACATCAGAATAGGGACTGTTTCCTTTTTTTCCTTTTGTTTTTGTTTTTTGTTTTGTCTTTATTGTTTCAATTCAAATGGTTCACAGAAAGAACATCTCCGAAATGTCAGAATATTGTGACACGGATTTTTTGGGGGCCACACCGACGCTCATTAGTGAGGGTGATTTGTATTTAACGTTGTCATTTTCACGAGAAGAATAATTACAGAGAGAGAGAGAAAGAGAGAGAGAGAGACTTCAGACTTCAGACTTCAGATGTTTAATCCAATAAGGCCAAAGCCCCATATGAATGAGGGGCGGTACAATATTTTACAATACAATAGAATTTAAAGACATGCATCGGTAGCACAAATATGATAGAAAATAATATGAACATTCATGATAACAGACATTCTCTTAACTGTAAAGCTTTAAACAAATATTCAGTGAGATTACGAACAGTTCTTTTTTCAGTACAAGCCATCAGCAAACAAAATCTAAACAAGCATACATTTACATAATATTTTTTATGTATATATCTTTTACGGAGGTCATTAAAAACAGGACATACCAGGACAAAATGAATCTCATCCTCATTTGAGTTCTTACACAAAGGACATAAAAGCTCATTACCTTTTACAGTTCTATAACGATAGAAATGTTCGTTAATTGGGGATATACCTAGTCTAAATATAGCCATGGCGTAACGTAAATGTTTTTCCAAATTTAAAGTAAGATCATTTTTAACTATATGGTCAGAATTATAACCTATCTTAAATATCTTATATCTTAAATCTGTCACTAGTCCCAATATGATTATTCCAGTTTTGCCATCGACAATCAGTCGATTGGGAGGGAGAGAGAGAGAGAGAGAGAGAGAGAAGAGAGAGAGAGACAGAGAGAGAGAGAGAGAGAGAGAGAGAGAGAGAGAGAGAGAGAGAGAGAGAGAGAGAGAGAGAGAGAGAGAGAGAGAGAGACAGAGACAGAGACAGAGACAGAGAGAGTGTGTGTGTGTATTTGTGTGTGAGTCAAGTCAAGTCCACATTATCTTTATTGACGATAAAGGAGTAAGCTACAAGCTTTGTTTTCATCCTGTCGTCATGAAAAGAAAACAAATACTGAATCAAATAAAACGTAAAGATCAACATGTGTGTGCGTGTGCGTGTGCGTGTGCGTGTGCGCGCGTGCATGTGCACGCGCGTGTTTTTGTGGGTTTTTTTACTATGACTTCCGGATAGCAGAGGAGGCAGCTGCAATGTTAGAAGGCTGGGTTAAAGTTTGTTCATAGTGCAAAATGCTCAGCCCAGGATACATCCACGCCCTCTCGGCCAAAAGAACCTTCGGAATGAGCAGACAGACAGTCAGCGATGGCTTGGAGTCAAAACGGACTATCTTTTGATAATCCATTTACATATTATTGAACTTATTACGAAAACTAATAACTTGTATAAAAACAAAGACTGCTGAAATATAAAAAGCAAAACCCCCTTTTTATATTTCTGTAGTCATCGTTCGATACAAGTTATTAGTTATTAGGGTGTTTTTTATTAGTTTTTGTAATAAATCCAATAATGCGTCAATGAACTATCTAAAGATAGTCCGTTTTGACTCCAAGCCATCGCTGAGTGCTAGCTGGGGAAGTTCCCTACAGACCTCCTAGGCCATAATCCCTGTAGCTGCAGCACTTAGAGCCCGCACATATAATGCCCACTGGTTTGTTTGTTGTTGTTTGTTGTCGTACCCTGGCTTAAAGACTCCAGGGATCATCCCAACAGCCGAAGCACTTGAACACTACAGTACAAAATGCACCAGCTAGAGATGAGAACATTTCGTGTGTGTGTGACCGTTTTTTGATTACCCCGCCACGTGAGCATGCCACACTCCGACTTCGGAGGATTTGGGACTGTTGATGTTATGCTAGGAGCTTGCCATGGCTAGCGACGATCCCCGCATAACCATGCAGAACATAGCGACTTTTTGACGTAGCCTTGGTGTTCTAGCTTATGTCATTTGATATGACGCAGCTTCGTGCCAGGGCGACCTCCTGGTTTGAGAATGTCTTTTTGTCGACCATGACTTTCCATCAGGGTGAAAATCACGTATTGCATCTATCTATATCCCTCACGTTACTTTTGCCCCCCACGCCTTGGCATGAGGCTGCGTCAGACCAGTTGACATAAGCTAGAACACCAAGGCTACATCAAAATGTTGTCAAGCTATGCATAGTTATGCGGGGGGTTGTCGCTAGCCATGACAAGCTCCTAGCATAACATCATCGGTCTAAAATCCTCCGAAGTCGGAGTGTGGCTGGCTGCTCACGTGGCGGGGTAAATCAAAAACGGTCACACACGTAAATGTTCTCATCCCTGGCTGGTGGATTTGTACCATAGTGTTCAAGCGTTTCGGCTGTTGGGATGATCCCTGGAGTCTTTAAGCCAGGGTAAGACAACAAACAATTGTTGGTTCCAACTTCAGGC
Source organism: Phymorhynchus buccinoides (assembly GCA_017654935.2). NCBI lineage: Eukaryota > Metazoa > Mollusca > Gastropoda > Neogastropoda > Raphitomidae > Phymorhynchus > Phymorhynchus buccinoides. The sequence continues at coordinate 18,403,949 of CM065694.1, forward strand.
CATTGCCAATCATAGCAACAGACACGCGAGTTTAAGGATCAAATAAAAAATAATGTAACCTTGTATGTAGCAAAAACTAAAAGGGCGGCAATGATGTATTTTAGTCACCCCCATCGTCTTTACGACCCTCAATCTCAAAGTCTTACTTTTTTTCTCAATTTTATGAAAACAACCATAATCTGGTCATAACCCTATCCCTTTCTCAAAAATTAGCAGAATGTTGGTTCTCAGTGAGAATGTTCTGTGCGAAAACTGGAGAAGGGATGGGGTGACTAAAGTACGTGACAGCCATCCTCTTTTGATGCAAAAACATTTAGTTACTCTCCGTTATGCAGAGTTTCGCAATAAAGTAACTGTCTGGTCAGTCTGCGGCCATCGTCTGCGTCGTTAAAAGGTCCACGGGGGACAGGCCTTTTAAAGACCCACCAGGTCACGTGTCAAAACCACGGGGTTCACGTGTTTTCCCTCTTACAGCTGGTAGGAAATCTTGTTTTGACTCCCATACAAATGCCCCCAAATTGAAAACGAGACATCATTTTTTAAAGAGCTGCCTCAATTTCAAGTTGGGGGGCATTTGTATGTGGGTCCCAGCTACCCGGGGAAAAAAACAAGGGACTTTAATCGTGGTGGGTCAGTGCGTCTTTAATAAGATGGTGGGTGGGTGGGTGGTGGAGAGGGTTGTCAATGATAGTCGCCGCTGTCGTAAACAGAGCTTATTGCTGAGTAGTGAAAATCCCATCCCCTAAGCAGACGCCCGTAGTAACACGACGTATAAAGTTGTCTGATGCGGTTACCGCGAAGCGTTGTGCCCCCGTCTCTATGCGTCTTCAATGGGAGACTTCGTGGGATTTTTTGCAACACTCGAGAGGGGCTTATCACGCTATATTCTTAGTTGGGCGTAGTGAGAGAGAGAGAGAGAGAGAGAGAGAGAGAGAGAGAGAGAGAGAGAGAGAGAGAGGGGGGGGGGGGGTTGGACTCCTCTCTATATCTCGCTCTCTCTTTATCCCCAACTAAGAATATAGAGGGGATTAGCCTCACTCGAGTGTCACGCCATCTGGCGTGAAAGAAATCCCACTAAGTCTCCCATTAGGAATTGTTCGGACATAAATAGGGGGAGTAATTTCATGGTGTTTGGGAGTGATTTTGCCTAATTCAATCGGTCAGACAGGGGAAATTACTCTCGTAAGTACATCATAACGTCTTTTTTTGTCTTATTCAAGCTATTAGAACTTGCTTTGAACAATATTAGTCCCCGAGCCGAAGGTTCTGGGAGCTATTGTTTTTGTCTGGTTCCGTATTATGTTTGTTTTGTTTTTGTGGGGTTTTTTCTGTTCTTTATCTTTACTTCTGCACAAAACAAATGATACACTGTCCTCTCTTACTTTACTTCTGCACAAAACACACGAAACACTGTTCTCTCCCTTTCTTCTCTTTTTGGGGGGTTTAAATCAAAGCTATGTGAACTGTTCCTGAGTTTCGGTACATTAAATAATAACTTTTTTCCTAAGAGCAACAACCGCGCGCTTTTCTTTCTTGTCTGATTAAACAGAATATTAATTGTTTTCCTTTCCCCTTCACCCAACACTTTACTGTGTTTTCTGCTTTTCTATAATTATCTAGTACCTTTTTTTTTAAAGTTTCTTTTTTAAGTTTCTTCTCCTTTTATATCTTTTTTTTCAAATTTTCTTTTTTTCCTTAAATAAAGATGGGGACATAATGCCTTGGAGTGCTTAAAGATTAGAGCATAAAAGGTTTTTAATTTTGCGTTGATAAAAGATTCTTAATACATGTAAATAATGAGGATGACACATAGAGACGGGAGCACGTCGAATTGATCCTGTCTGATGCGAGTAAATACAGATTTGCAAGAAGAAGAAAACGACACAATTAACGTCCAGCGGTCAACAACCATCACTTGTGTCCACTTCGGGCCCTCTACTTCAGCAGCTGTCGTCCGTGTGGCATAGACAGCGTGGGTGGGTGGGTGGGGAGTGGGGGTGAGGGTGTGTGGGGGGAGTGAGAGAGAGGAGTGTGGAGATAGAGAGGGGTGGGGTGGGGGTGAAAATAAACAGTTAGACATAGACGAGAGATATACAAAGACAGATGGGCGGACAAACAGAAAGAAGCAAGGAAAAGGACCTGGGCCTGTATTCACATTGAGATAGCATGAGACTTAGCATCATGCTAACTTAGAAGCTCTTCCAATTTAATAGGACATTGGAAGAGCTTCTAAGTTAGCATGATGCTAAGTCTCATGCTATTTCAATGTGAATACAGGCCCAGATTCTTTTATATGAAACACATCTTCCTGACGATGAAGAGGTGAAATCAAATCTCGAAAGCTTGAGACCACTATGGTGTTTTGTGGTCATATTGAAGTCTTTTATTCTTTTAGTTTGCATAAAATCCAAATCGAACTCCGAACTGACTAAAACCTTTTTTTCGCTGATTTTGGCAGAGTTATAGCTTAGCCACCCTCCTCCATCCCCTTCTCCCCCCTCCCCATCTCTCCCCCCCCCCCCCCTACTCCCCGCCCCCTTAGTTCATGAAATCAAATTTGATTTTTCGCATTGAAAATGTTCACAGAGAAACCACATTCTTCTGTTCTTGGAAAAGGAAATAGGGTTAGGATAAGCCTATGGTTAGGCTAAGCCTAGGGTTAGGATAAGCCTAGGTTTATTGCTATAAAACGGAAAGAACCGGTAAGGAACCAGGCTTTGGGATCGAGAGTCGTAAACTTGACAGCTTAACTTTGCCCGATATCAGTTCTAACGTAATACCGTAAATGTCTATGCATATTTCAACAAATTTGTTGGAAGCTTTTCTGCGACAAACCTGGTTCATAGGGGAAAATGTGCCTAAAAAAAGAAAAAGGAAAAACATCTCTTCAACAAAGATATGTGTCCAGTGACATTTACCGATTGTCTTTAAACTTTTATGGACTATTCTTTTGATTGGGACAGACAAATAAACCAGCAAACAGACAAACATAAGCTTACAAAGGTTGCCACTCACTTCGGCCCATTCATTTCGGCCCATGGCTAGTCCACGATCATTTCGGCCCGAGGCAATGGCCATTTCGGCCCATGGCAATAGCATGGGTGCTACTGCCGGTTTTATAAACGAAAATCCGTAAATTTAAGTTTCTGCTGAGACGGAAATTCCGTATTTTAAAAAAATGTGTCCCCCCCCCAAAAAAAAAAAAGTTGATCTGTTAGTTGCGGTTGGGGGCATTTGGAATCTGGGTCTTCCAGCCACCGGAAGTGAAAAAAAAGTGAGAGAATCTGTTTAACGCCCTCCGGTCTGGAACAGACACATGTGGGACATAATTAGATACACAGATGGTGGGAACGATCCTGGAGGCAATGCCCGGAGGCAGTGCAACACCAGTAAAGTCCCACTTTTTGGACAATACAGATAATGTATGATGTTTAACGTCCTCCCGTCTGGAACAGACACATATTGGACATAATTAGATACACAGATGGTGAGAACGATCCTGGAGGCAATGCCCGGAGGCAGTGCAACACCAGTAAAGTCCCACTGTTTTGACAATACAGATAATGTATGATGTTTAACGTCCGCCGGTCTGGAACACACATATGTGACATAATTAGATACACAGATGGTGGGAACGATCCTGGAGGAAATGCCTGGAGGCAGTGCAACACCAGTAAAGTCCCAAATTTTGGACAATACAGATAATGTATGATGATGAAGTACACGATGTATGATTCACTATTTATCCTATCTCCTTGCCGCACTATTTCTGTCTACGTTTGCAGGGTTTGGTTTATCATGTGCCCTACACCATCGGCACATCGCATTTGTAAAAGGACCCATCACATCTCGATGGCAAATTAAATGCCTTTTGTGTGGGCAAATCCAAACTCATGCTTACCATAACGTGTGTGTGTGTGCGTGTGTGTGTGTGTGTGTGTGTGCGTGTGTGTGTGTGTGTGCGTGTGCGTGTGCGTGTGTGCGTGCGCGTGCGTGCGTGCGTGCGTGCATGCGCGCGCGCGCGCGCGCGCGCGCGCGCGTGTGTGTGTGTGTGTGTGTGTGTGTGTGTGTGTGTGTGTGTTTGTGTGTGAAACTGTCTGTCTGTCTGTCTGTTCCTGCTAATGGCTTTTCCTCTTGTTTTGTTGGTGGTGGTGGTGGTGTTGGTGTTATTGTTGATGGTGTTGTTGTTGATGATGTTGGTGTTGGTGGAGGTGTTGGTGTTGTTGGTGGTGGTGGAGGTGTTGGTGGAGGTGTTGGTGTTGGTGGAGGTGATGGTGGTGGTGGTGGTGGTGGTGGGGGTGTTGGTGGTGGTGTTGTTGGTGGTGGTGTTGTTGGTGGTGGTGTTGTTGTTAGTGGTGTTGGTGGTGTGGTGTTGGTGGTGGTGGTGGTGGTGGTGGTGGTGTTGTTGGTGGTATTGTTGTTGGTGGTGGTGGTGTTGGTGGTGTTGTTGGTGTTGGTGGTGTTGTTGTGTGTTGTTGGTGGTGGTGGTGGTGGTGTTGTTGGTGGTGGTGGTGTTGTTGTTGTTGTTGGTGGTGGTGTTGGTGGTGGTGGTGTTGTTGGTGGTGGTGTGTGTTGTTGGTGGTGGTGGTGTTATTGGTGGTGTTGTTGTTGGTGTTGTTGTTGGTGATGGTGGTGGTGGTGGTGTTGTTGTTGGTGTTGTTGCTGCTGCTGTCTCTGCTGTGAATACTGTTTGTTGATAATCTTCTTTCGTTTTCATTTGCTTCGGGTTTGTTTGGTCTTTTTTTTTAACAGATACACAACACAACAGACAGGGCCTTACAAAAACAAATCAACAAGTGAACATAAGCTCTTACTCGTCCGAAGTAAAATTGACATAACTGTTACAAAGTCACAAATAGACTAGATTATAACAAAAATATAAAAACATTGGTCAAAATCTGACACGGGTTCCCAAATTAGTTTCACTCCCCCGCCCCCCTTCCTACGCCCCTTACCCCGTCCCTCCTCTTCCGCCCGTCCTTACCGACTAGACGGACGACTTCAGTCAGTTCTAAATATAAGTACACACGATGAGGTCAAGGTCGGACCAGTGTCCTCGGCTGACCCTTCACCCCTTATTCTGACGACCAGGGCAGTCACCAGCACGGGAGGACACTGAGCCACGAGCGCTTCAGTGAGTGATCTCTCTTGATGGATGGGCGTGTAGGCATGGAAACTGAACACCTCTCGCGCCTGCCCTCTTTTTTGTTTACTAGTACTGTTGCTGCCCGGGCCCTGTTCAGTTGTATTGTTTGTATATGTAGGTTGTAGCGGGACAGTAATGCTCGGTGTCCATCTGTGTTCTACCGAGGACCAAGCATGGGTAAAGGTAAAGATGTGCCCCCCCCCCCCCCCCCCCCCCGCCCCTGCATTTCTCGGTTAATTGCAATTTTCCGTTTTTGCCTTTCTTACCAAACATAAAGCTGTATTTTATGAATCTTTTTAGCTAATAACCTTTTTGGAATACTAACCCTATCCCTAACCCTACCCCCCCCCCCCCCCCTATAAGACGGGAAAACGCAATGAACCACGACTGTGACAAATGGCGTCGTGTACTGCAATACATAGGGGGGGGGGGGGGGGGGGGGGGGGGCGGGGGCTATTAGATAATGACCTAGGGTTAATATTCCAAAAAGGTTATTAGCTAAAAAGGTTAATAAAATACAGCTTTATGTTTGGTAAGAAAGGCAAAAACGGGAAAATGGAATTAACCGAGAAATGCAGGGGGGGGGGGGTGGGTGGCACATCTTGACCTTTACCCCAGCATGTTTGACAATCGCGTGAAAGGTAGCACACGCCTTGTTTTGACTTGCTGACAGGTTATGCACACAAGCAGGTCTGCTTCTTTTGGGTCTCCCTGCCCCAAGACCCAAACAACACGGGCGACAGCGGACCAAATGCGTACACAACGCACACCAGTCGGTGTGAATGACATGGCAGCAGGTGTGAGAAAACCACAGAATGAAACAAAACAGATGCTTTGTATTAGCCAGGACATGAGATGTACACCGAGCCTAAAAAGGAAAGTGATGGAGTTGGGATTGAAGGGTGGGTTGGGTGAGTGATGGGGGGTTGTGGTGATGGTTAAGAGAAAGGGAAGGGACAGTACAGGAGAGAGGGAGGAGGGAGGGGTTCAGAGACAGGTAGACAGAAGAAAGTATTATCTATTCTAACCATACTGACCAACACTCAAAACAATAGCAGAAGCATCTTAATTTGGAAACCAATGCCCGAAGCAAAATAAAAACGAAAGTAGCAAAGAGACCGCAACTCTTTTTTTTTTTCCCCATCCAAATGAAGATGTTTCTGCTATTGTTTTGAGTGTTGGTAAGTATTTAGTTAGAATAGATAGTGATATTAATGGAAATCTACCATGTTAAAGGAAAACAAAAACAATGAAAAGGAACATTATATGAAAGGAATCAAGTTCACACACATCGGTGTAAGTAGGTTGAACAGAGGATAAATAATCAGGGGAACTTTGAGAGAGAGAGAGAGAGAGAGAGAGAGGAGAGAGAGAGAGAGAGAGAGAGAGAGAGAGAGAGAGAGAGAGAGAGAGAGAGAGAGAGAGAGAGAGAGAGAGGGGGGGGGGAGAGAGAGAGAGGGAGGGAGAGAGAGAGAGAGAGAGGGGGGAGAGAGAGAGGAGAGAGAGAGAGAGAGAGAGAGAGGGATAGGGAGAGAGAGGGGGAGTGAGAGAGAAAGAGACAGACAGACAGACAGAGTGAAGCTAAACAGACAGACAAAGCAAGACAAACAAAGTAAAGGCTAATAGATAGACTGGTACAATGAGGATATTAGAACAATTAGATCGATAGAAAGAAAACGACGGCGAGAGAAAGAGAGAGAAATTCTGTGCTAACCTACAAACACAGTGATGCTTTCTAGTATGTGTGGGATGGGAATAAGGATGACTGGAGAGGGCGAGAAGGGCGCGCATATATAATGTCACAGATATAACAAATTTTGAGAAACACACTCGCACCAGGGCCGGACCAAGTGATTCGTAAGGGAGGGGGGGGGGGGGGGGGGGGGGGTCCGCCGGGGGTTACATTACATTCGTTCCTTTTGGGGGTCCAGGGGGTGAAGACTCCGGAAATCTTTGCAATTTCGTGATTATTAAGGCAAACATCGAGTCATTTTCTTACTGATCACCATTGTATAATTATTATTATGCAGGTGTAGAGGGGTGTTCCAGAAACCAGCCCCCCCCCCCCCCCCCCCCCCCCCCCCCCCCCCCCCCCCTAGATCCGGCCCTGCGTCCACACACAACAACACACATACATACACACATGGAAAATACACACAGATAAGCACACAGACAGAGAGATCATGCAAAGAGAAGAGGGTAGTGTCCTGAAGGAGAGAGAGAGAAAAGAGACACAAAGACTCTAGAAGTAAAAACGATTTGATGCAAAGAAAATGTGAAACGCAGAGCGAACATTATTTTTAAGTAGTAGTGACAAAACTGGGGGGGGGGGGGGGGGGGGGAGGGGGGGGAATAGAATGTATATGAAGAGAAAGGAAGCAATTATAACAGGTGGAAATGAGACACAGAGAGACAGAGACGCACACAGAGACAGAGAGAGACAGGCATAGAGAGAGAGAGACAGAAGGACACGGACGCACAGAGAGAGCTATGGACAGACATGCAGACAAATATGGGAGGAAAGAGGTAAACATAAAAATAAGTTACCCCCTCCCCCCCCCCCCCCCCCCCCCCCCCCCCCACCCCCCCCCCCCCCCCCACACACACACAAAACCGCTTAACATGAAAAACAAACTAGTATACCAAATTTGATGATGATAGACTGAATAGTTTTTGAGAAAAACGGACGAATAGCCGGACGGACGGAGGCACGCCGGACGGACACCGGACGGACGGACCAGACAAAAACAATAGCTCCCCGAACCTTCGGCTCGGGGACTAATTACAAAAACAAAATCGACCGATAGCATTGATTTTCCTTTCTTCCTGGTACTGTATATAATGGACAATTACCCGTTCCCATCCGCATGTCACTAGCTCCTGTTCCCTCCCCCCATATCCCGCAACCCCCCTCAACTCCACCCTCTTTTCCCCCCTCCTCCCTCTCCACCACTCTCCCACCCCACGTCCACATCCCTCTCCCCGCACCTCAATTTATCCAGACAAGATGAGTTTCTCATTCAGTCATTGACGAGAATGAGAGGGAGGGAGGGGGGGGGGGGGGGGGGGGGCTATCTTTAAGCGATATATCACGAATAAATTAGACTACTGGTCAGATAATACTGGGAAAAGACAGGGGTAGGCCTAGGTGTTTGAGGGGGGGTGGGGCTGGGCGCGGGGGGGGGGGGGGGGGTAGTAATATAATAGGAGGAGAGAGGATATGAAAACAGAATAGGCCCAGGATGGGGGGGGGGGGGGGGGGGGACGCCGGTAACGCCCCCATCACACATGATGAAGACTCCACTATGTACTCACTGCGCGCTAAATTTCCAGAGAACGTGGCGAGGTCGCGGAAATCCTCCTCAAGTGTGACTGCAGCAACCACGGCATCACCACGATCTGAGGAGCGGAGGGACCCACGGTTGAACAATTGTAGATCGAGCCACGCTCTTGGCGCGCGAGCCCTACGCTGCCGCTACGTTCTCGATGCTCTTGTGGTTATTTGTTGGATGTCCACGCACCCACTTCTGACACTGACACTTCTTTAATTGTTTTGTTATAGATGGCTTGATGTAAAAAAGACAAAAAGCAAACCATTATTGCTTATTGAATGTTCCATCTGAAAATAAACACTTTGACTTTGACTTTGACACTACGCCGTTCCCGTTCTCACTACGATTCTGCCACGCTTCCTTTGCCACCAGGTCTTCGCTACTATGCATAAGTTTTGAGGTTGTTCGATATGCGCGTAGCGAGAACGCTGCCTACTACGTTCTCCCATGCCCCTAACCAAGACCCGACCACGTTTTCACTACGTTACGCCCGACTACAGTACGCACAGCCACGACCATGCTACGATCAACACGTTCCGGGTCATTGTGGAGGGCGTCGTCAGACCGTGGTCTGTGTGTGATGGGGGGTGTAAAGGGGATGGGTGTAGATTCAGGGGTAAAATTATTCTATTATCAGACCTGGTATTGCACTGCCTCCATGATCTGCTCAGATCATTGAATGATGGTTGGTTGATGGTTTGGCTCGTCCCATATGTGCTGCTTTGCAGCCGAGTGGACGTAAAACTTCACTTTCATTCAGGGGTAAAATTGTCGGGGTGGGGTGGTGTTAAGCCCAAGGTGTGGCAGTGGGTGGATTTGGGGCTTAAGGATGTCAAGCGACAGGATAGGAACCAAGGCATGGGCTTTGCGTGTGTGCGCCTGTTTCTATGAGTGAATCTTTAATTTAATGTCTTTTCGCATGAACAGTGATTTTAGACAACATGCAAAAATTGAACCAATTTTTAAAAAAATGTTAACAAAAAAATAAAAAATAAAAATTAATAATAATTAAAAAAGAAATAAAAACAATACTACACTGTTTGCCTGTTTCTATGTGTGTGTGTGTGTGTGTGTGTGTGTGTGTGTGTGTGTGATTCGATTTTACGTCCTTCCACTAAAAGTGATTCGGACAATATCCTGGGGTGTGGTTGTGGATGTACTAAGTGTGAAAGTGTGTGCGAGAGCATGCATGTGAGCATGTGTATTTATATGAATAAAAGAGAAAATAATGGATAAGGGATGATAACCTAGTAATAGCACACACACACACCCTCCCAACAAATCAATGCAAAGCTAAACCTAGTCTTCTGATCAAAATTGCCGTAGTCAAACAATGAATGACATTAAAGATAAATACTAATTGAACTGCTCAATAAACATTCGCAAACAAAGTTAAAGACCCACTGACCCGGCAAGATTAATTCCCTTGTTTTTTTCTGGGTAGGTGTGACCCACATACAAATGCCCCCAACTTCAAATTGAGGCTGCTCTTTAGTATCTGTCTCGTTTTCAATTTGGGGGCATTTGTATGGGAGTCAAACCTGGTCAAAATAAGATTTCTTACCAGCGAGAGAAGGAAACACGTGACACCCGTGATTTTCACTCATGGATCTCGTGAGTCTTTAAGGGAAGAATAATTATTCAGGCAGCCATCTGGAACAGCCAGACCATCCTTTGTGATACAAGGGTCCAAAAAACAACCGTGCTCACCAGGTTCCGTGAATCATGGAGTAATCGACTAGGGGTCGAAAACGACAAGGATGATCTCCAAGGTCTCTGTCGTCAACAACAGGTGATGCCGTCCAGATTGAGGACTGGACACTGCCGACTCCTGTCACACCTTCACAGGATGAACCTGTCTCACACCAGCGAGTGCCCCTGTGGCACTGACATCCAATCCCCCAGAGCACATCCCCCAAGAGTTCCCCACATACCACGACATGCTGGAGCTCCAGCAGAAGCTGTGGGAACCTACAGAGGTACCGAAGAAGACGACAGACTTCGCCCTCAAGACCGGACTAGCGATGTAGGTATGACCTTGGAACACAGACGAAGTAGAGGAGAAGTAGAACTATTCAAGGCGCTTGATAGCGACAATGGAGTTGATCCATCAGACACCCAGTCAATGCACGATGTCACCAAAACAACATCTCTTGACAGTGAATGAGTAAATGGCTGACACTTATAGATTCACCACACATGCATTTGACACGTTTGCAATCTTAAGTTTTCAAGGAATTGGTTTAAACATTTTTTATTCATCAAAGCAATCGTGGTATAAGCCATTTGACACAAAACAGCATGGGAAGAGGCATCAAGCGAACGCTTATTTAAGCCCTGCTCCCAAATGAAGAAATTGCACGAAAAGTGCTGGCGAACAGATGATGTTCTGAAGACTCTTGACCCTGAAATAAGACGAAAAATAAAATATGATAAAACAAACAGACAAACGCTGTTGTGTACAATAAGTAACTCTAGCTTAGATAATCAATCACTTAACACATTGACACAGTTTAATAATTAATTGATGCATAATTAATCAAACGACTAGTTTTGCCAATTAGAATTTCAAGGAATTCAAGCGTAGTCTGTGTATTACACTTTCAACTTCCGTGGATGAAGAGGCAAGTTCATGTGCTTGATGGGGCTTTTCCATTTGGTCTAGCATTGCGTTTAATGCAATAATGATAATATTAATCATCTGAATGTATTAGTAACGTTTTAAAGTTTTCATGGGATATTTTATCTATGACTGAAAAACATTGTCATATCTAAAGGAATGTTAATTGATAATGCCTCATTAATATTTCCACCTGCCTTTCTTACAGCGAGCAGCGCGCGCACGCGCATGTGTGTGTGCGTGCGTGTGTGCGCGTGTGTGTGTGTGTGTGTGTGTGTGTGTGCGTGTGCGTGTGCGCGTTCGTGTGTGACTTTGTTAGATAGATGAATATTGAAAGACGTAAGGAGACGGGATTGGGGTGGAGGGGGGGCGGGGGGGGGGGGGGGAGGGGGGGGGTGGGGCAGGAAATGCTAACATAGGAGATGTAAATGATAGTGAGAGGGGGGAGGGGGGGGGGGCGTTGAGGGGAAAAGAGCGGAGGTTGAAGAGATATACATAATTATGATGAACACCCTGCAAAAAGACAGAATAAAATGGACACTTTTTTTTTACAAAAGGTGTCAAAACAGCATCTCTTATTTTTGCACCTGCGTGCGTGCAGCCTCTGTTGACCCCCAACAGAACTGGCTACATTGTGGTCAGTGTGGTTAGTCCAGGCCGAGAGGGCGTAAAACAATATTTTCTCTCAGTGTAGTTAGTGGATGGATGGATGGACACTGCACGTTGAAGATGTCCGAACCTATCCATCAGGACTTGACATAAAACAACTTCACCATTGTTATGTCTCCTGCCATCACTAACTCCCGCCCACCCTCCCTCCTTCCATCCACCAGCACCTAATCACACACTGGCTATCTTGCACTTTGATCCCCCTCTCCCTTCTTCCCTCAAATGTTTGCATTGAAAATTTTGACTGAGAAACAACATTCTGCTAATTTGTGGGAAAGGGATTTATTTATTTATTTATTTAGTCAGAACATTTATATAGCGCTTATATCATCACAGCTCTAAGCACTTAACATATTTGTTTTACTAAAGGATATATATTAAAACACATATTAAGAACAAAGGTTTCCATCACCCACTCTCACCCACCCACCCCGATGCCCCATGTCTCATTATCGAACACAGCCACACTAAAGATAAGGTTGAGATCAGCCTAGCATTATATTTTTTTTAATAAACACTTAAGGAAGCAGATTCGGAGATTGAGCGTCGTACACATGAGGGGGTGGGGGTAGGGGGTGACTAGAGTACAAGATTTCCCCCACACACCTTTGACTTCTAGTTCTGCTACCAAGCGCAATGAGTATTCTCTGTCCAGTTTATCACCTTTTCTTCCGCCCTCTCATTGTTCTGACATAATTAGACTCTAATCATCATTCATTATGTCTTATCGGGCACATCCTTGTTAGCGACACTTTCCTTGGTTTAAATAGCGTTTTTATTCATGAATGTCACAAATGAATACAATGACGAGATAGGGCGAAAAGAATACTTATATAAATCCCTATCAAAGGTACATACAACGGTAAAATGTGACCGAAGTTGAAAATGTAGTACCATGTAGCTATTTGATTATACAAAAACATGATCAAACCCCTTTCAACGCTAGCCATGCCTCAGCCAACATTTACCATTAAGCTTACCTGGGTAGAGAAAAGATTTTGTCTGGAATACTGGGGATTCCTCTGTGACATGCCTAAAATAGGGTCTATCCTTACCTCCCAAAGTTAAGAACATATTATTAAGGTCACTGGATGCCATACCCTCATTTGATGCCTTTTGGTGACATGGGTGTTAAATCATTGTGGTGCCAAGAGGCGACAATGGCGATGAAAGGGTTAAATTAATTAACAATATTTATATTATTGATTATTATTTTATTCGCCGTGTGTAGTGTGTATTTCACCTTCATGTGCTTGTGCGAGTGTAGCGTTTTGATGTTTTTTAGTTCAAATATTTATATTATCAAGAGAAACAATAAGGAAAATGCATAAGCGAAAATATTTTTGTTCTTCAATCATTTAAGAAAATTGTTTTCCTGATTGGTTTCTCTTGGTTATCCTAGGGAGGATGTTACGACTTGTCAACAACTTTGTAAATAATGAAACAATTTACAACAGCAAAACAGTTGTTCTTTGAAGAACGTGGGGATGAATGAATACATTTCGTCGTTGTTGTTATCGTCGTCGTTTGAGAAAACAGGGTCGCAGTCTTGATCATTAATCGAGACGATGGCTGGTTTCTACTTTTAAAGGATCCCTTTCGATTTTGTTTGCTTGCTTGCTTGCTTGTTGTATTGTCCGTCTCTTTATTTTTTAAGGCAAACTTGTACTTTATACACCACCCTCATGTTTACGACCTCAATCTCATAGTCAGCTTCTTTCAGTTTTTTCATTTTATAAATAATTCTAGGCTGATCCTAACCCTATCCCTTTCCTGAGAGTGGCAAATTCGATGCCAAAATTTAAGGAGGGTGTGCGTTAAGTACAATCTAGCAAAACCAAAAACCTTACCTGAGGAAATGGTAAGCTATCTTCTTGAATGAAAATCTGTTTAACGTCCTCCGGTCTGTAACAGACACATATGGGACATTAGCAGATATAAAGATGATGAGAACGATCCTGGGGGCAATGCCCGGAGGCAGTGCAACACCAGTAAAGTCCCGATTTTTTACCAATAACCTACAGATATCTTTTTTTCAAGCAATTACATTTTTATACTGATGTTTTCCTCTTTCCCCTATCCTCAGTCTTCCTGAATGTTCATGCAGGCCTGTATAGATAGACAGTTGAACTGCTTTGTAAGCAATAACGAAATACGGAGACAAATGTTGAGGAGGATGTTCACGATGCCCTGACGTACGTCACTTATCCTCCGCCGGACATCTCTGTTTGCGACATCATTCGGTCTGAGGTTTTGATGCGTAGCCAGTTGAACGCTGAAGAAGAAGAAGTCACTTACTCTTTATCAGAGTAATAATAATGATAATAGGTTAAAACATGTAGTTGATGACGATGTTCGTGATAAAGAAGAAAGTAGTTAACATAGGAATCACTATAGTGAAACAAGCATATGGTAGCCATTTGGTGCCAAATACTTTCAATATTTTTAACCATTTGAGTCCCACAATTTTCTTACGACAATAAAATGTTTGTTCTTGTTCGTGTTCGTGTTCTTGTTGTAGGGAAAGGGGAGGAAAAGATGGGGACTGGATGTGAATGGACAGTGGATAGGGAGAGGTCAGTCACTTACCACTCACTGTGCACAGCGTGAGATGACCCTCCAGCCAGAGCTCGAGAAGAAAAAGACAGCTGTCGAAAAACTGACAGGTACAATACGGTCTGCTGAGATACACCGGGTGGATGGATGGCCCTGAGATGAAGGCGGGGTGACAGAGACGCGTTTCAAACAGCCCACAAAAACAGAATTCGCTTTCGCTTAGAGGAAAGCGCTCGAAAACTCATTCTTGATATAGTCTTAAATATTATTATAGTGATCTAGAAACGCTCGCATTTGGCAAGAACTGGCTAGCCTAACGTCTTTTCATTTAACCTTTTCACCGCCAAAGTCGCATTTTAGCACCACAGTGATTTAACACCTATGTCACTAAAAGGCATCAAATCGGGGTCTATTATCCAAAGACCCTATTGTCTTAGTTTGGGGAAGTAAGGATAGACCTTATTTTAGATATGTCACAGAAGAATCCCCAATACTGCAGATGGATTTTATTCTCTATCCCAGGTAAACTTAATGGACATTTTTAGCTGAAATATGGCTGGCGGTGAAAGGGTTAAACCTAGTGTACTAGGACATTATAGGCTTTGGTCTAGCTGTGTAGCTTTCTTGCTCCAGTGCAAAATTCACCTCACAAGCAGAAATAGCCGACTTGGAGCAGGACTTCTGATAAACACACAGGAAGCTGATTTCCTGTCCTATGGTGATAATATGATCTACCAACATATAGAGAAAGAACTTTCTGTTTTAAAGTTGCATAAATCCTGTCAAGGCCACCCATGGCACCTCCTCGCCTAGCCCGTGCGCTGATAAAAAGCACTGAGGGACAAAACCCAGAGACTTCTTCAAATAATATGGGCCATGGTTGTTTGACAATGTTTTCTCTTTAATGCCTGTTTCCGTTCACGCCATTCTCATTTCGTGATTCTTGACAATAGTAGTAGGCCTCGGTCGGTCGAGTCGACAATATTATTGTACGCCCTACATTAACGCAAGGACCGTGATAATATCACGGTTGGGAACATCGTCTTCTGTGGCAAACCAGCTCTATTCTGGAGTGGCAGTCCCTTCCACAACGAGTGCAAATGTGGCTGAATTCTTGACAACGCTTCCGGCAGTAACAGCCGCTTCCATTTACGCTATTCTTTTTTCTCCAGTATTGACAACGTTTCTTCCATAAAGCGTGTACAAACGTCCGTTCAGACCATTCTCGTTTCGCGGTTGTTGTTTTATTCTACCAGCAAGTTTAAGTTTGGTTCGCGAAAGGTCAGGCACCTGAAAAGAAACACAGTACTGGATACTGGAGCCTGATTCATTGTCCGTCGACAAACCACGAGTCTTCCTCATCACTGACAGAAGAAGTAGAGAGGGCGGGGGGGGGGGGGGGGGGGGGGGGGGGGGGGCGAAACCACGAGTCTTCCCTCATCATTGAAAGAAGAAGTAGAGATGGGGGGGGGGGGGGAGAGAAGGGAGTGAAGGGATGATGAGGCTGAAGCCAGGTGTCAAGGAAATGATGCGCAGCTAACGATGATGGAGAGGAGAAGTAGGACGAGGACAAAGAGGAGAGCAAGGCCTAGGAGTAGGTGTCTAAAAGCTAGTGGTCAAAGTCTACCCTACACAAAGCATGCAGCAGGCGCACCTACACTAGGTCGCTAATTAAAAAGGGGGCAGGAGGGAACGGGCTCAAAAACCAGAGAAGAGATGATGAGTCTGAGATCTCCAGTTAATGGATGGGTGGACGATGCAGATAGATATTTCGGGCAGGGTACTCTGTTCGGAATGGGAAAAAAACAGGAAAGAAAAAGAAGGGAGAAAATGGAGGCTTCAAAAACAACTAGACGGGTAGCACATAACCGTGGTCCCAGTAAATATCTTTATAATACAAGGTAATATTATCTGCATAATACATGTATAGGCCTTAATTATACTTTTCCACTGATGCATGTTGTTCATATTCATCATGTTTGTGTTGCTTACCTAAAAACAAATTACTTACCAGCCGCTGTGGCGTAGTGGTTAAGTTGCGGATTACTGGGGCTGTGAGGTCACGAGTTCGAATCCCATCAGAGGCGAGGGAATTGTTTTTGTCCTGGACCGACTCCTACCCAGAATGTGTGTCTATGGCTCAATGGGAAGACTGAAACCACGCAGTCGAGCTTCATCCGCTTAACGGATGCGATTCTGAGACTGTTGCTGTAATTTCATTGCCAACACTGCAGGTGTCTGTAGTTCTCGGGTCTGGTTAACGCCGGGATATCATTATGAAAGGGAGAGTAGAATACAGCCCTGTCACGTAGTCTCATACCGATACGGAACTCCATAGCACCATCATCATCATTGTCATCCGCCTTATTTCCATCAATCATCAAAAAGAAAAAAAAATGTCACAAATGCTGTGACCTTGCATGCCCTGCTCTCATGGTGACCTCAGTTTCGATTTCCAGCCCAGTCTATGCCTTGGTGCGTTCGGGTCAAAGTCAGTGGGGATCAGTATGTTCTGGGGAGCTGTCGATGGCGCACTCGGAGGAGGACCTCATTCACGCTGGCTCCGTGACTAAAACATTATTGTCGTTGGTAGGGGGCTTAGTAGGTGTTGTCCTGTGTACAGGCTCCACTGAACCAGTTGGCTACTTTCATTTGCAGGGCGATCTGCACGCTCATTTTTTCAAAAGGCCGACATGAGCGGGCACCCACTGAGGAGTAGTTGGAGCCTTTGGGGTGAGGGAGTTTCGTCCCAGAGATTCTAGAGAAAAAAACCATTTATGGGGGAGAAATTCGAGAGTCTTTCTACCTTGTATTTTGTCAAATGCATCTGTATGGAAGTTCACAACGTAACCTGCAGAAATAAAAAAAAAGTTAATATTTGACGTTTCATTAGCTTATATCAATTTCATACTCTTTGGATATTGTTTTATGTTGTCATTATTTGACTTCCATTAATGACCAAAGTACTATGTGTCTCTACGTATGTATATATCCGCGCAGTTGTATGTGTGTCTGTGCATGTTGTGAACTCTGTTCAACTACTCGTGGCCGTGTGCCGACTTCACTATCCGCAAGCA
>CM065694.1:18426348-18431348 GCA_017654935.2 Phymorhynchus buccinoides
TTTATCCCGAAGGACTACTCTGTTCTTTTATCAGATGGAGAACAAAATAATGATGGAAAGGTGAGTCTGACCCTCTGTCTCTGTCTCTGTCTCTCTCTCTCTCTCTCTCTCTCTCTCTCTCTCTCTCTCTCTCTCTCTCTCTCTCTCTCTCTCTCTCTCTCTCTCTCTCTCTCTCTCTCTCTCTCTCTCTCTCTCTCTCTCTCTCTCTCTCTCTCTCTCCCTCCCTCCCTTCTCTCTCTCTCTCTCTCTCTCTCTCTTGATTTAACAATGTCCCCTTCCCACTGTTCCCTTTGACATGGGCAGATGGCCCGGTTCATTAAAACGTTGTTTGTTGTTCTTGTTCTTGTTCTCTCTCTCTCTCTCTCTCTCTCTCTCTCTCTCTCTCTCTCTCTCTCTCTCTCTCTCTCTCTCTCTCTCTCTCTCTCTCTCTCTCTCTCTCTCTCTCTCTCTCTCTCTCTCTCTCTCTCTCTCTCTCTCTCTCTCTCTCTCTCTCTCTCTCTCTCTCTCTCTCTCTCCGGGTCACGAGGTCCCGGGCTCTAGCTGCGCCTAATTGGTCAAGGTGGGATCAAGAAAGGCTGAAAGAAAATCTACCCGTTAAAGAAACCCACCCCACTTTGCCCCCCCCCCCCTCCCCCCCCTCCTGATGAAAGAAAAACCATAGTTGAATGTGGGAGCATTTCTGGGATCAAGTTAACCCCCCATACCCCACCCCAACCACCTTTTCCCCCCGCCTCCACTTTTCATCCACCGCTTCATCATCATCATTTTCTTACCAATACTACTACTACTTCTACTACTACTACCGTTTTGCTGCTACTACTACTACTACTACTACTACTACTACTACTACTACTACTACTACTACTACTACTACTACTACTACTACTACTACTACTACTACAACAACAGCTCCTGCTGCTGCTGTTACTGCTGCTGCTG
Source organism: Phymorhynchus buccinoides (assembly GCA_017654935.2). NCBI lineage: Eukaryota > Metazoa > Mollusca > Gastropoda > Neogastropoda > Raphitomidae > Phymorhynchus > Phymorhynchus buccinoides. The sequence continues at coordinate 18,427,288 of CM065694.1, forward strand.
CTACCACTACTGCTGCTGCTGCTGCTGCTGCTACTGCTACTGCTGTGCTACTACTAGGGTAAGACGGGGTAAAAAGCCCATGGGCGGGTAAGAAGCCCATGCCAATTATCTCATGAAATAAAGCAAATTTCAGTCACATTTGCCCATGAGACGAATGCTAAACATTAGCATTCGTCTCATAATTGCAGTCACATTTGCCCATGAGACGAATGCTAAACATTAGCATTCGTCTCATGGGCAAATGTGACTGAAATTTGCTTTATTTCATGTGATAATTGGCATGGGCTTCTTACCCACCCATGGGCTTTCCCCCCGTCTTACCCTACTGCTGCTGCTACTACCAATGACTATATATAACTAAAGGTTCTTGCTACTACTACTACTACTACTACTGCTGCTGCTGCTGCTACTACTACTACTGCTACTACTACTACTGCTGCTGCTGCTGCTGCTGCTACTACTACTACTACTGCTGCTGCTGCTACTACTACTACTACTACTACTACATGTACTACTACTACTGCTGCTGCTACTACTACTACTACTACTGCTGCTGCTGCTACTACTACTGCTGCTGCTACTACTACTGCTACTACTACTACTACTACTACTACTGCTGCTGCTGCTGCTACTGCGACTGTTGCGACTACTACTACTGCTACTGCTTTTACTATCATTATTATTGCTATTGCTGCTCCTCCTCCCCATCCTCTTACGAGTATAGCTACTGTTGCTGCTACTGCTTTTACTGCTTGCTACTGTGTGCTACCAAAAAGCCTGAATATATACTAAGAGTGATTACTTCGCAGCCTACAAACCTTGCAAAGAATGAAGCCAACTTTCTTACTTCCCACTTGGAAGGTGAAAAGGTGGAAGGTGGGAAGTGGTAAACGCACAGCCGGCATATATGAAGCTTTCACGCGAGGCGCGCGTCATTAAATAAGGTTTATGTGTTATAATGCATCTGTATTGTTAAAAATTCGGGACTTTCCTGGTGTTGCACTGCCTCCGGGCATTGCCTCCAGGATCGTTCCCACCATCTTTATATATACTAATGTCCCATATGTGTCTGTTCCAGACCAGAGGACGTTAGGCAGAATTTCATTCGCGCGCGTCATCATTTCAGTCACTGCTCGCGACAGAGACGGTTCAACCGTTCTTTTTTCCCTGTTGCCCGAGCCACTGCGAGGCAGAACTTCGCAGCGACTAGCCTAACAGTCTAGACCCGATCCCTGGGATCGGTTGTTATGCCTTTATATATGGTAACAGAGGCAGTGAATGAGTTCAAAATGACCTCTATCCGCAGTGAAGATGAAAGAGTGGGAGAAAAAAAAACCGGCTTCAGTAAGCTGCGGAGTTTTCACTCTCAGTATATTCAGACACTTTGGTGCTGCTTCATGCTGCTACTTGACAAGGACGTTAACATTTACTGTTGAGAGACGAATGTTGCAAAATCCGGCGAACATACGTATCTCGTTATTCCGATAAATCACCTCGTAGCAACTTCAAAACGCTTTGATCGGTGCAGTCATGGAAACAATGATAAACTCTTTGACAGCTGCCGTTAGTATCGATAGGGGAAGACGGGGTAAAAAGCGCATGGGCGGGTAAGAAGCCCACCCCAATTATCTCATGAAATGAAGCAAATTTCAGTCTCATTTTGCCCATGAGACGAGCGTTAATGTCTAGCATTCGTCTCATGGGCAAATTTGACTGAAATTTAGCATTCGTCTCATGGGCAAATTTGACTGAAATTTGCTTCATTTCATGAGATAATTGGGGTGGGCTTCTTACCCGCCCATGCGCTTTTTACCCCGTCTTCCCCTACTAGTTTATAATAAACACTCCGCTTATCAAAACTGTTTCATAGCCCCTCCCTCAACCCCCAATCGCATCAGAGCTTAGGGATCTTAGGGCAAGAAACTGGTTGTCGTTTCTAGTTATCTTTAAACCAGCGCATTGTTCGAACATGCATCTACAAAACGTGCAACAACAACAACCAAACTGAAACAGACTGCAACGTCACTGACCAAAGTACCACACAAACAAATACACAACAGGTGCAGGAGTGACGTTAGTTTATTGACGAGACAAAACAGATCATAATGTAATATTTCAGCAAAAGTTAATGTCTTTGTTAAACAACATAGAAAATTCAATACTTCCCCTCTTCACAGCCAAGCAGTCTCCCTGCCACAGCCAAGAGAGAGAGAGAGAACTACAATGAACAAACAATGAACAATGAACAAATAGTTTAATGATCAGGCCTTTGGCCCATATCATTGGAGGTGAAATACAAAACCGCAAGATGATTTCAGTAGGCATTAATAAAGAGAAAACAAAAATGCATTCAAACATTAAATTTGACAAGCGTAAAAAAAAAGTCAAGAGAGAGAGAGAGAGGGGGGGCAGAGAGAGAGAGAGAGAGAGGGAGAGGAGAGAGAGGGAGGGAGGGAGAGGAGAGAGAGAGAGACAGAGACAGAGACAGAGCGAGAGAGAGAGAGAGAGAGAGAGAGAGAGAGAGAGAGAGGAGAGAAGAGGAGAGAGAGAGAGAGAGAGAGACTGACTGACTCAGTGTGTGTTTTCTTGAATCAGTCGCAAGCATTTTAGGTACTAACTCTTTCGGTTGTTATTCTAGACATCGACTTTGGAAGGGCCAAGCCGAACACGTTTCAAATACAGTTCATTATTCTTCACTTGTGGGTTTTTTTTTATTGTTTTGTTATCGACTGTGAAGAACAGAAAAACCTCTCTCTCTCTCTCTCTCTCTCTCTCTCTCTCTCTCTCTCATCTCTCTCTCTCTCTCTCTCTCTCTCTCTCCTCTCTCTCTCTCTCCACTCTCTCTCTCTCTCTCCCTCTCTCCCTCTCTCTCCTCTCTCTCTCTCCCGCCTGCTCATCTTCTCTCTCCCTCTCCTCGTTCTTCCTCGCATCTCCTCTCTCTCTCTCACCGTCTCATCCCTCTCTCCTCTCTCCCTCTCTCTCTTCTTCTCTCTCTATCTCTCTCTCTCTACTCTCTCACTGTTACTCCCGTATCTCTCCAGGTCTCCTCGTCTCCTTCTCTCCTTCTGCTCTCTCTCTCTCTCTGTGTCTGTCTCCGACTTGGTGACTTAAAGCTGTCTGACCCTGTCTACGCACGTGTATCCCACTGCATGGGGACTTAAAGCTAGTCTGACGCGAAAAAACAAGGAAAAAGAAATGCCGTGCGCTTTAAAAGCGCACGTAAAAACTCTCTCTTCCCCTCCCCTCTCTTCTAAAGCAGTTAAAAAGTGAATCTCCTCAGTCCGCCTCTCGTCCTCGAAAATAAACAACCTCTTCCTCCCTCTTTAATCGCAGTCAACCCTCTTAAAGAGCATCTCCAAACCAACGCATATCCCACCTCTCTCTCCTGGTATGTCCCCAAATTAATCGAGCTAGGTTTCTCCCAGTCAAATCCACTGCTCCACGTCTCTTCCCCCCCCCCACCCCCTCCTCTCGTCTCCCCCGAAATAAGCCCCCCCCCCACAATCCCTCCCTCCACAAACACCACACTCACACTCACACACACACACAAAAATGGGTAGGCCCCCTGCCCTCACTCACTGCGGCCCCGACACCCGACGCGGGCTCTCTCGGGGTCACACACCGACACAAAGAGCAGGGTAGGCCTGCAGCCCGACGCTCTCTCCGTTTCACAAATGCCTCTTTCACAGTCTCTCTGTGACTTGAATATCGTCTTGAATATACAAAATACTAATATAATGTGTGTGTATGTGATGGAAATCGTGGGACAAAAAGAGAGAATGGCGCCCGTAACTGAGGGGGAGGGGGTGATGGCGGCGGTGGAAAAGGATGATAATAATAATAATAATAAATGGGAATGAAAGGACGTTAGTGCGTGAGGTTTAGCTAGCACGTGGAACACCCCCCACCCCCTACAGCGATATTGACCGTTTATCCAGTCGGGAAGTAGGTCGTTTTCACAACGACGGGGGCTCTTAGAAAACCAACACGTTAGTTCCAGCGCAACGCGTCCCAATGCCGACACTGACCGTTACTTGGATGGAAGTTCATGTTTAACGTCG
>CM065694.1:18436348-18441348 GCA_017654935.2 Phymorhynchus buccinoides
TTCCTTCAGTCAAGATTGGCATTCTGCTTTAGAAAGTCACGACTTCTTTGAAATATATTCAACATTTTGTAATTCAATTTCTTGTAAAAGCTATTTGAACAACATCAAGAACATAACTTGGCGAAGGTGTTTTGCTAAGTTTCGAATTGGTATGTCACCCATTAAAAAACACTTTTTGCAATATAAATTCAATGAAGGTGATACATTTTGTCCATTTTGTGTAACTGTAGTAGAAAACGAAGTCCATTTTCTTTTTGTTTGTCCTAAATATAACGAGCTTAGAATGGAATTAATACCAAAGAAATATTATAATTGTCCATCTTTATTCAAGTTAACTCTAATCTTATCTTCCGAAAATTATCAACTAATCTCTAAAGTAGCATCGTTTATACATAAAGCTTTAACAGTTAGACGTCAATGTTTGAGTGAAAGGCAGAATGCACGAGATGTTACTTAAAGTTTTTGCTTGTATTGTTATTGTTATGGGCCAGTGGCCTAACAATTAAACCATTTTTGACTTTGACTTTTGACTTTGACTCTCTCTCAACATTGTATTGTGGCCTAAGGCCAATGTACAAACATCCGAGTTTCCGAGTCTCTCGATCTCTCTCTCTCTCTCTCTCTCTCTCTCTCTCTCTCTCTCTCTCTTCTCTCTCTCTCTCTCTCTCTCTCTCTCTCTCTCTCTCTCTCTCTCTCTCTCTCTCTCTCTCTCTCTCTCTCTCTCTCTCTCTCTCTCTCTCTCTCTCTCAACATTGTATTGTGGCCTAAAGGCCAATATACAAACATCCGAGTTCCGATCTCTCTCTCTCTCTCTCTCTCTCTCTCTCTCTCTCTCTCTCTCTCTCTCTCTCTCTCTCTCTCTCTCTCTCTCTCTCTCTCTCTCTCTCTCTCTCTCTCATTTAGTAATAATTATGCATACGTACGTGTCGTTGTGCATGCACGTGTGTACATGTACTGACGCGCGTATTTGTTATGTTGTGTGGTGTATATAACAAAACAACACAGAGACGTTAAAGATACACTGACCCACCACGATTCAGTCCCTTAGGGGTTTTTTCTGGGTAGCTGTGACCCACATGCAAATGCCCCCAACTTGAAATTGAGGCTGCTCTTTAAAATGATGTTTCGTTTTCAGTTTGGGGGCATTTGCATGGGAGTAAAACCTGGTCAAAACAAGATTTTTTTTACCAGCTGTAAGAGGGAAAACACCTACCTGAAACCCGTGATTTTGACACGTGATCTGGTGGATCTTTAAGAAAGGGAGAGAGTGCGTAGTATGTAGTTAGTGGGGCAAAGAACATTATTTAGCAGGGGGGAAAGTCACTGACTTCCGTTTTTCAAAGAGTCAACTTTTTTCTTTCTTTCTTTTTTTTTTTTTTTTTGGGGGGGGGGGGGGGGGGGGTATTTTTTTTCTTTCTTCACTTTTCTTGTTCTTTTTTTTTGTTTTTGTTTTTTGTCCGTCGCAGTGACCGAAGCAAGCCAAGCAGAGAAAACGGTGTTCTTCTCCTTTGAGGACCTCGGGCTCCCCTGGAGTGTGTTGGTCAGCTTTACGGATAGCCTGGACAAAAACCGGACAAAACATTACTGACCAGCGGGATGGTCGTTAGACTAAAGCCCATGTGGTGGAGGAGAAAGTGGTCATTTGGGACCCGGTCCTTTTCCTCCTCCTCCTTCTCCTCCTCCTCTTCCTCCTCTACACCACCCCTCCTCTGCCTTTTTTGTTGTTGTGTGGTACCAGTTAGAAAGAGATGAACGGAAGTACATTGGGGTGAGAACCAGGGTTTGCGCGTTTGTCTCTCTGTCTCTGTCTCTCTGTTCTCTGTCTCTCTCTCTCTCGTCTCTCTCTCTCTCTCTCTCTCTCTCTCTCTCTCTCTCTCTCTCTCTCTCTCTCTCTCTCTCTCTCTCTCTCTCTCTCTCTCTCTCTCTCTCTCTCTCTCTCTCTCTCTCTCTTCTCTCTCTCTCTCTCTCTCTCTCTCTCTCTCTCTCTATCTCTCTAATCTCTCTCTCTCTCTTTGAAAAATGAAGTTAAAAATCTCTCTCTCTCTCTCTCTCTCTCTCTCTCTCCTCTCAGTCTCTCCTCTCTCTCTCTCTCTCTCTCTCTCTCTCCTCTCTCTTCTCTCTCTCTCTCTCTGACTCTCCTTCTCTCTTTCTCTCTCTCTCTCCTCGTTCCACTTCACAGCGCCTGTGTTACTGAACCAACATTAACGAAACTTGGCAAACTGCTACGCATGCTTGCGCCCTAGAAAGCGGCCCGTGGTGTCAGATTTAACAATTAATGGCAAACCCATAGATGCTCATTTAGTGACGCTTGTCTCTGCAATGTCCACCCTGGTGACATCGACATTCCACCACAGCCCCGTGCCGCACACCACAGACAGACAGACAGGCAGACGGACAGACAGGCAGACAGGCAGGCAGGCAAAGAATGCGAACCCACGCAGATAGAGAAAGCAAAGGCTCTTAAGCTTCGGTGTTCCTCAGCTTCAGGACAGACAGAACTGCTCTGGAACGGTCCTCTAAGCTCCGCCTCTGTCCAACCTGCCAGTGTCAAAGGCGATGTCGTCATGTCACGCACATTAGAGAGGGGATGGGGTGAGGGGAGAGAGGCAGGGAAAGACGTGAATGGTGAGGGGGTGGGGTGGAAAAGGGGCGTGCTTGAAAGGATAGTGAGAGGGGGTGGGCGGATATGAAAGGGAGTAATGTCAATCGTCTTGGACATCATTTGCGCACTACAAGAAAACACAAGACACTGGGCAGATGGAATAGAACACAGCCAGTCAGCTTACACGCCATTATGGTGATCGCAGCAGGGGTTCATTCACTCGTTCACTTGGCAGGCAGGTAGTCAGGTAGTCATGTCAGGCAGACACGGTAAGCCAGAGAAGACTTCTTCGATTAATTGATAAAGTCATGTCGGTCGAAGACTGTCGCTTCCTGTGACCAATCTTTTTCTTGCTAGTCTTACCCTGGCTTAAAGACTCCAGGGATCATACCAACAGCCAAAGCACTTGAACACTATGGTACGAATGTACCAGCTAGGGATGAGAACATTACGTGTGTGACCGTTTTTTATTACCCCGCCACGTGGGCAGCCGCACTCCGACTTCGGAGGAGTCCCTGTGGCCAATAATCTGGATGACTTGTGCGTTGATTGTCAATCATGGGCCTGTGCGGCAACGAAAAGGTTATCATTTCTTTCCTTCCTCATCAGTCACACAAAAATCGCATGCAATTACAAAAAAACAAAACAAAGGTGGCTTGCCTCTGGCTGCCACGCGCTCTCCGGGTGGGAGCAACCTGAATGTCACAGAGACGCCTCTGTGATTTTAAAATACCCAAAATACCAAATGCCCGACCAGACCAGCTGGTCCTCCATACAGCAGATAGCAAAGAGTGCAGCTGCTATTCCGGATGACTGTTGGGTTCAAATTCAATAAGAATGGAGATGCCTTGGTCAAGGCAAGCTTTCATGATTATAATTCTCACACTTTCAATAGGGCATTTGCCGCGTGCCTGCGACCTTGAATTTCACTGAGTTGAATTTAGAGAGTTAAATTAGAAAGGTCAGCGTAACTCGGGCAGAACGGGTGCGGGCAAATTAGTAGTCTTGTACAGAGAACGAACACTCGTGGCAAATGCCCTATTGCATAGGTATTGTCTATCTCCCCCATTGGGAGAAAAAGTAAATCAGCACATTATTTTCTTGTCTTCTTTTCAGAACACAGAACAAATCGTAAAGTTCAAATTAAGTGATTGAGTTTGTTTCTTAGGTTCACAAACACATACATTCGATACACAAAAAAAGGTTTATTAAAGCAAACTATGTACATATAACAGGAACGTTTAATGGTGTGTTTGTTTTTTCCTTCTTCAATTCTTGTACGTTTATAGTTTCAATTGTAGTCTGATCATTTCAACCTGGGTTGGGTAGTTTTTTTTACCACTTCATTATTAATTTGCATCTTTTCTTTTCCTATTTTCAATTACCGTTTTCAATGTAATCTTGTTTCTTTCGTATGTATTTCATAGTTATGGATATATTTTTTTTCTTCCCGTTGATTTTTTATTGATTCAGTTTCGTCATTCTTTCTCTTTTTAATATATTCTTGTATTTTTTTTACCTCACTTATTGGTTTAAATACATTTTTATTAAGTTCCACAGGACATATACATAAATACATTAACGAAGGAATGTGCAACCAAAAGCTTCGAGCTAATAGCGTGCTAACTATCAACATGAATATTACATATTATGACGACTGTTGAAAAAAATATAAGATATATTAGTAGTCATTTTAATAAATAAATTTAAAATTAAAAAAAAATTAAAAATAGTTAGAAAATAATGAAAAATTAACCAATCTAAGAAATGAACTGATTTGACAAAGTTAATTAGCAATACATTTCCAGAACAATTTCCCAGCTCAAGTCAAATTATTCTAAGCATTAGCAAATTTGATAATGAATAGAGAAGAGAAAAAAGAAGAAAAAAACCCATCAACAACAAAGCCTATGAACAAACAAACAACGAAAAAAACCACCCTCACTTATTCACTCGAAGCAAATCTCTCTCTCTCTCTCTCTCTCTCTCTCTCTCTCTCTCTCTCTCTCTCTCTCTCTCTCTCTCTCTCTCTCTCTCCCTCTCTCTCTCTCTGGGTTTTCTTTGCCCTTATCTGAAAGGAGATTCAATGACTGTGTTGTCATCCGAGTCTGTCTTAGTTGAGTGCACGTCAGCGAAGCGTGTCCTAATTCCCGTGCTAGCCATTAGCGGGCCTTCACAGACTGCTGAGGCCTTTCATGTCATTGACTTTACCCGAGCCCTTTCCACTGCTGCTAAGCTTACACCTGTAGTCTTGGATTGAGACTTGAAAATACAACCCCCAACACCACCACCACCCACACCCACCCCCACCCCCACCCACCCACACCACCACCCTCACTAGCAGTAATGTTTTTCAAACCACACGTTTAAAAAAAATGTATTCTTGTGTTTGGATTTA
>CM065694.1:18463848-18466348 GCA_017654935.2 Phymorhynchus buccinoides
GGGGTAGTAAGTTGATGGTGGGAAGGGGGTAGTGGGTGGGTGGGGGTGGTGTGTTCGATGGCCCCAGTCGGGAGAGAGAGAGAGAGAGAGAGAGAGAGAGAGAGAGAGAGAGAGAGAGAGAGAGAGAGAGAGAGAGAGACGGGAGAAACCGAGAAAGAAAGAAAAGAGAGAAGGTCCTTGATGTCATGAGAGAGAGAGAGAGAGAGAGAGAGAGAGAGAGAGAGAGAGAGAGAGAGAGAGAGAGAGAGAGAGAACAGAGACAGACAGAGAGACAGAGAGAGAGAGAAAGAGACAGAGAGAGAGAGAGAGAGAGAGAGAGAGACAGAGAGAGAGACAGAGAGACAGAGAGAGAGAGAGAGAGAGAGAGAGAGAGAGAGAGAGAGAGAGAGAGAGAGACAGAGAGAGAGAGAGAGAGAGAGAGAGAGAGAGAGAGAGAGAGACAGAGAGAGAGAGAGAGAGAGAGAGAGAGAGAGAGAGAGAGAGAGAGAGAGAGAGAGAGAGAGAGAGAGAGAGAGAGAGAGAGAGAGAGAGACAGAGAGAGAGAGAGAGAGAGAGAGAGAGGGAGAGAGAGGGAGAGAGAGACAAATCAAGGGTAAAAGAAAGAGAAGCACGAGAACCACCAAACGTCACCTGCTCGCTCCCCCTATCTCTCTTCCTCAACCCGAGAGACCCCTGGGTAGTTTTAAACCGAAGAAAATAAATAAAATAGAATGAAGAAGAAGAAAAAACGGAGGGACTTTAAAAGCGTGGGTAGGTGTGGCCTCAACTTTGCCAGCAAACCGGTTGTCAATCACAGCCGAGTCGCGAGGCATGCACGAGTGCCGCGCACGGATTGGCTGGGGAGCGTCAACGGGTGGAGAAGGGGATGGAGATGAGCAAAAAAAGAGAAGGGTAGGGGGACACGCGTGCCCGGCCCTTGCTAAGCAAGAGCCGCGCGTGCAGAGGGGGGCACACGACTGGCACGAGCCGCGACGGAAGCAGTTTAGACTGCCAACAGGCGCGCGAGAAGAAAGAAGTCCCAGGGTCTGGTGCGTTCGCTCGTCCCTCCCCGGTCGCGCCCTTTCGAAAGATAGATTTTAAAGAAGGATTCGGCATCTACAAAAAAAAAAACTACAAAAAAACCCGCCAGCATAGCTTCACGGCATCAGCAACACCTGCCAGCATCCCTACCCGGCCACCACCACCCTACCCCACCCTACCTCACCTGCAAGTCTGCGAGGGAAAGGGGGAGTGGTAGTAGTGCCTGCGTGCTGGCACCAAACCAGAACTACCCTCACCATCATCATCATCATTACCATCCTCTTTCCTGATGACGGCGATGGTCATCCCGTCGTCGCTTTGTACGGCGACGACGACGATGATTGGCAAGACGACGACGACGGCGGTGGTGCCGACGACTACGGTGATGCCGGCTCTGTGCAAGGCCACCACCATCAGCAGCATTCCCGTGCGGGCCATTCCGGTGCCCAACAGCAACAAGCTCATCCTGGCCGGACCTTACATCGTTCTCCGCACCGCTACGGTCGCCGAGCAAGTGCAGGCGCTGCGACAGGAGAAGAAAGTCGCTGCTGCCACCGCCGCTGGTGCTGCTAGTTCTGCTACTACCACCACCACCACCATCACTACTACCGCTTCTAGTGCCAAAGCAACGGTGAAAACCGAGCCTGCTGCCCCGGAACTTCTTCGCTGCAAGAGGAGACCCGACCTGGGAAAGCTCGGTTTCCCGGAAGCTAAGCCCGTGTCCGTGTCCCGGCGGAACGCGCGGGAGCGCAACCGTGTGAAGTTAGTGAATCAAGGGTTCGAGACCCTTCGCGACCACGTGCCTAACGGGAAGAAGAACCGCAAGATGAGCAAAGTGGACACGCTGAAATCGGCGGTGGATTACATTCGCCGACTGCAGGAGATGATCGACGAGCACGACCAACAGATGGAAGTGTCCCACGGAGAAACGAGTGACGGTAATGCCACCATCACCGACAGCAGTTCCCCCGTGAGTGACGCAATGTGTGTGAAAGGTGAAGACTCTCCTAACAATAACAATACCTTAGAGTCGGTTTCTTCCGTGCTGGAGTCGTCGTCGAGTGTTGTGAGTTCTGTGTCCGAAAGTGAGCATATGACGCAAGACAATCTCAACAACAACAACAATAACAACAAATTTGTGAATTTCAACGCAGACAATAATAACAAAGGTGTGGACAGTGAACCCATGGACGTGCACATAACGGATGTTTATCGGCAGGTGAGCACGGCTCAACAAGCCGGTGACGCGTTACAAGTGACCAACAACGACGCGCAAATGAACACCACCACCGCCACGCAGGTGAACACAGCTCAAGAAGTGAACACACCTATGCTGACCAGCCTGAACAACCCTGCCTTCAACTCGGCATCATTGATGTCTGCCCAATCTTCACCTGCCTCATCCTCCTTGTCTCCGCCCCAGACATCCACCACCCTGAACGCCAGCCCTTTACCTCAAACCATCACCCTCATCACCCTT
>CM065694.1:18478848-18486348 GCA_017654935.2 Phymorhynchus buccinoides
CTGTCTGAATTTGCTTTGAGAAAGTTATTTGGATTTGCTTGTATAACAACAACAAAAACAACAGCAGCATCATGCAGATTTCAACCAGGCTAACTACTGCATGCCGTCAAAAGCAGTCCAGGTCATTCTGATCAGGCTGAAAACTGTATTGGGGCATTGTAGTCTACGTGCCTACGTGATCCGTATTTATCTGCTGCAAGGTCAGGATTTGTGAGGCCGAGGTATTACGAACACATGTCACATAGTACGGCATTGCCGACTCCATGCTGTTCTCCAGGCATCCACTGTGACCAGACTGAGGAACAATCTCTGCAGCCGCCTCGAGGACCCACTTCTGACGACTGTTGGCATCTCTATTTCAGTAGTGATCGGCGACGACGTAGAAGAAGAAATGTGTGGAACGAAAGAAAGTTTGGGAACGTTCAGTTGGTTGATGTACCAAGGAAAGAGAAGGCAATGCGAAATTTGCAGAGAAGGGAGGGGAGAGAGGTTGATGGAGAAGGGAGAGAGATAAGAGAGGAGAGAGGAGAGAGAAGGGAGAGAGAGAGGAGAGAAGAGAAGGAGGAGTGGAGAGAGTGGGAGGGATAGGAGAGACATAGAGAGAGGAGAGAGAGACAGAGAGAGAGGAGAGAGAGAGAGAGAGAAGAGAGAGAGAGGAGAGAGAGATTAGAGAGAGAGATGTGAAGAGAGAAGAGTGAGAGAGAGAAGAGAGATGTCTGAGAGAGAGAGAGAGATAGAGACGAGAGAGGAGAGAGAGAGAGGATGAGAGAGAGAAGAGAGAGAGAGAGAGAGAGAGAGAGAGAGAGAGAGAGAGAGAGAGAGAGAGAGAGAGAGAGAGAGAGAGGAGGGGGAGGGGGAGCGAGAAATAGAGAGAGAGCGAGCTAGAGAGAGAGAGAGACCGGAGAGAGGAAGAGAGGCGAGCGATCTGAGAGAGAGATGAGAGAGCGAGAGAGAGAGATTAAGAAGTGATCGAGAGAGAGCGAGAGGAGAGAGAAGAGAGAGAAGAGGGAGAGAGAGAGGAGAGAAGAGAGAGAGAGATAGAGAGAGAGAGAGAGGGATATATCTCAGAGAAGAGAAAACAAAAACAGGATTGGATTGGCTGCTGATTTGTCTTTTGCTTTGTTTCGTTTAAGGGAGACAAAGAAATGAAACACCCCCAATATACGATTTTTTCGGGGGGGGGGGGGGAAATAGGGGAGAGCACTTCGTGAAAATTAGAGTTGTTTACCTCCGTTTACTCGGTCAAATACCATAGCAAACAATGCAACAATGGCGTCGAAGCTTGAAACCCGCAGGATGCCAGTCAGCGACTTGCAAACATTTTTTTTTAGAAAACATTAGGGGTGGCCAGTGGCCACAAACTGATAAACTTGCAAAAAGTGTGACGTAAAAATATAAATAAATATGACATCAATTTTAGAATGACGCACGGAGTTTCTAATAAGGTGTTCTAAGTGCTGTATGTCTGCTCAAACGCACGAGGCGAGAGCTGGGGATCTACCTGATGGTAGAATAACTTCCCCTTGTTTGACCGATTGAATTAGGCAAGATCACTCCCACACACAATTCCTATTGGCGATAGTGCGTCTCTTACGATCTGAAACTTCAGCAAAGTTCCGAAAAGTCACAATAATTGTTTAGCATTGATTGCAGTCGCTTGAATGACATCCCTTCTCACCCATTCTCGCTTGTTGTTACATGATCACGTCGGGCACGCGACAAAAGCATGGCTACTAGAATTAGCAGACGACATCATTCAAGCCGGGTAACTCAAGAAGTAAAGGGCGGCGTACTGGCGGCAAGCCATCTTGGATAGGACGACTCTTGTTCGGTCAGTTCGTTCGACCGGTTTGGTGGTGATGGTTCGACGACTTTGCGCAGGTGAACGAAAAGTTTTTAGTGCGAAGCAATTTTCGTATCAGTTGGCACGGGTGAAGAGGGTAGGCGGCAAGGTGAAGGGGTGCTTTCCCCTTTGATGCACGTGGCATTAAGCTTACCATTGTTCATCCACCCTCACCCCTTAAACTGTAATGTCCTCCCTACCCCCCTCTACCCCAATCCTTCCCGGCCTTCCGCCCACATGAAAAACTGTTAGTTTCTTTTTATAAAGGTACGTTTAATTGTGTTTCCTTGCATTTGATTTCACTGTCCAGTGTTGCTCCTGTTTCTCGGGTACGGAACATTCCTCTAGGGTCAACTAGAATCGTTGAGTGTTGGCTGCTTAACCCTTTCACCGCCAATGTCGCATTTTAGCAAGCACCACAATGGTTCAACCACCCCATGTCAAGTAAAAGGCCTCAAACCAGGGTCTGTTATCCAAAGAGCCTATTTTCATAATTTGGGAGCTAAGGATAGACCTTACTTTAAATATGTCACAGAGGAACCCCCACTATTGCAGACACATTTTTTTCTCCACCCAGGTAAGTTTAATGGATATTATTGGCTGAAAAATGGCTGGCCGCGAAAGGGTTAATACAGTGATGTCCCGAGGCCCCGGTCATAGGGCATTGGCCATTGACCTATTCAGATTGAATATGTCCTATTGTGTTCTCCCCTGATAGGACAAATGTCTGATTACATTTTAAACACTGGCACACTTTGTCCTTTTGATGACCTTCAAAGGAGCCAGGACATTGTCCTGTTGATTTCTCCACTCGTCTCAGGACAGTTTGTCCTACTATCACTTTTCGATCCTCAGTGCATCACTGTTGGCATCTCATTGAGTCTGTTTGTTAGTCCTCGCACATGAGACAGGGCGGGGTGGGGGGGGGGGGGGTGTATAGATTTTTGGTTGTTGTCGTGGGGCTTTAGGTCCTACTGTGTATCTGGGGACCAGCGCCAAAAAGGTTAACAGTGTTGCCACAAGAGTTATTGAAACATGAGGCATGAATGGGAGAGAGGAAAAGAGAGAGAGAGAGAGAGAGAGACAGGGAGAGAGAGAGAGAGAGATCGATCGGGGAGAGAGGAGAGAGAGAGAGAGGAGAGAGAGAGAGGAGAGAGCGGAGAGAGAGAGAGAGAGAGAAGAGAGATAGGAGAGAGAGAGAGAGATTAGGGCTTATGATTAATCCGCTCTCCGATAAAATTATATGAATCACACGAAATATTAATCAAACAAGTCGCATTCGCGTCCTGCTTCCAAACGGAGCCGCCTTCCCAGCACCCAAGGCAATGCGGTCACCCTGGGAACCAGGAAAAAAATGGGGGTGAAGGAGGGAGTGGTAATTGAGAAGCCGGGAGACTGTAATGGGTAGGGAGATGGGGTCGTCGGGGGGGTGGGGTAGGATAGAATGGGGGGGGGGGGGTTGTTGGCCATCTGTCGAGGTCCCCCGGGGTGGGTGGTGTCGCGTGTTCCTCCTCACTCTCCATCTGCCCCTCTGTGCGTGCACTGACATGATTAGACCCTGGCTTTTCACTTTTTCCTGTCTCCACCACCATTGGTCGTCGTCCGTCTCTCTCTCCACTCTGGCGGGGGGGGGGGGGGGAGGGGGAGTGGGGAGGGGAGGACCCCGCAACCCAGCATTGTGCTCTGCTGTTTTTTTTAGGAATTCAGTTGATTTTGCTGGCCAGTCAGCTCGCAGAAATGATGACATACATCTAATTTGGTCAAGAGAGGGTTTACTGTTAATGAAAATTAAATTAACAGCGATATTGTAAAGGATTGCTAATTGGTACCACATGATCAGCCAATTATGTGCGGATAAAAAAAAAAGTGACTCGAAGTTGTCCATTTGTCATTGTTTTCAATGTAGCGCTTTCTGCCAGCAGATGATGAAATGAAGCATGGATGGGAGGTTTTTGAGAGGATGGGGTTTGCCCGTAGCTTCGTTTCAGTTAACTTTTGTTGCTTCGGAGGCGTTTAGATCCTATCTTATTCAATTAACATGCCATATATTTATCCATATAATATATTCAGACATTTCTACCACCAGACAGGTGCGACAAAAGGCAAGGTGCACCCTGTACAGTATAATGATTTCGGTAAGACTGCTTTCATTAGTATCTGCCATCTCCACCTGCATCTCCGAAACATGCTCTCTCTCTCTCTCTCTCTCTCTCTCTCTCTCTCTCTTGATCTCTCTTTCTCTCTCCCTCTCTCTCTCTCGCCTCTCTCTCTCTCTCTCTCTCTCTCTCTCTCTCCTCTCTCTCTCTCTCCTCTCTCTCTCTCTCTCTCTCTCTCTCTCTCTCTCTCTCTCTCTCTCTCTCTCTCTCTCTCTCTCTCTCTCTCTCTCTCTCGTCTCTCTGTCTCTGTGTGTTTATGTGCATGCTGTTTGTAATATCTATTACTGATGATAATTTTGAATGATTTATTTTTCACCCCTTGTCTCCCCTCCCAAATATTGTATTGTGGCCCAAGGCCAATGTACAATTACACTTTTCGAGTTCTCTCTGTCTCTCTGTCTCTCTCTTCTCTCTCCTCTCTCTCTCTCTCTCTCTCTCTCACTGGCTCTCTCTCCTCTTTCTCTACTCTCTATCTCTCCTCTCTCTCTCTCTCTCATGCTCTATTACTGGTGATAATTTTGAATGATTTATTTTTTCACTCTCTCCCAAGGCCAATCTCAATTACACTTTTAGAGTTCTCTCTCTCTCTCTGTCTCCCTCTCCTCTCTCTCTCCTCTCTCTCTCTCTCTCCTCTCTCTCTCTCTCTCTCTCTCTCTCTCTCTCCTCTCTCTCTCTCTCTCTCTCTCTCTCTCGTCTCTCTCTCTCTCTTTCTCTCTCTCTCCTCTCTCTCTCTCTCTCTCTCTCTCCTCTCTCTCTCTCTCTCTCGTCTCTCTCTCTCTATACTCTCCAACATATCTATAGATAGGGAAAGCTTTCTTTGCAACATACGTTTTTAGGCTTCTTTGTTTTTCTTTCTATCTTCTGTTTGTTTATCATGTTTGTTTGTTTGTTTGTTTGTTTGTGGCAGTCAGATTTTGGAGGCTGGTTGACCGTACTGGTAACGTGGGTTGGTTTTGGGATCTATCGGTAATAGAAGAGGGTAATAGTCGAAGGGTAGGTAGGTCCGTCGTGAGTGGGCCGAGTTTGCTTTCGTGACTGTCTTGCGTGAATTAGTTTGCGTGAAGCAGACGGTGAGATGTGACGCCCGATTACCTCCCTTGGACAGGGGGCAGTGCCTTGCTGCCCCCCCACACACACACCCACACACCACACACACACTAACCCGCATCCAACTCTCCTTCTCTTTCTCTCTCTCTCTCTCTCTCTCTCTCTCTCTCTCTCTCTCTCTCTCTCTCTCTCTCTCACACACACACACACACACTCTCTCTCTCTCTCAGACACACACACACACACACACTCTCTCTCTCTCTCCTCTCTCTCTCTCTCTCTCTCACTCTCTCTCTCTTCCTCTCTCTCTTTCACACACTCTCTCTCTCTCTCTCTCCTCTCTCTCTCTCTCTCGCTCTCTCTCTCTCTCTTTATTATCAAGGGACAGATTGTAAGAATAGGCATCGCCTAAAATCTATATCCTTGTTAAATAATGTTTTTTCAGTGTTTTTCAATGCTCTCTCTCTCTCTCTCTCTCTCTCTTCTCTCTCTCTCTCTCCCTCTCTCTCTCTCTCTCTCTCTCTCTCTCTCTCTCTCTCTCATCACTCTCTCATACCTTCGTATCTCCGTATTTCAAGGACAGAGATTGTATTAAGAATAGTAGACTTTCGCCTAAAATCTTCATCCTTGGAAAAAAACGTTTTTCGCTGTCCTCCATTGTTCAGTGCTCTCTCTCTCTCTCTCTCATCCTCTCTCTCTCTCCTCTCTCTCTCTCCTCTCTCTATCTCCCTCCTCTCTCCTCATCTCGGTTGCTCTCTCTCCTCTCACTCTCTCTCTCTCTCCCCTTCCTTCCCCCCCCCCTACCGCTCTACCTCTCTCCCCCTCCCCTGTCTGATGGACATAGCCTCTGTCAGGTGTGCTCACTGACCCTGCCTGGACTTTTACGCCTTCCTGACCTCCTTGACTATTTTTTTCTTCTGTTTCAATCTTCCTTCTTTCTTTTTTTTAAGAAGGGGGGGGAGGGTAGGAGATTGGGGGGGGGGGGTTAGGTGAGGGGGGGGGGAGTAGGTGGTCGGTTAATTGAGCTTGTTTGGTGGCAGAAGGGGGGTCTTTTTGGCTGAGGGGGGCGGCTGAAGTTCCGTTAGGCCTCCCTCCGTCGCGCCGTGGCTCTACCCTTTGAAATGTTCGCTCTCTCTGTTTCTGTCTCTCTTTCTGTCTCTGTCTCTCTCTCTCTCTCTCTCTCTCTCTCTCTCTCTCTCTCTCTCTCTCTCTCTCTCTCTCCTTCTCTCTCTCTCTCTCTCTCTCCTCTCTCTCTCTCTCTCTCTCCCTCTCTCTCTCTCTCTCTCTCTCTCTTCTCCTCTTTCTCTCTCTCTCTCTCTCTCTCTCTCATTCATTCACACACATACAAAGAGAGAGTGAAAAAGAGACTTTCTCTCTTTTCGGACTCCCATCTTTTAACTTTGACCAAATTTTTTTTTTAATGAGCTGTGTATTAGTCGTTTATGGGATTGTGGGTTTTGTTTTCCTTTAGATTCTTCCTTCTTTCATTTCGTGTGTTTAATTTCAATCTGGATGATAGAAATGGAATGCGTTCATATTGGTTTGTGTTAAGCACCATCTTTTGATGCAGCAGCTTTTTTCTGTTGTTTTTGTGCTTCAAATAGTTTGTTTTGTTGTTGTTGTTGTTGTTGTGGTTGTTTTGTCAACGATGCATCCACAACTCTGTTATTGCACATACGCAGCCACAGTGTCATCTTCATTCCATCTATGGAGTCTATTGGCCATTGCAACTAGGGTTATTAACGCCCTTGACGGCAAGAGTTAAACCCTTGTTGGCCAGTATCCAAACGGGCATTCACTCTTGCGAAAGGCAGCCATTCAGTGGTCTCAAATAGTGTTATTGGCGTGAGTTATGCTCTTGTTTGGCACGTACTCAAGCATCTTACCCCCACCCACCAAGGGCATTCACTCTTGCAAAAGGCGGTCGTTGCAATGGCCAATGGGCCACCTGCGTGCGCATCTCGACCCTTCCAACGGAAGTGTCGCCATCTTAGTCCTTATTTGTGTGTAAACAGCATCGATCTGGCATTTTTCAAACAAAGTTACTGACTAAGATGGCGGTCTCCCATAATATGGCGTGCTCCTTCTGGCCGGATATGACGACACGTGGGTACAAGCCATACCCCATAGTCTTGTGTTTACCCTCCATATACTACTTGATTTCTACACCATTTTAGCCGGGAGGTTCAATCCCAAGGGATGTGAACAAACGGGGGAACATACAGTTCAACACTTCCCACTGCCCACGTGTCCACCTCAGAACAGACTAACCCCCTACCCCCACCCTCTCTCTCTCTCTCTCTCTCTCTCCTACAACTCCCTTCTACCTTTCTTGACACAGCATCCCTCCAACCTTCCACCCCCCTCCATCCATTCCTCCCTCCCCGACCCATAGTCACCATCGCAAGCCATTTTTATTAGTACTCCCCCAAACACAGTAAAAGAGGGATGCCA
>CM065694.1:18496348-18503848 GCA_017654935.2 Phymorhynchus buccinoides
GTGATGGTATATACCGTACCGTGTTAATGTTATCGAAGGAAAAGACAAATGTTGTTATATTCAACTAAAATTTCTTATGAGAGTGGGTGGGTTTTTTTAACTGTCATGAAAACGACAAGATGAAAAATGCAAAAAGAAAGGGGTGGGGATATGGAGGGGATGGGCTAAAAAAAAAAGGCTGAGGGGGGAGGGGGTGGGGGTAAATGGCTTAAGGACACACTGACCCACCACGATTAAAGACCCACCACGTCTTGTGTCACATTCCCTCTTATGCTTGGAAGGTTTCTTAAGATTCCTTACCAGCTATAAGAGGGAAAACACGTGAAAAACCATGTTATGACACGTTTGGGTTTTTTTCTGGGTAGCTGTGACCCACATACAAATGCACCCAACTTCAAATTGAGGCTGCTCTTTAGAATGACGTTTCATTTTGAATTTGGGGGCATTTTTATGGGAGTCAACCCTGGTCAAAACATTATTTCTTACCAGCTCTAAGAGGGAAAACACGTGAAACCCGTGATTTTGACACGTGATCTGGTGGATCTTTGAGGTGTTTTTTGATGCGACAGTCAAAATTATCCCCCTTTTCCTTTTATACTTTTTTCACCATTTCTTCCCATTCTTCTGATTAGATGAATGATACTGCCATGTGATAGTTAACTGACCTATTGTTTTGTTTTGTTCGTTTTCCCATTCTCTGCTTTCTTTCTCTCAAAGTACTGTTGCCATCACCTCTTCCCTACCCCTTCCTCCCTCCCACCCACTCCTTGTGTGTGTGTGTGTGTGTTTGTTTTCCCAATCAAGAGATCGAACCTAGATGTGATGTTATTGTCTTTCTGGTCACTAGACCGTTTGTTACTCGTATCCTCTCTCTCTCTTCTCAGTCTCTCTCACATCGTTTGACTACTCTTTCTCTTCTCTCTCTCTCTCTCTCTCTCTCTCTCTCTCTCTCTCTCTCTCTCTCTCTCTCTCTCTCTCTCTCTCTCTCTCTATCTCTCTCTCTCTCTCTCTCTCTCTCTCTCTCTCTCTCTCTCTCTCTCTCTCTCTCTCTCTCTCTCTCTCTCTCTCTCTCTCAAGGACAGATTGGAAGACTAGGCGTTGCCTAAAATCTTTGAAAAATATAGTTCAAGTTTTCAAGTTTTCTCTCTCTCTCGCTCGCTCTCTCTCTCGTCTCCTCTCTCTCTCTCTCTCTCTCTCTCTCTCTCTCTCTCTCTCTCTCTCTCTCTCTCTCTCTCTCTCTCCTTCTCTCTCTCCTCTCTCTCTCTCTCTCTCTCTCTTCAGCATGTATATAGGCCTATGTTTTTGTTTGTAACTGTGCTTCTATGTGTGAACGAGCGTCTACTTGTCACTTTTCTGCATTGCGACCCAGGTATCCTCGCCTATTGGCCACTGCAACTAGGGTTATTAACGCCCTTGGCGGCAAGAGTTAAGCCCTTGTTGGTCAGTATCCAAAAGGGCATTCACTCTTGCAAAAGGCAGCCCTTCAGTGGCCTCAAGTAGGGTTATTGGCGAGAGGTATGCCCTTGTTTGCTCAGTACTCAAGCATCTTCCCCTACCCACCAAGAGCATTGAATATTTCAAAAGGCGGTCGTTGCAGTGGTCACCAAAGATACTTAGCTCGGGCAAGCAGAAGCTAAGTGTATTTGCCTCTATCCAACTCTTTCCGTCTGATCTTTGAAAAAAGGTTGTTTGCGTTGACAGACCATTAATATCACAGGTAGCACGAAGCATGGCTAAGCATCGGCTCAAATGCAGAAATCAAATCAATGTCTGCCAGAGTAACAAGGCAATGAGCTAGTAGTATGGCAAATGCTATTCCATGTTTCTGACACATGGGCACAACTAACGTTCTATGTGCAGAGGCGGATCTGAGGGGGGGGGGGGGCAGAGTTTCCTGACCCCCCTCTGCCCCAAGCATGTGCTTTATACAAGGGTAAAAAGTAAGACAATTGCTCAATTTTTGCTTTAATAATAACTCAATTGCACAATGTTCCGGGCGATACGCCCCCTGGGCCCCCACAAGCCCACTACACCTTAACCCAGGAGCCTATGCAGCTCCCTGGACTCCCCACGGGAAACCCCCCTTACGAATGATCTGGTCCGCCCCGGATGTGCATGGTATTGTAAAGAAATTAACAAACAATATGGACATTGTTTTGTGTGTTGAGATACCAGTCAAATAATATGTGTGAAAGGCCAACAAATCTATATATATATTTTTTTAAGGAGTAAATAAATGGGTTAAAAGGAGAACGTGATTATGTTGGACCAATAATTACACCTGCTCGTGCGAAGTGGTTAAGCATTGCAGTGTATTCGTTTTTATATTGTTTATTTTTTGTATATGTGTTGCCTTATACAGTTGGATTTTAATGTTAACTTGGTTTGTGACAAACTCCTTGAAATGGTCAACTTAGGACGATTATTTGACCGACAGGGGGGCAATCAAACCAGTAGGGGCTTAGCGCGTGATATTCTTAGTTGGGCGTAGTGTGTGTGTGTGTGAGAGAGAGAGAGAGAGAGAGAGAGAGAGAGAGAGAGAGAGAGGGGGGGGACTTATCTCCCTCTCTCTCTCTCTCTCTCTCTCTCTCTCTCTCTCTCTCTCTCTCTCTCTCTATGCCCAACTAAGAATATCACGCGCTAAGCCCCTACTGGTTTGATTGCCCCCTGGCGGTCAAATCATCGTCCTAAGTTGCTCATTGTGTAGCTCAGAATGCCTGCGAATAGCAACAGATAGTAAACAATGCATATCAATATTACCATAATCGATAATAATAATAATAATAATAATAATAATATTCTAATTTATGATTTGAGCTTCACTGCCAAACATTGTTTGTCTTATAATAAGTTATGCGCGCATCATTTTGGTTACATTGTTTCTTTTTTGCCATGTATTTAGTTCGCCTCGATGGTGTGTTGTAAAGTATTTAACTATCTTTTTGGCTATGTATTTAATTTATATAATACCACCGCTTGTGTTCAGAACCCCCATTTGTTTGGTGCGTTTGGTTGTTGGTTTCAGCCACGTCACTTTGCGCAATTTGGGAACGTTTGTATACTATTTGTTTTGAAATTTTCGTTGACTGATATATATATATATACATGTATTGAGTTTGTACAAAGCAAAAAAGTCATGGATTTTTGTTTGGTAGTATCGTTACTATGTTGTTTTTCGTTGTTGCTTTGAGTTTATTAACTGGGCCTGTATTCACGTTGAGATAGCATGAGACTTAGCATGATGCTAACTTAGAAGCTCTTCCAATGTCCTGTAGGATTTAATAGGACTTTTGGAAGAGCTTCTAAGTTAGCATCATGCTAAGTCTCATGCTATCTCAACGTGAATACAGGCCCTGGACTCCTACCAATCCTTTGTTTTGAAGTCAACGTGCTTAAAGCTGATAGAATGATGATGCTAAAGAACATTGTTGGCCGATCACTGTTTGGTCCTTTGTCATTTTAAACTATTATTTTGATTGTTGATTTAAAAAAACATTTTTTACCTTGTGTGTTCAGGCTTACAGTTCCATACTTGTGTTTTTTTAGGTATCCTTGATTAGTTCAAAAGTGTGTGTGTGTGTGTGTGTGTGTGTGCGTGTGCGTGCGCGACTCAGTATATGTGTGTGTGTGTGTGTGTGTGTGTGTATGTGTGCGTGCGTGCGTGCGTGCGTGTGTATGTGTGTGTTTCTCTCAACAGATAGGATAGCTGAACTGTATGCAACTTTGTTTCTAGTCTTGGTAGAGGTATATATTTTTTGGTTTCGGGAATACAGAAAAAAAGTCAGATGTTTATGACGGCAGCTAAACCTAGGCATTGCAGAATCTCATATAAAACTATATTTTGGGGGGGGTCTTACTTTATACACTCTCTCTCTCCCTCCCCTCTCTCTCTCTCTCTCTCTCCTCTCTCTCTCTCTCTCTCTCTCTCTCTCTCTCTCTCTCTCTCTCTCTCTCTCTCTCTCTCTCTCTCTCTCTCTCTCTCTCTCTCTCTCTCTCTCTCTCCCTCCCTGTGTGTGTGTGTGTGTGTGCGTGCGCGTGCGTGTGTGATTGCGTATAAAAAAGGTAACTGAATGTTTGAATACATTTTATACACTTTGCTCCCTATATTTGCTGCCCTGTTTTATAATATAATTATACTGGCTTTTATACGCTTTATACGCACATGTTCCTTTACTTATAAAATTTTTCTTTATATATGTAAACCACAATTGTGTTCAGAGTATTTTTCAAATCGGATAATTCTTACATCTATGTGTTCAGTATACAAATAAATATGAAATGATTCATATCTTTTTAGAATTTTTTTTATGTTATTCGTTGAGCTCAACACGGAACCACAACGACATTCATTTTGAGAGAGAGAGAGAGAGAGAGAGAGAGAGAGAGAGAGAGAGAGAGAGAGAGAGAGAGAGAGAGAGAGAGAGAGAGAGAGAGAGAGAGAGAGAGAGAGAGAGAGAGAGAGAGAGTGAGTTTGTGGTCTACGGGAAGTAATCTCCTGTATTGCTACATTTTTCACCTTCAAATGAAATAGTCTCCCTTTGCTGCCAGCACAAGGACTCTATTTTACCACACACCGAGAGAGAGAGAGAGAGGTAGAATATTAATCCAAGTTGAGTTGTTTCATTTCATATCTGTCGCAGTATTTCTTCTGTTTTGGTATGACAACTCTTGTCTTCTTTCTTTTTTTCCCCGTTGCATATTATTATATCAGTCAGTTCTAATAGTAGTTTACAGTGAATGCTTGCGGCAATCTGCTCGCACCCTCAATTCCAGGAGGGCTGCAAATCAATGTAGCAGTCAAATGAACTGTCAAACTATCAAGTATCGTGCATTCCTATGTCTTTGTTGGACAAAGTTGTAGCCGCCAAAATGTGTCTTGACTAATTTTTTTTTAAAAAGACGTTATTACCTGAGTACCTAAACTGTTTGAAAAGTGATATGTTTTACTCTTGATCAACATTCCACTTTGTTTATCTTTTATATAATAAATAAAAAGCACTCGTTTTACAACCGATCTACATTCCATTTTATTGAACGCCTCTCTCTCTCTCTCTCTCTCTCTCTCTCTCTCTCTCTCTCTCTCTCTCTCTCTCTCTCTCTCTCTCTCTCTCTCTCTCTCTCTCTCTCTCTCTCTCTCTCTCTCTCTCTCTCTCTCTCTCTCTCTCTCTGGACTATAAGCAATGTAAATATATATATATATATCTGTCTCTGTCTGTCTCTCTCTCTCTCTCTCTCTCTCTCTCTCTCTCTCTCTCTCTCTCTCTCTCTCTCTCTCTCTCTCTCTCTCTCTCTCTCTCTCTCTCTCTCTCTCTCTCTCTCTGGACTATAAGCAATGTAAATATATATATATATATCTGTCTCTGTCTGTCTCTCTCTCTCTCTCTCTCTCTCTCTCTCTCTCTCTCTCTCTCTCTCTCTCTCTCTCTCTCTCTCTCTCTCTCTCTCGTGTGCTTGTGCATATGTTGGAGTGTGCGCGCGCGCTCGCGCGTGATTGTGTCCAGAGGGAATGTTTAGCATTTGAAGGAGAAGGAGTGGGGGATTGAAGTGAATGGGATGTTGGGGCTCTGTATGATTAGTCACAAGTTTCTTATCTATTAATTCCCGACGCGA
Source organism: Phymorhynchus buccinoides (assembly GCA_017654935.2). Taxonomy (NCBI): domain Eukaryota; kingdom Metazoa; phylum Mollusca; class Gastropoda; order Neogastropoda; family Raphitomidae; genus Phymorhynchus; species Phymorhynchus buccinoides. The sequence goes on from CM065694.1 coordinate 18,501,959, forward strand.
AATAGCATGGTCACTTTTAGTGTGACTTGTTTACACACAGTATGTTTGTTGTATGTTTACACACAGTGTGTTTGTTGTATGTTTACACACAGTTTGCTACAAGTTTCTAAAAAAAACAAATGTGTTGCAGTAGACACGTTTACTACTTATCATAGATATATTATACACGCCATTCAGTGTTCAACGATGATGTTTTAATATCAAATTTTACACACATCTTTGATATATTGCTATATTACTAATGCTAGTATTACATTGTTATTGTCTGGCAGCAAAATGTTTTGCTAACCTCAGTCAAAATATTCCTGTTTGGGTATGTTTTGGGGTGGTTGGGTTTTTGTTTCTTTGGGTTTTTTTGTTGTTGTTTTGTTTGGGGTTTTTTACTTTGAAAATGTGTTCCTCAACCTTTTTATCACGCAGCAATATTGTTGCACGGGGGGGGGGGGGGGGGGGGGGGGGGGGGTTGGAATAACAATTTATAATATACATTTTTTAATCACACATTTTTCATGTTTATATCTCAAAGGTCTAAATCAACGCGTGTTTAAGTAGATCATATGAAAAGGAAAAAACAATTGAAAGAGCCCACTTCTGTTGAATCAACCCTTTTTGTCGACCTTTTTCAAACAACTTTAGTTCGAACCTAGCCACTTCTCTCGACGACACTTTTTCAAATCTACTTATGTCGTTCTTTGCCGGGGGCAAAGTCCCCACTTTTGACGCCTGTTAAGTCCTCTCGCGCACGTTTTGCCCTTATGTGCACATTAGTCAAAATGACCCTGTTTCTGTTTGTTTTTAAATATGTATTGCAAGTATTTATTTCATTACTCGCCATGTTGCATTACCACACAAAATTTGAAAGCCATTCTACCCACTGGTTCATGAGATACAGCTCGGGCATGAAATATATAGCACAAAGAAGGAAATTTCGGTTTTGTGAGTCTTCCTTGGCGGAGGTTTGCACTGGTGGTTCAAAATTCAGGATCTGAATAGGTTGTGACATGCTGATCAAGAATATATATGGCTATTGGAGACCCAAGGCTTATTGTAGATCATGGTATCCGCGAGAGGACAAAAATGTTCGCGAAAGGACTTAACAGACGCCCGTTCGACAAACGTGGTTGAAAAAGGGTCGACAAAAATAGTTGATCGACAAGAGTGGTTGATTCGACAAAACTGGACTCCACAAACGGACATATCAATCAGCAATTAGCCTAAAATCTTTGCACAAAGTATATAGTCTTGTTAGCAACACTAATTTAGAAACATGCTTTGTACAGATTTGTTATCAGTTGTTGTAGTTCTGACTATTAGTATAGCCGGAGGCTCACTTACTGTAGGTTATGGTGACATCTTTCATACTGTTTTGTTTTCCTTGTTTTGATACTACCACTATTATTATTATTATTATTACTATTATTGAGTGAATAAAGAAAAAGAGAAAGGATCAACTTTGTGTCAGTGCCTATTTTGTGCAAGACCTCCATTTCTTACTCGTAACAATAATATCTCTCTCTCTCTCTCTCTCTCTCTCTCTCTCTCTCTCTCTCTCTCTCTCTCTCTCTCTCTCTCTCTCTCTCTCTCTCTCTCTCTCTCTCTCTCTCTCTCTCTCCATCTTCTCCCTCTCCATGTCAATGTTTTACACATAATACAGTATGCGACTCATTATTTGACACTAGTAGTGACTGAAAAGGGAACTGGCACCAAAAATTGAAAACATAAGCAACGAAGCTAAAATTGTGTAGGTGGGTGGGTGGGTATGGGTTTTTTTGTATGAACCTTTCTGGGCATGATGTTATCACTTGCAAAGCAAGAAATGGACTTTTCAAAATCTGCATGGGTTTAGCACTGCATTGTCCCCAACAACGGAGTGGCTGCCCACGTGGTGGG
>CM065694.1:18508848-18537708 GCA_017654935.2 Phymorhynchus buccinoides
TCATGAGATAATTGGGGTGGGCTTCTTACCCGCCCATGCGCTTTTTACCCCGTCTTCCCCTACATCGAGATATCTAAGGTGAGCCCCGGGTGTTGTGGAGTTTTGATCTAATCAATTTTACTTGTAGGTTATGCCCCTAGCATGCACAATGAAAAGCGTCGTAGACAACAGTGCAGTCGTACAAATTATCCTAAAAATCGATTAATGAACAAACGAAAATTATTCAAGCAGTAAATAGGATTTTAAAATCTCTTCTGTTGACTTGTTTTCATTTTAGTAAACGCCGCTGAACTGTGCTGAAAATCCGCAGTCTATATAAAGATGGTGGGACGATCCTGGAGGTACTGTAATACCAGGAAAGTCCTGAGTTTTTAAACAATAAAGATAAATATTCATATAGTGATATACTCAATATATATTTTTGTTACTAAACTTTTTAGCCTACGTTCATTTAGCCAGAAAAGTTAGACTAACAGCAATTGCTTCCCTTAGATAACTCTTCTGTAGAAAAGAGGGGAAACAGTCTACAATGGGGTGGTCCCACTCAAGACTGGGGAATGAATGAGGTCACCCCGGCTCACTACACCGTGAAAAAGCAGACTTTGAACACCACTTAGGAAGAGTCGAGTGTTTGTTTATCAATGAATTGTCTGAGTAATACCTAGAGCCTGCCTCTGATAACTCAAGAGTGCTCACAGTGTCACACTTTTCTTGGATTTATCTTGGACATGGATGCGTTGATTCGCAAAGTGAAGAAAGCACCTGGGTCACCGAAGACCGATGCTAGCAGTGGCAGAGCAGTTCGACACGAGAGTAAGTTTGACTTCGTGTTTTGATAGTTTGTAAATAGATTTTCTACTGATTTATTTTAGAATAAAATTAAATGCGTTCGGTTTTTATTAGTGTAACTTCTAGAATTAAAATTAGATCAAGCCCTCCTAGTCCAACACACGCACGATTGCAACCAAATAGGAAGCCCCGAGTGGGCGTGCCACAAATTCCATTCTCTGCAGTCTGGAAGTAGTTTGGCTCTTGCTCAATTGACTGCGTCTGCTTTTAGTTAGAGCATCTGGGTGTTATTGAATTGGCATCACATGACTTATAAGAATTCTAACTTGAACTTGAAGAAAGTCTTTGGGCATGGGGCAGGATGAACATCCCCAATAGAAGAAGAAAAAGAAGAAGAAGTCTTGCTATTTTAAATGTTGGTATTTCTTTTTTTAGATCTAGTAGACCGTCTGAAACGGTAACTACTACTGTACTATAGTTAGCTAACTAGTGGTACTAGTAGCATTTTCAGTGAAACTGAAAGTATATATTCACATGTGTGCACACACACACACACACACACACACACACACACAGACACACACACACACACACACACACACACACACACACACACACACACAGAGTGACACACACATCTCCACACCACTACCAGTACCATTCCTCACACCTCCGATTCAGGATATATTACAAAACAATGAAACAGACTGCAACGTCACTGGAACATACAACAAACAAACAACTACACGACAAGCGCAAAGTGACATTATTTTATTCACAAGAGACAAAACAAAACTACTGGATATTTCGGCGAATGCGCCTTTATCAACATAGACAAACAATTAAACTAGGATATATTACAGAAAAATCATGGATACTCAGTCGTTGCCAATGACTTGGGACCTTTATATTGACTCTTTCCTTGATGTTCACACACACACACACACACACACACACACACACACACACACACACACACACCTCCACACACACACACACACCTCACACACACACACACACACACACACACACACACACACACACACACACACACACACACATGAATGAAAAATGTTGTTTTACGTCCTCTCGGTCTGGATCAGACACATATATGGGACATTTGTAGATACAAAGATGGTGGGAACAATACCCGGAGGCAGTGCAACACCAGTAAAGTCCCGATTTTTTAACAATGCAGATAGGTGTAGCGGTAACCACGCCTCGGTTAAACCTCATTGGCTATGGTACCGCCCCGTATTAATTAATAAAAAACACACACACACACATATGAACTCACTCTACAGTCTACTACTTGTGGCGGTGCCATAGCCGATGAGGTTTAACCGAGGCTTGGTCACCGCTCAGCTATCTGTATTATTTTTTTTAAATCGGGACTTTACTGGTTTTGTACTGCCTCCGGGCATTGCCTCCAGTATTGTTCCAACCATATTTGTATTACAAATGTCCCATATGTGTCTGATTCAGACCAAGAGGACGTAAAACTCCATTTTCTCTCTATCTCACACACACACATACACACAAACTTAAGTTGTTGTTATTGTTCTCTATTGTAAATAATACAAATTTGTTTTTTTACTTAAGATTTGATTGTTTGGTTTTAAATAACTACAAAACCACTTTAAACTTACCATGTTTTTGTGTCTTTATTTATCATGTAATAAGATTTTATCACAAGGAAAATGACTTAAAACTAAACAAAAACAAAGCAAAATCCAGCTATAGTAATTAGTATTATTAAGTCAGTACTAAACTTGTATTTTTGGGTAGGGGTGATTGGAGATGATGAACTGATTTTTTTTTTTTTAACTTTTAAAAGTTCATGTCTAGTTTGCACATTCATACTATCGTAGAGATAGCACTTGACATAATTGATATAACATGGTAAGATCTTGATTGTGAGTTTGACTTTCAGTGAAAGTTTCAGTTTCATTTCAATTTCCGATGTTAAAACGTTTTGTGCGCAGAGCTTGGAGAAGGGTGGGCAGAGAACAAACAGCCCGTGGCGGATGACAAGGGCGTGGTTTTCTACCTCAAGCACCTGGGCTTCACTCTGGTGGACGAGGTTGACGATGACGAAAGCTACGGTGATGGAGCCAGCACCAAGGCCGTGCAGCGAATCGTAGCCATGGTGGGTCACTAGGTGGAGGCTGTTGTCTTCTATTTGTCTGTCTGTCTGTGCAGCACAAACCAGAGGTTCCATTAGACCGGCATATGCCGTTTTTTACCGATATGTTTTGGTCTAGTACCGATAAAAATTAATGTCATCGGTATCGCGTACCGGTACCTGAGAATTTCTTTCGAGCTGGTAAGGAAAGACCCTGCGTCACACGTCTACGTCAGGCAGATGCGCGATAAAAGTTTTGCGTCATGCTTACGTAAATAGCAAGGTTGTGTTCCCGCTTGTGGGCTTCCCGCTCTCTGCTCTCCGGTTTCTTATCTGTATACTAGATTGTGTAGCTCTCCCCTCACCCCCCTCTGACGTCTTTCTGTCGTTCTGTTTGTCTGATGATGACGACATAACAAAAGTGACGTAACTTGGTCTTAAAAGGCAACATACAATGACGCATTACGATCGCATAGATCTATGTACAGATATTTTCTGCACCGCAAAGTTTGATTGCACCGGCTGTGTGATGGCCAGTACCGGAATATTTTCCTGTTGCCGGTACTGTCCACCGAAACTTTTGGTAAGCTAGCGGAACCTCTGCAAACTGTTTGTCTTTCTTAGTTTGTCTTTCTTTCTCTCTCTCAGAGCTTCAGATCATCGGCGCGCCCGCACCAGTGACGCATATTTTTCGTTGAAAATGCTCATCAATGCGTTGGGCTGCACCTGTCTGGCGCATCTAGTTCAGCAGCCATTTAATTAATGAAAGATTGAAACCATTGCACCCCTTAAGTTGCCCATTATTTTGAAATTTGACCCCTCATTTTGAGCAGCCACGCCTCAGGCAGCCAACTTCATCAGGCTGAAGATTCCACTGCACTTTGTGGGTTAGTAAGAAGACAAGAAGTTAGAAGGGAGGACAGGAGTAATGGAAAAGGAAGTAAAAATAAAATTAATTAAAACCTAGTGTGGTTCTATGGGATCTTGATAGAAAAAAAAACCCACAAAAACCTGGCTCAGTCTGTTTCAATTTTCATGGTACTCTGCCTGTTACTGTTATTAGTTTCAGTATCAGTTTTGTGTGTGTGTGTGTGTGTGGAGAGAGAGAGAGACAGACAGAGACTGAGAGAGAGAGAGAGATACCCAGAGAGTCGTGTGTTTTTCACTTTTTGTGGTTGATAGAGACAATTTGCACTGATTGCAGTCATCCATCCACAAATTAGTTGATTGAACAGACACTTGACTTTTAAAATTTAATGAACAAAAATGTAAAGTATTGCATAATTTAGGTATAAACAATCCAAACTATGATTATTATTATATGAGTGACGGTAAGGAGTACTGTAAGCTAGAAAGTACAACAGCTGAATAAGACCTGGGAGTTGTTGTGGATCCATATCTTAGTTTTAGCGAACATATAAATGGCACTGTTAAGAAGGCAAATCGTTAATGAGAACTAAAACTTCAAAATTAAAGACATATGATTCTATTATATAATTTATGAATCCTTAATTCGTTCTATTCTAGAATATGGTGATGCTGTATGGAGGAGCCCTTACCTAAGAAAGCATATAATTGAAGGTGTGCTGAGGCGATTCACAAGAATTGTTACTCATGACCTTTATCATGAAGATCATCTAAAGTGGTTGAAGTTAACTACTTTATATAGGAGAGTGAGAGGTGACATGATAGAAGTTTTTAAGATTATGCATGGATTATATGATTCCCCAACTCTTTGAATTATCTAGTCACTATGTAAGTATGTTACAAGAGATCACATTTTTAAACTAACCAAAAAACTAACCAATACCCAACAATTCCATTCGTTTTCTTTCAAACAGAATTTTAACTTTATGGAATAGTTTATCCTATAATACTGTCAACAAACCATCTATCTGTAAATGCTTTCAAAAATCACATTGATAAAGAATTATCCACACTTATGTTTTCTACTAATTTGGACATCCTTGAATTGTAAAGTTTTGTATCGTTGGTTATACACTAATGTCATAAATAAATCCACAGGCCATAAAGACAATCAAGTTCTGAACAAATATTTTTTCACTAATGAGGGCAAAAGGCTTACAGCCTATAGTCAATCATGATATGTGAAAAATCTGTGTTTGTAATTTACTAAGTCAATAGTTCCATTGCATGCAATAGTTCCATTGACACCCCCCCCCCCCCCCCCACACACACACACACACACACACACACAAAAGAAGTCTTTTTCAAATGAATTTAACCCCTTGGCAAAGAAAATTAAAGAACAATGGGCAAATCATGCCATGAAAAAGACAACTGATAGAGCCAATCTGGCAACATGGTCTGGGGATATTACTGTCTTGACTGTGTTACTGTTAGAACAAAAGGCAGAATATCACGGTTATTCCTCTTGATGACATCATCAGTGATGTCATCAGGTCAGTATGTGATACGTTGGTGGCAGTCATGGAGTTAAAGTTTTTGTCTGTCCTGTTAGGTTAATACTGATACTACTACTAATAGTAATAGACTCCTCCGAAGTCGGAGTGTAGCTGCCCATGTGGCGGGGTAATCAAAAACAGTCACACACGTAATGTTCTCATCCCTAGTGCATTTGTACCATATTGTTCAAGTGCTTCAGCTGTTGGGATGATCCCTGGAGTCTTTAAGCCAGGGTATGACAACAACAACAACAACAAACAACTATAGACAACATTAGCATGACGGTATGATCTAATATTTGCACCCTATACCTCTTTTTCTGATTCAACTTGTTTTTTGTTTTGCTTTTTTTCCCCTGAAAAAAGGGAGGTTCTAAATTCTAATTGTTCAATGTATTATAAGAATACTTGCGTGTATATTGTAACTAATATCAAATATTTAGTTATTACTATTTACTGCTTCATAGTCGTGCAACATCTTATCATGTTGATAGTCTCTGTTTTATGGAAATCCTGCGCCCCAAAAAATTAAGTGTTTAACCCTTTCGCCGCCAGCCATTTTTCAGCCAAGAAATACCCTTAAACTAAGCTGGGTAGAGAAAAAAAATTGATCTGGAACTTTGGGAATTCCTCTGTGACATGTATAACATTAGGCCTATCCTTACCTCCCAAAATCAAGAAAATAGGGTCTATCCCTGATTTGATGCCTTTTAGTTACGTGGGTGTTAGCTCTCTCAACACTAATGTACGTTATAGTGTACATGTTTCGCGCAAACGTTCAACACTAGGCAGGTTTGCATCATTACATAAAAATTATTTAAAAAATAATGCTTAACCGCACAGCTATAAAAAATTGCGGTGTTGTTTATAATAATAAAAGCTAGCATAATTATGTTATAATTCCAAAGTAAAAATTTTATTATTAGCAGATTTTAAAAAAAGCATGACAAAGAAGACGAAGAGAGGGGTAGTGACTCATTTGCATTCATTGCCATCCTAAAAATAGACTAGAGGTGATTTCATTGGTTGAAAACTATTAAGGAACACTTTTATACCAGTGTTGGTTGCATGGCTTCGCTGAGTTGTGAAGTGTGATTGGTTAAACACTATATACGCTATAGCATCCATTCGTGTTGAACAGTTGTAAAGGGAAGCGATCAGCCAGTGTTGAATGAGTTAAACCATTAACGGCATTGTGGTGCATACATGCGACTTTGGTGGTCACTGGTGAAAGGGTTAAGTTTTGAACGTTTCCAGGCCAAGTCTGAGGGGAAGAAGCTGAAGAAGGTGTCGCTGGCTGTGTCTTCCAGAGGCATCCATATGGAGGACATCTACTCAAAAGAAGTGCTTGCCGATGTCTCCATATACAGGTCTGGTGTCACTGTGTGTGTGTTTTTGTGTGTCACTGTCTGTGTTTGTGTGTGTCACTGTGTGCGTCTGTGTGTGTGTGTGTGTGTGTGTCACTGTGTGCGTCTGTGTTTGTGTGTGTCACTGTGTGCGTCTGTTTGTGTGTGTGTGTGTGTGTGTGTGTGTGTGTGTGTGTGTGTGTCACTGTGTGTGTGTGTGTGTGTGTGTGTGTGTGTGTGTGTGTGTGTGTGTGTGTGTGTGTGTGTGTGAATGCCCGTGCATGTTTGTCTTCAGTTTTTATCATGAATATTTATGTTCGCATATAAGTCGTTCTTTTCATATAACTTGTTACAGTTTAAAGACTGTTAAAATTAGCTTCTTCATTTGTCTTGTATTTTGTACTAGCGCAACGCCAAGTTGTTAAAATTTGCTTCTTCATTTGTCTTGTATTTTGTACTAGCGCAACGCCGAGTACCGGTAACGCCAAGAACCGGTAACGCCAAGTACCGGTAATGCTGAGTACCTCATTCCACCCTGTCCCTCGCTAAAGTAATCTCCGCTCTCACTCGGTGAATAGCGGGATATTGTACCTCGCTAAAGTAATATCCGCTCTCCAACCCTTTTCTTGCCCGCGCGTGCGCAGTACTGAGTTCTTTCTGTGTAAGCTGTTTGTTGTGGACGGCTTGAAATGCTGTGTCCGTGCAAATGTGAATTGGCGCATATCGCGCGCGTTTATGAATGTATGCTGTTGAAATTTGGCACCAAGATAGTCACTATCCCTGGTCATGCATGTTCCAAATTTCGAGTCAATGTCGGGTCTCGTTTCGCCGCGGTTTGTGAAAAGGTTAAGCGGCGCATATCGCGCGCGTTTATAAATCGATTCGCTTCCAGATAGTCACCATCCCTGGTCATCCACCTTCCAAATTTGAAGGCAATCCGTCCAGAAATACCGGAGATATGGGCGCCGAGAGGCCGGTGGTTTTGCGCATTTGCCAAACCGCGCAAATGGCACGGACGCCTTGGTTGCCGTTGCCATCGCCACGTTAGGGCTGATAGCAAATTTAAAGCGATTCAGTTGAAAAACAGCGGAGTTATAAGGCCCGTTCTGTGTTTCGGACGGACGGACGGACAGTTGCCTTTTAATATAATGATTGGTAATACAAAGCTTTGCTGTGGATCTTTTATAGTTTGTTTCCTTGTTTTTCATACCCAGTGACTCTATAAATATGAGAGAGAGAGAGAAAAATAGAGATTTTACGCCCTCTGAGTCAAGAGACTATTTGAGGCATTTTAATTTATAAAGATCCTAGAAAAAAAAGATGGATTTTAAGTTTTATAAGATGAAATTTAAAAAAGAAGAAGTTTATTTATTTTATTTTATCAGAGTTTATAAAGAATTGTTTTTATTTATTTTAATAGCGCAAGTTGAAGAATATAAAATTTAAGTTTATGATAAAATATTTAATTTTTAAAAGATATTTAGCTGTTTGCTTTTAAATCTGACAGATTGGAGGAGGTCTGATTAAAAAAACCCCAGGGCTACAGTTAAAATTCATGCATTTTGGGCTCAACTGAGCAATAGGATAAAAACAATCCGTGTTTGTGCTCGGCAAGAGCTTTTAATATTAAAAATCCTGTCAGGCAAAAAGCCTGTTTTTCAAGATAATATACAGTTAAAAAATTAGATAGAAGTTATTCTTTAATTTCTTTTTTCTATATGTACATTTATTTTATATAAGGTTATCCTATTAGGTTTTGGTCCCTTGGGACCAAATACAACTAATAGTTACCTAAAGGTTTTCCATTATGAATTTATTTGATACAAAGGCAAACTATCAAAAATTTACTTGGCCACAAGGCTATTAATATGTACATTGTTATTTTGTACACCACTTTTACAAACAAACTGTTTAAACTTTTTACAAGTAGATTATTGTTTTTAAGATTTAATTTATAACCCTATGTTCAAGTATTTAGTGTTTTAGTGTTGTCCATAGGACAAAGTATAATATTATTTTCACATATGTGAATTTATAAAACTTATGTTAAAAAAATTTTGTTTTACTCTAGTCAAGCTATGGGACTTAACCCCATAGCTTTAAAATTGTTTTATTAAAATCTATATCTTTAAAATAGTTTAATAAGTAAAATAAGTTTAAGATTTGATAAAAAGGACAAGTTTATAACTGTTGAGGTTCCATAGTTATGTTAAAAGTTACTATTAAAATTTATTTTGTTATAAGTATATTTTGGTCTGACCATATGTGATTTAAGTTATTTAACTAGATCTTTTATAGTTTGTTTCCTTGTTTTTCATACCCAGTGACTCTATAAATATGCAATGTTTATGTGCTTTATATACTGCCGAGTGTGTTCTGACACAATGGATTTTTCATGAATATGTGAAGGATATTGTTATACATCTAAGATACCCACTTTGAAGTAAAAGGCAATTTTTTTGCTCACCCCAATTTTGTGCTTGTTATGTTGGTAATTCACGTGGGGTTTTTCTCCAAAATAGTGATGCTACATACACCTAGGCATTTTGATAAACTGACATTTCAGACCACCAAGATAGTCATGTTAGTAGATAGATAAGATTTAAGAAGATTTTATATTGCAATTTTAGACTTTTCAAAGTAGTAAAGGTATAGAGTGTAGTGGCACAGAGGTAACGCGTTCGCCTTATGTCAAGTAAACCTGAGTTTGAACCTGGATACAAGGGATTTTTTCTCTCACTCTGCACTGGGCCTTATGGTCTGAATGTGGAGTCTTCGGATGAGACGATAAACTGAGGTCCTGTGTGCCCATGCACTTAGCACACGTTAATCCTAGTGGCAACGAAAAAGTTGTCATTTTGTCAAAATGTACACACACACACACACACACACACACACACACACACACACACACACACACACACACACACACACACACACACACACACCCTTCCTCGTCAGTCACACAAAAATCGCATGCAAAAACAAAAGAAATTTTTCACACAAGCCTCTGGCTGCGACACACTCTCCAGGTTGGAGCAACCGGAATTTCACAGAGATGTCTCTGTGACTATAAAGTACGTAATACCTTATAGAAGATATGTGATGTTTGCAAAGAGATTTGTGTGTGTGTGGTTTGCAGGATATCGTTTTGTACGGCAGACCGCAACCATGACAAGGTGTTTGCCTTCATCGCTCGCAGCACCATCAATGAAACCATGGAGTGCCACGCCTTCCTGTGCGCCAAAACCAAAATTGTGAGTCTGCGATCCCAGAGTTCTCTCTTTTTGTTCCGTTTATTTATCAGTGTAGTAGTTGTTGTTGTTGTTGTTGTTCCCTGGCTTAACGACTCCAGGGATCATCCCAACAGCCAGAGCACTTGAACAATTCGGTACAAATGCACCAGCTAGGGATGAGAACATTACGTGTGTGACCGTTTTTGATTACCCCGCCATGTGGGCAGCCACACTCCGTCTTCGGGGGATTTTAGACTGATGATGTTATGCTGGGAGCTTGTCATGGCTTAAGACAATCCCTGCACAACCCTTTAGAGCATAACAACATTTTGATGTAGCCTTGGCGTTCTAGCTTATGTCAACTGGTCTGACACAGTCTCATGCCGAGGCAGAAGTGTAGTAGTAATAATAATAATAATAGAGGTTGCTTGTATAGCGCAGCACCTCTCCGTTAACTGGAGCTCTTTGCGCTTTACATAATCTACATCTAACATATAAATAAGCACAGAACAAAGTAGCTCACACTGAGTACATGGGAAATACAATAGCACAATAGTAAACTGTACAAACATTAGACAAACACCATCAAAAATTAAATCTTAAACAAGGGAAGGGTGTGTGTGTGTGTTAAATTTTGACCAAATGACAACTTTTTCGTTGCCACTGGGTTTAACGTGTGCTAAGTGTATGGGCACACGGGACCTTGGTTTATCGTCTCGTCTGAAAGACTCCACGTTCAGACCGTAAGGCCTAGTGCAAAGTAAGAGGAAAAATCCCCTGTACCCAGGTTCAAACTCGGGTTTACTTGACGCGAGGCGAACGCGCTACCACTGTGCCACTCTACACTGTCTGATATGTGTGTGTTGGTGTGTCTGCATTTAGGTATTAGGTATTAGGTACTTTATAGTCACAGAGGCGACTGTGAAATTTGGGGTTGCTCCCACCTGGAGAGCGCGTCACAGGCAGAGGTGCGCCACCCAATTTTTATTTTTGCATGTATTGTTTTCCTTACTTATGTTTATGTTCTGTATTTGAAAATGTTAAAAAAAAAAAGAAAGGGCCAACAAAGCCTTCCTTCATGAACACAAATCAAACACATGCAGTATAGAGGGTCCTAGAGGCGCCCTATTAGTGAGCAAAATCATGAGAAGAGAGGCATCATGTGTCTACTATCCTGCATACGTTTGCAGAGCTTAATCTAGAGCGCCGGATTGGTAAAATCCCCCAAAATTTTGTTTCTTCCCGTGATAATCGGCACGGGGAGCAGAGCAGCCCGCAGTTTTTACCGATCGATGCGGGAAGACCTTCGTCCTCTGCTAAGCCCGTCGTCTGGACAAACTGAAAGTATCGAGCAGGAGTGAAGGATTTCTCGACATTTCATTGGTTCTTGACAAAATGTTAGTGTTAATCAGCCAATCGCGTTCTTCTCGTTCTACCGACAGGAAGTTGCGAGAGTTTCGGCCGCCATCTTGAATGTTCTTCAAAATGAAGCGGGCAGGGACAGTGTTTGATTTTCGCGGAGGCAAACTAGTGAAAGAAAAAAATCCTGTTCCAAGCGAGTGTGAAGACCTCGAAGAAAAGGCTTCTACATCTAAAACGTCGGAAAAGAATGACAACAGTGGCAGTGCAAAGGAACATCGGTTCCAAAATGACGTGGCTGACGAGTCTGTGTATGAGGGTAGGGGAGGTACTGGTTCTTATGTATGTGATGTGGGGTTGGATAGGGGGGAGTGCCCCCCTTTTTTTGATATGAGGGGGGGACTGCCCCCCTTTTTCAGAAATCCTAGATTAAGCTCTGCGTTTGTGCGTGCAGGCCCAGGCAGTGACGCTGACGGTGTGGCAGGCCTTCAACGTGGCCCAGGAGAGGTGGTCGGAGCAGCAGCGCCGCAAGTCCCAACGCTCCAAGGAGAAGCTGTGCAATAAAGCACAGGTGAGTCATTTGGGCTGCCAGGTTGTGCTGCCGCAGGGCTCCCAGGGACCTCCACCTGGGGGTCTATGAAGTACCGTATTTTAGCGCTGCTGTGTATAAGGCGAATAGGGCAATTTTCAAGAAGAATCTGAAAATATTTAGGGCAAAAGGTGCCCTCGTTTATAAGGCGATTCTTTCGCACCTCACAAAAGAAAGTCAAACTTTGAATCCCGTACGCGACCTTTAAATGCTTACCGACTGCCATTACTGCTGTCATAGACGAGAGTTGGCTCCCCTTTCAAATGATCGAACTTCCGTTTGTGTTGCTTCCTGTTGATGTGTTTGGACAATTCTTCACGAAAACTGATAGTGAATTATGGCATTTTAAGCTCTACAACGATGCTTTTTACATCCAATGAAGGGTTTTGGCATCTGTTTGCATAGTATCTCGGATGATAATAGGGATTTTAAAGCATTTTAGCGTGAGTATCCGTCGTATCGGCGACTCGTGGCCACTTTCGATGTCTAGACTCACAGTAGACTGTACTGAACACAGCAATCGTTGCCTCTCATGATTTTGCTAACTAATAGGGCACCCTCCTTTAATAGGCGCATGGGTCGAAATTGGAGAACATTTTTTTTAAGTTGGACTATGTGTGAGTGCAGTGCGATAATGGGCTCATTGTTTTTTTCATGGATTTTTGTAGGGTTGTGTTTCCACTTTTGTATAATTATGTTGTTTTTCTTCATGATTATTGTATGTATGTTTTTTGTAAAGCGCTGTGAGTCCTGCTGCGCCAGGAGAACAGCGCTATATAAGAGTTATTATTATTATTATTATTATTATTATTATTATAACTCGAAAATTACGGTACTAAAATTCTAAAGGACTCTCTGAAAGAATGTGCAGGGGGTCCCAGGGATGCACTAAAAAAAATTATTTTTAGCATTCGTAATGCCACTGGGATCCTCTATCCCGCCTCTAGGACCCTCTATGCTGTACGTGAAGGAGTCCCTGGTATCCCTTGTTTTGCGGGATGATTGGGAGCCCTGGCTGGCGACAAACAGTCTTAGTAGTAGAGAGATGAAAAGAGGAGATGATAATGAGGAAGATGCGTGAAAGTTGTCGGCGTTGTAAGTTTACTTTCTGTTTGTTTTTAAGTAAAGTTCATAAGATTTCTTGAAAGTCCTTTAAAAAAAAGGCTGAATTGTAAAAAAAAATTGTTTTAACAAGTAAAAATAAACTCTTCACATTGTGATTTTAATGGTAATGGAGAGGCACTTGGCGTTAGTACTTTAAGTGCTTCAAAAGCATACTTTTATGATAAAGTCATAAAAGATGTAAATAAACTTCAACTTCATGGTTCAGCCATTGTATGCCTGTCAGTCGTTTCCAACCATGACAGCCAGATTGCAGAGGGGGCAGATGCTATTCTGGCGGGCTGGGCTAGAATTTGTTTATGGTGGAAATGCCTTGCCCAGGGTACATCCCCACTCTCCAAAAGGGATTTGAGGACAGCTGGCATTGGGGAAGGTCCCCAAAGGCCAACCCATCCCTTTGGCTGCAGCACTAGAGCCAGTGCAAAGGCCCCTTCATTTGAGGGTCATAATCTTCCACAAAAGACTAAACTGTACCATGATTTTACATGCTGTAGAAACATCTGTTGTAGAGCTCTCATGTTACTGTTGGCCCCTACAGGCTAATGTCAACCAATTATATATAGCCATTTGAGCAAAGGGCTATGCAATGTGACAAAAGCCATTGGTTGTACAGAATTAACCTACAGTACGGAATATAACACATTTTGATTTCTACTGATATTTTGTTTGTTTGTCTGTTAAAAGTCCTATTAAATCATATAGGACATTGGAAGAGCTTCTAAGTTAGCATCATGCTAAGTCTCATGCTATCTCGACATGAATACCGTCCCAGCTAAATATCTTCTGGACCAAGATCCTAATATGATAAGAGCTTTCAATTTTTTTTATGATTAAAAAAATGAAAGTCCATTCCAAATTTTTTTAATATTAATTAAGACTAGTTTAGCTTAGGTTTGCACAATCATTGTGAAACTTAATCCGATTAAGCAATCAAGAAAGGGCGTAAAAGGGCCGAGAGGCCCACTTCTAGCCCTATTACACTGCTACTAGACTCAATCTGAGAAAAAGGTCTAGAGATATATCTTTCCTGACTTGTCTAAACAAATAAACATCATTCCAGGGCTGTGACATCAAAACTTATGGCGTCACCAATGACATCACACATTCCATAGTAGTAGACACGGTAGGGGGCAGGGAAGGGGTTAAGATTGGGTCACCAATCTACATTTGCACTTTGTTAGCAGTTCTGCAGGTGTGTATCACAGACCTGTTTACTCCACTCTTTTCAAGTAGTATTTTACACAATTTGGACCTCTACTACAGACAAACCCCTATTTTACGACCCTCTGTTAAGCGACCACCTCTCATTTGAGACCGGATTTTTTGGCATAGATGCATTTTACTATGTAAACGACCTCTCTTAAACGACTTCCTCTAAAACGTGACTTACGACCGCCATTTTGTTGGTTTTTACAACCGTTGCTGTCGTCTGCATAGACTTCGAGCAAAGGGAAACAACCACGGTCAAGGGCCTGAAAGCGGAGTCGCTTCCTTTGTTGTAGAAAAGATGGCGGAGAGCGTAGGAAAAGCACGAAAACCACTGACTTTGAAAAAGAAAACCACTGAATTTGGACGAGAGTGGAGGTGATTAAAAGAAGTCGGCAAAGTGAAACTGTAATATTGATTGCACAATCCTATGGAGTTGGAAAGAACCAAATCCAGTTTTAATATGTCATTGTATGTGTGCATGAAGAAGAGAGTATGAACTGTGCTGAACTTTTTCTTTCTACGGCTGCCAGTGAAAACCTCCGTCATACGACCCCTCCAATTTACGACCGATTTTTCCGGACATTTTGGAAGTCTTAAAATAGAGGTTTGTCTGTATTCAAAATTGAAAATAATGCTCTAATTACTCATTTTCAGTGAACATTGTTTGATGGTTTAATGGATAAAACTACACATTTTGAGCCCAAACTACTCATTTCAGCTATCTAGACTACTCAAGACTTGTGTAGTGTAGGGGGTAAGCAGGTCTGGTATCGCTCTGTTTCAGAGTGTGGCGCCCCAGTCGAACGCTCCACTGATAGATCTACAGCCGGTGAACCCACCTCAAGACCAACAGAACCTGGTCAAACTGGCGCCTTCCTTTTCCCCTTTTCAGGATTCTTTTGCTGGTAATATGATGTATATTCTTATATACATTTGCATGGGTGCAACTTTTCCTGGTCTACAAGGATTTCCTGTTTTTGAATTTTACCAGAAAAGGAAGTTCCTTTTTTTTAGATTAGTCAAACAAGATCTGTGTGTGTCTACTGTATTTTAACCCTTTCACCGCCAATGTCGCATTTTAGCACCACAATGGTTTAACACCCATGTCACTAAAAGGCATCCAATCCGGATCTGTTATCCAAAGACCCTGTTTTCTTCATTTTGGGAGGTAAGGACTGGCCTAATGGTATATATGTCACAGAAGAATTCCCAATATTGAAGATTTTTTTGTGTCTACCCAGTTAAGTTTGATAGTATTTTTTGGCTGAAAATGGGTGGCGGCGAAAGGGTTAATAAGCATTTTGTATAAGTTGTGGAAAAAGCAAACTAAAATACCTTCATAAATCAATTTTTGCTTCAGCTGCAGGGGGACATTACCCCTGGACCCCGGCCTTTCAGGGTTTTTTCATTTTGTGTAGTTGCACCCATGTATGTGTAGTTTAGGATAGTTTTCAATGGTTAAGATATGTGATGAGAAATGGTCTTAATTCTATAAAAAAAAATATGTTGCTTTTTTCTTTAGGCAAAAATGCAAAGAGCATTACACGACAGATGTGGAGAAATGCTTTTTTCTGTGCATGTCTTTTTTGCAAAGTTTATGTTTTAGCGAATGTAACGACCGTATTTTACGGACTGTAAAGTGATACCGTTTCTGACCAATAAGATAGTAATGAACAAAACAACAAAATCAGAATTTTGTGCAAAATGTTAGGGGGTGCATTATAATAGGGTGAACCTTATTCGTTATAGTCTGCATGGTACGCTAAGTCCTTGAGAGAAAAAAATATTATGGTGAATCTTTGTGCGACTCGACATGAAATACAATTGATGGTTTAGGATTCTGTCGTCATTCGTTTTTCGAGCTAAGAAACGGATTTTGCAGGCATCAGAATTGTCAGAGGATCAGCTAATTTCAGAGGATTAAGAATTTCTGACAGAGGATTGGCTTCTCTTGTCAGAGGTTTTGCCTGTTTGGTCAGTGTTATATTTTCTGTTAAATAGCATTCTAGAGTGAATTCTCACTTTATTTAGCATTTTTGGTGATGTTGAGAACTCATTTCAGTGTTGTCCCTCTTCAGGCTAGGGCCTTGACGGCCCTTTTACTGCGGTTATTTTCTGATGATTGGACTTCAGACGATTCTGATGCCTGATTTTAACCGAACTGTTTTCACGTCCGCCAAGAAAGTTAAGCTTCTTTCTTTGTCTGTCTGTATGATGGGGTTGTTAATTTGTATTGTCCTCTTTCAGATTACAACATTGCTGATATATCTACCGGAAATGGTGTGCACACGAATCACACAGAGGTATGTACTGCTAATTCCTTTTCTATACTTGGGTTTAATGGGGGGGGGGGGGGAACTTTGTTGAAATTCTGGAAAAGGCGCCTTGTCTTCTTTCACAGGGTTCGCACGGTCTTTGAAAGTCTTTGAGAAATGGAGTGCCATTTTCAAGTCTTTGAAAATTGGCTTTGGTCTGTGAAAATTGTGAAATGGTTTGTGAAAAAGTCATTGACGCCATAACGTTTTTTGTTTGCTTCCAGAATTAAGAAAGAAGCCATTTAATTTGGTTTATTTTCTGATATCCGTGGTTCGATGATTTAGTTCTGTCTAGTAGACATCCTCGATTTGTTGAGAGTTACTTCCCTTCGCTATATCTGGGTCTTTTGGCTACACAGGTGCAACTTGAATGATCGTGATTGAAGCAATTGTCATCAAATAGAAAAGAATGGTGTGTTTTTTCAGTTTATAAACTTTATTTGGATTGTATGTCATAAGAGGTCTTTGAAAACAGGATAAAGGGTCTTTGAAAAGGTCTTTGAAAGTTTGTGAATTTTGGTATGAAAAATCCGGTAAAGGTCAAGATGTGCCACCCCCCCCTACCTATCTCGGTTAATTCTATTTTTCCGTTATTGCCTTTCTTACCATACATAAAGCTGTATTTTAGGAACATTTTTAGCTAATAACCTTTTTGGAATACTAACCCTATCCCTAACCCTAGCCCTAAACCTAACCCTAACCCTACCCCCCACCCTATAAGATGGGAAAACGCAAGGAACCACAACTGTGACAAATCGCGGTGTACTGCAGTACATAGTGGGGGGTAGGGTTAGGTTTAGGGATAGGGTTAGTATTCCAAAAAGGTTATTAGCTAAAAATGTTCCTAAAATACAGCTTTATGTATGGTAAGAAAGGCAAAGACGGAAAAATAGAATTAACCGAGAAATGCAGGGGGGTGGCACATCTTGACCTTTACCAAAAATCTGTACGAACCCTGTAATATTTGTTTGTTTGTTAAATTGGTGTTGCTCGTTTGTTTTTGATTAGTTACTAATTATTTTCATTAACTTCAAAAATATTTATTGACAGCAGTGAGCAATAACATCTAAAGTGATAAATGCATGTTACAATAATGAATATCTAAGAAGAAGGTTTTATGCCGTCTTTCAAGGTACATCAGGGTTTCTGAAAAGGTACAGATTGTGTGTATTTATGCACTGGAACTCTCAAATCACCCTTCCAGAATCTCCAACCATGCGTGAGATTTACTCTTAAAAATTTCAAGTAGGGGGCGAGATGACACATTGAAATTATGATTTGTGCGTTGACACCGTCGTTACTGTGCGCTAAAATGATTTGTGCGTTGTTACATCATTGGCTGATCATAACCCAGTCTCTTATCCTGGAGATCGCCCATGTTGTTCTGATTAGGATGGCTGGACAAATTCAGCTGGCTGATGAATTGACTCAGAATCCAAAACAATGAAATGCGGTCTATGTATCTGTGCAAATCTTGGAACAAATTCAACAAACAGGCAAAAATGCGTTTGTAAAAAGGTCGTCACGTGTGTATGTGTGACGCGTGGGTAGCGGGGTATAGGTTCTCCCATGTTTATATCTTGACCCTTTAAGATTTGAAACGGGTGGGGTGGGGTGAAAATACCCCATAAAACTATAAACAGGGGGTGAGCGTACCCCTTAAAGGGACACCCTGACGGATGAGTTTTTGCAAGAAACACATCGAGATCACCAGAAAGACAGCCTTTTCAAGGATCAGAACACTCACTTTGTTCTGGTTTCCTAGAAGTCAAAACGATGATTCCTCCTTGTTGGAGTTGCCGGAGAGAGAAGCCATTTTGGATGGGGTGGGTGGAGGCCACTGAGAGTGGTTGAAGCTTTTTCTTCTTTGTAGTGCAGTAATCAAAATGGAGCTATTTCCTTTGTTGTGAGCAAAACTCCTTTGGGTAAACTGTAAATACAAAGGCTTGTATTGTGGAAATTTCATGATTTCATCTAAGCGACTCAGGTGGCCATTAGAAAAGAGAAGGCACGTTGTCTTCTCTTTCACTGAAATAATTTGACTTCCAGCACCTCCGCCAAGGAGGAATCGCCAATTTGACTGTTTGATTTCTAGAAAACCAGAGCAAAGTGGGTATTGCAATCTCTGTTGTCCTGGTGATCTCAGGTGTTGTCCTGGTGATCTCGACATGTTTCTTGCAAAAACTCATCTGTCAGGGTGTCCCTTTAAGAGCGGAACAAATCAGGAAGCCTATGCATTTCAGGGAGACAGGTGATGTAAGCTTTAATTCTTTGTATCACCTTACCAAAAGTAAGGAGGGGGGGGGGGGGGGGGGGGGGGGGGGGGGGGGGGGGGGGGGGGGGGGGGCGCATGGATGACTATACAGTGGAACCTCCCTTATAAGACCTTCAAAAAACACCCAAAATGAGGTCCTATAAGGGAGTGGTCTTATAAGGGAGGTAATTTTAATACTTACAAAGAAGGGCAATGTCTCAGAGAAGTAGGTCTTTTGTGGGAGGGAGTCTTATAAGAGAGGTTCCACTGTAGTACCTGTGAAATAAACTATTAACCAAAATATAGGAATACCATTGGGTTAAAATTAAACTTTTACTCTTAACAAATTTTCCATTTCCAGAATCCTGTCATTATTTTTTTTATATAGTTTTTTTTCTCCGTTTTTTGTAGTATCATCTTCTTTTCCCTTCATTGTTTCTAATTATTGAGGTTGTTGTTGTTTATTATCTGTTTCAGCCATCGGTAGAGGATAGTGATGATGACGAAAACTTGGAAGACTCCTTCTCCAAGTACGTTTTTGGAGCTTATCCTCTTGTTTTATTCCTGCAATTTTGATATCTTATGCCCTGGAGAAGAAACGCGTCAATGATTGTTCAGGAACTTTATGATCATTATCGTCAGTTCATTATCATTGTCACCATGATCACTGCCAGGTCTAGAAGTAGAGTTTTGCTCTCTCTACACAAGAGTGCGCTATAGCGTACATTGTGTTTAACCCTTTCGCCACCAGACATTTTTTAGCAAAAAAATACCATTAAACTTAACTGGGTAGAGAAAATAAAATATCTGCAATATTGCGAATTCCTCTGTGACATATATAACATAAGGCCTATCCTTACCTCCCAAAATTAAGAAAATAGGGTCTTTCCTGATTTGATGCCTTTTAGTGATATGGGTGGTAAACCATTGTGGTGCTAAAATGCGACGTTGGCAGTGAAAGGGTTAAATATTCATAGTTTACTACTCAGTGAATCCATGCCAAACCAACCTGGTATGAAAATATTCCTCTAATGGTCCCTTAGTAGATAATCAACCAATGAAATAACTTCTAGTCTATTTTACGAATAATGAATGAATGCAAAGGAGTGCTCACCGCCCTCTTTGTCTTCTTTATCATGCTTTTTTGTTTTTCAAAACTCAGCCTGTAATAAAACAAAAATTTGCTTTGGAATTTTAACAGACGTTAGCTTTTGATATAAGTACTGCCACGAATCATACCATTAACCCTTATGTTTGGAGGTCTATGAAGCACTGAAATTCTAAAGGACCCTGTAAAAGAATGTGCAGGGGGTTCCAGGGATGCACAAGAAAAATTCTTTTTAGCATTTGCCATGCCAGTGTGACCCTCTCCAAAGACTGTACAGGGGAAGATAAACATCCGGTCTCTTTTCCCTGTATGAGTAGTGAGGACAGGAACACTGGTTATGTCCCTTTGAAACGTGACACATTTTACACATCGATAGGCCAGTTGAATTCTCCGTTCAAGTTCCAGTCCGAGTTTTTGGATAGCCTCCACTGTGAATAGTGTACACGTCCGCACTAACGATAACTCTATCAGCCCGGTTCGCCGAGCTTTTAAGTAATCCATCTTACGCTTTTAGAATGTCTTTGCCCTCTCTCCCGCCTCTAGGACCCTCTATGCTGTAAGTGGAGGAGTCCCTGGGACCCCGTGTTTTGCGGGACGATTGGGAGCCCTGAGCCTTGTGCATGCCATGACTGTTTTCAGATTGGCGGAGACGCGGGGCCGGGGGGAGCAGGTTCGAATCCCATCCTGCAGCACGGACCTTCGTGACGAGGATGTGGACGACTCGGTCCAGCAGTACATGGACGGCCAGCGCTGCTTCGAGGAGTTCTCCCGCCAGGAGTCCATCGAAGATCTCCTCAGCTTATGAACTGGGCGCACCGCTGGCTCATGGCTGTTGCCTTTGTGTTTGTGTGTAGCGTTGGAAAAAGCTGTGCGTACGAGTTGTGTGGAAGTTGTGTACTTATGCAAACCAAAAAACAAGAAAAAAGTGGGGGGGGTTTTTTATATGTGGAAACTGCAAGACTTGTAGGGGGGGGGGAGTTGTGAATACTGGTTGAGTTTCGCTGTTGGCAAAACATAACGTTTTTGCCCGTAGTGGAAGATAATCTCTTGACGGAAAGAGCAACTCTGTCTTGCTCTTTTGTGTCGTTGAATTATCTCCCTCACGGTTCTGTGTGTGGATATAGCTGACTGTTTGTTTGCATGCCTTCTTCCAGTGGATGGATATGAAAAAAAGTGTGATTTTCTGGCTCTTTGCTCGGTCGAAATGACGGGGCGTTAATGTTGTGAGGCTGGTCGATTATGGTATTTTGGGTAAGATAATCATCTGTAAAACTGCAATGTTCTGAGGCGGTTAATTCTGCCTTGAATGAAGGCAATGCTTTGCTTTGAGATTCAACAATTGTAATGTCTTAAAAGAGCACTGCTGGGTGTGAACTTGAGTTGATGACAATGCTGACAGTGTATATACTACAACAAATTGATCATCCTTTTCGTTTAGTGACTAGACGTGTTCATGGTCTTTGTTATGTAACATGTTCCAGAGATAACAAAAGATAGTTGATAAAAGAGATGTAGCATTTATGACAGGTTAAAGCCACACCGGCAGTACATAAACAAAGCGTTGGCAGTTTTAGGTCACTAGTCTCTCGAACCTCGCTGGCTGCGCCACTCCTACATAGGCCCCTATAGCCGAGAGACTACAACCATCCTTTTTTCCCCGCTGTGCGAGGCAGCACGTTTCTGACTAGCGAGACCCGATCCCTGGGATCGGTTGTTATGCCTTTAAGAGACTCATGGTGACTATGTTTAAATGCTTGGAATGTAAAGGATAGTTAGCAAAATAATTACGACACTCAGACAAGTTGTCAGATCCTGTACAATTGCACCAACGGACCAAGTGAAGTGTGCTAAATACCTTGATGGACTTTAAAATCCTGCAAAATTAATCCAAGAGAAATGTTCATACATTATTTAACCTTTTTTCCCCCACCTCCCCTGGCACATAATGTAAGGGTGAAGTTCTGCCAGCGATGTTCCGGCATATTAACACATTTTAGAAAGACGTTTTTCTTGTCATCAAGTTTTTTGTTTTTTAAGATTGTTTTCTGATGGAGGCAGTAGTCTTCTTCTTCGATCGCTCAGACAGTTTCCTGTCAATTATGAGTGCAGATGCATCATGCTGCTGTTATGCACCTAACTAAAAAATAGGCCCAGCAAGTCCAACTTCGGCTGGAGAAAGTCTTTTTGAAAGTGTTTCTTGGACCGGTAAGGCAGAAAGATAATAGATGACAGTAAGCAAAGGGAAAAGACAGTCAAAGAGAGTGACAGATTATAGGAAGTTACAAGCACAGTACTTCCAGAAGGTGGGAGATCTATTTATACATGTTACCCCCCGGTATCCCCACGGGGTGGGGGGTGGAGGCAGTGAAGAGATGCAGCTCTAAACATGGACGGAAAACCTTTTGGCATTTTGAGAAGTTGCATAAGAGTCAAAGTGCAGAAGAAGCCTCTGGGTTATAATTTTTTGGTGTGTACTGTGTGTGTGTGTGTTTGGTTGTTGTTGGTTTCTTTAGTTGAAATGAAGTGCTTTGTAAATAAGGCCAAGTAGATTTTCTTTTGGTTGATTTCATATGTTGAAAATCAGCACTCATCCATTGCCCAGTATTGAATAGCTGTTGTCTCATCCATAGATCTCATAACAGAAGTCATTTGTGAAGACCAGCTGTTGCTTGCTGATACTGTAATTGAAAATCTTGTTCAGTGTTTTTAAAAATAAAAGATGAGCTATTTTGGCTTTAATCAGTGTATGTAAAAAGAAATAATAGTGAAAGGATGAGGAAGGCTGAGAACCTTGAACATGTACTATCCCAGAAATTTAAAAAATAGGATTAGGTATTGGTATTAGGTACTTTATAGTCACAGAGGCGTCTGTGAAATTCGGTTTGCTCCCATCTGGAGAGCGCGTCGCAGCCAGAGGCGCGCCACCCAATCTTTTTTAAAAAATGCTGCATGCAATTTTTGTGTGACTGATGAGGAAGAAAAGGGGAGTGTGGGAGTAAATTTTGACCAAATGACTGGGTTTAGCGAGTGCTAAGTGCATGGG
The DNA here is from genome assembly GCA_017654935.2 of Phymorhynchus buccinoides. NCBI lineage: Eukaryota > Metazoa > Mollusca > Gastropoda > Neogastropoda > Raphitomidae > Phymorhynchus > Phymorhynchus buccinoides. The sequence goes on from CM065694.1 coordinate 18,531,770, forward strand.
CACGTGGGACAATTTTGCGTCTTTGTTTCTATTGACTTGATTTAGAAAACAATCAAATAAACAAATAAATCATTCAAAATTGTCTTTCATGTTGTGAATACTGATAGAATACAATAGAAATAGACATGAATGTGCCCTATATAGAAAATTGATATTTGGGGGGGTTGACTATTTTTTGCTTTTGCAAAAAACTTTCTGAGCGACTTATGTAGGTTTTTCCCATGCACCAACCATCACATATGTCCATTCTGTCCATATTACATGGAGAAAAAAAATCATGGAAGGTTGAGCTGAGGAGTCGTAATTGTTGACCAGAATGAAGCTTACAAAAAGGCGGGGGTGGGTGGAGGCTTCACCGTTCGCTGTTTCATATGTTTATGGGTGCTGCCTTGCTTTGAAATCAGTTCAGTGATCTGCATTGTGTGAGTGCGATGTCTGTGATGTAGTTAGTTGAAAGGCACGGACAATTTATGTGCTTTTCCAACCTTTCCCCTAATAATGTCCTTTTAAATTGTCTTTGTAGTTGCTTTATGATGAATGAACGGAGGGAAATGTGTATCCTCCACACTGTGCTGTCGTCTGTGGATAGTTTGTTGTTTCAAAAATGAAAATCGAGGTTTATTGTTGCTAACGGTTTCAGTTGTAAGCAATGTTGTTGTTGTTGTTGCTTTTTAAGGCAAGCAAGCAGAATGTAAATTGCAAAGTCTCTCTCACTTCTTAATCTTGTTTTTTAATCAACCCTTGTTCAGTGTGAAGAGAAACAGAAGTGTGACTTTGTGAATTAAAAACAAAGAAGAGGAGGAAGGGAGAAAGGGGAGGTTATAGCGATTAAACTGACAGTCTAAGGTTTGATTACAATAGCAAGCATCCTATAAATAAAAAAAGAGTCTAAGGGCACGTACGTACACAGTACATCCGGATTTTCCACACGGAAATAATCAATAAGTAAAAGAAAGAAGGAAAAAAAGATACGAATTAGGTGAAATACAGACACATATTTTTTCCTTCTTTCTTTTGCTTATTGATTACTTCCAAAATCCAGATGTACTGTGTACGTGCCCTAAGGGTATGTGCACATATGCATGAAAACCCATCTGCAGTTCGCGAAAAGAACATCTGGAAGTATGACATGTGAAAGCGTGTACACATTCATGCACAAACCCATCCGCACATTTCTTACTTCCAGTGTTGTTGGGTTGTTGTTTTTACCCGGCCAGAGGCCAAGGTATTGCGATCGGTTTGTGTGTCTGTCAAGTCAAGTCAAGTCAAGTCAAAATCATCTTTATTGAGGGTTAAAGAATAAGCTAACAAAGCTTTTTTTCATCCTGCCCTGTGTGTGTGTGTGTCTGTCTGTGTGTGTATCGATTATCTTAAAAAACTACTGTTTGGATTTTGATTAAAATTGGCAGAGGGGTAGACAGCTTGAAAAGAAAGCTTCCTTTCGTTAATCAACACCGTGCTGACCTTCACCTTGAAGTTTGACCTTGAAAACCGAAATGTCCTTCTTTGGGCTATGTAATTTCCCCCAAGCTTTATTTCGTGAACTAGTGAACAGAATCGCTTCAAATTTTTTCAGATTGTGGATCATGGGATATCGAGGGTTTGTCTAAAAAACTGCCTATCTACCTTCTTTATTCTTTTGAGGCAATTTTTGAGACAACCCTCAATATGCAGATAGGCTTCCATGTATGTGTGCGCATGCCCTGAGCCTGTTTCTTCAATGGCTAAGAAATTTGTTTACAGGTATTCTATTTGTACTTTTCATTAAGTGGTGAAAATCTCCCTGGGGTTGTTTTTTTTCAATCATGCGAAACCATTTTGAGATTAGACATTGTTAATGTTTGATGTTGTGTTGAAGCCAGGGTCTGCCGTGCTACAATTATTGTTTTTGTGTTTTTTGTTGTTTTTTGCTTTTTACATAAGCGATAGTAAATATAGTGTGCTATGCCTCAACCTTTCAAAACTTTTGTTTTCTCTTGGAAAAAAATGTTTTTGTTAGTTGTCTTCGTATTGTGTTGCAAATGATTTTTGTGTGTGTGTGTATTGTCAGTACAAATTTATGTAGCTGGAGAAGATTCAGCTGATTTTTATTTTCTCAAAGAAAACTTAAGGAAATCATGAAACAGTACTTACAGTCCAGTTTCAAACAAATGAATCAATGGTAGGCTGTTTACTAGATTTTGAATCGATCAAACTTCCCTGACAGCAGTGACAGAAGGCCTGAGATATACCGTGTTTTTCGGAGTATAAGGCGATGCTTTTTTCACACACTGAGACCCCTGCACCTTATAATATGACTAGTAATTTAGTAAGGAACTATTGAAGCAAAATCTGAATTTTGTATCAAATCTGGGGGGTGCGCGTTATAATCAGGTGCGCCTTATAGTCCGAAAAATACGGTATCTGTCTCTTCCACATCCAGCTTACGTTACAACGCAGTCAATTTGTTATGTTACATCCCATGGCCGAGTTGTTGAAGAGGATATAGCTCTCTAAGGCCAGCAAAGACTACTGTAAGGTAGCTTGAATAAGCACCGCCCCCCTCCTTGCACGAAATCGATCTAAAAGCGGAGAGTAGGTGTTAGATAAGTACCCCTATGCACTAAACTTGCTCCAAAGTTGGGGGTGGGTGTTTGAAAGAACATGGGCTTATCCAAGGTACTTTACAGTACATACATACATACATCTTGATTTAGTTTGTTAAAAAAATTACCACTGTCACAGCTAAACTCTGCTCTTCCTTCCTCCTCCCCCCCCCCCCCCCCCCCCCACACACACACACACACACTCCTTGCCACCTGTTTGTTTTGTTAGGTGTTGTGGCTGTTGTTTTCCCGACATGAGAAGAAAATGTGCTTAGCAAGTCCTCTGACCTGCTACAGGTACATATGGGATGTTTTTATATGTAAACAGACCTGCCACTTGCTCCGATTTCAGAGGAGCAGCTCAGATATGTTGAGCATTGCTCCTAGCTCCTCTTGCAACCTCCCCAGCTCCTATATTTTAAAATCTGTCTTGTATACATTTTCCACTCAATTTCACAACAAAGGGCATGCATTCAAAGCACCAGCTAATGGACATCTAAGGGTCAGCATGAGACAGTGAGGGGCTACACGAAGCATAGGCCTATCTCAGGCTAAATGACCAACAAATATTGTAGATTGGTCAATATTTCTTTCTCTAAAATGGATCTCAAATTGACAATGGTCAATATTTCTTACTCTAAAATGGATCTCAAACTGACAAAAACGACTGCATGTTGAAGAACAAAAGAGAAGGCCGCACATTTCGAAGTGGCAATGGATTTTACTGGGGGGCCAGTGCCAGCCCCTAGATTCTCGCTCCTCTTTTTTATTCTCAGAATGTGGCAGGTCTGTGTAAAGATAGTGGGTCGATCCTGGAGGTACTGCAATACCAGGAAAGGTTTTTATCCCAACAAGTTGTTGTATAGATCTGTCTCCTTAGGTTGTCGCATTGTTATCCTTCACAGTCATGCAGTGTAGGGTTCAGTTGGTCTCAAGTTGTTGGGGTTTTGTTGTTGTTTTCCAGATTATTGGCAGCTGTTGATCTGAGCGTCACTTTTTTGTTGTTACTGGTAGATTAACCCTTTCACCGCCAATGTCGCATTTATGCACCACAATGGTTTAATACCCATGTCACAAAAAGGCATCAAATGGAGGCCTGTTATCCGAAGACCTTATTTTCCTAATTTTGGAAGGTAAGGATAGGCCTAATGTTATACATGTCACAGAGGAATTCCCAATATTGCAGACAATTTTTGTTCTCTACCCAGTTAAGTTTCATGGTATATTTTGGCTGGAAAATGCCTGGCGGCGAAAGGGTTAAGAAAGATTACTGACATGTATGTAGTGCGTCTTATGAGTATTTTGCAAGTAATTGACATGCTGAGCTTGTGTATTGAACACATTCAGTGGTAGGTTTCCTGTGGCGTCGTGTTTTGATGTGGGGTTGTTGGTGGTGGTGTTTTGTTGTTGTTTGTTAGTTGTCGTGGCAGACAGGGTCGCCCCAAGAAGAGATTCCAGTATAATCTCAAGGCCAACCTTAAGTAGGCCGGGCTCCAGCCTCGTCAGCTTGAAGCTGCTGCAGCCAACAGAACCAGCTGGCATGCCCTGGCCAGGAGAGCAGTGAAGAGTTTTGAGGATAATCGCCGTCAGCGCCTGGCAATAGCACGAGAGCTGCACCTGTCCCTGTCACAAGCTGGTGTTCCATGTCCCGCCTGCAATTCGCATGTGCGGCTTCTGAGTTTGGTCTCCGTAGCCACATGCACATCCACCGATGAAGGCACAGCGAGAATGTCATCCTAGGATCCGAGGGACAACCATGATGATGATGATGATGATGAGTGTTGTTGGGTTTTGCTTCTTTCTTCTTTTTTTTTCTCCTTCTTTTTGGTGGTGGGGGTGGGGGTTCTTTTTACAAACATAGAACTGACTCATTTAATTTTAGTTGTCTGGTGTAATTTGCTTTCTTTTTAAATAATAAGATATACGCTAACATTTGATTGCGTTTGGTTCAGATATGGAGATTAATGGTGTGCTGCTTACTACTAGTACTACCACTACTACTACTACTACTATTACTACTACCACTGTTACTACTACATGTACTACTACTACTATTACTACTACTATTCGTTTTATTAAGTCGTTGATTTTTGTGTGATCTGATCTGAAAATAACGCTGTCTGTGGAAGTGTTCTTGTGTGTGTAAATGTTACCTGTGCTGTCCTCTTTCCATTCATCTTGACTACCTTTGATATACATTCTGAAGACCCTACACCAACACTTCTGATGACATCAGCATGTGTATGCATCCATCCATACATACATACATACATACTGACAACAGACTGAATCTATTCAGTCCAAATCTTCCACTCACAAAAAACTGGGGAGAATGTAAATAAATGTAAATTCATGTAAAAAATGTATGGGCAAATGCACGTGCCGAGTGCCAAGATCTGTAGTCAAAACGTTGAGTAATGTGGTACAGTGGAAGCTCCCTTACAAGACTTCCCATTATTAGACTCCCTCCCACATAAGACCTACTTCACTGAGACATTGCCCTTTGTAAGTACTAAAATTACCTCCCTTATAAGACCCCTCCCTTATAAGACCTCATTTTGGATGATTTTTGAAGGATGCCCCACATGGCCGAAAGGCCGCAGAGGGCGTAAAACCCTATTTCGTCAATTTTTGGAGGTCTTATAAGGGAGATTCCACTGTATGTTGCATATGTGGGGGTAATGTTTGCTGGTTGTGGCGTGGAGGAATGATATTTTTGTAAAGAAACCAACCAAGTGAATGTGGAGCTACTGGTAAGTTGCCGCTTTCTTTGTGAGTGCGTGCGTGTGTGTGAGAGAGAGAACTTGAACTTAAAAAACTTTCTTACGCAAGGATTGAGATTTTAGGCCAAGCCTATTCTTACAATCTGTTCTTGGGACGTAAACAAGTTTACGAGAGGGAGAGAGACTGAGAGCTTGGTTCTGTAATCCTGTCAGGTTCTTTTTCTAATGGCATACAGCATTACTTACGACTGTTGTTTTTTATTTCACAATTGTTCTTTTTGGTTCTTTCCTTTGAACACTTAACCAGGCTGACTCTATTCAAGCAGTTTTTTGTTATCTTGTTTGTTTGATCGTTTGCTTGCTTTCTCCTTACATCTGTTAAATTATTATTTATGGGTTGACTTAGACTGTTGTACAGATAATGTTCATGTATGTTTATTTTTGAAGTGTTTTAGTTTTTGATGCGGCTATAGGAACCCATAGTTGCATGACAAGCTGTGGAAAACATGTTGCAGAATAACATTTAAATAAAAATGTTGTGTAGTTTGTCAGAATAATATCTATGGAGGTGCTTTGTTGTTGTATACAGTGTATTTATACATAATGGTTTTTAAAACTCATGTCAGTAATT
>CM065694.1:18538208-18540708 GCA_017654935.2 Phymorhynchus buccinoides
ACGCCACTGAGCCGCCTACTTACGACTACTACTATACTAACTACTACTACTATATACTAATAATATAATAATAATAATAATAAATAATAATGATACTACACTACTACTGATACTACTACTACTACTACTACTACTACTACTACTACTATACTAATACTACTACTTACTACTAATACAATACTACTAACTACTAACTACTATACTACTACTACTACTAGGGGAAGCCACCCCATTAATCTCATGAAATAAGAACATTTTTTCAGTCAAGTTTGCCATGAGACGAATGCTAGACATTAAAGCTCGTCTCATGGGCAAAATGAAGACTGAAATTTGCTTCATTTCATGAGATAATTGGGGTGGGCTTCTACCCGCCCATGGCTTTTTACCCCGTATTCCCCTACTACTACTACTGAATAATAGTTATATGGAGCAATATCCTGATAACTACAGCTCAAAGCGCCTTACAATGACACATTACACTACTGCCTTAATTATAATGCTCTGGCAGAAACGGCCCTCTCACCCCCTCCCCTCCTCACACCACACACACACACACACACACTTACGCAACTCACAGCACGCACACACGAACGCACGCACGCGCACGCACACACAAACACACGCGCGCGCGCGCTCGCGCACACACACGCACGCACGCACAGCACACGCGCACACACACACACACACCACGGACACAAGCACACACACACACATCACACACACTACACGGCACACACACCACACACACACCGAGTTTTAGGTCGTGTACACACATAAGCGGATATTCAGTGCGGAAACCCGTGCGCAATCCATATAAATAAGTGAAGCAAAGAAGGGAATAGATTTGCGCATGTGTCCGAATTTCCTTCCCCTATATGCGTAACTTGTAGCCTTCTTCCTTCCCCCTTATTTATGGTTTTCCGTACGGACCTTTGCGCGTTCTGGTGCCCAAAACGTTCGTGCATATTGGCGTTTCGCTATATATCCTTTGATCGATAGCCGCGGGCGCAAGTCGAGTGTCTCTTCCCCAGAAAAACCTGGCAGTTCGCATAACGGATGTTTGCCATTTCGCATATTAATGCAACTCTTTGCCGGTTCTAATGCACTCTAACTTGAATTTCTGTTACTGTTCTTACTCTCCCTAACCCTAGATTCCTAACCTAGTCCCTACTCCTTAACCCTATCTCCTAACTCTATCCCTATCCCTATCCCCCCTAACTTTCCTGAGTTTTAATTCGAAATGCCATGCCCAACAAAGCTTTGGATGCGAAGTCGTCAGTATGTGAAGCAATCCGGCTTGAATGCAGAAGCGGGCAGTATGGCACACTGGCGTTGTGAGCTAACGGGGGCTCACCGTGGCGCGAGTCCTAAATTGTGGAGACCCGCCTCTAACTCACCCAAATACATACGATACGAACATGCACGTGCACCAAACACGCATAGCTGGCGAACGCTACGCAAGTACTCAGCCAGATAAAAAGACAAACGACACTCACGGAGAAAACATACACAATACTCATGTTAATGAACCATGCATAGGTGAAGACGGTGTAAAAAGCCCAAGGGCTGGTAAGCAGCCCATTCCTAATTATCTCATGAAATAAGCAAAGTTCCAGTCCACCACATTTTGGCCCAATGGAAACAGTGTTTGATGAAATAAATAAAATGTCAGTCAAATTTGCCCATGAGACGAGTGCTAAACGTTAACACTCGTCTCATGGGGCAAAAATGTGACTGAAATTTGCTTTATTTTCATGAGATAATTGGCATGGGCTTTTTACCACGCCCATAGTCTTTGTACCCCCCGTCTTACTCTACACACTTCAGAACTAGCCAGGCCATCCTACTCTGAAGAAACCCATGTTCTGTGTTCAGTCATTGCCATTGCGTCTACCAGCTTTCCCCTCTTTCGCAGAGACCAAAACATTGGACAAACACACAACCAGAAGCCCAAAAACAGAATGGCCTTCACAAATGGACGGGCGGACAAGCAACCGGCTATGGAAGGGATATTATCGCAGAATCCCATTAACAATGGGTCGTTTCGGTCTGTCGGTGCAATTATCCTCCTCAGAGTTTTTTTCCCCTCGTGTTGTTCTACGGTTAATATAAATTGAATTGCTTTGCGTTTTGTCCCCCCCGCCCCCCCGCCCCAGTCGGCTCCATCCCCCCCGCCCCATTCCTCTCTCCATATTTATATCGCCATTCTTTCCACTCTTAATTCTTCTTTTTTCTGAACTCACAATTGCGAGATAAGTTTTAAAGTAAAGATTGCTTAATGTTAATGTTTTTAAGATTTGTTCATTAGTGTTGTGCGCTACTTGATTTTATAAAATGCAGTCCTCCATCTAGTTAGTGTGCATTGTGTAATGTAGGTAAAAGCTTCGAGCTTGTTGTTGCTCTAATTGTCTTCCTGTATGACTGTTTTGAAATGAATAAACAGTTGCTTAAACCAAAAACACACCATCATCTCCATCCATCCGGTGATAGATACAAATAT
>CM065694.1:18550708-18555708 GCA_017654935.2 Phymorhynchus buccinoides
AGTCCGGCAAGAGTTGCATTGCAATAGTCAACTTTGGAAAAGACCAACGAACATACTAGTTGAGTAGCGGCTTTTTCAGAGAGTGAAGGACGGATTGAAGCAATCTGTCTCAGAGCGAGGTAGGCGGAACGGCACATGTGGCTGATCTGGGCGTCCATGGACAAAGAATTGTCCAAATGGACACCCAGATCCTTCACGCTGTTTTTGAAGGGAATGGTATTTGTGCCAACCTGCACAGACGCGACGCTAACTTGGTCCAAGACTGAGCGCGAGCCAACAGCTACGGCCTCAGTATTCAATGGTACTTACGTCGCGGACCGTACTGGGTGGGAGGTCTCAGGTTCGAATCCCATCAGAGGCGAGTGTTCTTCGGTCATGGACCGACTCCTACCCAGAGTGAGTGGATATGGGCTCAATGGGAAGACTGAAACCACGCAACGGATGCGATTCTGAGAGTTTTGCTCCATGCGATTCTGAGACTGTTTCTCTAATTTCAAGGTGTCTGTAATTCTCAGGCCGGGTTAACGCTGATATATCATTACGAAAGGAAGCATAGAGTACACAGCCCTGTCACGTAGTCTCAGACCGATACGGAGCTCCATAGCACCATCATCATCATCATCATCATCATAGTTATCCTCCTCATTTTCCATCAATCATCAAAAAGATTAAAAAAAAGTCTCAATTTCTGTGGCTTTGTATGCCCTGCTCTCATGGTGACCTTACCTTTGATTTGCAACCCAGTCAATGTCCTTGGTGCGTTCGGGTCAAAGTCATGGGGATCAGTGTGTTCTGGGTAGCTGTCAGTGGACAATCGCGATGGTGCTCTCGGAGGAGGACATCGCTCAGGCTGACTTCGCGACTAAGGCATTATTTACGTCAGTAGGGGGGCTTAGTAGGCACGCACGTTAGCTCAGCACTCTGCACTCCGACCGAAGTGACTCAGCGGCAGTGCGGTGTCTCCACGGTTGGTTGCCTCCTGACACACATACATTCGCTCCCCTTGGACAGACAGCTTATATATATACATCTGCCTTGGAGTGCTTATTTCGGATTCTGCGACCTGACAAACACTGCGAATTGGGCACAACAACGCCACTGTACGGCACAGAAGATGAGACAGCACAACAAAAACAAAAGTATAATAAATACAGAAACTGTCCTTTCTGTGAGAAAGGTTAACCTGGGCTATGTTGAGATAGCATGAGAAGAGAAACTGAAGCTTCAATGTCCTTTTTTAATATTTTGGAAGAGCTTCTAAGTTAGCCGTGTCTTGACATCGTGAATACAGGCACTGGATTAAGTTATCAGAGGCAAGAGTTTTTACAGATCCAGACAGGGTTTTCTTCTTCGAGACAGTAAACCCAGAGACAGAAACACAGACAGACAGACAGAGAGAGAGAACGCACACACACACACACACACACACGAGAGCACGAGCACGCACGAGAGAGAGACACACACACACAGAGAGACACACAGAGACACAGACACACACACACACACACACACACACACACACACAGACAAAACACAAGAGAGAAAAAGGTTGCTAGAGAGAGAATGACAAGTTCTTTTTTTTAGAGAGACATCGAAAAGACAGAGAGTTCAGTCCAGACAGAGGCTGAGAGACAGAGGAAAGAGAAAAAGAAAAGACAGAGAAAAAAGAGAGAGAGAGAGAGAGACAGAGAGGAGAGAGAGAGAGAGAGAGAGAGAGAGAGAGAGAGAGACAGAGACAGAGAGAGAGAGAGAGACAGAGACAGACAGAGAGAGAGAGACAGAGAGAGAGAGAGAGACAGAGAGAGAGAGAGAGAGAGAGAGAGAGAGAGAGAGAGAGAGAGACACAGAGACAGAGAGAGATAAAGAGACAGAGACAGAGACAAAGACATAGACACAGAGAGAGAGAGCCGTCGGTGGACAGACAAGGCTTCTATCTTGGAATTCAGAGACTAAGTGAACCAGCGGCTGGTCTGACAGAACGTGTGAAAACAGACAACCACAGACGCAGACGAAACTACTTAGACATGTATGCATTTATTAAAGGAGCACCCGGATGGATACGTTTTTGAATCCCATATGTGCCTTCCCAGGTCGAGAGGACGTAAAACACAAAATTTCGTTCATACGTTTTTGAAAAGAAACACGTCGAGATCACTAGGAAAAAAAAACTTTGCAGAGATCGCAACACCCACTTTGCTCTGGTTTCCTAGAAATCAAACCGTCAAATTGGCGATTTCCCCTTGGCGGAGGTTCTGGAAGTCAGAACTTTTCAGTGAAAGACAAGGCATGTGCCTTCTCTTTTCTAATGGCCGCCAGAGTCGCTTTAATTAGGCCCAATCGTTTGCACGAAATTTCCACAATACAAGCCTTTTTAAATTTTTTTATACAGTTTCAGTTTGCCCAAAGGAGTTTCGCTCACAACAAAGGAAATAGCTCCCTCCCCACCCCTTCAAAAATGGCGGGTCTTCTGTCATTCAGGTGTGTTATCACGCCTTTTAACGAATTATTAGTACCTTATTAATAAAGAGCGCAGTTTTGTTTCCAAAAGAGTAGGTAAGAAATGGTTTATTCACCAGAAGAAGTGTTTTCACCAACTTTCGTGATTGACTCGGGTGCACCTTTAAAGACCCCCCACGTCACGTGTCACATTCCCTCTTATGATAGGAAGATTTCTTACCATCTAAAAGAGATAAAACACGCGAAAACCGTGATTTTGACACGTGACGTGGTGGGTCTTTAAGACAAGAAGAGACTGCTCGTCGTATGCGGTATTCTTTGTGAGACAGGCAGCCAGTGAAGAGGCAATACAAGAAGACTGGCGTGCTACGACTTAGTATTTTGGTTTTTTTAGCATCACGTTAGAATTTCTGTTGGACACGTTGTGGACAGTGAATGGATAAACCAGAAAAAGAGCAGATCTATCTATGATGGCATACCCCGGCTCGCATGGGAGGATCTGTGGGAAGATTGATTTGATTGACTTAATTCAAAGTCTGTTCACACAATGGTAATATTAGACTAAAAAAACACAAAAAACTTTTTTTTATAAAGTGTGTGTGTGCGCGCGCGTGTGTGTGTGCGTGTGTGTGTGTGTGTGTGTGAATATGTGTGCGTGTGTATGAGTAAGTGTAGCATATGATTTTATGCCTGTTAATGGAAAAAACAAAAAAACCAAAAAAAAACCCAACAAATTCATAGCAAAAAACACACACAAAAGTAAGCAAAGAAAACAAAATTAAAGTTAATTAGCTCATGAACTATAGTAATCTTGCAATTCCAGAGCTGGATAAGACTGTAGCAATTTTGATCATTTCATGACTGTAAACTACATCTTTTAAAGTTCCAATTTGTGCAACTTGTATCCCAGATAGTGTGCATAACAATGATAATAATGAACATTCTAAAAGAATGTGTTCAACTGATATTGGGTGACCACAAGCGCATTCTACATCTTTAGAAAATGTTGTCCTTCTGTGGGAAGATAAGAGTCCCTACCTCCTCCAAGTCCTCTGGTCAGCCTGGGCAGACAGAAGCTGGAGATGCGGGGGCCTGGGATGTGGGCTTTTCTTTCCGTCTCAGACGTTTCTCATTTGCGGTGCGACTTCTTTCTTTTTACCCGGCCAGAGGCCGAGGTATTGCGATTGGTTTGTGTGTCTGTCTGTATGTGTCTGTGCGTCTGTCTGTGTATCGATTATCTTAAAACCTACTGTTTGGATTTTGATTAAAATTGGCAGAGGGGTAGACAGCTTGAAAAGGAAGCTTCCTTTCGTTAATCAACACCGTGCTGACCTTGACCTTGAAGTTTGACCTTGAAAACCGAAATTTCCTTCTTTGGGCTATGTAATTCCCCCCCCCCCCCCAGCTTTATTTCGTGAACTAGTGAACAGAATCGCTTCAAACTGTGTGTGGTGGTGTACCATAGTGCAAGGAAGTTTGTATAAAACTTTAGTTGTATCTCGTGAACTACTTAACAGAATCGTTTCAAATTTTGGGCTATGTATTTTATGCGTTCTGTAAGGGTGGAAAGTGGTGTGTTTATTGGGGGGTGGGGGGGGGGGGGAGGACATGGTGCAAGGAAGTTTGTATAAAAGTTCAGCTGTATCTCGTGAACTACTGAACAGAATCGCTTCAAATTTTGGGCTATGTATTTTATGCGTTCTGTAAGGTGGATAGTGGTGTGTTTATTGGGGGAGGAGAGTACATAACTCTGGCCGGGTTTGCATTGTCACAATGCATTGCTGCCGCTCGGCGATGCCATTGTTCGAAAATTGTGATGGTGCATGGGAAAAACCTACATAAGTCGCTCAGAATGTTTTTAGCAAAAGCCAAAAACAGTCAACAACCCCCCCAAAATATCAATTTTCGTTTTAGGACATATGTATGTCTATTTCCATGTGTTCGACCAGTATCCACAACATGAAAGACAATTTTCAATGATTTCTTTGTTTGTTTGATTGTTTTCTAAATCAAGTCAAAAGTCAAAGAGGCAAAATTGTATCTTCTATGTCCGATTTCTGCTAATTATCTATTTCGAATGCCAAACTTCAAATAATTATAAAATAGAAACTAGACAAGATAAGTCAATTCGGTTTTCTGTGTATTAACAAGGAATCTTTGCGCCACCATGAAAAATTGAAATCACAATTTATGCCAAATTTCCATTATGTCTGGTCTCCCCTGCACTGTAATGTTTGCTGGCTCTTTTGATGGTGTGACGACGTTTCTCACGATCCGAGGCTTCTATCTATAGACACTAATTAAAAAGACTTAAAATTTATCAACCAAAAAAAGGAATGGTTCCAGCAAAACAATAGTATAAGTGCATGGCTTTGTACATCGATTTCTCGGCGCGAATATGTAGATTTATACCCTCCTGCTCTATTTCTTGGTTCTTTCCGTGGTTAGGGATAGGGTTAGGGTTAGGGTTAGGGTTAGGGTTAGGGTTAGGGTTAGGGTTAGGGTTAGGGTTAGGGATAGGGTTAGGGTTAGATGGTCTTTTA
>CM065694.1:18598208-18600708 GCA_017654935.2 Phymorhynchus buccinoides
TTCATGCATGCTGAATGTCGATGTCTTTGTTATTCTGGCACCTGAACAAAATTTCTCCTTGGGAGATAATAAAGTGAGCTTGATTTGATTTGATTTGATTTGATTATGCCCGCTAGTTGAGCCGTATGGCCCCAGATATGTGTTCATGTGTTTTAGCCTTTAGAGCTAAAATGGACTATATTCAGATTGTCCATGCACTTACTATGAAACTTATTGCGACAAAAAGTAACTTGAATCAAATAAGAGTGAAAAAATGGGGTTGATGCTATTTATATTATTTTCATTTTTTAACCCTTTCATCGCCACTGTCGCCTCTTGGCACCACAATGATTTAACACCCATGTCACTGAAAGGCATCAAAATGAGGGTCTGGTATCCAGTGGTGACCTTATGTTCTTAATTTTGGGAAGTAAGGATATGTTCTATTTTATGCATGTCACAGAGGAACCCCCAATATTGCAGACATAATCGCTTCTCTACCTAGGCAAATCTAATGGAAAGTTTAAGCTGAAAAATGACCGGCGATACAAATTATCGTTTTCGCAATGACTTTCATAAAAAGTCAACGGACCATCTAAAGATTGTCATTGATGGTCAATAGTTTTGACTCTCATCTGAGGCATCGCTGGCGGGCCGGGTCTGCCGGCCCATGGCTATTTCCACACGGGATTGGTCAAGCAATGGAATTCTTGATCTTGTGTTTTTATTCAAGAACTTCCAGGTTTGCTATTAACACCGGATCGATGGTTAATGTAACATAACATGCATCATTCTGCCAAGTCATGACGGTTCGGTCAAAGCAAAAGCAAAGCAAAGCAACTGTTTTATTTCATACCCACTTGGGGCACAGAAATATAAAACAAAACACACACATAGCTAAACAATCGAACATCAAAACAGAGTGATGTCTATACTATGAAAAACGACAAGTAGATATATAAGACAAACAACCATATTGCAAAATAACAACAACATGTGACATTTTGTCCATACAAATCATCGAAAACAACTGTTTATAACTGTAACGAAGTGCTTAAGTTTAATCAAAAGTTTCTTATTTTTCGAAATAAACGGTCATTCAAACTGTGTGACAAAGCAAAATGTCACACGCCCACAGAAACAGAAAACCCCCCACATGTCCTTGTCCCGATTCCCTGGGACTTTATTCTCATCAAACTGGGGGGTGCAGAGAACGTTGGAAGGCTACCTACCACTAAAGGCGAGGGAAGCGATTAAGTTTGCCCAGTTTGGACATGCGTCTGACGGTGGGCTGAAGATTCAATTCTCCATCCGTGCGATGAGCAAACAGTGCCCAGGTGCTCGTAGCGGCAGCAGCACAACCTGTCGTTTCACACGAAGTCCCGTCCGGGGTTCAAACCTGCCAATCACATGGATTTGGTGGAAAGAAGGAAGGAAGGAAGGAAGGAGAGAGAGAGAGAGAGAGAGAGAGAGAGAGAGAGAGAGAGAGAGAGAGAGAGAGAGAGAGAGAGAGAGAGAGAGAGAGAGAGAGAGAGAGAGAGAGAGAGAGAGAGAGAACGCTGAATGCTGAACGCTGAGAGAGAGAGAGAGAGAGAGAGAGAGAGAGAGAGAGAGAGAGAGAGAGAGAGAGAGAAGAGAGAGAGAGAGAGAGAGAGAGAGAGAGAGAGAGAGAGAGAGAGAGAGAGAGAGAGAGAGAGAGAGAGAGAGAGAGAGAGAGAGAGAGAGACGAACGACAGCACATAGAGATGCAGAGAGAGAAGTCTGAAGTCTTAAATGATTTAATTTAATGTGTTAGGCCACATGCCCATACAAATAGAGTTCACATAAACGTAGAATTTAAGAGCACATGACATAATATCAAAGCACATTGTTGAGAGAGACAGAGAACTCGATGAACTTAATAAGCTCAATGAATTCGAATGTGGGGCCACCGACCTGTACACATTTGTAGGTGCACTTAATATGCTCACAAACCAGGGCATAAAGAGCCAACCACACGTCCACTAAAATCGCACGACTGTACGATACGATTCGATCACGTGGTCTAGAAGCGCGAATCACATTTGTTCTTCGAGACCACGTGATCGAATCGTATCGTACAGTCGTGCGATTACAGTAGACGTGTGGCTGGCCCTTAAAGCAGGCAAGCAACACAACGCAAAAAACCCAATACTTTGACAAATAAAATCATAGATCGAAACCACGACAAAAGCAAGTTAATGATGTAAAGGTGTGCTGTTTGTATAAACTGTTCCCTTTGTTTTAGAGCATAGTATATGAACATAGTAACTTTTTTTTTACTGATTAACCCTTTCACCGCCAATGTTGCATTTTTGCACCACAATGGTTTAACACCCATGTCATTAAAAAGCATCAAATTAGGGCGTTATCTGAATACCCTATTTTAGTAATTTGTGGAGGTAAGGATAGGCCTAATGTTTTACATGTCACAGAGGAAATCGCAATATTGCATTTTAATTTTTTTTTAAAAATCTACCTAGGTAAGTTTAGTGGTATTCTT
>CM065694.1:18610708-18613208 GCA_017654935.2 Phymorhynchus buccinoides
GTCTAGCTTCCCCCCGTGGGGATGCCGGGGGGGGGGGGGGGGGGGGGGGTCTTTGGTACAAAGAGTTCCCCCACCTTCTGGAAGTTCTGTGCTTGTAACTTCCTCTAATCTGTCACTCTCTTTGACTCTGCCTTTTCCCTTTGCTTACCGTCATCTGCTAGCTTTCTATCTTACTGGTCCATTCTCCTGCCTTATTTTTTTCTATAAAATTCTTACAAAGATTTCTTCAGCCGAAGTCGGACATGCTGGGCCTAACTATTGCTTAGTTAGGCGCATAACGGCAGCATGGCGCATCTACACTCATGTGACAGGAAACTGTCTGAGCGAACAAAGAAGAAGAAGAAGAAGACTCCGTCTAGCTGTCGACCGTAACTCACAGATCTTCAAAAGGCTCTCTGTATAAGACGAGGCAATAAACAAAGTCTTCGTTTTGTCTGTGTGGGCAGCTCATAGCTGTTTTCGCTGTCTGGAGGGGGAGGGGAAAATGATGATCCTCACGGTCAGTTATATATTGTGATTTGATGTGCGTGATGTACAAGACGAGGCAATAAACAAAAGTCTTCGTTTTGTCTCTGTGTGGGCAGCTCATATAAAGCTGTTTTCACTGTCTGGAGGGGGAGGGGAAAATGATGATCCTCACGGTCAGTTATATATTGTGATTTGATGTGCGTGATGTACAAGACGAGGCAATAAACAAAAGTCTTCGTTTTGTCTCTGTGTGGGCAGCTCATATAAAGCTGTTTTCACTGTCTGGAGGGGAACAAATGATGAGCTGCACGGTCAGATAGTTGAAAGATTCAGCGTCCATGGAGACGAATGTAAGAATAGGGTACTAGATCAACAGCAACGCCACGCACACTTTGCTGTACAAGCTGTTGATGACAGTTGATGGTGTTTTGTAGGCATTTTTAACCCTTTCACCACCAAAGTAGCATTCTAGCACCACAGTGATTTAACACCTATGTCACTAAAAGGTATCAAATTGGGGTCTATTATCCAAAGACCCTATTGTCTTAGTTTTGGGAAGTAAGGATAGACCTTATTTTACATATGCCACAGAAGAATACCCCAATACTGCAGATGGATTTTGTTCTCTACCCAGGTAAATTTAATGGGAATTCTTGCCTGAAATATGTCTGGCGGTGAAAGGGTTAAGCATGAGCAGTAGTTGAAAATGACAGTCAGATGAAACCAAACTCTGGATTAAACTTAAGATATACCGAACACCGGAAATGGAAAGCAAGAGCTCATTATTTTCTTAATGCTTAATGTCTAAGAGACAATATTTATTTATTTATTTATTAAGACAACTTTCATAGCGCCTAATCTTTGAGCTCTAAACGCTTTACAGAAATCACTAAAATGAATAGTAAACACAATGAACAAAAAGTATACATCAAACATTGACCAACACCCCCCTTCCCTGATCCCTCAGTCAATTTCTCACTCACGCCCAAATAATGAATGACATAATCTACAGTACACTTTCGCAACCAACTTGAAACACTCACACTGATGGACACTTAATGACGCCCAGGCCACACTATTAACAAATCACACTCACACCCACACTTATAACGATAGAGAGAGAAAGAGAACGAGAGAGAGAAAGAGAAAGAGACAGACATACAGACAGACAGAGACAGAGAAAGACAGAGACGGAGACACAGAGAGTCAGACAGAGGGACAGACTGAGAAAAAGAGAAGAGAGAGACACACAAACATGGTGTTCGGCTGTAGCAAATCAAACCTTATGATGTACTCCGACAACAACAGGCATGTCGATCATACATAAGTATAAATATCAGCTGCAGCAAATCAAACCTTATGATGTACTCCGACAACAACAGGCATGTCGATCATACATAAGTATAAATATCAGCTGCAGCAAATCAAACCTTATGATGTACTCCGACAACAACAGGCATGTCGATCATACATAAGTATAAATATCAGCTGCAGCAAAGCAAACCTTATGAGAAGAAGATTTGAACTTATACATTACTACTTGTGGCGGTGCCATAGCCGATGAGGTTTAACCGAGGCGTGGTCACCGCTACAGCTATCTGTATTAATTATAAAAAATCGGGACTTTACTGGTTTCGTACTGCCTCCGGGCATTGCCTCCAGTATTGTTCCAACCATATTTGTATTTACAAATGTCCCATATGTGTCTGATTCAGACCAAGAGGACGTAAAACTCCATTTTCTCTCTCTCTCGCAAACCTTATGATGTACTCCAGCAAGGCTTAACTCTTGCCGTCAAAGGCCCTCCCCCCCCCTTTTTCTCCCCCCTCCCCTCCCTCTCCTTTTCCTTTGTTAATAACCCTAGTTGCAATGGTCAATAGGCTACAACGAATACATGGCTAATAGCAGTAGCTGTCACAGTCTCAGATACCTGGTTTAAATGTTTTATTTTCCAAATCAACATGAACAACAACTATGACATAACTGAAGCAACAACAAGCAGAGCTTATGGCGTGCTCAGTTCAAAACGAAT
>CM065694.1:18620708-18625708 GCA_017654935.2 Phymorhynchus buccinoides
GGTCAAGGAGAGGCAAAATGGAGAAAAGAAGAGATGGGGTGTTGTGAAGCCTGGGTGTCGATTCATCACTATTGTGTTTTCTTTCTTTCTTTTTGTTTTGTTTTATATTGTTTTGCATGGTTTCTTTCTTTCTTTTTCCATTGTTCTTTCTTTCTTTCTTTTCTTTCTTACTTTCTTTCTTTCTTTCTTTCTTTCTTTTTCTTTCTGTTCTCTTTTTCTGTCTCTGTCTGTCAGTCTGTATTTCTTTTTTCTTTCTTTCTTTCTTTCTTTCTTTCTTCTTTCTTTCTTTTATTCTTTCTTTTCCTTCTCTTTCTTTCTTTTTTGCTTTCTTTTCTTTCTTCATTCTAGTTCTTTTTTTCTTTCTTTCTTTTCTCTTCTGTTCTCTTTTTCTGTCTCTGTCTGTCAGTCTGTATTTCTTTTTTCTTTCTTTCTTTTTTTTACACCCCTCCCCCCCTTGCTTTCTATCTTTATCGTTTGTTTCTGATTCATTTCATTCATTCATTCATTTCATTCATTCATTCATTCATTCTTTCATTTATTCATTCATTCATTCATTCATTGTTTCATTCTTTCATTCTTTCATTTCATTCATTCATTCATTCATTCATTCTTTCATTCATTCATTAATTCATTCATTCATTCATTCATTCATTTATTCTTTCATTCATTCATTCATTCATTCATTCATTCATTCATTGTTTCATTCATTCATTCATTCATTCATTTCATTCATTCATTCATTCATTCATTCATTCATTCTTAATGTCTGTTTCCTTTTTAATGTGTCTGTCCTTCAGTCTGTCTTTCTGTTTTCTTTCTTCGTATCTTCCTTTCTTTCTTTTTCTATTTTTCTTTCTTTTTTTCTTTCATTCATTCATTCATTCATTCATTCATTCTTTCTTTCTTTCTATCAGTCATGACCATTGTTCTTATCTTCTGATCCGATGGATGTGGACACGAACAAAGGTGGGAACGAGCTATTCCACACACTGAGGGGAGGAGGGGTGGGGGGTTAGAGTGTCACGGAGAATGGGTGTGGGTGGTGTGGAGGGAACAAATAATGCTTGAAACCTTTTGTGAGGCTTTCGCTAGTAGTACTAAAAGGTTGACGAAGGTAGTTAAGGTGTTAATGAGTTTTGCGGTTTTTCTGCTTGATTACAGTTGTGGTGGGGGAGTTCAAGGGTGCCAGGGCTGCTTGTCTCGGTTCAACCTGCTTTTCTCTTTCTGGCTCGAGTTTCTCTAGACGACGGTCGCCGCGCGCATAACTGTTACGCCAAAAAGGGGGTCTAAGAAACACTTTAGAAAACGTGTGCGGAAGAATATTACAAGCTCTTGTCTGATTGGTAAAAAAAACACACCACTATTATTTTAACCAAACTTTAATGGACCAATCAACAACAAGAAATGTATTCACCCCGTGCAAGTCACGTGATAGTTCGCCAAGAGATACTTTGGGAGTAGCCACAAAACGTTTTCGGCAAACGTCGGCGAAAGAGGTGTTTCTTAGTACCGTTTTTTTGCCGATTTGCGCTCACGCTACGTAACGTTAGCCCTTGTGAAACGGCCCCCAGTCTCTCCTTCCATAGCGCTTTTTCTCGCCCCCCCCCCCCCCCGCCCCTCCTTATTTAATGAATGTGTGCCTCCCCCCCCCCCCCCCCCCCCCCTTACACTCTCTTTCTCCGCGTCAAATTGTTATTTTAGGACATTATGACTTCATGCAACGTGATTGTTTTAAAATAAATGCGTTTAAAGCTTTCAGTTCTGTTTCACGGTAAATTACGATTTCTGATCTGAATTAAACAATCTACGTTCCTTCAATAACGTTGCAGACCACCTTTCACAGATAGGTTGTGGAAGAAAGAGAAATATATTTTGGTGTTTACAATTATGACTAAGCATTATTTTCGTTAGGAACAAGTTCGTCAAGAATGTCCGAAAAACGTATCGAGACGCTCCTGGTGGCTGGTTAACCCTTTCACCGCCAGCCATATTTCAGCCAAATATTTCCATTAAGTTTACCTGGGTAGAGAACAAAATCCATCTTCAGTATTGGGGATTCTTCTGTGACATATATAAAATAAGGTCTATCCTTACTTCCCCAAACTAAGACAAAAGGGTCTTTGGGTAATAGACCCCAATTTGATGCCTTTTAGTGACATAGGTGTTAAATCACTGTGGTGCTAAAATGCGACTTTGGCGGTGAAAGGGTTAACGGTGTCCTGTTGAATGAGGTGAGGGAGAAAATTGGTGGTCCCACCACCACTCGTTCACCAGTGCTTGAATGAATGAATGAAAAATGGTGTTTTACGTCCTCTCGGTCATAGACACATATGGGACATTTGTAAATACAAAGATGGTGGGAACAATACTGGCTGCAATGCCCAGAGGCAGTGCAACACCAGTAAAGTCCCGAGTTTTTATCAATATAGATAATTCTTTTAGTCGGGACCACTCACTGTCTCTGGTTCACCAGTGCTTAATGTTAGGAAGTTGTACTAAAGCTTAAGTGGGAAACTAAACGTTGTTACTTTCTAAGTTAAGTATATCGGTTTGCTTAATTTAGAAAGTAACACCGTTATACTTAACTTAGAAAGTAACAACGTTTAGTTTCCCACTTAAGCTTCAGTAGAACTTCATAAAATTAAGCACAGGTCCGGAAAGTTGTCAGAATCCCCGCTTAGTAGAAAGTAGAGTTGAGAACCGGTTCAAAATTCCGAACCGGTTTTAAACCGGTTTCCCCTCTCCGAACCGGTTTTATTGAACCGGTTTTTAAACCAGTAGTCTCATAACTAGTCTTACCTATGCAAACACATATTTGTCAGAATATTCACACAAACGCACGCACACACACACACACACACACACACACACACACACACACACACACACACACACACAATAAATAAACTTATGACTTATGCACACACACACTCAACTCAACACTCAAAGTCAAAGTCAAAGCCATACACCACCACAAACTAGAAACAGCTACTCTTGGTTTACAAACACCCAATCTGCGCTGAGAATCAGTGTGTTTTTTCTCGAAAAGAATGCGTTATTCTAAGAAAAACTTACTTTCAGTTTGCAGTTAAAAAAAAACGGTTCACGGCAACTCGAACCGGTTTTTCGAACCGCGAAAGATTAGCACCGGTTTTTCGGTTCAAACCGGTTTCCCCCCCCCCCCCCCCCCCCCCCCCCACCCCCCCACCTCTAGTAGAAAGCCACCTGACGACAAGGTTGGCACAGCACAGTCGTGCAGACGAGAGCTCAAGCGTAGATGGTGGCTGTGCAAATCTGTCGCTCGTGCAAATCTGTAGCTCGCTACCTATGAGAGTCTGTATTTGCGGCATTTTGCGACATTGAGCATGAACCACAAATTTCACTTTTTTCGTGGGTTAGGGATAGGGTTAGGGTTAGGGTTAGGGTTAGGGATAGGGTTAGGGTTAGGGTTAGGGTTAGGGATAGGGTTAGGGTTAGGGTTAGGGTTAGGGTTAGGGTTAGGGTTAGGGTTAGGGTTAGGGTTAGGGTTAGGGATAGGGTTAGGGTTAGGGTTAGGGTTAGGGTTAGGGTTAGGGTTAGGGTTAGGGTTAGGGTTAGGGATAGGGTTAGGGTTAGGGTTAGGGTTAGGGTTAGGGTTAGGGTTAGGGTTAGGGGATAGGGTTAGGGTTAGGGTTAGGGTTAGGGTTAGGGTTAGGGTTAGGGTTAGGGTTAGGGTTAGGGTTAGGGTTAGGGTTAGGGTTAGGGTTAGGGTTAGGGTTAGGGTTAGGGTTAGGGTTAGGGTTAGGGTTAGGGTTAGGGTTAGGGTTAGGGTTAGGGTTAGGGTTAGGGTTAGGTAAATGGTTCAAGTACATAAAAAGTGAAATTTGTGAATGTCGCAAATACACACTCTCATAGTAGCGAGCGACAGATTTGCACGAGCGACAGATTTGCACGCGGCAGCGGGCGATGAGGAAACATCACGCCCCAACATCACTTTTTAACGCGTTTATTCAACATGGCTACTACACATAAGACACCAAAACACCTACCATTTTAAACCTTCGTAATTTAATATTCGATGACTACTTTTTGAGTTAATTGTAAATAATAAAAAAGGTTTTAAAATGAAATCAACTTCGTTAAATAAAGGCCTACGTTAGGTGGGCCTGTGACAGACTCTGCTATGTGCAATGGCTCCCCCAAGGACGTCCGAGGGCTCTGACTTGAACAGTACGAACTAAATACGAGGTAGGCCTATATGGGTGTTGTGTGTATGCCAGGAGCCGAAATGAGCGTCCAGGGAGCAATAATGTCAGACGAGCGGGCGAGAAAAATATGATCAGCAAGAAAGATGAAAAGAAAACAAACGAACCAAAAAAAAGCTTACGAAAATCAACACGGTAGTTCCGGTTCTTCTATGGTAGCATGGATGGAGGAGGGGGTGACGAGAGGCTAAGGCATGGGAGGCAACCTATATGCTACAACCTGTGGGTTCAATTGATCGTGAAGGTCATCATCCTTAGACAAACCTTACCCCACCCCTTCCCCTGGACAGCCATTCTCTGCCTCGCCCCCACTCCTCACCTATCTTGAGCCACCCTAACCCTCTCTCTCCTACCCTGACACCCTACTAACCCTGCCGCCCTTCTCTCCTCCTCCTCCTTCTCCTTCTCCTTCTTCTTCTTCTTTCTTTTTTCCTCCATCCTTCCTTCTCCGGTCCTAGGATGTCGACCCGCTGGAGGTGACGCTAAGGAGCACAATGGGGATGGCCTGAAAAGGACGAGTGGTCTGGGAGTTAATTTGACAAATTGTCTCTTTGTGACTGGCCAGGGACAAAACCACTATACCCCTGTCTCCACTACTTCTTCTTCTGGAGCTTCACGAGCGATAGAATAGTAAAAAAAAAGAAAAGAACAGAAAAGAGGGGGAACTAAGCTTGGAAAAAGAGATGGAGAGAGAGACAGAAAGAAGGAGGAGGAAGGGGTTTTGCGTCTTTTGTTTATTTTGATTGAAGCATGTTA
>CM065694.1:18635708-18640708 GCA_017654935.2 Phymorhynchus buccinoides
CAGGGGGGGGGGGGGGGGGGGGGGGGGGGGGGGGGGGGGGGGGGCGAAGCTCCTGGAACGTTTCGTAAAAATTAGGGAATATTAACCCCTTGACTGCCAGATGAAATGAAAGAAAAAGCATTGGACAAAATCGTGCCATGAAAAAGACAACTGATAGAACCGATCTTGACCGTCTCAGAGCAAAAAGCCAGCATATCAGAGTTCTTCCAAGTCATCTGATGACGTCATCAGTGACGTCATCAAGTCAGTACGTGATACGTTATACGGCAGTTAAGGCAAAAGTCGAGCCATTGTCTTACTTTTCTTCCTTGTATAAGGTACACGCTTGGAGCAGGAGGGGAGGGGGGGGGGGGATGCCCGGAACCCAGGAACCCCCCTAACCCCGCCCCTCCTCCCTAGATCCGACCCTGGCAATAATCACTCCAGTTTTATTCCACGGTTTGTTGTTAAACTCAAAGTTTCTATGCAAGCTGAAGATCAGACCGAATCTTCGGCTATTCTAGTCAGGAAACTCGAATTATTCAGATCAGAGGCAGGTTAAAAGGAGCAACGCTTTTTTTTTTTTACAAAGGTATTCTCCATTTAACGGCGTAACATTTTCATAAAAGTTAGTCAGTTGAAGCTGACCGACAAGCAAGTTTTTAGGGCAGGATCAAAAGAAATCAAAATTTCGTTTCGCTTGTCAACAAGAGGCAAGTCCTTTCATTTCCAAATAGAATACAAATCTCCCAACTGGACGAATTCCATCAAAGCCAGCTATCAGCGTGGAGTTCAGAGCCAGTTGTTTCCCCTTCCGTTACCTTCGATGGTCCTCCTCCTCCTCCTCCTCCTCCTCCTCCTCCTACTACTACTACTACTACTACTACTACCTCTTCCCAAGGTTATTGCCCCATGTCATGTTCAGCGACCCCTGACCCCTGACCCTTTGCCTTGTTCAAGGACAATGGTTCTGTGGGGGTCAAAAAAAGAAAAGGCCCGTGAACCGACAGATCAGGTATATAGCACAGGAGAGGCGGTTGGTGAGGAGAAGGGCCGGAGGGTTAGGGTTAGGATCAAGGCGGAAGAAATGGGGCTGGGGAAAAAAAAGGGGTGGTTGGGTGGACTGAATGGGGGTCAGATCTCGAGAGTTTTGCCTCGGCTGGACCCATCATTGTGAAACGTTCGTGAGGGTCCACCTCCCTTCGAAGTTTTAATGACGACATTTTCATGGTGACTAATGGCTGTAGCGGTGTATTTGTCAACATGAGACTTTTTGTGTGTGTTCTACTCGCGACATTCTCTCTAGTAGTATTTATACCAGCACTTTCGCACTCTCACTTTTCTGCCCTCCCTCCCTCCCTCTAAACAATACTAACACAGAGGCAACGGAACATAACAGTGTAAGGGTGGGTACCAGGGATCATAATCACGGGGAAAAGGTATGAAAAGCCTCAACGAGTACAACCTGCTGAGATTCTATTATGTGAAGAAACCTCCAGAGGATATTAAAAAAGTAATGGATAGAAGTTGGGTGGGTATGGTATGGTATGGTATGGTATATAGGGGAGGGGTGTGGCTCTGCAAAGTGGGGCAGGGATAAGGGTAATTAAGCTCTAACAGGAGCTTCCAGAATAGAGGTGAGAGATTCGGGGCGGGTACCTCTCAGATGTGGAATTTTCATGTTCTCTCTTGAGCAAAAACGGCCTAGCACCCGTCAGAACTGTTGGGGAAAACTATCATAGATGCAGGGGAGGTGCGTGTGTGTGTGTGTGTGTGTGTGTGTGTGTGTGTGTGTGTGTGTGTGTGTGTATGTGTGTGTGTGTGTGTGTGTGTGTGTGTGTGTGCGTGCGTGCGTGCGTGTGCGTGTGTGTGTGATCTTGTCTCTATGTGGTTTGCTGTCTTGGTTGTCTTGTGCTTTAATGCCCCCTCCCTCCCCTTCCCCACCACCACCTCTCAAATTTTCGCATTGAATATTGAATATTTTTCACGAAGAAGCCACATTCTGCCATTTGTTTTTTTTTTTAATGGAAAAGGTTTTAGGGTTAGGATCGGTCTAGGATTATTTCTCATAAAACTGAAAGAAGCAGACTTTGAGACTGAGGGTCGTAAACATGAGTGTGTGTGTGTGTGTGTGTGTGTGTGTGTGTGTGTGTGCGTGCGTGTGCGTGTGTGTGCGCGTGCGTGCGCGTGCGTGCGTGCGTGCGTGTGTGCGTGTGCGTGTGTGTGTGTGTGTGTTCAAAGTACACGATTGTCGCTGTTGTTTATGTGATGAGGTAGAGTTAACAGCGCAGAAAGTCGAGAGCGGGGCGTAAAGTGAGACAGAAAGGATGAAAGGGCGGCCATTTGTAGAAGGGAGACAACGGATGATGGCCTGCAATAAACCCGTTAGTTTTACGGCTCGTGCCGCTGGTGGTGACCTATTACCAATACAAGGCTGGTGGTGGAATGCTTTTAATTTTTTTTCCGAAATGTGTTTGTAACAATAAAGAGTATTCTAGTGTGAACCTGATGCTCTCTCTCTCTCTCTCTCTCTCTCTCTCTCTCTCTCTCTCTCTCTCTCTCTCTCTCTCTCTCTCTCTCTCTCTCTCTCTCTCTCTCTCTATGTGTGTGTGTGTCTCTATGTCAGACACACACGCACGCGCGCACACACACACACACACACACACACACACACACACACACGCACACTCACACACACACATATATATATATATACACACACACACACACACACACACACACACACACACACACACACACATATGGGGGGGGGGGGGGGGTCATTTTGAACTTCCAGTGCAAACCTCCACCAAGGGGCGTGACTCAATAAAGGCACTGAGGGGTCGTTTTGAACGGCTCTAGTGTAAACCTCCACCAAGGGGCGTGACTCAATAAAGGCACTGGGGAGACATTTTGAACTTCCAGTGCAAGCCTCCACCGAGGAGCGTGACTCAATAAAGTCACTGGGGGGTCATTTTGAACCTCTAGTATAAACCTCCACCTAGGGATGTGATTCAATAAAGGCACTGGGGGGGACATTTTGAACTTCCAGTGCAAACCTCCACCAAGGGGCGTGACTCAATAAAGGCACTGGTGAGGGGTCATTTTGAACGGCTCTAGTGCAAACCTCCGCTGAGGAATAAACAACAGCCGTGAAGCGAAGCTAGAGGGGCGTAGCTGCTAGTGGTTTTGTGATGCTCACCTCATCGATTGATTGATTGTGATTGATTGATTGATTGATTGATTGATTGTGATTGATTGATTGATTGTGATTGATTGATTGTGATTGATTGATTGTGATTGATTGATTGTGATTGATTGATTGTGATTGATTGATTGTGATTGATTGATTGATTGAGATTGATTGATTGTGCTTGATTGTGCTTGATTGATTGTGATTGATTGGTTGATTGATTGTGATTGATTGATTGATTGATTGTTTGGCTGGTTGATTGATTGATTGTGATTGATTGGTTGGTTGGTTGGTTGATTGATTGATTGGTTGGTTGGTTGATTGATTGATTGTGATTGATTGGTTGGTTTGTTGATTGATTGATTGCTTGGTTGGTTGATTGAGATTGATTGTGATTGATTGATTGATTGATTCGTTCGTTCTTTCGTTCATTATTTCTCCCTTTTTGTCTCTAACTCAGTTTCTGTCCGTCTGTCTCTCATTTACAAACACACACACAGTGTTGCATTTCACGTCATTTGCTGATTTATTGGAACGTTCAGTATTCCACCAGCTCTTAGCGTTGCACACTCTTTTTCCAATACAAGTGGAACCTCCCTTGCAAGACCTTCAAAATCATCCAAAATGAGGTCTTATAAGGGAGGGGTCCGGAGGGGAGGTAATGTTAATACTTACAAAGAAGGGCAATGTCTCAGAAAAGTATGTCTTATGTGGGAGGGAGTCTTACAATGGGAGGTCTTATAAGGGAGGTTCCACTAGTACATATATTTTCGCTTCCCCATCCCCTCCACTTGTCTGGGGAGAGGGAGAGAGAGAGAGAGAGAGAGAGAGAGAGAGAGAGAGAGAGAGAGAGAGAGAGAGAGAGAGAGAGAGAGAGAGAGAGAGAGAGAGAGAGAGAGAGAGAGAGAGAGAGAGAGAGAGAGAGAGAGAGAGAGAGAGAGAGAGAGAGAGAGAGAGAGAGAGAGAGAGAGAGACTCAGACTTAGACTCAGAAACTTTATTTTACAAGGAAAAGAATTTAGGCTGGGCCTAGGCTTCCATTCTGTCCTTGGTTCTAAGCATGCAATACATAACTACTACTATAAATGAACATTGAGACACATGAAACTCGCCAACAAGAGAGAGAGAGAGAGAGAGAGAGAGAGAGAGAGAGAGAGAGAGAGAGAGAGAGAGAGAGAGAGAGAGAGAGAGAGAGAGAGATCCTTAAGTGCTTATACCTACTTTGCGTGTCATCGCGCCAAAACCCCTCTTTACTTTAAAACATCGTTTAATTTAGCAGTGCACTCCCCACCCCCACCCCACCCCAACACAAACACAGCTTAAGAAAAATAAAAAAACCCACACACCAAAAACGTCAAAAAAGAAGGAAAGAAATCCCTTAGAATGCCGAAAGAGCCGTTGAGTTGACAGAAATGTCAAAAGTCAATTTAGAACTCTTTCAGTGACCCAGATTTATTTTTTCTCTAGGGTGTGGTGGCTATATTATATCCAGCAAGAAGGTTTCTATGTGTTTTTCCTTATTTTTGTCAACGCGTCTAATTGTCTGCCATGCCAGCTTGTCTGTCTGTCCGTCAATTTGTCTGTATGTCTGTCTATCAACTGACTCATACACAGCAAGAGACTCTGAAGAGGTTTAGATGAATATTTGTGTTTTGCTGGGGTATCAAACGAAGGATAACCCAATGTTGTTGTTGTTGTTGTTGTCGTACACTGGCTTAAAGACTCCAGGGATCACCCCAACAACCGAAGCACTTGAACACTATGGTACAAAATGTACCAGCTAGGGGTGAGAACATTACGCGTGTGACCGTTTTGGACAACCCAATGAA
>CM065694.1:18643208-18653208 GCA_017654935.2 Phymorhynchus buccinoides
AATTGAGGCCGCTCTTTAAAATGATGTATTTTAAAAGCGTACAAAATAATAAACATACGTAATACAGACACTACAACAGACACGACGAGTATGCGGTGCTTCTTTCGATGAGTATAAGTAGGATACATAGTTTTAAATGTTTTCCAAAAGATATAAAAAGTTACGAAATGGTGCAGAGATAACATTCTGGTTTACAGATTAAAATTATTGAAAATCCAGGGGAGGTAACTCATGATTGGAGTGGTAAAAATAGACCGCGTGCCACAAACTATTGCGATTTCGCGCTTGTTTTAATTTATTTTTTTATTTTATAGTTTACCTAAAGGAGCTTAGCTCCCAACAAAGGAAATAGCTCCAATGTTGTTGTTTTTACTGCACTACAAAGAAGAAAAAGCTTCAATCACTCTCCACCCACCCTGTCCAAAAATATAATGGCTTCTTTCTCCGGCATCTCCGCCAAGGAGGAATCGCCGTTTTGACGGTTTGATTTCTAGGAAACCAGAGCAATGTAAGTGTTCCTATCCTTGAAAAGGCTGTCTTTCTGGTGATCTCGACGTGTTTCTTGCAAAAGCTCATCCGTCAGTGTGTCCCTTTAATGTTACGGAATCGCATGATGAATTGTGCCCCTTTCACTGCAAACATTATGGCCAAGGGTCATTGCCTATTCACGGTGTCTGTACATGTGATGCGAGTAAAATTGACCCATGGCCAATATTAAAATGATACGGCTGTGCCCAATGGAAGCTGTCTTTACCAGTGGCAGTTCTCCCTACACGCCGTAAAGAATTGTTGGTTGTTGTCACTCCACGGGTGGAGTGAATGTGTGGGTGGCTCCATGAATGGAGCGAAGTCCCCTGAAGTCGGAGTATGGCCGCTCATGTGGCGGGGTCCTTTAAAAGCAGCCGTACACGTAATCTTCCCACCCAAGGCCGTGCGAAATGTCCACATGGCACTGGGTGTGCCCCCAGAGTGTTTAAGCTGGGGAACGAAAACAACAACTGCAGACACGAGGCAAAAATATATTTTGAAAAATAAAAAGTCTATTAAAAACCTCGGGATGAGATGCGAAAGAAAGGGAAAAGGTTCAAAGAATGTTTACTGAAATGTTCGTGTTACCCTGTTGGATGAGTTTTGCAATAAACACGTCGAGGTCACCAGAAAGACAGCCTTTTCAAGGATCGGAACACTCACTTTGCTATGGTTTCCTAGAAATCAAACCGTCAAAACGGCGATTCCTCCCTGGCGGAGTTGTCGGGAGAGAGAAGCCATTCTCTCTCTCTCTCTCTCTCTCTCTCTCTCTCTCTCTCTCTCTCTCTCTCTCTCTCTCTCTCTCTCTCTCCCTCCCCCCTCCCCTCTCTCTCTCTCTCTCTCTCTCTCTCTCTCTCTCTCTCTCTCTCTCTCTCTCTCTCTCTCTCTCTCTCTCTCTCTCTCTCTCTCTCTCTCTCTCTCTCTCTGTCATTGTCTCCCTTGATCTTCTCAAGTGGAAACCACCAGAGGAGGAACAAAAGAACACCAAGAAGAAACCACCGAACTGACGACGGGAAGAAAGGAGGGAAGGGGGACCATGTGAAGACCTCAGGGGACCTCAGGTACCCCAGGTGCACTGCTCTTTATCTGCATCCCTGGAAGAAGAAGAAGAAGAAGAAGAAGAAGAAGATTGATTGATTGATTGATTGATTGAACTTTTTAATGGGTAAAAGATTTAGGCACATTGAAGGCCTTTTTTACAAATCCGCCCACAAGCCACACTCCGTCTTCGGGGGATTTTGGACACTGATGATGTTATGCTAGTAGATTGTCATGGCAAAAGAAGAAGAAGAAGAAGAAGAAGAGAAGAAGAGGAGGAGGGTTAGGGGGTGGGGGTGGGGGTCGGGGGATGGGTGGGTGATGGGAGGAGTTGGAGGGGGGGGGGGAGGTAGAGCAGAAAAAGTAGAATCCATGGGTGGGTGTGGGTAAAATAGAAAATGTCTTTTTTTTACTTTATCTTATAAAAAAAAAAGAACTAATAAAATAATATTTCCTCGTTACTGATACGGATTTGAAGAAAACATATTCGGTTTGCTTTCTGGTAGTCGTTTCCCGTTTTAAAACATTAAGATGTGCCTCTTTGTTGTTGTTGTAATATGGTTGGCGGCGAAAGAGTTAACGAACAAAAACAACGGAACCAACCTTTTTCTTCGATGCATTTAAAACTACCACCGGACTATTAAAGAGGGGAGGCGCTGAGCGCGCGCCACATTTGAATCACAGCTGGCGAGAGAGACGGTTCGCCCTTCTTTGTTCCCTGTTGTGCGAGCCACCGCGAGGCATAGCTTTTCTGACAAGCAAGACCCGATCCCTGGGATCGGTTGTTTTCCCTTTAATTTTGTCCCGGTGCAGATGTAGTCAGATAACCTCTCATCTTTGTTTCTGTCTATCTATCTCTATTTGTCTCTGTCTGTGTTTGGCTTCTTCTCTCTCTCTCTCTCTCTCTCTCTCTCTCTCTCTCTCTCTCTCTCTCTCTCTCTCTCTCTCTCTCTCTCTCTCTCTCTCTCCCACTCTCTCTCGCTCCGTGCCATCCCAATCCACCCACACCTTCCATTCCAGAGCCAATGTATTACTATTATGAAAAAAATAATAATCTCCGACCCACACCTACATGGATAATCATTTCAATACGTCAGATGGACTGAGGCAAATATGAACTTTTCAGTCTTACCAGCAGCGAACGAACCGACCTTTGAAAAGCAGACACGTGATAATGAAACACCAACGACTGGTACAAAAATGACATAATCTCGCTGTTCTGAAAGCGGATTCTGGTCATAAGAAAGAGAGAAAAAATTGCCTTGACCATCAAGCCTCGTTGGGTGTGACACATGAAATAAGAAGCCTACTTCCATCACGCCAAGACAATAACGATGGCCGCCTGACACGAAGAAGAACAATGGAAGACTTAATTCCACTACTAAGGCCTACTGGTCAACTTCTGGACATGATGACACTGGTGTCTTTGCGAAGAAGCTCTTCCCTTTTATTGGCCACCTGCTGTACTGCGACTGTGCTTGATTAAAATTAAATTGAGCGTGTTTACTGCAATGATGTCCCCTTTGTTTGTCTGTCCTGTCTGCCTGTCTCTCTGTCTGTCTGTCTCTCGCTTTGCCTCTCGGCTATGGTCTATTTCCGGACTTCATGTTGTTTTTAGTCAGCTAACATCCCCTCCTTTGTCTTTGTCTGTCTCACTCTCTCTCTCTCTCTAAACACTCCCTTCTCTCTCCTCTCTCTCTTACTCTCTCCTCTCAGTCAAGTCTCGTCTCCTCCCTCTCCTCCCGCTGCGAGTGCACTGCGTGCCTTCTTGACGAGCTTCTACCCACTTCCTTCGCGTGTGACTCACTGGCTACCAGGTCCCTTGGGTGGAGGGGCTCCAGAATGACTGCCGTTTTGTCGACTATCTATGTCTGCTGCTCTATGAAGAGGTCTGTCCTTTATGCCTCTCCCTATCACCCTCTCCTCTCTTCCCCTCCTCGGTTACTTTTCTGTGAAACTCTCTTTTCTCTCTTTCATCTTGTCCTCTGCTCTTTCATCTTCAGCTCTCTCTCATCTATGTTTCTCTCCTCCTCTCTTCTCTCTATCTCCTCTCTCATCTTTTCCCTCTCTCCCGTTCTCTCTTCCCGGGTGCTCTCTCTCCCTCCCTCCCTCTCCGTTCCTCTCTCTATCTCTCTCTCACTCCATCTCTCTCCTCTCTGCCCCTCCCTCTCCCTCCCAGAGCCACTCTCTCACTCTATCTCTCTTCGATCGCTAATCTCCTCCGAATAATCTCAACCATAACCTTCTCTCTCCGTGCCATCCCATCCACGCCTCATCTTCCAATCCAGAGCCAATGTATTACTATTATGAAAAAAATAATAATCTCCGACCCACACCTACATGGATAATCATTTCAATACGTCAGATGGACTGAGGCAAATATGAACTTTTCAGTCTTACCAGCAGCGAACGAACCGACCTTTGAAAAGCAGACACGTGATAATGAAACACCAACGACTGGTACAAAAATGACATAATCTCGCTGTTCTGAAAGCGGATTCTGGTCATAAGAAAGAGAGAAAAAATTGCCTTGACCATCAAGCCTCGTTGGGTGTGACACATGAAATAAGAAGCCTTCTTCCATCACGCCAAGACAATAACGATGATGTTATGCTAGTAGATTGTCATGGCAAAAGAAGAAGAAGAAGAAGAAGAATAAAGGAAGAAGAAGAAGAGGAGGGAGGTTAGGGGGTGGGGGTGGGGGTCGGGGATGGTGGGTGTATGGGAGGAGTTGGAGGGAGGGGGTATGTAGAGCAAAAAAATAGAATCCATGGGTGGTGTGGGTAAAATAGAAATGTCTTTTTTTTTACTTTATCTTATAAAAAAAAAAGAACTAATAAAATAATATTTCCTCGTTACTGATACGGATTTGAAGAAAACATATTCGGTTTGCTTTCTGGTAGAAGTTTCCCGAAATGGAAGATTAAGATGTGCCTCATTGTTGTTGTTATTGACGTACCCTGGCCTAAAGTCTCCAGGGAGCATCCCAACACAAGCCGAAGAATTTGAACACTATGGTACAAAATGCATCGGCTAGAGACGAGAACAGAAACGTAAAAGACCGTTTTTTTTAGAACCCCGCCACGTGAGCAGTCACACTCTGTCTTCGGGGGATTTTGGACACTGATGATGAAATGCTACGAGCTGGTCAGGCTAAGACAATGCCCGCATAGGTAGCCATGCAATAGCATAACAACAGTTTGATGTAGTCTTGGTGTTCTAGACTATGTCAACATAGCCTCAAGCTGAGGCGAGAATGTGTCTCTTGGATGGAAGTTCAGCTTAACGTCACGTATCGGCTTTCGCCATGTACGACGGGCTGAACAATTTATGTTCCTGAATCCTGTCTTAGCCAATTGGCCGAGTTGCGTTCATAATCAATATTGACCTTGAACAATGTGATGCGAGAATGTGTCTGTTTAATACGTGCAATTTTTTGTAGTTGTTGCAATTCTGCATACTGTCAGGTACTCTAGTCTGTCACCGCTCAGTTTGCTGTCATTATTTGAGGCACTGTGAACACATACGGGCACAACTCATACACAAAATTCGCATTGGATTTTGACGGAAGAGAGGTTGGTATGGTAAGACTAGAGGCTCAGTGCTTGAACCACGTCGGTGTTCAAACATGAAAAATATCTTAATTTTAACCCTTTCACCGCCAAAGTTCGCATTTTAGCACTCTTGAAAAGAGAAACTCCGTACCACCACACAGATTTTACACCTATGTCACTAAAAGGGATCAAATTTGGGGTCTATTATCCAAAGAACCCTATCGTCTTAATTTTGGGAAGTAAGGATAGACTGTACGAAAGAATCTCGAAAACTGCAGATGGATTTTGTTCTCTACCAGGTAAATTTAATGGACAGAGTAGACTGAAATATGGCCGGCGGTGAAAGGGTTAAAGAAGACAACGGAACCAACCTTTTTCTTCGATGCATTTAAAACTACCACCGGACTATTAAAGAGGGGAGGCGCTGAGCGCGCGCCACATTTGAATCACAGCTGGCGAGAGAGACGGTTCGCCCTTCTTTGTTCCCTGTTGTGCGAGCCACCGCGAGGCAGAGCTTTTCTGACGAGCAAGACCCGATCATGCTGGGATCGGTTGTTTTCCCTTTAATTTTGTCCCGGTGCAGATGTAGTCAGATAACATCCCATCTTTGTTTCTGTCTCTCTATCTCTATTTGTCTCTGTCTGTGGTGCTCTTCCTCTTCTCTCTCTCTTTCTCTCTCTCTCTCTCTCTCTCTCTCTCTCTCCGTCTCTCTCTCTCTCTCTCTCGCTTCTCTCTCTCTCTCGGTCTCTACCACTCTCTCTCGCTCCGTGCCATCCCAATCCACCCACACCTTCCATTCCAGAGCCAATGTATTACTATTATGAAAAAAATAATAATCTCCGACCCACACCTACATGGATAATCATTTCAATACGTCAGATGGACTGAGGCAAATATGAACTTTTCAGTCTTACCAGCAGCGAACGAACCGACCTTTGAAAAGCAGACACGTGATAATGAAACACCAACGACTGGTACAAAAATGACATAATCTCGCTGTTCTGAAAGCGGATTCTGGTCATAAGAAAGAGAGAAAAAATTGCCTTGACCATCAAGCCTCGTTGGGTGTGACACATGAAATAAGAAGCCTACTTCCATCACGCCAAGACAATAACGATGGCCGCCTGACACGAAGAAGAACAATGGAAGACTTAATTCCACTACTAAGGCCTACTGGTCAACTTCTGGACATGATGACACTGGTGTCTTTGCGAAGAAGCTCTTCCCTTTTATTGGCCACCTGCTGTACTGCGACTGTGCTTGATTAAAATTAAATTGAGCGTGTTTACTGCAATGATGTCCCTTTGTTTGTCTGTCTGTCTGTCTGTCTGTCTGTCTGTCTGTCTCTTTTTGCCTCTCGCTATGTCTCCCACTTCATGTTGTTTTTCTGTTCTTCGTTATTTTTCACCCACCCACCCACACACACACTTTGCTTTTTTTACCAGCTGCGAACGAAGAGAGCGAAGCTGGTAATTTTTTCAGTGCATTCTGAAGCCGACTGACTGACTGGCTGACTATAATGATTATCTATGTTAACACGATAACGTTTGAACGAAGAGACCTATGACGCTCAAATTGTGCATGCGGATTGGTACTAAGAATATCTAGGACAAGGGCGAGAATGAAGGTCATAGATCAAAGGTCAAGGTCACTGAAGCCGAAAATGCTGCAGAGCACCTGGCACGATTACGATTGAACGGAGGGACCTAGGACACTCAAGTTTGGCTTGCCGATAGGTACTAAATATATCTAGACCAAGTTCGGAAATCAAGGTCATAGGACAAAGGTCAAGGTCACTGGACCCGAAAATGCTGCCGCGGCTGGTGGTCTAGCGTCTTAACGCTCTAGTTCTATCTTGTTCTCATAATATCTCTAGTACGCAAGCATCACCCCTTTCCCTTTCTCTCTATGTGTCTGCGTGTATTTCATTGTTGTTCACTTCTGTCAGATTGTCTGTCTAGCAATGTACATGCGTGATAGGTTGTAGTCCTTCAAAAGGAAAAACGAAACAAAATAGGGGAAAGATTCTATTGCACATAAAAGAAGACCCCCAAAAAACCCACCGACCACTACAATTACAATCCCGAACACATACGTTCAGTAAAACAGAGTGAGTGGAGCAGTCAGGGCCGGACCAAGTGATTCGTAAGAGGGGGTTTCCGCTAGGGGTCCAGGGAGCTGCATAGGTTCTGGGTTAAGAAGCAATGCCCTTGTCGGGGCCCAGGGGCCAAAGCCCCCGGAAAATTGTGCAATTGAGTTATTATTAAGGCACAAATCGAGTCATTTTCTTATTTTGTATTGCATGCTTGGAGCTGGGGGGGGGGGGGGGGGGGGTGTCCAAAAAACCAGGAAACCCCCATGTATATCCGGCCTTGCAACTGATCTGTCACACATACATTTGATTAGAAAAAGGCTGCCAAACCACCATATTATATGAGATTATATTAAAAATGTTTTAAAAATTAAGAACAAAAAATGTCCTACCAAGAACGAAAAGGAGGATGCACATTGATTTGTTCTCTTATTTGCCACGACATACTGAACGACATAAAACAATGGTATTATTATTTACATAGCGACACGATCAAGATTAACCCTTTCGCCGCTAATATCGCATTTATGCACCACAATGGTTTAGCACCCATATCACTAAAAGGCATCAAATCAGGGCCTGTTATCTGAAGACCTTATTTTCCTAATTTTGGGAGGTAAGGATAGGCCTAATGTTATACATGTCACAGAAGAATTCCCAATATTGTAGGTTTTTTTTTCTCTCACTACCCATGTAAAATTAATGGTATTTTTTGGGCTGAAAAGTAACTGGCGGCAAAAGGATTAAACACGTCTCCTACGCCTCTAATAACTATCGAATGAAGGTTGTTAACGTGTGATTCAAAATGTTTCCGAGTTAGCTACATAACATGATTGTGGCCCTTTACTCCAATGGCTTTTATCACTGGTTGACATTAGCCTGTAGAAAGGGCCAATAGTAAATGAGAGCTGTACTATAAATGATATTCTACAGTATTGGAATATCATGCTACAGCTTAAGTCTTTCGTGGAAGACTATGACTCTCGGACGAGGGGGGCCTTTGCACCGGCTCTGGTGCTGCAGCCAAAGGGATTGGTTGGCCTTTAGGGGACCTTCCCCAACGACAACTCTCGTCCTCAAAATCCCTTTGGCCGAGAGAGTGGGGATGTACCCTGGGCAAGGCATCTCCACTATATAAGCTAATTCTCGCCCAGCCCGCCAGAATAGTATCTGCCCCCTCTGCTATCTGGCAGTCATTGTCGGAAACGACAGACAGGCAACACACATAACATGATTGTTTCCTTTCTATGGTATACGGTCAAACACGTTCAAACTGACGTCAAACGAACCATTGTAGCCATTCACACACAAAAACCAGATGGCGTCAAAACGAGGAAAACAAAAGAAATGTTTTACACACTGTTCACATTGTAATGTTTAAAGACCCACCACGTCACGTGTCAAAATCATGTTTTAACGTGTTTTCCCTCTTACAGCTGGTAAGAAATCATAAGAAATATTCCTAGCGTAAGAGGGAATGTGACACGTGACGTGTGGGGTCTTTAATCTTCGACTGGCTCTCAGAATGGTACAAATGTGGATTTATTCATGCTCCCTGTTGACTCTTTGACTGGCACCTCGTAAATTGTGGCTGACTTGGGTGGCCTCTCACCCGCACACTCAATAATAATCTTAAAGAAGAACTCAGGTCTCTTTGACCAAAAACAAATTCAAGGCCATCTCTCTATCTGTCTATCTGTTTGTCTGTCTTTTTTTCTGAGTGTCCGTCTCTGTCTGTCTGTGTCTGTGTCTGTCTGTCCCCCTCCCTCTTTCTCCTCTCTCTCTATCTCATTCTCTCTCTCTCTCTCTCTCTCTCTCTCTCTCTCTCTCTCTCTCTCTCTCTCTCTCTCTCTCTCTCTCTCTCTCTCTCTCCTCCCTCCCTCTTTCAGGACAAAGAGTAAAAACGACCCAAAGATCGTGTGTCCACAAAGAAACAACAATTCTCTCTCTCTCTCTCTCTCTCTCTCTCTCTCTCTCTCTCTCTCTCTCTCTCTCTCTCTCTCTCTCTCTCTCTCTCTCTCTCTCTCTCTCTCTCTCTCTCTCTCTCCCCCCCCCCCTTTTTGCCTAACATCTGTATGCTTGGAAAATAAAATGTTAAGTGTACAGTGTTTTCTCTCTGTATGTGTGTGTGTGTGTCTCTCTCTCTTTGTTGTTCTCTCTATGTCTCTCTGTGACTGTCTCTCTCTCTGTGAGTCTCTCTCCCTGTCTGCCTGTCTGCCTGTCTGTCTGCCTCTCTCTCTCTCTCTTCTCTCTCTCTCTCTCTCTCTCTCTCTCTCTCTCTCTCTCTCTCTCTTTATTGCTTACTCTATTACCCTCTATAAACAAAAAATTCATTTTTTCATTCTCTCTCTCTCTCTCTCTCTCTCTCTCTCTCTCTCTCTCTCTCTCTCTCTCTCTCTCTCTCTCTCTCTCTCTCTCTCTCTTTATTGCTTACTCTATTACCCTCTATAAAACAAAAATTCATTTTTCATTCTCTCTCTCTCTCTCTCTCTCTCTCTCTCTCTCTCTCTCTCTCTCTCTCTCTCTCTCTCTCTCTCTCCTCGCTCTCTCTCTCTCTCTCTCTCTCCGTGTGACCCAGTCTGAATGACTGACTGCTCAGAGGAGAATCGTTTCAGCAACTGAAGGAATGAAGAATAAGGGGACTCCAGTCCACCTGTGTGACAATAAACAATGGTCTGTCTTAATTCACTCCCCCCCCCCCTTTCCAAACAAACGTCATAAAGGGAATGGAGGGTGAGAGAGAGAGAGAGAGAGAGAGAGAGAGGGAGTGAGAGAGAGACACACACAG
>CM065694.1:18660708-18670708 GCA_017654935.2 Phymorhynchus buccinoides
TTTAGATCACCTAGAACTTGTAACAGATGAACTGAGACCTTAGACTATAATAGGCCCGAACGATACAATTCTCATCGAACGATACAATTCGTGCTATTTTTGCTGTTTGCTGTTTTCTTGTTTGTCTATGTTGATAAAGGCGCATTCGCCGAGATATCCAGCAGTTTTGTTGTGTCTCTTTGTGAATAAAATAACGTCACTGTGACTTGTTTGTTTGTTTATTTGTTGTATGAGACCTTATTATTTCCAACCCCCCACCCCTACATTTCTCGGTTAATTCCATTTTTTTTTCCGTTTTTGCCTTTCTTACCAAACATGAAACTGTATTTTATGAACATTTTCAGCTAATTATCTTTGTTCAATAATTAATTGCAGTCATGATAAAGGCCATGATCTAATAGCCCCCCCCCCCCCCCCCCCCCCCTATGTACTGCAGTACACCGCGGCATTTGTCACAGTCGTGGTTCGTTGCGTTTTCCCATCTTATAGGGGGGTTAGTATTCCAAAAAGATAATTAGCTGAAAAAGTTAATAAAATACAGCTTTATGTTTGGTAAGAAAGGCAAAAACGGAAAAATGGAATTAACCGAGAAATGCAGGGTGGGGGGGGGGGGTGGCACATCTTTACCTTTACCAGATTGACGTATTGCACAGAAAATCGAACGAGAAACGAGAAACGAGAACGAGAAAAAGCAATGATGTCACTAGAAAATCAGTCCATTGATTGACAGAGGAGGTTAAGGCCCTCAGAAATATTTCGCTCCTGTCGCAGTTTTGGTCTTAATGTATTATGAGAAAACGTAACTTCCTTTTAAGTAAGGTCATTTCTATTGTCCTTCTTTTTTTGTACAAACAGCTTTGGTGCAGGAGAATGTGATGTTTAAGAGGAGACATTAGGCCTAATAACATAAGTCATAAGTTTCTTAATTGTTCATTGGCATTGTACAACGCACATGGAAACTTGTCTTCCACCGTGTAAAAAAAAAAAAATTAAAAAAGAAAAAAAGTATGAAACATAAATTTACATTAACAAATATGTAACTCTCACACCACACCCAATCATTCATCCGCTCTCCGCTATCCTGCTCACTCATCATGCAACCCACCACCACTTCTGCCTTTATTTTCAACCCTTTTTTTTTCTTCCTTCCTTTCCTCCCTTTTTTCATTGTTCCTTTTCTCTTTTTCCCCCTCCCCCCTCCTTTTTCCCCATTTTTTTTTGTTTTTCCCCCCTTTATAAATTATTCTTTGTTTTTTTTTTCCCCCTTATCCCCCCCCCCCTCCCACCTTTTTTTTTTTTTAGGTAGGCTTTTTCCCGCTCTCTTTCATTCTATTGTCTGTGTGGCTGACTAATGCTCGGTGTCCATCTGTGTTCTACCGAGGACCCAGCATGTTTGACAATCGTGTCAAAGGTAGCACACGCCTTGTTGCTTTTGACTTGCTGACAAGGTTATGCACACAAGCGGGTCTGCTTCATTTGGTCTCCCTTCCCCAAGACCCAAACAACATGGGCGACAGCGGACCAAATGCGTACACAACGCACGCCAGTCGGTGCGAATGACATGGCAGCAGGTGTGAGAAAAACACAGAATGAAACAAAACAGATGCTTTGTATTAGCCAGGACACAAGATGTACACCGAGCCTAAGATGGGCATTTCAGTAGCATCAGCAGTAGCAGCATCAGCAGCGGTGCTAGACTAAGTAGTAGTAGTAGCATCACCAACTGCAACAGCAGCAGTAGCAGCAGAATTAGCAGCGGTAGTAGTAGTAATTGTTATTGTGGTAGTGGTAGTTTTTATTTTTAATGTGTCCTTTGGAAAGACAAAAACAAACCCACATATCTGACATGGAATCTTAACTTATAGCAGCAGCAGCAGCAGCAATAGCAGCAGAAGTGGCAACGGTAGCAGTAGTAATTGTTATTGTGGTAGTGGTAGATTTTATGTGTTATTTACAAAGACAACCCCCCCAAAA
The DNA here is from genome assembly GCA_017654935.2 of Phymorhynchus buccinoides. Classification (NCBI taxonomy): domain Eukaryota; kingdom Metazoa; phylum Mollusca; class Gastropoda; order Neogastropoda; family Raphitomidae; genus Phymorhynchus; species Phymorhynchus buccinoides. The sequence goes on from CM065694.1 coordinate 18,662,683, forward strand.
AAACCACCCACATATCTGATATGGAATCTTAATTTATAGCATCATCATCATCATCATCAGCAGCAGCAGCAGCAGCAGCATTATCATCAGAAGTAGTACACTGTAGTAGTATTGGTTGCAGGCTTAGTAGTAGTAATTATAGTAGTAGTAGTATTTGTAGTAGCAGCAGCAGCAGCGACAATAAAGCAGGCCTAATACTCCCCGTCGTCCCACTAGTAGTACAAAAACAACGTGTTGCTGTTGTTGTTGTTGTTGTTGTTGTTGTTGTTGTTGTTGTTGTTGCTGTTGTTGTTGTTGTTGTTGTTGTTGTTGTTGTTGTTGTTGTTGTTGTTGTTGTTGTTGTTGCTGTTGTTGTTGTTGTTGTTGTTGTTGTTGTTGTTGTTGTTGTTGTTGTTGTTGTTGTTGTTGCTGCTGCTGTAAATGCAATACTTGTACTTTTTATTAAATTGTACACCCAGACAGAAAATGACAAAGCAACAAAATCTCAACCTTTAATAACAGCAGTCAGCCTTCTCCCGCCCCCACCACCCCCCACCCCCTCAAATGCATGACCCTTTCTCCTCCCCCATCCTCTTCCACACCTTCCATCGAAAGTTAAAAAAAAACACACCCTACGCTCTCTCACTCACACGGGCATCTTTATTCTCCAGCTCTTTAATCCACACCCCATCTAGTCCAGTAGTCCAATCCCGTACATATATACCCATGTACTACAACACTACTACTGCCACAACAATACTAACACCCTTGTAACCAAATCTACCCTTTTACCCTCTCTATACGGACTAGGCCTCGTCTAGTCAGCGGCCGCCAAATTTCGGAGGATTGAGCGAAACTGATCCAGCTTCCCTGCTCCATCCTTTCATCCTGCGGAGGCCAATTGGCGGGAAGGGATTAACTCCCTGCCCATAGATATGATCTGGTCGGAAGGATATCCTCATTCCCCAACCTTCCTCTCTTTTTTTTATTTACTTGTCCTCCTCCTCCTCCTCCTCCTCCTCCTCTCGCCGCTGTCCCTTCCCTGTCATTCCCACCTTTCTCTTTTATTCTATTCCGTTTGAGGGAGGAATAAAGAACATCCTACTCCCCCCGCTCTCTCATTCTTTTTTTTGGGGGGGGGAGGGGGGAGGAGGGAGGGGGGAGGGGGGGGGAGGTATATCGGTGTGCTCATAATCTGACTTATAATCTGCTACTAGTACTAGGCCTAGTAGTAGCAACAACCCGAACAGCAGTCGTAGTTACAGAGGTAGTCGCAGTAGTAGCAGATACTACAAGGCTGAAAAAAACACCATATATGTCAGTCTATAGCAACTGGGGGTGAGGAGGGGTTTATTGTAGAGTTCTGGCAAAGATGTACTTCAGGTATTAGGTATTAGGTACTTTATGATCACAGAGGCGTCTCTGTGAAATTCGGGTTGCTCCCACCTGGAGAGCGCGTCGTAGCCAGAGGCGCGCCACCCAATTTTTGTTTTTTTTTTTTTTTTTTCATTTTTGAATGCGATTTTGTGTGACTGATGAGGAAGGAAAAGCGGAGGGGTGTGTGTGTGTGTGTGTGTGTGTGTGTGTGTGTGTGTGTGTGTGTGTGTGTGTGTGTGTGTGTGTGTGTCTGTGTCTGTGTCTGTCTGTCTGTCTGTCTGTCTGTCTGTGTGTGTGTGTGTGTGTGTGTGTGTGTGTGTGTGTGTGTGTGTGTGTGAATTTTGACCAAATGACACTTTTTTTTTTGCCACTGGGCTTAACGTATGCTAAGTGCATGGGCACACGGGACCTCGGTTTATCGTCTCATCCGAAAGACTCCACGTTCAGACCGTAATCTGACTTACAATCTGCTACTAGTAGTTAGCAAGCAACAGCACGAATAGCAGTCGTAGTCACAGAGGTAGTCGCAGCAGCAGTAGTAGTAGCAGTAGTAAAACAACCACCCACTGTATTATTACTACAAGGCTGTGTGTTGAAAGAAGGAAAAAAAGTATGTAATTCTATTAGCCACTGCAACTAGGGTTATTAACGCCCTTGACAGCGAGAGTGAATCCCCTGTTGGTCAGTATTGAAAAGGGCATTCACTCTTGCGAAAGGCAGCCATTTAGTGGCCTCAAATAGGGTTATTGGCGATAGTTATACCCTTGTTTGGTCAGTACTCAAGCATCTACCCGGGGCATTCACTCTAGCAAAACATGGTTGTTGCAGTGGCCAGTAGCGACTGAAAGTGAGCAGGGGTTTATTGTAGATTTCTGTCAAAGCTGTAATTCAGTTACACCCACACCCTTGCACATTTTTGCATTGAAAAGTTTCGCCGAGAAGCAACATTCTGCTAATGTTGGGAAAGTGTGTGTGTGTGTTGGAAATGTTGGGAAAGGGTTAGGGTTAGGGTCAGCTAATGGTCTCCAAATACACGTGAACATTTGTCACTCTTTCCCCATAAAAAACACCCCCAGTGATAGCCACTCATGTTGTCATCGTTCCCTGGCTTAAAGACTCCAGGGTACAAATGCCCCAGCTAGGGATGAGAACATTACCTGTGTGACCGTTTTTGATTGCCCCGCGACCCGCCACGTGGGTAGCCACACTCCGACTTCGGAGGATATTGGGACTGATGATGTTATGCTAGGAGCTTGCCATCCCCGCATAGCTATGAAGAACATAACAGCATTTTGACGTAGCCTCGGTGTTCTAGCTTATGTCAATTGGTCTGACGCAGCCTTATACCAAGGCGAATAGCCACTCATATGAAATAGTGAGGCTAAGAGAGAGGATAATTATAGTGAAATGAATAAGGGGAAGGAAGTTCTCGTAAATTAACTCCCTTTTTAAAAAAAACCAAAGTTATTTATGGCACCGATTCGCCTAGCAAAGTGAAAGTAGCTGCCACAACAATACAGACCCAAGGTCATCCTTAACCCTTTCGCCGCCAGCCATCTTTGAGCCAAACATGTCCATTAAACTTACTTGGCTACAGAAAACGATTTCGTCTGCGATATTGTGGGATTTTTCTGTGACACATTTAGACTAGGGTTAATCCCTGCAACCAAAATATATAGGGACACAATATCATTGAATAACAGACCCTGATTTGAAGAGTTTTAATGACATGGGTGTTGAATCATTGTGGTGCAAAAAATGTGACATTGGCGGTGAAAGGGTTAAAAAAAAAAAGGATGACCCAGACCTGCTTATTATGTGACAACCACCCACACAGTACACAAACAACAGTTGGTAGAGAGTTGCTCACAAACAAATCAACATACATTCAAGAATGGCACAGCCTTCTAGTCTTGAATAATGTTACATGTACTTAACCCTTTCACCGCCAAAAGTCGCATTTTTAGCACCACAGTGACTTAACCCCTTTCACCGCCAAAGTCCGCATTTTTAGCACCACAGTGACTTAACCCTTTCACCGCCAAAGTCGCATTTTAGCACCACAGTGACTTAACCCTTCACCGCCAAAGTCGCATTTCAGCACCACAGTGACTTAACCCTTTCACCGCCAAAGTCGCATTTTAGCACCACAATGAAGGATTAACACCTTTCACCGCCAAAGTCGTATTTCAGCACCACAGTGACTTAACCCTTTCACCGCCAAAGTCGCATTTTAGCACCACAATGATTTAGCACCCATGTCACTAAAAGGCATCCAATTGGGGTCTACTATCCAAAGACCCTATTGTCTTAGTTTTAGGAAGCAAGGATAGACCTTATTTTAGATCTGTCACAGAAGAATCCCCCAATACTGCAGATGGATGTTATTCTCTACCCAGGTAAATTTAATGGAAAAGTTTGGCTGAAATATGGCTGGCGGCGAAAGGGTTAATCAACACACAACACAGAACAAAGTGGTATGCCTCAATGCAAGTTAGGTTAAGCCACTCTTAACCCCTTGACTGCCACCAACGTATCACGTACGGACTTGATGACATCACTGATGACGTCATCACATGAAGAGAAATAACTCTGACATGCTGGCTTTTGCTCTAACACAGTCAAGGGAGTAATATCCCCAGACCATTTTGCCAGATTGGCTCTATCAGTTGTCTTTTTCATGGCATGATTTGCCCAATGATTTTGTCTTTAATTTTCTCTGGCAGTCAAGGGGTTAAGCTTTACTTGCATGATTATCCTTGTGTTTGCCATGGAGGAAAGAGTGAAAAATGTTCACGCGTATTGAGATATTTAGGTATTATTTTCCATAAGACTGAAAAAGACAGACTTTGAGATCGAGGGTGGTAAACATGAAGGGGTGACTAAAGCACATCTTCGCTGGGTTTTTCTTCCTTCCTTTTTTTTTGGGGGGGGTCTCCTTTTTTCATGTTAGTGAACTTTTTTTTAGTCCCCGAGCCGAAGGTTCGGGAAACTATTGTTTTTGTCTGGTCCGTCCGTCTGTCCGGCCGTCCGTCCGTCCGTCCGTCCGGCTATTTCGTCCGTTTTTCTAAAACAAACTATTCAGTCTATCATCATCAAATTTGGCATACTAGTTTGCCCAGATGCAAGCTATCCACTGACGCATTTAGTTTTACATTACCCGCTGTGCCCTAGGCCCTTTGTGTCACAGGCCCGCTATGTCCCACTTCTTTCCGGCCGTCCATCCGTCCGTGCGTGCGTCCTGTTTTCAGTTCTCAATGGTCTCCCCGCTGTGTGTACAGCCGACACATTCCGATTTCGGAGTAGCTCGGCGATGCTGCGAGGGGACTTTGCAGCCGCACGGCGTTGCACTTGTTTCTCATTTTGTGTGTGGTTTTTTTGTTTGGGGGGGGGGGGGGGGGGGGGGGGGGGGTCATATCGCTTCCGTCATCGTGAAAGAAGAGCTGCTTTAGCGCGGGGGTTCCACTTTCGCTGACCTATGCTGTGAGGGTTATATCTCAGTTTGCTCTTTACAATGTTTGTGTTGGTCTATTGTCTCTCTATATTGTCTACGTCCCCCCCCCCACCCCACACTCCACCCTATCTTTGAGCGTCTGTCTGTGTGCCCAGTACTTCGTTTCCGACTATGACGTCCAGATAGCAGTGGAGGCAGCTAGCTATAGCTGCTGTTCCAGAGGGCTGGGGTGAAATTTTCATAATTAGCGGAGATGTTTTGCCCAAAGGTACATCTCCACTCTCTCACCCAAGAAGATTGTTTTGTTTTAGGACAGGTTAGTGTCGGAGAAAGTCCCCGCGAAGCCAGCAAAACGTGAAGGCTGCAGCACCAAAATCCCATTTCAAATGCAAGTTTGAGAGTCATACGTCTTTTCACAGAAAGACTACGCTATACAATGATTTCCCGGGACAGAGAGGAGAGAGAGAGAGAGAGAGAGAGAGAGAGAAGAGAAGGAGAGAGAGAGAGAGAGAGAGTGGGGAAGAGAGAGAGAGAGGGGGGAAGAGATGAGAGAGAGAGAGAGAGGAGAGGCGAGAGAGAGAGAGAGAGAGATAGGGGAGAGAGGGAGAGAGAGAGAGAGAGGGGGTGGGGGACACAGAGAGAGAGAGAGAGAGAGAGAGCAGCGAGAGAGAGAGAGACACAGATAGAGAGCGAGAGAGAGAGAGAGAGAGAGAGAGAGAGAGGCAGTGGGGGAGAGAGAGAGAGAGGGGGGGAGAGACACAGGAAAGAGGAGGGGAGACAGAGAGAGAGAGAGACAGAGAGGCATAACAGAGAGAGAGAGAGAGGCAGAGAGTAGAGAGAGAGAGAGAGCGAGAGAGGGGAGAGAGAGAGAGAGAGAGAGAGAGAAAGGCCAGAGAGAGAGAGGGCAGGGTTGCTGGTTTTTTGTGGAGAGGGTGATGACATTCTGTTTAACGTCCTCCGGTCTGGAACAGACATCATTATGTGGGACATTAGTAGATATAAAGGTGGTGGGAACGATCCCGGAGGCGCGATCGGAGGGCACACAGGGAAAGTCACCGATTTTTTTTTTTTAGCAATTCAGATGTGGAAAAAGGTGTTGACAACAATGTCTCAATTAAATATGCCTCTTTCAGGTCGGAGGATTTTGAACTAACTTTTCGCTACTTTTTGTTCCTCGCAGAGGGGCGCCCAGAGTCAGCACAAGCAGCACCTGGGTTCGCAGCCTGTTGTGACGCACCGTAAGTGTCCTATAAGTGTGTCCCGCGCCGCGCGACCCCTCTTTCTTTATCCGACCCCCCCGCCCCCCCTCTCTTTCATCATTCTCTGTCCGGCGCCCACGTTAATTGCCACCCACCATCTAAAGAATGCCGATTAAGGCTGTTGGTCTGTTTGAAGGACGATTTGTCTCCCCGGTCAGTACGTAACCCCTACCGAGGTTGCTACTTCACCCCACCCCCGCCCCCCCCCCCCTCCCCCCCCCCCCCCCCCCCCCCCCCTCTTATCTACCCTCCTCATCACGAGAAAGTGATAACCACAGGTCGGCTCCCTTTGTAAGACACCTTCGGTCCTTATCGCGCGCATCCACAACGAAAGTACACGCGCCAAGTTTATCTCCCTTTGAAGAACGGTTTTTCCTTTTCCAATCACAAGGTTGAGGAATGTCTCCGGCATGTGATAATGCTGTACTCGGCCGCGTGATTGTTCTGTACTACTATGAACATCATCTTGTGACGTGTCGACTGCTATAAACCAATGACAGGCTTTCATTGTTTGAAAGTGAAGGCTATAATTGGCGTAGTGCTGTGCGTAGTGAGGAAAAAGTGTTTTTCACACAAGACGCTGAAAACTGTCTAGAGCAACACCTCTCCCAGCCAGAAGAGCCCACCTAGTAAGTCTTATTGATGACTGGTGAATGAGATTGGTTGTTTGTTTTGATCCTAGTTTTGATCTAAATCCTATGTTCAATGATGAATAAGGATAAAGAAGCCTACCATGGATCATAATGACTTGAAAAGTTATCGGCATGTGTCCAACTTAGCGTTTGTCTCCAAAATAATCGAGAAAATTGTCCTTCCACAATTGTCTAACCATCTGTCAGCAAAAAATTTGTTCAACCCCCTCCAGTCTGACTATCGACCTGCTCACAGCACTGAAACGGCTCTTAGCTGCTGCGATTTTCTTAACGATCTCCTCTTAGCTATTGACAATGGAAAAAATGTCAGTCTTGACCCTCCTAGATATGTCGGCAGCATTTGATACAATAGTCGTCACGTGGCGCAGTGTCTTCTATCCCGGCTGTCGAACGTGTTTTTGTGAATCCATTTTACTAACGTTCTACAGTGGTTTCTCCGTCATAATCTAATAACTCGCTTTCAGACTGTCTTGATCAACAACTGCAGTTCAGATCCGAAGTTAATTTCTTTTGGTGTACCTCAGGGATCTGTATTGGAGCCAGTTTTCTTTGTCTTGTACACTGCTCCTCTCTCTGATGTTTTCGCTAGTCACTCTGTTATTGACCATTCCTTTGTTGATGATACCCAGCTTCAAAAATCGGCAGAACCTACCCAACTTGACAGCGCTATTCAGTCTATGGAATCCTGCCTTCATGATGTCAAATCCTGGATGACATGCAACAAATTAAAACTTAACGATGACAAGACGGAAGCTCTGATTGTTTCCTCTCAGCGTATGTCTGCAACGATATCTCTTCCAGAAACTCTTACAGTTGGCAATGCTGGTGTTCAGTTTTCTAAGTCAGCAAAGAATCTCGGAGTTACCCTCGATTCAAATCTTACAATGCATAAACAGGTAATTAATCTCATACGTTCCATCAATTAAGAACTCAGACGAATCAGTGATATACATATTCAGCGCTTTCTGTGTCTGTTGCAGCCAACGAATGCGCACTCTTAATTTTCAGTGCCTTTATTCTTTCCCGCATGTTGACTATTGCAACTGTCTTCTCTGTGGCTGTCCTAAGTATCTCTTGCAACGTGTTCAAAAACTGCAAAACATTGCAGCACGCCTCACTCTCAAGATTCTACGTCTCTGATCATATAACACCTCATTTTCGTAACTTGCACTGGTTTCCAGTTAGAGGTTAGAATCAAGTATAAAATAGCTTGCCTTTGTTCGGTGGCTTGTTCACTCCTCTGGTCCTGTCTATCTTTCCGAACTAGTAACTGTCTACTTACCTTCTCGCTCCCTACGTTCTTC
>CM065694.1:18678208-18683208 GCA_017654935.2 Phymorhynchus buccinoides
GCTCTTCCAAAAGTCCTATTAAATCCTATAGGACATTGGAAGAGCTTCTAAGTTAGCATCATGCTAAGTCTCATGCTATCTCAACGTGAATACAGGCCCTGGTTCGATATCTTGCTCTTGTGCTCACTGTCCAGAGAGGGATCACAGTGGGCAAAAAAACCCGCGTGTGCAAGAGAGCTCTATTGGCCATTGCAACTAGGGTTATTAACGCCCTTGACGGCAAGAGTTAAGCCCTTGTTGGTCAGTATCCGAAAAGGCATTCACTCTTGCAAAAGGCAGCCATTACGTGGCCTCAAATAGGGTTATTGGCGAGAGTTTTCCCCCTTGTTTGGTCAGTACTCAACCATCTTCCCCCACCCACCAAGGGCATTCACTCTTGCAAAAAGGTGGTCTTTGCAGTGGACAATTGTGACTTCCTCGCCTGTCTGACTGACATAGTCGTCATTGCTTTGGTGATACAAAAGGCGAACGTGTTCTTAAAATAAAAGCTGAGAGGAATCGGTTAAAATTGTTGGAGCCGTTTGATTTGAGATCCCCATTTATTAACTCAAAGCAAAGACACTGAAAAGAAAAGACTAACATCCGGTCCCTTTTCCCTATATGAGTAGTGAGGACAGAAACACTGGTTATGTCCCTTTTAAACATGACACATTTGACACTTCGATAGGCCAGTTGGCTTCTCCATTCAAATTCCAGTCATGAGTTTTTGGATAGCCTGGTCTGTGAATAGTGTAAGCTACCCCAAACATAACGATAACTCTATCAGCCCGGCTCGCCGTAAATTGAAGTAGTCCATCTTACCCTTTGAGAGTATTTTCTTAAAGTAAAAGTTTTTTTCAAGATCATAAAACAACTTCTGCAAGTGATGTCACTACGTCGGTCTTACAATGACTCTAAAGATGATCTTAGCTGTGTTAATGGGTTTCATGGCTGCTCTCTGTCTCTTTCTCCCGGCTCTCACTCTCTCTGTCTAGTCTGTCTCTCTCTCTTCTAGTCTGTCTCTCTCTCGACTCTCATCTCTTTTTCTAGAATCTCTCTCTCTCCTCTCTCTCTCTCTCTCTCTCTCTCTTTTTCTCTCACTCTCTCTCAATGACTCTATCTGACTCTCTCTCTCTTCTCTCTCTCTCTCTCTCATCTCTCTCTCTCTCCTCTCTTTCTCTCTCCTCTCTTTCTCTCTGCTCTCTTTCTCTCTCTCTGTCTCTCTCTTTCTCTCTCTCCTCTCTCTCTCACTCTCTCTCTCTCTCTCTTTCTGTCTGACTCTCTCTCTATTTCTGTCTCTCTCTCTCTCTCTCTCTCTCTCTCTCTCTCTCTTTCTCTCTCTCACTCTCTCTTTCTCTCTCCCCCCCCTCTCTCTCACTCTGTCTCTTTCTCTCTCTTTCCCCCCTCTGTGTCCTGTTTGTTCATTAATGCATATGTCTGTGCGTGAGTGTGTATATGTGTTATGAATGGGAAATGTGTGTGTGTGTGTCTGTGTGTGAGAGAGAGAGGGTGTGGGGTGTGTGGGGTGGGGGGGGTGGGGTGGCTTCGTTTTGTCAGACACAGGTGTGTTGCCTCACTTCTCTTTATCTATTCATCAAGAGTGACGACATTGCTGCAAATGATAAATCGCCATTCATTTCACCCCCCCCCCCCCACACACACACACACAGGCCATCATTCCGTCGCTTTGTCAAAATGATGAATGCAAGACAGGCGTTTCACAATACCCGTGGCGACTATACTACTACACACACACACACACACACACACATAGCGACGATGCCTAACTACCAAGTATGGTAGCAACCACACGACCCACGCGCGTGCAAAAAACCCCTCGAATCTGCGCACTGATTGGCTGACTACTGCCGCTCAGCAGTTAAGGCCACCTGGCGGCCAGATATAGCAGCGACATAGAGGGGGGGGGGGGGGAGACAAGTCTGTGGGAGATTGGTAGCAAGTTGGTAAACAAGAAAAAGAAAAGGAATGACAGGATAAAAGGGAGAATGAACAAAACCAAAAAAATGTCCGAGCACGCGACTTGCACAGTGGTGACGAATTAAGGAACAGGTGGTGTTGGTCGAAGGGTTTAAATCCCGCTAACGTCGGACTCGTTTTTGTCGGATCAATAATTTATGCACAACTTTTGATATTTCGACCACTTACATTGGTTGGACTATAATTATTCCCTTGTGTGAAAATAAGTTCAACTGTTGGAATCTTGAATTTGAAGACATAATTTATAGGAATAATTTTATTTATTTTTTTTAGGAGAAAAAGAGATTGGACATGTATCATTGTATGTTGGATGCTTGTTTGTGCAGTTTTTGTTGTTTTCGTTTTTGTTGATATATTTTTGGAGTTTAAAGGTCAACAACACTGCACGCGATTTGACCCCAATACTATACGATTTACGACGATTTCTGTGAATCATGATTCACGTGGAAAAAAACCCCAAACAACTCTACTGTTTTCGTTCACTATTTTCATGTAGACCGCAATACACGAATCAAATACAAGGTCCGATACAAAAATAACATATTTCATCAGATTCGTGTACGGGAGACTACAAATATAGTGAACATAACTAGTAGGATTTCATTAGATTTATTTAGGACAGTAGAATTTCACGTCAATCATGCCTCACAAATGTCAAAATCGGATCGTAGTGAATCGAATCGTATGCAGTGTAGCAGACTTCTGTAAGAGACAACTCCTAATCTTTTGGTTCCAACACAGGACAAGGCAATGTAGACCAGTGATGACGCATGAATGAATGAATGAATGAATGAATCAATCAAAGAATGAAATAGTGAGGCCAAGAGAGGAGAGTTCTGTAAGAGACAACTCCTAATCTTTTGGTTCCAACACAGGACAAGGCAATGTAGACCAGTGATGACGCATGAATGAATGAATGAATGAATGATTCAAAGAATGAAATAGTGAGGCCAAGAGAGGAGATGACTTCTGTAAGAGACAACTCCTAATCTTTTGGTTCCAACACAGGACAAGGCAATGTAGACATGACACATGAACGAATGAATGAATGAATGAATGAATGATTCAAAGAATGAAATAGTGAGGCCAAGAGAGGAGATGACTTATGTAAGAGACAACTCCTAATCTTTTGGTTCCAACACAGGACAAGGCAATGTAGACCAGTGACGCATGGATGAATGAATGAATGAATGAATGAATGATATGAATGAATCAAATAATGAAATAGTGAGGCCAAGAGAGGATATGACTTCTGTAAGAGACAACTCCTAATCTTTTGGTTCCAACACAGGACAAGGCAATGTAGACCAGTGATGACGCATGAATGAATGAATGAATGAATGAATGAATCAAAGAATGAAATAGTGAGGCCAAGAGAGGAGATGACTTCTGTAAGAGACAACTCCTAATCTTTTGGTTCCAACACAGGACAAGGCAATGTAGACCAGTGATGACGCATGAATGAATGAATGAATGAATGAATGAATGAATGAATGAATGAATCAAAGAATGAAATAGTGAGGCCAAGAGAGGAGATGACTTCTGTAAGAGACAACTCCTAATCTTTTGGTTCCAACACAGGACAAGGCAATGTAGACCAGTGATGACGCATGGATGAATGAATGAATGAATGAATGAATGAATCAAAGAATGAAATAGTGAGGCCAAGAGAGGAGATGACTTCTGTAAGAGACAACTCCTAATCTTTTGGTTCCAACACAGGACAAGGCAATGTAGACCAGTGATGACGCACATGAATGAATGAATGAATGAATGAATGAAATGAATGAATGAAAAAGAATGAAATAGTGAGGCCAAGAGAGGAGATGACTTCTGTAAGAGACAACTCCTAATCTTTTGGTTCCAACACAGGACAAGGCAATGTAGACCAGTGATGACGCATGAATGAATGAATGAATGAATCAATCAATCAAAGAATGAAATAGTGAGGCCAAGAGAGGAGATGACGAAATTGAACAAAGGGTAATTACTCTCTTTTTCTAATTAACTCCCCTCCACCAAAGTTGATTACGATATCATTCACCTAGCAGTGCGTGGGTCAGAACCAAAGTGAGACAAGCAAAGCATCATTCTTAAAAAAGAATGTGCCAAGCTCGCCTTTATGACCCTCCACCCACACAGTACACATCAACAATGAATGAATCTTTAATTTAATGTCTTTTCACACGAATAGTGATTTTAGACAATATGCAGAAATTGAACTAATTAAAAACACACCAAAAACCAACCCCAAAAAAACATGCAAGCTTAAAAAACAATTATAACAACACACAAAGCAAAATATTTACAGTAAGCTTCCAATAGGCGTGGACAGCATTAATTTCGCAATTAAAGCAATGGTCAATTTCTGCGTCACTTACGATATCCTTGGTATTATTATACTTTTGAAAAAAGTCCATATTGAACATTCGGTATTTAGAGAGCAACATTGGGCATTCTAATAGTAAATGATGAATTGATAATCTCTGAGTGCAGAGACAATTAGTTTCTATGTATTTAGTTTTCCATGAATTTAGACGTATCTTGTACACTAAACTAACTATGGATCTGCTATGCATCAAAATATTAGGTATAAAGTCAGATGGATTGATACAAATGGATTTTTCCAACAAAGAGTGATGACGCATCAAGCACACAACATTGCAATGCTGCAATTATTATATAGCAGGATGCAATTATCATAATAGTATGCAAACAGTGAAAACAATCGTGCTTCCTCCGTTTAGTAACAGACATGTGGCGGAATACAGAAAAACTGATTAAACAAATGATTTTGTATGCGACTGGGACTGAGTGGTGGTGCACGCGCCACACTTCACTGTGGTTTTTTTCCTTTTCAAATAGCCGTCTCTTTCTTTCATTTTATTAGAGGCGCGTGGCGGAGGAAGATTTGGGTCACCATTCTGTCTCTCCGAAAGACGAAACCTGTTCGTTCTCTTTCCGATTCCTTTCTTCCTTTTCTTCACTTCTCTGTGGGGGTTCGTCTCTGTCCATCTGTCTTG
>CM065694.1:18685708-18693208 GCA_017654935.2 Phymorhynchus buccinoides
GAAACGCCACTGTACGGCCCAGAAGATGGGACAGCAAAAAAAAGAAAAGAAAAAAGTTTAACCATTTTACCCCTTTTGTGGTGTGGAGGATAGAACACAAAGCAAAAATGATACATTAGGTCACATCATTAAACGATAATAAGAAATGAAACAAATTTTAAGATTAGAAATGACGATTCACATAACCATTTAAGTCAAAGTAACAAATATATGTTTTTGGAAGTAGATAAATCATTCACATGAAATTTAAGCGACGTTTGTCTGCTTTATGAATTTACTCAATTTAAGTTGTGTTTTCTTGTTAGCACGGAACAGATTACAAAGATCAAACATTGATAAACAAGATTGATACTTTTTTTTTTAGCAATAAACATTCTCCGAATAGACTAAATTTTGGGCATTGTAAAACGAAATGAAACTCATCACCGACAGTATTCATGCTACATTCTTCACGTTATCCTATTCTCTCTGATCTCACCCTCTCTTCTTCCAACTTCGACAACTAGACAGATACGCACACAGTAAGAAAAACAACAAACAAACAAACAAACAGAGAGGTTCAGATAAATCGAAAGAAAGAAAGGAATAATGGAAAACAAAATGAAGGAGAGAAAGACAAGAAAAGAAAGAAGTAAAGAAAGGACAAAGGAAACTATCAAGCTTCGAGTCCCTCCCGGTGTGGCATTCTCACCTTGGATTTGTTATCAACTCGTCCGCTGCGCATGTGCGAAGAGTTAGGGATAGGCTTAGGCTTAGGTTTAGGGTAAGGGTTAGGGATAGGCTTAGGGTCATTTTAGTGTCGAATACACAAAAGATAAAATGTGATGGTACGTCATGATCGATTTCGCACATGCGCAGACATGTTGAGAACAAATCCATTTTGAGAATGTTACACCGGCTATCTTATTCTTCGCGATTCAATGGGCCCGAGACTGAGGAGATAGTGGGATGTTCAAAGAAAGCACAACAGTCATCCTGGTTCTTGTAGCATCCAAGGTCATGACTTGGGTTTTGCGTGTGTGTATGAGAAAGAAGAAAAGACACGAGGAAGGAACCCGTAGCACACTAGTATTGTCAGTATTATCATTCAGTTCGCTTCGCACTCTCGAGCCTGTGTATTGTTTACCGTTACAACAACACATTGCTTAATTAATAGGACACGCTCGCACGCGCAATTCAATGTGTGTGTTTGCGTTTGCAGCAACAACAACAACAACAACAAGCGGATCTCCGAGCGGCAGATAAGTTCCCGAGCGGGTGAACTTGGGCACGTATTAACAGGATGACGCATCTGCGCTCCAGTGACAAGAAACTGAGCAATTGCCAACCCCCCCCCCCCTCCCCCCTCCAACTTAACAAATAATAATATGTGTCGAAAATGTGTGGTTGTAAATGACCGGTTACAGATGGTCATATCGACAGACTATAACCGTTGTGACCTTGACCTTTCTTGTACTACATATCCAGAATGCGCTTAAGCATCTGCACACCAAATGTGAACATTTTAAGTCCCAACGATGTGAAATATATGGCCACAAGACACAAGAAGAAATATACGTTTTCAAGGTCAAACTTCAAGGGCAAGGTCAGCATGGTTATTATGTTTGCATGGGACCTTTTGCGTACCATGATGCACCACCACAGTAAATTTGAAGCGATTCCATGCAACAGTTCTTGAGATACAGCTTTGGGGTTCGAACCCCGTGATTCGCTCGCAAAGCTAGCACGAGCGCACAGACAAATTCATGATTCTAGCGTCATAGCCCTTTCGTCAGAAAACATTGTGGAAAAAAACACCCTGCATTGAAATAATTATGTTCAAAAGTTCGCAAGATATTAGCGATTAAGTGTTGGGGTGGTGGGGGTGGTGAAGTCCTTAATCATCATGACCTTGACCTTGACGTAAACTAAAGCAATCAGTCGATAGGTAACAAACCTGAACCTGTATTCTAAAAGTGATTGAAATAGACTGAACGGTTTTCACGAAAACGCGGTCGGATGCACGCACGGACGCACGCACGGCGCACGCACGCACGGACTGTGACGTAAAAATATAAATTACATCAAATTTAGAATGACGCACTTCGTTCTACATGCTGTGTGTCTCCTCAAACACACGAGGCGACGGCTGGGCATCTACCTGATGGTAGAGTAACTTCCCCTGTTTGACCGATTGAATTAGGCAAGATCACTCCCACACACCATGAAATTACTCCCCTTAATGATTTCCGAACAATTCCTATTGAGAAGAAATCCAAAACTTACAACAGGTAGTTTGTTGTAAACACCACCAGCTTATTTATTTAACACTACATAGAAGAATGTTTCAGTTAAGACTTTCTTCCCGTTTTGGTGAAACAATGCTGGGAGTGTGTGTGCGTGTGTGTGTGTGTGTGTGTGTGTGTGTGTGTGTGTGTGTGTGTGTGTGTGTGTGTGTGTGTGTGTGTGTGTGTGTGTGTGTGTGAACACTAACTGGAGTCAGAATGGAACATGATAGGAACAAAGGAATGATAGACAATGGCTCCCCCCCACCTGCGTGCGCATCTCGACCCTTCCAACGGAAGTGTCGCCATCTTAGTCCTTATTTGTGTGTAAACAAAGTGAAAATGTTATCTAAATGTGTAAAGAAAACATCCAGATGTTATAAATACAGTTTAGATAAGTTTCGAATTGGAACAGCCAAATACGCAGCATCGATCTGGCATTTTTCAAACAAAGTTACTGACTAAGATGGCGGTCTCCCATAATATGGCGCTCCTTGTGGCCGGATATGACGACACGTGGGTACAAGCCATAGGGAAAAGCGGAAGAGAGATCAACGAAAGAATAAAATGGCACATGCACACACAAAATGGGACAGAAGAATATAAGTTAAAGAGATTAATCATAATAAAACCAAAAACAGCAGAAAGGTCAATGACCATACTGTAAGAGTAGGATACAATGTTTTATACAACACACCAACAGAAGTCTTGCACCGCAATGCAGCTAATCCCAATCCAAACACGTTCCCTTTCTACTCACTATCCTTCACTTCTGTGGTCACCAACGTGGATTTATCAACTTTTGGTTTAAACAAGAATTTATTCAAGAATAGAAAATCATAACAAAGCAGCAATACATTTATGAACTTCGAGTACAACAAGCTAAGAGCTTATAAAGCGTACTCTAATATTTAAGTTACACAGTAAGGACTGCACACGCAAAACTAATCTAACATTGAACAAATAATAACATAAAAGCAACAACAGTAGTAAACACTTATATACAAAAAGGAAAAAAAAAACAGAAAAAATAAAATACACAACAAAATTAAGTAAATCTAATCTACATGAATTTTAGGGGCAATATAAAACATAATGTCAGCTTGCATTGAATCAGAGTCATCACAAAGCTATGCCTACCAGGGCTAAAAAAACCCAACAACAACAAAAACCAAATGGGATTGTAAAGTCATGTCAAGAGCAGAATACATATTTGTTTTTGCAAGCTTGCGTCCCTTATCAAAGGGAAACGACGAATCATGTTACAATCAGAATTGATCATGTTATTGAGAATTTGTTTGACAGTTGAATATCAACTTTTAGCAAAGCTTATCATCGAAAACTGCCCAAGAAAAAAACCCTTAGGCTCTATTCTTACGATTTGAGGATATGTGCCCCCTTCTCCTCCCACTCAACATTACCTTTCCCCAATCATCTTTAAAGGGGCACCCTGACGGATGGGTTTTTATAAGAAACACGTCGAGATCACCAGGAAAACACCCTTTACAAAGATTTCAACACTCACTTTGCTCTGGTTTCCTAGAAATCAAACCGTCAAATCGGCGATTCATCCTTGGCGGAGGTGCTGGAAGTCAAATTCTTTCACCCAGACAGAAGGCGTGTGCCGTCTCTTTTCTAATGGCCGCCAAATCGTTTGCACGAAATTTTCGCAATACAAGCCTTTTTTTGGTCTTTTTCTTTTAAATTTTATACAGTTTATCTAAAGGAGTTTCGCTCACAACAAAGGAAATAGCTCCATTTTTTTTTGTTGCACCAAAAAAAAAAAAGGCTTCAACCACAATGAGTGTCCTCCATCCATCCCATCCAAAATGGCTACTCTCTCCGGCAACCCCGTCAAGGAGGAATCGCCGTTTTGACGGTTTGATTTCTAGGAAACCAGAGCAAAGTGAGTGTTCCGATCCTTGAAAAGGGTGTCTTTCTGGTGATCTCGACGTGTTTCATGCAAAAACTCATCCGTCAGGATCCGCCTTTAACTCTTTATCTTTATCATTGTTTTTAAACCTTTCTACACATAGAACTGTTCTAATCCTTTTAAACCTCTTATGCGGTTTAGTTTCTGGCCGTGTTCTTCGCGTTATCGGCTTTATTGTTCTGAAAGACTTACTTCACTTAAAGAAGGGCCCTTCAAGGAAACGTTGACCTCATGACCCGTTTCATCGTCTGTCGAGTGCGTTGAAAGAAGAAGTCAAAACAGAAAGACAAATCGGCAGATAAACAGGACGAAAAAGATAACGAGGGTGAATAACATGCCAGAGATAAATAAAACACTGTATGTTTGGGAAAGGTAGTAGGGACGGGCGGAAGACAAGGGCGGAGGAAGGGGGAGGGGAGGGTGTTAGAATTCTGGGGTCCTATACAAAGAAGAGGTTGGACGTCTCCAAGACTGAAGATAATAATAATAATAATAATAATAATAATAATAAATAATAATAATAATAATAATAATAATAATAAATAATAATAATATTAATAATAATAATAATAATAATAGTGAATCATTTACATAGCGCACTCCTCCACCAAATGTGGAGCTCTATGCGCTTAACAACAAAAATTAAATGCAAGAAATCCAACAACAAAAAACAAATAATCGCTCACACACATGCAAATAGGCATACCCATACACATACACCCCACCCACACATACACGCAGGCACGCACGTACGCACACATGCACACACACGCGCGCGCGCGCACACACACGCACGCACGCACACACACACACCATTACCATCACCACCACTCACCCCACCCAAGAACACAATACATAATACAATCAGTTGAATAAAGCATCAACACTCTCTCTCTCTCTCTCTCTCTCTCTCTCTCTCTCTCTCTCTCTCTCTCTCTCTCTCTCTCTCTCTCTCTCTCTCTCTCTCTCTCTCTCTCTCTCTCTCTCTCTCTCTCTCTCTCTCATACCTCCCTCCCCCATTCCGTTTTGAATTGTGTGTCTGTGGACAATGTTCGATTAAAACATTCCGTTCCTCTCTCTCTCTCTCTCTCTCTCTCTCTCTCTCTCTCTCTCTCTCTCTCTCTCTCTCTCTCTCTCTCTCTCTCTCTCTCTCTCTCTCTCTCTCTCTCTCTCTCTCTCTCTCTCTCTCTCTCTCTCTCTCTCTCTCTCTCTCTCTCTCTCTCTCTCTCTCTCCTCTCTCTCTCTCTCTCTCTCTCTCTCCACGGCACGAGAAGGAGCGATCCGCCGTCTCCCCTTCACGATCTTATAGAGTCCGTTATTGTTGTGTTATTTTAAGAAGGGAAACAGCGTGTGTCATCCTCTAAATTAAAAGGACATTTCACAAAACATTCGCCTTCAAATTGTCAGAACATCGTACCAAAAAGGGAAGTATACTACACTATTTGGTTTAAACAAATTGTTTTCTTCAATGTCAAGTAACAACAAATACAATACATAATTTAGGCCTACACTATTTGAGAAAAGGGCCACGCGACCAAGGAAATGGGAAGGCAAAACCTAAAATATAGGGTTAGAAACCTCAGGTGCTTTCCTGACTTTTTCGTTCATACAGCACGTGCGGCTCAGCAGGATTCTCTCCTCTCCCATTTCCAATCAGACCCCCCCAATAGATCTGACAGTGCAGGCTACTCCTTCATCGTTTCCCGTTCAACTGACCACAACTGTACAGTACAGCTACACCCCCCCCTGTGTGGGCTTCTGATGGTCAAGAACCCCCTACCTCCGCACCATCACCACCACCCTTCTTCACCCCCCAACCCTTCTTCCACACTTCCTCTCCCTTTTCTATTTCATCATAGCGTCCTCATCATCTCGGGTTCGGCACATCCAGGGATCTTCTCAATCATTACGGACACGAGCTGAACTGCCCTTCTTATTCTTTGTTTCCTTGACTCGTCAAGGGAAAGCCAGAAGGTACTACTAACCTTCTTTATTCCCCCTTTTTGTTTGGTAATACCTTTTGGCTTTCGCCCCATCGGACTTCTTCTACCAAAGACACTAAAGCTGGAAATCCTCATGCACGGCAACGGCACGGCGACGGCAACGACAAAGGCAAAAATCATGTCGTGTTACCAATATTAATGTTTTACGTCCGCTCGGCCAAAGGCCATTATGGTGTTAATCGCTCAAACAAAATGTCTACTGCTTGAATCTATAAGATACGAAACGACAACGGCAAGCCACCGGCACCGTCGACGGTAGGCACGGCTGGAGTTTTCGGAGCATGTAGCGAATTCTGCTGTTGCCGTCCACGAAATAGGGACGACACCTTGAAATTTGAGAAGAAAAATGCTTCGGTCAGCTATGAAAAGGGGGGGGGGGGAGTCGGTCAAGGTCGTGTTTGGATAGGTAGGGCGCCATCTCTTTCAAACAGAAAGGCGCCGTGCCGCTTCCGTTTGGATGAATTCAAAACTTCTGGTTTCGTCATGGAACCAAGGACAAGACAACGCAAAAAATCTGCCATGCTGTCGGGAAAACGTGGATGTGGATTTCCGGCTTTAGAGATTACGTTTAAAGACACACTGACGCACCACGATTAAGTCCCTTGTTGTTTTTTCTGGGAAGCTGTGTCCCACATACTTCAAATGTCCCCAACTTCAAATTGAGGCTGCTCTTTAAAATGATGTTTCGTTTCAATAAGGGGACACATGTATGAGAGTCAAACGTGGTCCAAATTTTTTTCTTTCTTACCAAGCTATAAGAGGGGAAACTCGTGAAACCCGTGATTTTGACACGTGACCTGGTGGGTCTTTAAAGACCCCCCACGTCACGTGTCACATTCCCTCTTATGCTAGGAAGATTTCTTAAGATTTCTTACCAGCTATAAGAGGCAAAACACGTGAAACCCGTGATTTTGAGCAATGTGGTGGTACCATAGCCGATGAGGTTTAACCGAGGCGTGGTTACCGCTACACCTATCTATATTGTTAAAAACTCGGGACTTTACTGGTGTTGCACTGCCTCTGGGCATTGCAGCCATTATTGTTCCCACCATCTTTGTATTTACAAATGTCCCATATGTGTCTATGACCGAGAGGACGTAAAACATCATTTTCACCATCACCCGTGATTTTGACACGTGACCTGGTGGGTCTTTTAGTGTCTTCGCTTCTACTGAGAGGTTTTCCTTAATTACTAACCCCACCCGAGCAGCCCTACGACGATTCACTGTGAGCAGGGCTCCCTGTTTACCGAAACTAATGAGTCTGATATCAACGGCCCCATGAGGTCATTCTTCGCTGT
>CM065694.1:18703208-18705708 GCA_017654935.2 Phymorhynchus buccinoides
CAAGGTCGCCAGTTACAGCCGACACATTCCGATTTCGGAGTACCTCGGCGATGCTGCGAGTGGACTTTGCAGCCGCTCGGTGTTGCACTTGTTACATTTGTTTATGTCGCATGACATTTCAAAATTGATTCGAGTTCAATTTATGATGAAGGAAGGATGGTTTTTTTTTGTGTTTTTCATTTACGCAAATAAAACTTATGAATTGGTTATTGAACCCATGGCAATCTTACAACGTCAACATCCTCTAACCGTATGTTAGCATTAAGCCTTTAGCATTTCATTTTTTTTTTAAAGATTCAGTTCAGCTTGATTTGAATCAGATAATTATTTTGTTGCCTTTGTCAATCTTCTTCTTCTTCTTCTTCGATCGCTCAGACAGTTTCCTGTCAATTATGAGCGCATATGCGTCATGCTGCCGTTACGCGCCTAACTAAGAAATAGTTAGGCCCAGCAAGCCCGACTTCGGCTGGAGGAAATCCTTTTGAAAGTGTTTCGTGAAAAAAGGCAGGAGAATGGACCGGTGGTAAGGCAGAAAGATAGTAGATGACAGTAAGCAAAGGGAAAAGGCAGAGTCAAAGAGTGACAGATTAGAGGAAGTTACAAGCACAGAACTTCCAGTGAAAATAGGGTTTTACGCCCTCTTCGGCCTTTCGGCCATGTGGGGCATTTGTAAATACAAAGATGGTGGGAACAATACTGGAGTCAATGCCCGGAGGCAGTGCTAAGCCAGTAAAGTCCCGATTTGCTTAAATAATACAGATATGTGTAGCAGTAACCACGCCTCGGTTAAACCTCATTGGCTATGGTACCACCACAAGATTTCGAATATGACATAACTTCCAGAAGGTGGGGGAACTATTTATACAAAAGACCCCCCGGTATCCCCACGGGATAGCCTTTGTCAGTCAGTTACAGTCAGTTACAGTTGTAGGTCTAGTGTTGCCCCCCCCTCTAACTTATAACACCCCCCCTTTTCCCCTCTCTCTGCCCGCCATATTGCCACATCTAGTTATCGTCTGCGGGTCCTTAGCGCAGTGGTCGATCCATCAGCAAAAGGGAGATAACACGACATGGAATGTTTGAGTTGCGTCCACTTGTCGCGTGGAGGACCCACCTGGCCAAGATAGGTCACTCCTCACTTTCCAACAGTTGAGAGTATTCTGTAGTGGCGTCCCTTGGTTTTGAAGAAGCTATAAATAGTAATGGGTTTGTGCGAGCTATCCATCATCGATTCCGGTGCGAGGTGTGAGGTCGCACACAAAATTATATTGGGTGGCAGACAGTAGGAAGGGCGGATCAGTCTTCCTCCCTCACCACGGGTGCTGGTTGACTTGGCATGCGGACGGGGCGACGTACCACGGCGACTTGGATGACCTCCTCAGTGTTGGCCGTTGAGCCAACAAGATCGCCGTTGCCCAGTGGTTGTGCAGCGCCATCCACTGGGGGGAATCATCCGCCTGCAGAGACTCTTCGACTCGACCGTGCGTCTCCTGCCCGTGTGCTGACGACGCCAACACCTAGGTACGGAGCAGGCCGCCCGGTGGTCCTGGAGACGACCTTGTAGAGGAGGGGCGCTCACCAAGCCAAGGACAAGCAAGCGGACTTCAGGAGACCAACGACAACCTTGGGCTGTCCCACAATGCTTTCCATCTCCTACCACGACGCCGATGCTGAACACACCTAAAGCACCAAGGACAGAAATATTACGACTCGCACTCCGTATGAATGATCCAGTTTCAGACGGCGAACCCGTACGTTTAAGGGTCCGCAATGTTACCAGAATCATCCACGACGGCTTGCCACGTCTCGACTTCTGTCTCATCGTCATCATCTTCGCCTTCATCTTCACCGCCAGGAAGACCCAAGTCTTCGCGAACTCTCGTCCATAAGAGTCTACGACTACTTGGACGCAAAACTCACCTTCACTTGCGAGCTATTGTTCCTGCCACAGGACCGTCTGTGTCTATGAAGGGGTTCCTCTATGATTAAGACTGGAGTAGGGAACGTTATGGTGGGAGGGAGGTAATAATAAGGGGAGAGTCGGTTGGCATGGATGAAGGGTAAGGAGAAATCAAGAGGGAATGAAGACAGGAAAGTGGGGCGTGGATTAACAACAATCGTGACACAGCTGCCTGAACCAACGATGTAGAAATCAGTGTCAGCCTATTGACGTTGTGTTCGAATTTTTGAGATGATGACATTTGTTATAATTTATAGATACTATCCTCATAAGTAGGACTCCTTCGATGAAGGTCATCATAATTTAAACCATTTTGATGACGTTGAAGTTTTGACAGTTTGGTAATCCTATTGCTAGATAGTATCTTGGTGGACATATTTGATTTTGTTCAAAGAAGATTATAACATCAAACGAACGAAAATTATGGACTCCTCTTTCTTCATCATGTTCTGAATGCATAAAGAAAGAAACCCCAAAGGATAGATGAAGGGTTTGAAGGAGGGGGTGGGGGTAGATGGGGTGGGGTTCTGGGGTATAAAG
>CM065694.1:18715708-18720708 GCA_017654935.2 Phymorhynchus buccinoides
CAAAATGTAACACTGATTTAACAGACAACAATCAAGTTCAACCTTCTTTCTGGACATTTTTGCTTAAACAACCAGCTAAAAGCACGAAAAAAAGAAGAAGAACCCCCCCCCCCCTCCCCCCAATTAGTCAATTGGCAAACAAATAAACCAACGAACGAATATATCATGGGCATTTCTTCTGTTTTGTGATATTCGTTTACATTCGCAAAAACAATTAATTTCTTAAAAAACCCAAATCGAAACTGAGACTCTTTCTTTTAAGTACACAGTGTGTTTAAATACTGCGTTTATAAATAAAGCAAGCAATCATGAACTTGGAGCACAATTCACATATCATTGTACATATAAAACCGCAGTTTGTGACGTTTTAAATTATATTTTACAAAAATGTAGTAGAAGATTGATTGACTCACATTTGGTAGTTCATAATACAATGGAATGCATTCGTCGATGGTGGGATATTTATGTAAATGTGACCAGCTCAACATAAAAGATACATCGAAATGTAAATCTTCATTTGGCTATCAATCAAAAAGTGGAATGGTATGGTTTCACACTCACACACACACACACACACACACACACACACACACACACACACACACACACACACACACACACACACACACACACACACACACACACACACACACACACACACACACACACACACATACACAAGCGCGCGCGCGCGCACACACACGCACACAACACACACACACACAAGCAAGCGCACACACACACACACACACACGCACGTACGCACACACACACGCGCACGCGCGCGCTCACAAATATAAGAAAGAATGAACAAAACGGTTAATATGACCTAAATGAAGAAATGATGAATAATAGAGGCAGGAATGAAAGACACACTGACCCACCACGATTAAGTCCCTTGTTTGTTTTGGAGGGGTGGCTGTGAACCACATACAAATTCCCCCAACTTCAAATTGAGGCTGTTCTACAATATTATGTTTCGTTTTCAATTAGGGGGCATTTGTATGGGAGTCAAACCTGGTCAAAACAAGATTTCTTACCAGCTTATAGGAGGGAAAACACGTGAAACCCGTGATTTTGACACGTGATCTAGTGGGTCTTTAAAGAACGAAATAACAACATTATTATCTGAACATTGCAACGTTTTAAGCATCATCGTTGGTTGGGTTGGGGTGGAAGGTGAGAGAGGGGGACCCGAGAGAGAGAGAGAGAGAGAGAGAGAGAGAGAGAGAGAGAGAGAGAGAGAGAGAGAGAGAGAGAGAGAGAGAGAGAGAGAGAGTGACAGAGAGAGAGAGAACAGAGAGAAACAGTCACAGAGAGAGAGAGAGAGAGAGAGAAAGAGAGAGAGACAGAGAGAGAGAGAGAGAGAAGAGAGAGAGAGAGAGAGAGAGAGTGACAGACAGAGAGAAAGACACACACAGAGAGAGAGAGAGGAAGGGGGGGGGGGGGTATCGACAGACAGAGACAGAAACAAAGAGACAGACAGACGGAGAGACAAAGACAGAGAGTCGGAGAGATGGAAGTGTCCTTTTAGAATCCTGGACAAAAACAGCAATGGCTGGACAACATCACAGGCAGATAGACAAGGAGACAAACATGACAGACTGCCACTGACTGACATTCTACCCCACCCCCCTGTGTCTGCCTGTCTGCCTGCCTCCTCTCCTCATCCTCCTCCTCCTCTTATTCTTCCTACTCTTTATTTTAAAAAATGACACCCCACCCGCACCACCCCCTTGTCTGCCTCTTCACGCCCTGGGGGTCTAAACCGTAATCCCCCAAGGCTGGGTGCAGTGGCAATCTGACGAGTTAGTGTCATTATAAGTCCCCGAGCCGAAGGGGAACTATTGTTTTTGGTCTGGTCCGTCCGGCGTCCGGCGTGCCTCCGTCCGTCCGTCCGTCCGGCTATTCGTCCGTTTTTCTCCAAAAATATTCAGTCTATCATCATCAAATTTGGTATACTAGTTTGCCAAGATGCAAGCTATCCACTGATGTATTTAGTTTTACATTAAGGTCAAGGTCGCGCCAGTTACGGGGTTCAAACCCCGAAACACATAATCGCTAAATATCTCGCGAAGTTTTGCATGTATTTCAATGCAGTTTCTTTCACAACATTTCTTGATGAATGGTCTATAACACAGTTGTCTGTGCGCTCGTGTGCGCATGATCGCGCGCGCTCAAATCACGGGTCCGAACCCCAAGGCTATATATAAAAAAAAACTATTCAGTTACGTGCTGTTCTGATGCGTTTTTATGTAGTTACGTGCTGTTTTGATGCGTTTTTATGTATGTGTACAGCCGACACATTCCGATTTCCGAGTAGCTCGGCGATGCTGCGAGGGGACTTTGCAGCCGCTCGGCGTTGCACTTGTTATTATTTGCGGAGGATCAACTTTCATCAACCAACGAATCAACCACACAACCCCCCCCCCCCCCCCCCACCCAAACACACACACACCCACCCTTGCACACTACGTCTTCTATATCCTCACCCCCACCCCACCCCCTCCCTCCTTTAAAAAAATCGTTTTCCCTACGTCATTTGGGTATTAATGTCATGCGTGCTGAGACTGGGCACGAAAAGCTCATTTTTTGTTGTGTGTGTGCTGGTTTTGTGATGAGCTTTTTTTTTAATAGTTTTTTTTTTTTTGTACCTCACTATTATAATTAAAATACTGGAATAGAATCTTGTTGCCTGTGTTGTCTTAATGCTGGCTATAATTAATAAACAGTAGACATGTCAGGATTGATTTAACCTCTTCGCCACATCAGTATCCTCCCCACTTCCTTTTATTTATGTGGAATATTAATGCCATGTAGTGGGGTGGACTGGGAGGGGGGGGGGGGGGGGGGCTTAGGACGGAAAGCTCAGTTTCTTTTTGTTTAATGATCCATTGTTCTTGTTCCTCACTATGAAATAGAAATAGACGTCGAATCTTGTTGCTTATTGTCTTGTTGGCTGTGATTATCATCATATAGTAAAAAGCCAAGTGTCCGTGTGTGTGCCTGTCTGTCTGAAACACAAAACGGGCCTTATAACTCCGCCGTTTTTCGACCGAATCGCTTCAAATTTGCTGTGAGCCCTAACGGGGCCATGGCAACGGCAACCGAGGCGGCCGTGTCATTTGCGCGGTTTTGCAAATGCGCGAAACGCGCATCCACCGGCCTTTCGGCGCCCGTATCTCCGGTATTTCTGGACCGATTGCCTTCAAATTTGGCAGATATATGACCGGGGACGGTGACTATCGATGTGCCAAAATACATGTCAGGATTGCTTGCTTTTTTCCTGCAATATTTTTGTTAACTATGTGGGGTTTTTTGCAGGTGGTATTTGTGCGTGAGGAAGACAGAGAGGCAGCATGAGGCACCATCATCATCATCATCATCATCATCAGCAGCAGCAGCATTATTATTATCATCAACGTGGATCATCATCATCATCATCATCATCATTATCATCAACTTTGTCCAATGACAATAACGTGGAAAGTCGCAAAGATGGGGAGTGGGGCTGAGGGGAGGGTGGTGGTGGTGGTGGGTGATGGAGTGAGCCAAAGGGTAGGGAGTGACAACAGTGGCTATAGGGGTCAGTCTCCGGCCAGTGGGTCTCTCACCTTGTCCGAAGAGGGGTATTAGCACACCACGTAGTGACTGACAGACGGGATGCGAACGTTGGTCAGGGGAAGGAGAAGCAGGGAATGGGGAAGAGAGAGAGAGCGAGCAGGAGAGAGAGAGAGAGAGAGAGAGAGAGAGAGAGAGAGAGAGAGAGAGAGAGAGAGAGAGAGAGAGAGAGAGAGAGAGAGAGAGAGAGAGAGAGAGAGAGAGAGAGAGAGAGAGAGAGATGATAGATTATAGATGATTTATAAAAGCACGAATGTCACTATGACAAAATCATTCGAGTAAATACGATTACAAAGTTTGTAGACTGTCAAACTTTGAAACATAGAGAAGATAAGATTAAAGACCCACTGACCCACCACGATTAAGTTCCTTGTTTTTTTCTGGGTAGCTGTGACCCACATACAAATTCCTCCAACTTCAAAGTGAGGCTGCTCTTTAAAATGATGTTTCGTTTTGAATTTGGGGACATTTGTATGGGAGTCAAACCTGGTCAAAACAAGATTTCTTACCAGCTATAGGAGGGAAAACACGTGAAACCCGTGATTTGGACACGTGATCTGGTGGGTCTTTAAAGAAAACGGTATAAGTAGAAGAAAAGCGGGAAAGGTGGTACAAAATAATCTACAAACATACCCTCTTTTTTTTTTTCTCTGCAAAAACTTAGTGCGAAAAATGGTAAGGGAAGAGTGTGTGTGTGTGTGTGTGTGTGTCTAAATTTCGTCAACCGAGTATTTCACATGTACATGCTAAACGGAAAAGACAGAATCGTAGTCGAATGAAGAAAAAGAGAAGAAGGAAGAGGCGGATAAGGAAGAAGATGACAACGACGAGGACGAGAAGACATGGAAGAAGGAGAAGGCGGAGGAGAAAATGGCTTGTTCGGATTAGAGGCTCTGAAAACGCATCATGTAATAAAACTCTCTCTCTCTCTCTCTCTCTCTCTCTCTCTCTCTCTCTCTCTCTCTCTCTCTCTCTCTCTCTCTCACACACACACACACACACACACACACACACACACACACGCGCACGCGCACGCACGCACACGCACACACACACACACACACACGCACACGCACACGCACACACGCACGCACGCACACACACACACACACACACACACACACACACACACACACACACACACACACACACACACACACACACACACACACACACACACACACACACACACACACACACACACACACAATTCCCTTCCATTTACAGACTTTTCACTAACAAATATATTTATTTATCTTAATATACTGTACATTCAATTCTCTTCCCAATCCGAGTCTCTTCCAGTCTCGCTCAATAAGTATCGTTGTCTTTCCCCCCTCATTACCACAAAAAAAAGCCTTTCGAGCTAATAACGCGAG
>CM065694.1:18725708-18730708 GCA_017654935.2 Phymorhynchus buccinoides
AGCCTCTCCGGTGGAGGGACGCCATGAGGAGAATAGTCAGTGTCAGAAGGGACGAAGTTCATCAACGTGACTGAAGACGGGGCAGTTGAAGCGGATAAAGAGGAGGAGGAGGAGGAGGATTGGATGAAAGTTGTGGACAAGGGAGTAAGGTCCATCGTGCCAGGCCGGATGCTGACACTGATGTTGTCGAAATCCACGACGGACGAGGAGATGGATTGCTGTTCTACGTGGCTGAAGTGCACCGGAGCAGGAGCCAGTTCTATGAAGCTTTCAGAGGATGAGTGTTCAACGTCCATGATGTTGTTAGTGAGATGCTGCTGCTGCTGCTGCTGCTGTTGAATACGGAGGAAGTCCTGCACGTTGGCTAACTGAGCAAGGTGTTTAAGGTCGTCCGGGCTACAATCGGGTTTTGACTGGTTGTTTACCAGACTGAACACAGAGGGGTCACCCACATCAAAGTCAGGCACTGGGGGCGCATAAGTCACAGGCTGGGCGGGTTCCTCGGAGGAAAAGTCCATAGCGGAACAAGAGTCCTGGAAACGCGCTGTGACCGTCGCGGTCATGTTCGTGGCTGGGGTGTTGGTGGACGCCGTCACCGAGGATGTCTGGCCGGTGGGTGTAGCAACACCACTGTCCTCTTCGATGGAAGAGGGGGTGGTGATGGGTGAGGAGCGAGACACCAACGTGATGGTGTCGGTGATGGCTGTGATGTCGGCGCCATCCTCTCCGTCGTCCTCCGCTTCCATCAACAGCTGGTGCAGGTACTTGATGTACTTGACCGCCTCCTTCAGCGTGTCCACCTTGCTCAGCTTCTTGTTCTTGCGGCCCTGGGGCACGTGCTGCCGCAGCGTCTCGAATCCCAGGTTCACCTGCTTCACCCGGTTCCTCTCCCGTTCGTTGCGGCGGGCCATGGCGGCGGGCTGGGGCCGAGGAAGGCCCAGAGAGGAGAAATCGATGCGCCGCTTACACCGGAGAGGCTCCACGGGTTCGTTCTCCGCGTTGTTGGAACCAGCAGAGGAAGTCTTCTTGGAGGTGGTTTTGTTTTGGTTGTGGGTGCTGCTGTTGTTATTGTTGTTGCGGTCGTTGGATTTCTTGTCGTGGTTCATAGATTTGGTGAAGGTGGTGGTGGTGGTGCTGGTGCTGGAGTTGGTGTCGGCTTTGAGCAGCGGTCGCAGAGCCTGCACCTGTTGGGCCACGGTTTGTGGGGCTGCAGGGGGCTGAGTCTTCAGCACGATGCAAGGCCCGGACACAAACAGCTTGCTCCCGTCCGCAGTGGCCACTGGAATCAGCGTCCTCACTTGCTGCTCCGTCAACTTCGTCGTCGTCGTCGTGGTCATTGCTATCGATGAGCAGGACGATTTAAGCGACGAGGTGGAAGTGGAAGAGGAGGAGGAGGTGGAGGAGGATGAAGAGGACGGGGCTGCAGACAGCAACGCTGCAGCGATCATGGTCAGGGAGCTGTCTGAAGCGAAATGAAGATGGCTCGCCACTGGTCAAGCGAGCTGCTCTGCTCCGTCTCCACTGCCTTTCTCTCTCCTCCACGGCTGGTCAGTCACAGTCTGTGTGAGTGGGTATCTTCTTTCTTCCAGCCTTGTCCAAAACGACGAGCCTTCTTCGTTCTTCTCCCTCCTCTCTTCTATCTCTTTCTCTCTCTCTCGCTGCTTATTAATTTTCATGCAGGTTAGCGTAGTAGTAGTAGTAGTAGTAGCGCGGACTAAGAGGGAGGACAAAGGGGACGGAGACACACACACACAACTGAACTGACCAGCCAACGCTGGCGACAGTGGTCAATATTTGCCCAGGGTACGGGTAGAGAGGGAAGGTAAAGGTACCAGTGAAGGTGGTGGACTTTAATTCTATTACCACCACCGCAAGCTTTCGTCAGCACCTGGGTATCTCACAGACACACATAGAGACCGTCGGACCGGCACGCGCGTGCCTTCACACACGGACGCATACACACACACACACCGCTCGTGCCGAGCGCGCGCGGGAGGCGGCGCTTAAAGTTCCTAGACACGCCAAAAGGACACACCCTCTTTCCCCCTCTTTCCCCCTCTCTCTGTGTCCTTCGTGCCTTTAGTCCTGTCGTTGGTGTAGTTAGATGGGGTGGACTAATAGGTACTCTGCACCCTGAAGCGTGTTATTTGCGGGTGGAAAAGGGTTGGATAGATAGTGAGTTTGTGTGTGTGCGCGCGCGCGCGCGTCCTGTCTGTCTGTCTGTTTCACTGTGCGCGTGTGCGTGCGTGCGTGTTCTTCGACTTTACGTCCTTCCACTAAAAATGATTCCAACAATTATTATTAGTATGTGGTGTTAACGGATCGTGGATTTGATGAGTGTGGCGAATCTGCGCGCAAGAGTATGCACGAGAGCGAGTATATTGCATAAGAGAGAAACAATGAATAACCTAGTGATACTACATTGAACCTTTACACCCCCACCCACCCAAATAAATCAATACAATGCTAACACTCATGGAACCTACTTTAAAAAAACAATAAAGCCCTAGCCAAACAACGAAAAACAAAGGTTCAAGGTTCAAAGTTCAAGGTTTTTTATTTCCCAAAAAGCCCCTTGGGGGTACATGGAAAAACAAAACAAACACAAAAAGTAACAAAAAGTAAAGAATGACTCAAAGTAGATAAGAGAGGCGGTGTAGTGGTATACTGTCGCTGTAAATTATAAACTGGACCAAATCGCAGCGTTTTATTGCACGATTTCGATAACCTATCACTGATCTCTAAGGCTGGAGAGAGAGAGAGAGAGAGAGAGAGAGAGAGAGAGAGAGAGAGAGAGAGAGAGAGAGAGAGAGAGAGAGAGAGAGAGAGAGAGAGAGAGAGAGGAGAGAGAGAGAGAGAGAAGACAGAGAGGAGAGAGAGGAGAGAGAGGGAGAGAGAGAGAGAGAGAGAGAGAGAGAGAGAGAGAGAGAGAGAGAGAGAGAGAGAGAGAGAAGAGAGAGAGAGAAGACAGAGAGAGAGAGAGAGAACTGAGAGAGAAGAGAGAGAGAGAGAGAGAGAGGAGAATTGAGAGAGAGAGAGAGGGAGAGAGAGCGAATTGTTGTTCTTTGTGGACACACGATCTTTGGGTCGTTTTTTTACTCTTTGTCCTGAAAGAGGGAGGGAGAGAGAGAGAGAGAGAGAGGAGAGAGAGAG
Organism: Phymorhynchus buccinoides; assembly: GCA_017654935.2. Classification (NCBI taxonomy): domain Eukaryota; kingdom Metazoa; phylum Mollusca; class Gastropoda; order Neogastropoda; family Raphitomidae; genus Phymorhynchus; species Phymorhynchus buccinoides. The sequence goes on from CM065694.1 coordinate 18,728,862, forward strand.
AGAGAGAGAGAGAGAGAGAGAGAGAGAGAGAGAGAGACAGAGAGAGAGAGAGGCGGACAGAGATAGATAGACAGAGAGAGAGAAGAGAAGACAGACAGAGAGAGAGAGAGAAGAGAGAGAGAGAGAGAGAGAGAGAGAGAGACAGAGACAGAAAGAGAGAGAGAGAAACAGAGACAGAGAGAGAGAGAGAGAGAGAGGCAGAGATGAGAGAGAGAGAGAGAGAGAGAGAGAGAGAGAGAGAGAGAGAGAGAGAGAGAGAGAGAGAGAAAGAACACAGAGAGAGAGAGAGAGAGAGAGAGAGAGAGAGAGAGACAGAGGCAGAGAGAGAGAGACAGAGAGAGAGAGAGAGAGAAAGAGAGAGAGAGAGAGAGGGACAGAGAGAGAGAGGAGAGAAGAGAGGAGAGATGAGAGATGAGAGAGAGAGCAGAGAGAGCGACAGAGAGAGAGAGAGAGAGACAGGCAGAGAGAGAGAGAGAGCGACATGCCAGGTGCCACTACATAGGAAGCTACTTGTCCCACTATCTGTCGTTCTGTCACTTCATGTCCTCACTCATTCTTGCCTAAAGTAGAATTCGCCGTGTGTAGTGTTTATTTCACCTTCATGTGCGTGTGTGAGTGTAGCGTTTTGATGTTTTTTAGTTCAATTTTTCTAAAGTAGAAAGAAGAGAAATGAAACAAGAAATAAAGACGATTTAAGAGACATTGCACACACACACGCGCACGCACGCACACGCACACGCTACCACACACCACACACACACACACACACACACACATACACACACACACACACACACACACACACACACACACACACACACAGGTGGCACACTCACACACACAACAACAACTGACAGTGGAGAGAGAAGAGAGAGAGGAGAGAAGATTTGAGAGAGAAGAGAGAGAGAGATGAGAGATAGAGGAGAGAGAGAGGATCGAGGAGAGCAGAGGTTAGAAGAGGAGTCCTCAGAGAGAAGAGAGAGAAGAAGATGAGAGACAGAGAGAGAGAGCGAGAGAGAGTGAGATCGAGAGAGAGACAGAGACACACAGAGTGAGAGAGGAGTGTGAGAGAGTCTCTCATACGCTTACACATAGAGAGTGCAAAACAAGGAAAATCAGAAATAACATTATATTAGGCCTAATAGTTTATGTAGAAGACTAGACAGGCACCCTTTCCTTCCTTTCTTTCTAGCACGTCTTTCTTTCTTTTCTTCTATCTAGCTCACGATTGACGAAGCAATAAACAGGTAATCTGTCTGCAGTCAGCTTAGTCTAGAGAGAAGAGAGACGAGGGGAGAGAGAGAGAGAGAGAGAGAGATGAGATATAGAGAACGAGAGAGTAGTGAGTTGTGGGGGAGATAGAGAGAGTGACGAGCGATATCGAGAGAAGGGGGTGGAGATAGAGAGAGTTGAGATACTCGCGATTCGTGCGGGCGATATAGATAGTGAGAGCGAACGATAGTTGACGGGAGCAGAGAGAGATTTGTAGAGAGAGACCGAGAGATGAGCGCATCGTCACTAGAGTGCTCTGGATCCCGCTAGCTATCTGCGTTAGAGATCGATTATGTAGTGATATTAACCACTCGCTCTATCTCTCTCGATCGAGAGACGCATCGTCTAGCATCTGCGAGTAGAGAGAGAGTTGTATGCTTTATTCAACAGTTGTATCATGGATTGTGTTTTGGGTGAGATGAGTGGTGGTGATGGTGATGGTGATGGTGTGTGTGTGTGGGTGTGTGTGTGTGTGTGTGTGTGTGTGTGGTGTGTGTGTGTCAGACGCGCAGGCGCGCACGTGTTTTGTGCGTGGTTTGTGTGTGTGTGTGTGTCACAGTGCGTGGGTGTGTGGG
>CM065694.1:18735708-18743208 GCA_017654935.2 Phymorhynchus buccinoides
TCATACCCGACAGTGTCACTTTCACCCGATCGATCCCAAGGAATCAATAGGGCATTTGCCGTGTGCCGGCGACCCTTGAATTTCACTGAGTTGAAATTAGAGATTTGAATTAGAGAGGTCACGAGAACTCGGGCCAAACAAGTGCGGGCAATTTAGATTTAGTATTTTTTAGGATCATTAAATGGTATTAGTTGCATTTGAAGTCACTGTAAAGAGACAATTGTTAAAAAAAACCACTATACTCCTATGTTGTGCTACCGTGCTGAACCAAGGCTTGATACTCGCGAAAGCTTGGTTACGGGTAGAATTTCCAAGGTGACAGTTTAAAAACAGTGAGTCGTTTATTGTTAAAAATATAACTTATAAAATGTACATATTTAAAATTCAATAAGGTTTTCAGCACTATATTATATTACCATATTCACAACTGTATGTACAGGGATATGACCGAACGGGTAATTTAAGAGGGCTTAATGAGGAAGGAATATCATGACAAAACTAAACGAATTACGTTCACGGTTTCACAAATTGACTTAATTAAATCCATTGCATATTATTTGTCTGATTATACGTGGCACAAACAGACTAGAGAGACAAAGGGACAAAAAGGATACCTTCCTAGGCAGAGGTAAATAAACGCATAAACGCAATCTCTGTTCGTTCTAAATATACTAATATTACAGGTATCAAACTAAATACGCCTCTGTCTTTCCAGCCAATCGTAGGACCGTTTTTTTCCTTTCGGAAAGGAAAGTGAAAAATTATACATTTTGGTAGTGAGGGGACTTTTGAAGGAAAGAATAGTAGGAATGGTAGATAGATGATCACAATTGTTCGTGGTCACTTTAGAACAAAATGGAGGGAGCGTCCACTAACTGGTCGCCATCTTCAGACTAAGAACCGGGCACTGTCGGCTCCTCTCCCATCTGTACCGTCTGAAGATCTCCCACACGGAAAGAGGGGGAGAAGAGAGAAAGGAAAGGAAATGGAGAGAAGAGAAAATCACGGATGAATGTCCGTGTGGCACAGGATTACAGACACCAGACCACATTCTGCAGGACTGCCCTACCTTCGACACCCTGAGATGTGAAACCTGGCCCAGGCCTGTGGCACTCCGTGACAAGCTGTGGGGTCCTGCTGAGTTGCTGCTGTTGACTGCGGCCTTCATCAACCGAAGGATGGAAGTTCAGTTTAACGTCGCGTATCGGATTTCGCCATGTACGACGGACTGAACAAACAAACCGGGGTATAAACAAAAATGTATGTTCCTGAATCACTGTCTTAGCCAAAAGGCCGAGAAGCGATCAGAATAATCAACCGAACCGGACTGAGCATCTGATATAGCCGGGAACAAAGAAGAAGAAGAAGAAGAAGAAGAAGAAGAAGAAGAAGAAGAAGAAGAAGAAGAAGAAGAAAAGAAGAAGAAGAAGAAGAAGAAGAAGATCACAAGGAAGAAAAGGGAACGGGTAAGGGAAGGGGAGGTGCCCCCCTCGTTGAAAAAACCAACTACCGGCGCGCAAAAAAGAGACAACTTTTCCAACCCTTTTTGTCTAATCCCTTAGTTGGGGTTTGTGGAGGATAGTAAAACATTGATATTTTCTTGTGATAAGCGTGCAACAGCCCACATTATAGATAGACCTCAAAAAGCACTCGGCACGGCTAAAGCGTCCCCTTGTGAATGGCTGGGGTGCGTACAACTTCTGCTGGATGGAGCCTTAAGTGGATTGTAGAGTAGAACGTTAGAACACTGGCAGTCCAAGAATTTGTAAGCATTAAAGACCCAGTACGTCACGTGTCAAAATCACGGTTTTCACGTGTTTTCCCTCTTATAGCTGGTAAGAAATCTTATTTTGGCGAAGTGTTGCTCCCATACACATTGAACGACATATAGGGCTTTACGTCCTCTCGACCTGGGAAGGCACATATGGGACATCTCCCATACACATTGAAAACGAGGCATCACTTTAAAGAGCAGCCTCGATCGTATACGAGGACAGTCACGAAAACGAGGCATCACTTTAAAGAGCAGCCTCGATAGTATACGAGGACAGTCACGAAAACGAGGCATCACTTTAAAGAGCAGCCTCGATAGCATACGAGGACAGTCACGAAAACGAGGCATCACTTTAAAGAGCAGCCTCGATAGTATACGAGCACAGTCACGAAAACGAGGCATCACTTTAAAGAGCAGCCTCGATCGTATACGAGGACAGTCACGAAAACGAGGCATCACTTTAAAGAGCAGCCTCGATCGTATACGAGGACAGTCACGAAAACGAGGCATCACTTTAAAGAGCAGCCTCTATAGTATACGAAGACAGTCACGAAAACGAGGCATCACTTTAAAGAGCAGCCTCGATCGTATACGAGGACAGTCACGAAAACGAGGCACACTTTAAAGAGCAGACTCGATCGTATACGAGGTAAGTCTAAATGCGGACCACGTCGACCCAGAAAAAACCAAGGGACTTAATCCAGCCGGCTCTGTGGGTTAAAGACCCAGTACATCACGAGTCAAAATCACGGTTTTCACATGTTTTCCCTCTTATAGCTGGTAAGAAATCTTGTTTTGACCAAGTGTTGCTCCCATACAAAATTGCCTCTTGCACGAAAACGAGACATCACTTTAAAGATCCACCCGATCACGTGTCAAAATCACGTGTTTCACGTGTTTTCCCTCTTATAACTGGAAAGACATCTTGTTTTGACCAAGTCTGACTCCCATATAAATGGCCCCAAATTGAAACCGACACATCAGATTAAAGAGCAGCCTCAATTTGAATTGGGGAAATTTGTTTGTGGGTCACAGCAACCCCGAAAAAACCCCAAGGGACTTAATCGTGGTGCGTCACTGGGTCTTTAAAGAGCAGCCTCGATCGACCTCTCGAATACGAGGAATTTCTGAATGAGGGCCGCACCGACCCAGAAAAAAACCAAAGGACTTAATCCTGTGGGTCTTTAAGCAATTTAATTCGAAACATTTATCTGTATCACGTCCACTTTCATCATCCCACCACTTTTCTGTTTGTGTCTGTGTAGGTGTGTCTGTCTCTCGACACGCCAGCAGCAACGCGCGCGCGCACGCGCGCGCACGCACGCACACGCACACACACACACACACACACACACACACACACACACACACACACACACACACATAACACACACACGCACACGCACACGCACACACACACGCACACGCACGCACGCACACGCACACGCACACACACACACACACACACACACACACACACCGATTCATACATAGGATAATCATATGAGTCCAATTGTCTAAGCTCTGATTGTTGCTGCTTCAGTTGCCTGTATTGTAATAGCTTTGTTTTCGGACAATAAAATGTTAAAGACCCCGTGACGCGCCACGGTTACGTCCCTTGTTTTTTTTCTGGGTCGCTGTAACCCGCATTCGAATTTCCCCATATTCAAATTGAGGCTGCTCTTTAAACTGACTTGTGGCTTTCAATTTGGGGTACTTTATATGGGAGTCTGACTTGGTCAAAACAAGATTTCTTTCCAGTTATAAGAGGGAAAACACGTGAATCCCGTGATTTTGACACGTGATCGGGTGGATCTAACCAGAGTCAACATTTGAGCAACCCCAGTGCCCATGACACACATGGAGGAGTCGATCCTTTTGTGCTATTCGTTTACTAAAGCAGGAGAGGGGGGGGGGGGGTGCCTACTTCTTTTGGGGGGCAATGCCATAATAGGATACCGCCTATGTCTTCCCCACTACAGTCAGCTTACACTACAAAACAACACACGAGTTGCTGGTTTTTTTAAAGGTTGTGTTGCTTGAAAAACGTAAAACCCATTATTATTATTATTATTAAGGCATTTGCCAAGTGAGGGCGACCTTGAAATTCACTGAATTAGAGAGTTGGGTTAGAGAGGTCACCACAACCACGGGCAAAACCTGCGGGCAATTTAGTAGTCTAACCTACTTCTCTGTGCGAACTCCGTGGCAAATGCCCTTTTCACATAGGCTTTGGAACAATACACGTGCTTGTTACAAAAGAAAGAAAGAAAGAAAACAACAACGGAGAAAAGGTGCAAACATCTTGGTAGTGCTAGCATCTCCATGTGGGAGCAGCCCGAATTCAACAGAGACGAGTCTCTGTGACTAAGAAAATAACACCCGATAAGTAATACACTGGAACCTCCCTTATAAGACCTCCCATATAAGACCTACTTCTCTGAGACATTGCCCTTCTTTGTAAGTATTAAAGAACCTCCCTTACAATAATAATAATAATAATAATAATAATAATAATAATAATAATAATAATAATAATAATAATATTAATAGTACATTTATATAGCGCTTTACCTCAGATGAGCCAAAAGCGCTTTACCCCTCCCTTATAAGACCTCGTTTTTGAGGATTTTTGAAGGTTTAATGGAGGTTCCACTGTAACAATGAACGCAGAATGACCATTGTGGACAGCTGTTTTACTCTACAGGGATGAGCTGTCCAGGTAAGGCTTTTTGAAGGTTTTATAAAGGAGGATCCACTGTAACAATGAACGCAGAATGACCATTTTGGACAGCTGCTTTACTCTACAGGGATGAGCTGTCCAGGTAAGGATTTTTGAAGGTTTTATAAAGGAGGATCCACTGTAACAATGAACGCAGAATGACTATTTTGGACAGCTGCTTTACTCTACAGGGATGAGCTGTCCAGGTAAGGATTTTTGAAGGTTTTATAAAGGAGGATCCACTGTAACAATGAACGCAGAATGACCATTTTGGACAGCTGCTTTACTCTACAGGGATGAGCTGTCCAGGTAAGGATTTTTGAAGGTTTTATAAAGGAGGATCCACTGTAACAATGAACGCAGAATGACCATTTTGGACAGCTGCTTTACCCTTACAGGGATGAGCTGCTCAGGTAAGGCGTTTTGAAATACGTTTGACGGAGTAGGCAGAGATGGATGAGCACTCTGGCGACGATAGAGAGCTAGGGTATTTTCTTCCAGCGCTAATCTTTTCGGCGTCTGAAGGATTACATGAACACGTTATGACGGAGGAAGTCCTCCCCCCCCCCCCCCCCCCCCCCCCCCCCTGTCTGTCTTTTCCCTCTTTTCCTTTTTTGGATGTTTTTTTTGTTTTTTTGTTTTTTTTTACTCTTTTCTTTTTCTATTCGGGAGTTGACTTGTAATTCTCCCTTTCTTTCGATATTGTCTTGAGGAGAAAAAAGAAAGAAAGCCAGACACAATAAATCAAGAATTTTGCCGCCCCCTCCCCCCCAAGGAGGAAAAGATTTGTTGCCCCCTCCCCCCCCTCTCTCTCTCTCTCTCTCTCTCTCTCTCTCTCTCTCTCTCTCTTAACTAGGAATGCACGAGACAATAGTGGGTATAACCCCAAAAGCCTGAATATATAAAGAGCTCGAACTCCGCGGCTGACTTTCACCTACACTACAGCTGGTGATCATTGTAAACTCACTCACTGCCTTACAACAACAACACTAACGCTTCCCACCTTCCACCTTTTTCACCTTCCAGGTGGGAAGTGAGAAAGTTGGCTTCATTCTTTGCAAGGTTTTTCATAGGCTGCGAAGTTATCACTCTTTGTAACATTCAGGCTTTTGGGTATATCAGTAGTAAGATAGTAGCGAGTGCTGACTATATAATTATGACCCTCAAACTAGAAGGCATTGGCATTGGTCTTTGCACTGAGTCTTGGGACTAGTTATCCAATAGGGCATTTGCCACGAGTGTTCGTTCTCTATACTAGACTACTTACTAATTTGCCCGCGCTCGTTCTGCCCGAGTTAGCGGAGTTAGAAAGCTGACCTTTCTAATTCAACTCTCTAAATTCAACTCAATGAAATTCAAGGTCCCCGGCTTGCGTCAAATGCCCTATGTCAAATGTCCCTTAAAGTCCTCTTTTTAAAAAAACCCCAAGTGTTTTATTTACACACTTTTGCAGCAACAAAATATATATTATATATTGACAAAAGTCCTCTTGGCTGAGAGAGTGGGTCTTCTTCTTCTTCTTCTTCTTCTTCTTCTTCTTCTTTAGTCCGTCACCATGCGATGGGCTGGTTTGTCTGTTTGGTTATTTTTTTTTTTTCTTTTTTCTTCTGTCTGTCCCAAGGATATCTCCCGAACCGCTTGACCGAATCGCGTCAAATTTTGTGTGAAGGTGTGCCTTCTTAATAGGAAGAGATCGGCGCAAACCATTTTGCCGTCGTGACCTTGACCTTGACGTACGACCTTGAAAACCGAAAATCTATTTGTAGCCATATCTCGGGCACCGATCAACATAGGATGTTGAAACCTGGTATGAAGGTGGTTTGGCTTATGCCCGTTCTGATGATGGCATACCGATCAAGGTCAAGGTCAAGGTCAAAAAGATCGCTGGAGCCTGAAAATCGGAGGGTCATTTTTTTCTCCTTCTGTCTGTCCCAAGGATATCTTTCGAACGGGTTGACAGAATCACGTCACATTTTGTGTGCTGGTGTGTCACCATGAGAGGAAGGCATCCGCGCAAACCATTTTGCCGTCATGATCTTGACCTTGGCGTACGACCTTGAAAACCGAAAATCTTTCAGGGGCCATAACTCCCATACCGTTAGTGTTAGAGTCTTCAAATTTGGCATGAAGGTACTTTGGCTTATGCCCGTTCTGATGGTGGCATACCGATCAAGGTCAAGGTCACGGACCGGGCGATCAGTAGGCCTTGAAAGTGGTAGGGGTCTACACATTGGGTTTTAAGCCATATTGTCCACATTGGTACTTGACAGAAGCGCTTCAGATTGTGTGTGGTACTGTATACCCTAGAGAAGAAAACATCCGAGCATAAATTATCACCATGCTGACCTTGACCTTGAAGTGTGACCGTGAAAACCGAAATTTCCTTCTTTGCGCTATATGTTTCTTCTTCAAGCTGTATCTCGTGAACTAGAAGACAGAATCCCTTCCAATTTTGTGTCAGGATGTGACACTCTACGGGGTGTCGCAAGTGCGTGGCATTGCTGGTGACGGACATGTCTGCCGCTCGGCGACGCCCTTGTCTTCTTCTTCTTCTTCTTCTTCTTCTTCTTCTTCTTCTTTTTCTTCTTCTTCTTCTTCTTCTTTTTCTTCTTCTTCTTCTTCTTCTTCTTCTTCTTCTTCTTCTTCTTCTTCTTCTTCTTCGATCGCTCAGACAGTTTCCTGTCAATTATGAGCGCAGATGCGTCACGCTGCCGTTATGCGCCTAACTAAGAAATAATTAGGCCCAGCAAGTCCGACTTCGGCTATTGTAGGAAATCTTTTTTTAAAGTGGTTCTTGAAAAAAGGCAGGAGAATGGACCGGAAAGGCAGAAAGATAGTGGATGACAGCAAGAAAGGGGAAAAAGGCAGAGTCGAAGAGAGTGACAGATTAGAGGAAGCTACAAGCACAAAACTTGCAGAAGGTGGGGAACTATTTATGCAAAAAAGAGTGGAGTGTCGAGCGGCACAGTGGTAACGGCGTTCGCCTCGTGTCAAGTAAACCCGA
>CM065694.1:18748208-18773208 GCA_017654935.2 Phymorhynchus buccinoides
ACGAAAATTATGCTTATTCCTGTCGAACTTTCTTCAGAAGAGAAAATTAAAATGCTTTTGATTACGATATTTCCCTGTTGCATTTAAAACGACAAAACGTCGTGTTTTTTATTTTATTTTAAAAAGTGTAATTATTGATTAATATTCATTTAAGTTTCGTTACTATGTCTGGTCTATTGATTAAAATCTTCATGAAAGAAGGTGGAGAGGGGTGTGAGGGAGGAAAAGATAGACGAAGGTGCCAAACATTTGAGATCCTTGAAGCTCATGGATGGGTTCATGAAGACTGTGTTTCATAAATTGTAACAATCCTTCAGGCTTGTTTTCCCTGGCGGTTTGTTTTTTCCTCGACAAGTATTGAACACTTTTAGGCCTGTTAAAGATGATTTCGTTGCATATTCATACACATTTGGAAAGGAAAGGGTAAGGGGAAGAGATGACAATGTCTTGATTTTTTTTAATAGAATGTTTACGGTCCTCAATTGATGATACTGGCTAACGATTTTCAGTAGAGATGTCACACACACTGACATGCACGCACGCACGCACGCACGCATGCACACACACAAACACTGACATGCACGCACGCACGCACGCACACACACACACACACGCACACACACGCACGCACACACACACACACACACACACACACACAAACACTGACATGCACGCACACGCGCGCACACACGCACACGCAAACACTGACATACACGCACGCACGCACGCACACACACATACACACACCTGCACATGCACATGCACACACACACACACACACACACACACACACACACACACACACATACACACACACACACACACACAAACAAACACTGACATGCACGCACGCGCGCGCACACACACACACACAAACACTGACATGCACGCACGCACGCACGCATACACACACACACACACACACACACACACACAACACAAACACACACACACACACACACACATACACACACACACACACACACACACACACACACCACACACACACACACACACACACACACACACACACACACAAACAACTCACGTATATCAGATGGATCCACTTTAAAACGACCACCTTACTGTGCCAAAACTGAGATACTACGTTACAAGTGGTACATCCACCCCCGCCCAACCACACCCCTCCCCTATCATCCACGCACTTTTTTTTGTTTTTTTTTTTTGGTCATCTCTCAATGTTCCTTTACGTTATCCCCCCCCCCCCCCTTCACCCTTCACTCCCCTCCCCCCCCCCCCCCCCCCTTAACTCTCCAAAGCCTCTCCTCCTCCAGTACGTTCGTTCGTTCGTTTATTATTTTTTATTTATTTTCAAGTACAGTACGTTCGTTTCGTTTCTCTCAATCCCCCCCTTGGGGATACCGGGGGGTCTTTTACACAAATAGTTCCCTCACCTTCTGGAAGTTATGTGCGCTTGTAACTTCCTCTAATTCTGTCATTCTCTTTGACTCTGCCTTTTTCTCCCTTTGCTTACTGTCATCTGCTATCTTTCTATCTCACTGGTCCATTCTCCTGCCTTTTTTCTATAAATTCTTACAAAGATTTCTTCAGCCGAAGTCGGACATGCTGGGCCTTAACAATTTCTTAGTTGGGCGCATAACGGCAGCATGACGCATCTACGCTCATATGAAAGGAAACTGTCTGAGCGATCGACGAAGAAGAAGAAGAAGAAGAAGAAGAAGAAGAAGTATCTCTCAATGTTCCTCAGCTTCACCATCCCTTCACCCAACCAACTTTAACCCTTTCGCCGCCAGCCATTTCTCAGCCAAAAAATACCATTAAACTTAACTGGGTAGAGAATGTTTTTAAATCAGAAATATTGGGACATTCCTCGGTGACATGTCTAAAACTAGGCCTATCCTTACTTCGTAAAAATCAAGAAAACAGAGTCTTCAGGTAACAGGCCCTGATTTGATGCCTTTTAGAGACATGGGTGTTAAACCATTGCGGAGCATAAATGCGACATTGGCGGTGAAAGGGTTACCCCCCCCCCCCCCCCACCCCCCCACCCCCCCCCCCCCCCCCACCCCCCCACCCACCCCTGATTCTCTTGTAGTAGGTTGTCAGGGTCTACCACCACCACTTTGTGTCATGGCCTTTCTCTCTGTCGAGGCAGAGCTCAAGGCGAAAAATGACCCATTATCATTTTGCAGCCTAGAGCCGCTAAAGCACACCACCGGTTCTTTATTATTTTGTTTTGTGCTGGGTTACTCAAGACCACGGTGGCTCATCATAAATCTGTGCTTCGTTGTCCCTAATCGCCGGTCTTTGTTCCTGTCCGGGCGATTTCACAGTGTCCAGTGTCATCTCCAAAATGGGCTGTGTAGGTGGAGTTATCTTCCTCAGCCCTTGACTCCGGGTGGCGTTTCATCTAGAGGCCGTTTCTTATCTTAGCGACGCGAAACTCACTCTCTCATTCTCTCAGTGTCGGTCTCTTTCTCGCCCGCGCGCGGTGCAAGTGTAGCTTTTGTACCTCTGGTTTGTGGAGAAGGAAAATAGGCCTACCGGTGTCGTGAAACATTCTTTCCGGCAACATAACTCCCGATTTCCTCTTTGCTGCGCATGCTCACTAAGCCATGACGTCATTCTGTGCCACTTCTCATTCATTGTGTGCTTTTAGAAGCTACACCGATTCCTCAGCAAAGATGTAGATTTACACCACCACCTTACATTTGTCGGTTCTTTCTGCGTAGATTGAGCAAGTACTTAAAAACCTATATCGTTTTCTATAATTATTCTAATGTTACGATCTGGTACGCATGCGTACTGACGGTGAGCGGGACTTATTATACAGGAGGAATTATTTTTCATGACACCGGTAGTAAAGGAAGGGAGAAGGATCTCCATTTGGTAACCCAGAAGCGCTCATTTTGTTCCCTGGAGTTGATTGATGTTTAGGGTGGGGTGGGATGAGGGTAAGCTAAATGGGACCTGTAGTGGCATGGTGGAGGGGTAGGGCATTGAAAGATGTGTGTGTGTGTGTGTGTGTGCGTGTGTGCGTGTGCGTGTGCGTGTGTGCGCGTGCGTGATGTGTGACTGTGTGCTTCTCTATTAGTGTGTGTGTTTGCGCAATAACGTAGCTCATGAACTTTGATTTCCCTTGCAATTTTGTTTCTTTTCTTATAATATTGTAATATTGTTTCAAATCTTGTGGTTATGAACAGGGCTTGGTTTAAGTAATATTATTTTATGCATATATTTGATTTGATTGTAGTGAGTCTTATGTGTATAATGACTTATTTGTGTTTTATTGTCTATGTAAAGCGCTTTGAGCTCCCTGCAAAGGGAGTAAAGCGCTATATAAATGTTCAGTATCAGTATTATTATTATTATTATTATTATTATTATTATTAAGACAGAGCAAGAAAGAGAAGCAAAGGTGATGGCTTTTCAGAGAAGGACACCTGAATTCTGTGGAGTTTTAGACTACTTCACATGCGCTTATTCTATCCACCAAGAACATCATTTTGTTAGGTTATCTGTATTGTTAAAACAAAATCGGGTCTTTACTGGTGTTACACTGCCTCCGGGCATTGCCTCCAGGATCGTTCCCACCATCTTTACATCTACTAATGTCCCATATGTGTCTGTTCCAGACCGGAGGACGTTAAACAGATTTTTAGTGTCCTTACTTTTGGCAGCCAATATTGTGTATCATGTCTGTGTTTGAGCGCCTTGTATAAGCTTTAAGCTTGTTGTGCTCATTTGCATTTTGTTCATGTTGCTGCTGTGTTGATTATTAATAAAATTCGTTTAAACCAAACAGATTTTCACTCACTCCACCAAGAAAAGCTTCACATCTCTCTTATGTCTGTCTCGGCCTCCGTTTCTGTCTCGCCGTGTTTCTGTCCATGCCTCTTCCTGTCTCTATCTGTCTCTCTGCGCCATGAAGTGAACTCCCACGATTAAAAAAAAAAAGTAGAAGAAAACATTATTACAAAACATTAAGAAGCATAACAATAATAATAATTTAGCAACAATTTAACAATTAAAAGTATAAATAAAAAAAGCTCATACAGAGAGAGAAGACGTAGACATATTATACAGAGAGAGAGAGAGAGAGAGAGAGAGAGAGAGAGAGAGAGAGAGAGAGAGAGAGAGAGAGAGAGAGAGATGCTGGGGAAAAAACATACAGAGAGAGGCACAGAGAGAGAAGCTGGCTATTCACTGAGATTCTTCTTTCATGATATATATATATATATATATATATATAAACGTACAAGAATTGAAGAAGAAAAAACAACCACACCATTAAACTTTCCTCTTATATATATATATATATATAGTTTGCTTGAAAAAAACTTGTTTTGTGTCCAATATTTAAGTTTGTGAGCCTAAGAAAGAAACTGAATAACTTTAATTTTAACTTTACAATTTATTCTGTGTTCTGAAAAGAATAAAAGAAAATAATGTGCTGATTTACTTTTTCTCCCAATGGGGGAGATAGACAATGCCTATGCAAAGACAGCTGTTTCATCTTTGAGAAAGATTCTTCAGTCTGCATATCGGCCTGCAAAGTATGTCCACAGTGAACATTCAAACTGAGCTAGAAGACTTTCTACAAGAGAAAGGTTGTCCTCTTTGCACCAGATTGAAAGTCCACAATAAAAGCAAACCAGCACTTAATTAAAAAGAAATGGTAACAATCTTGTGTAAAATAACAAAAATAATAATGTTCTAAAGTTACAATCCCTCGAAGAGAGTAGAAGAGATGGGATGCCATGTTGGTGGATCCAGTGAAGGATTCAATAAGGGAGGTCATAGAAATCGTAGTAAACACCAACATACTCCCGGTGAGGAGGAATGTAGAGAGGTGTGCCTGGATCAGGTAGACTGATGCGCTTTCCTTCTTCCAAGTATAATATAAACGTACAAGAATTGAAGAAGAAAAAACAACCACACCATTAAACTTTCCTCTTATATATATATATATATAGTTTGCTTGAAAAAAACTTGTTTTGTGTCCAATATTTAAGTTTGTGAGCCTAAGAAAGAAACTGAATAACTTTAATTTTAACTTTACAATTTATTCTGTGTTCTGAAAAGAATAAAAGAAAATAATGTGCTGATTTACTTTTTCTCCCAATGGGGGAGATAGACAATGCCTATGCAAAGACAGCTGTTTCATCTTTGAGAAAGATTCTTCAGTCTGCATATCGGCCTGCAAAGTATGTCCACAGTGAACATTCAAACTGAGCTAGAAGACTTTCTACAAGAGAAAGGTTGTCCTCTTTGCACCAGATTGAAAGTCCACAATAAAAGCAAACCAGCACTTAATTAAAAAGAAATGGTAACAATCTTGTGTAAAATAACAAAAATAATAATGTTCTAAAGTTACAATCCCTCGAAGAGAGTAGAAGAGATGGGATGCCATGTTGGTGGATCCAGTGAAGGATTCAATAAGGGAGGTCATAGAAATCGTAGTAAACACCAACATACTCCCGGTGAGGAGGAATGTAGAGAGGTGTGCCTGGATCAGGTAGACTGATGCGCTTTCCTTCTTCCAAGTATAATATAAACGTACAAGAATTGAAGAAGAAAAAACAACCACACCATTAAACTTTCCTCTTATATATATATATATATAGTTTGCTTGAAAAAAACTTGTTTTGTGTCCAATATTTAAGTTTGTGAGCCTAAGAAAGAAACTGAATAACTTTAATTTTAACTTTACAATTTATTCTGTGTTCTGAAAAGAATAAAAGAAAATAATGTGCTGATTTACTTTTTCTCCCAATGGGGGAGATAGACAATGCCTATGCAAAGACAGCTGTTTCATCTTTGAGAAAGATTCTTCAGTCTGCATATCGGCCTGCAAAGTATGTCCACAGTGAACATTCAAACTGAGCTAGAAGACTTTCTACAAGAGAAAGGTTGTCCTCTTTGCACCAGATTGAAAGTCCACAATAAAAGCAAACCAGCACTTAATTAAAAAGAAATGGTAACAATCTTGTGTAAAATAACAAAAATAATAATGTTCTAAAGTTACAATCCCTCGAAGAGAGTAGAAGAGATGGGATGCCATGTTGGTGGATCCAGTGAAGGATTCAATAAGGGAGGTCATAGAAATCGTAGTAAACACCAACATACTCCCGGTGAGGAGGAATGTAGAGAGGTGTGCCTGGATCAGGTAGACTGATGCGCTTTCCTTCTTCCAAGTATAATATAAACGTACAAGAATTGAAGAAGAAAAAACAACCACACCATTAAACTTTCCTCTTATATATATATATATATAGTTTGCTTGAAAAAAACTTGTTTTGTGTCCAATATTTAAGTTTGTGAGCCTAAGAAAGAAACTGAATAACTTTAATTTTAACTTTACAATTTATTCTGTGTTCTGAAAAGAATAAAAGAAAATAATGTGCTGATTTACTTTTTCTCCCAATGGGGGAGATAGACAATGCCTATGCAAAGACAGCTGTTTCATCTTTGAGAAAGATTCTTCAGTCTGCATATCGGCCTGCAAAGTATGTCCACAGTGAACATTCAAACTGAGCTAGAAGACTTTCTACAAGAGAAAGGTTGTCCTCTTTGCACCAGATTGAAAGTCCACAATAAAAGCAAACCAGCACTTAATTAAAAAGAAATGGTAACAATCTTGTGTAAAATAACAAAAATAATAATGTTCTAAAGTTACAATCCCTCGAAGAGAGTAGAAGAGATGGGATGCCATGTTGGTGGATCCAGTGAAGGATTCAATAAGGGAGGTCATAGAAATCGTAGTAAACACCAACATACTCCCGGTGAGGAGGAATGTAGAGAGGTGTGCCTGGATCAGGTAGACTGATGCGCTTTCCTTCTTCCAAGTATAATATAAAACGTACAAGAATTGAAGAAGAAAAAACAACCACACCATTAAACTTTCCTCTTATATATATATATATATAGTTTGCTTGAAAAAAAACTTGTTTTGTGTCCAATATTTAAGTTTGTGAGCCTAAGAAAGAAACTGAATAACTTTAATTTTAACTTTACAATTTATTCTGTGTTCTGAAAAGAATAAAAGAAAATAATGTGCTGATTTACTTTTTCTCCCAATGGGGGAGATAGACAATGCCTATGCAAAGACAGCTGTTTCATCTTTGAGAAAGATTCTTCAGTCTGCATATCGGCCTGCAAAGTATGTCCACAGTGAACATTCAAACTGAGCTAGAAGACTTTCTACAAGAGAAAGGTTGTCCTCTTTGCACCAGATTGAAAGTCCACAATAAAAGCAAACCAGCACTTAATTAAAAAGAAATGGTAAAAATCTTGTGTAAAATAACAAAAATAATAATGTTCTAAAATTACAATCCCTCGAAGAGAGTAGAAGAGATGGGATGCCATGTTGGTGGATCCAGTGAAGGATTCAATAAGGGAGGTCATAGAAATCGTAGTAAACACCAACATACTCCCGGTGAGGAGGAATGTAGAGAGGTGTGCCTGGATCAGGTAGACTGATGCGCTTTCCTTCTTCCAAGTATAATATAAACGTACAAGAATTGAAGAAGAAAAAACAACCACACCATTAAACTTTCCTCTTATATATATATATATAGTTTGCTTGAAAAAAACTTGTTTTGTGTCCAATATTTAAGTTTGTGAGCCTAAGAAAGAAACTGAATAACTTTAATTTTAACTTTACAATTTATTCTGTGTTCTGAAAAGAATAAAAGAAAATAATGTGCTGATTTACTTTTTCTCCCAATGGGGGAGATAGACAATGCCTATGCAAAGACAGCTGTTTCATCTTTGAGAAAGATTCTTCAGTCTGCATATCGGCCTGCAAAGTATGTCCACAGTGAACATTCAAACTGAGCTAGAAGACTTTCTACAAGAGAAAGGTTGTCCTCTTTGCACCAGATTGAATGTCCACAATATATATATATAGCATGAAAAAAAAATCTCAGTGAATAGCCAGCTCCTACCCCTACTCTGAAGGACTGAAAAGTTAGTGCATTTGAAATGCAGAATAGTTTGCTTTGATAAAGCTTTTCTGTGTCCAATGTCTTTATTTGTGAACCTCAGAAACAAAACCAGTTAACGTTAACTTTGAGTAATGTTCCGTGTTAAAGAACCAACAAAAAAAACCAACCAAACAAAAAAACAATTATATAAATTGTGCTGATTTACTTTTTCTCCCAATGGGGGAGGGACAGTGCCTTATGCAAAGACAGCTGTTTCGACCTAAGAGAAGGTTAGTGCATTTCAAATGCACTAACTTTTCAGTCCTTCAGAGTAGGGGTAGGAGCTGGCTATTCACTGAGATTTTTCTTTCATGCTATTTTTATCCTTAATTTGGATACCATCTCAGTAGTTAGCCCTCCCTAGTCATGTCTATTAGGTTTTGAAATTAAAATTTCAGAACATTATTATTTTGTTCATTTTACATAAGATTTTCATAAGATTTTTACTATTTCTGGTTTAACTTTGTGCTGGTTTGCTTTTATTATGGATTTTCGATTTGATGCAAAGAGGACACCATTCTCTTGTAGAATGTCTTTTTTGCTCGGGTTGACTGGACAGTCAAATTGCAGGCCGATCATGCAAACTGATGAGACCTTCTCTTAGGTCGAAACAGCTGTCTTTGCATAAGGCACTGTCCCTCCCCCATTGGGAGAAAAAGTAAATCAGCACAATTTATATAATGTTGTTTTTGTGTGGTTTTTTTGAACACGGAACATTACTCAAAGTTAACGTTAACTGGCTTTGTTTCTGAGGTTCACAAATAAAGACATTGGACACAGAAAAGCTTTATCAAAGCAAACTATATATATATATATATATATATATAGAGAGAGAGAGAGAGAGAGAGAGAGAGAGAGAGAGAGAGAGAGCGCGAGCGCACGCGCACATCGGGACTGAGACAGTCACACACAGAGAGAAAAAAAATGAGTAAAGTTTAACTGAATAATGAGATGGATGGATGGATTGAAAGAATAAAATGGACGTGTCATGGTGTACATGAGTTGGAGGGGGGGGGGTGCAGGGGGGGGGGGGTGCAGGGGGGGGGGTGCAGGGGGGGGGGTGCAGGGGGGGTGCAGTCAGAGAAAAAGTGAAAGTAAAGAGGATGCATGTGAAGTGGAGGAAAAGGAAAGTCGGGCAGGCTAGTACTTTAGTCCCCCCTCCCTCACGTTTACGACCCTCAGTCTCAAAGTCTGTTTCTTTCAAATTTTTAAGGCTAATTTTAGGCTGATCCTATCCCCATCCCTGTCCCATAAATGGCAGAATGTTGCATCTCAGTGAAAATGTTCAATGCGAAAGCTTGAGGGGGTGGGATGGGATGGGGTTGGGGGACTTAATGAAAAAGAAACACCGAAGGTGCTGATAGCTAGGACCCAGAGATGCGCCAGCCACGCCTGCCCTATCAACACGAGAGCAACCCTGCTCCAGCCCTGGAAGTTTGTGTTGTGTTACTGGGGAGCACGGGACATTCCAAAATTAAATATACAGAGGCACGCAGCTACTCCCGGCTTGGTGACATCTGATACAAATGCAGAGGAGTCCTTGAGAAACGTCTCCACGGGCGTCTCAGCCCGTTGTTCCCGGGCAAATGCGAAAATTTGGGGGGGGGGGGGGGGGGGGCGTTTGCACAAGAAAGCGGAGAAAGTTGTTGGTATGGGCGAAGAGGAGGTTGAAGATGGAAGGGCTCCAGCATCCGGAACCACCAATCAAAGTCACCACCTGAGGGCGCTTGTCGCTCAGGGGAAGTCAATCGCGCTGACGGGCTGTGGTTAGCGGCCCTGGCTAATGACAGGGCGGGGAGGGGAGACCACTCTCGTGTGAATGTCGTCTCTTACCCCCCTCCCTTACTTGCCTTCCACTCTGCAGACAGCCATCTTTAATGCTGGCCCCGTACTTCTGCACACACTCCTTTCTGTCCGGCGCGAGCTTCTACTTCTACTGCCTACTTTCCTTTTCAGCAGTAGTAAAGAAGTCAAAAGGGAGAGACTATATTATTATTATTATTATTATTATTAAAGCCTAAATGTCATGTTCGTTTTTTTGTGGAGAGACTCGGTGAAAAGGGGGAAAGAAAAGAAGAAAGAAAAGCAAAAAAGAACGAAAGATGAAATTTGGGGTTGATGAGTGAAAAGTTGAAGTACTCACAAGCGCACGCATCAGGCGCGCATGCACGTATGCACACACACACACACACACACACACACACACACACACACACACACACACACACACACACACACACACACACACACACACACACACACACACACACGTGCGAGCGAGCGTACATGCACACACGCACGCACGCATAAGAAGAATGGACGCATGACATGGTAGTGAAAATGAGAAGAGAGACTGACAGTGGCAAAACTGCACACAAAGACAATTCTGATGATTGTGGCTAAATATCTCCATTCGCGAATTCGGCGTTTCGCTTTCGGTGTTTGTTTACACTGACAATTTAACGCCTATGTTCGATTGTGAACATCAAATCGATATTTCCGTGATATGGCTTTTCCAATAGTCAACCTATGGCGATATTTTTCACGCCAGAGGGCAGTCAATGCACTAGGGGCTTATCACGCGATTTTCTTACTTGGGCGTAGTGAGAGAGAGAGTGATGGTAGGACCACTCACTGTCTCTCTCTCTTTCTTTATCCCCAACTAATAATATAGAGAGGATTAGCCCCACACGAGCGTCATGCCCTCTGGCGTGAGAAAAATCGCACTAAGTCTCTCATAGCGATGCTACTTTTTGTGTGTTTTGCTTTGTAAAATTATTGGTGCTATTGTTTCTCATTATCGTTTTTATAGTAATAATGTTGTCACTCCCTCTGTCCCTATGGGCCAAAAGGCCTGAAAAGACTGAAATAAACGATATTGTTATAGTATTGTTATTATTGCACGCATAGGAGTACGTTCATGAATAATAATTATTGCTATATTTTTTGAAATGTCATTTTTGATTGTTTGTGTAGCATTGAATACTTATTTTGTTGATGTCAATGCGGTTTGTTATTGTTCTATGGTCACCTTCTGTCATGTCAATAGTTGATTATGTATCGTGTAGGGAGGGGTACGTTATAAGCGTCTGCTTGTTGTTACCCCATTAACCTCATTATTGTTCAATTATCTGGTTGTTGGATTTTGACCAAATGATAATAATAATAATAGTACATTCATATAGCGCTTTACCTCAGATGAGCCCAAAGCGCTTTACAATCAATTATTCATCAACAAATAGACAACAAAAACAGTATTCAAGAATGACACCAACCAGCAACAACGCATATGCAAAGCAACTCTCTCTCTAACACACACACACACACACACACACACACACACACACACACACACACACACACACACACACACACACACATACACACACACACATATATACACACACACACACACACACACACACACACACACACACATACACACACACACACACACACACACACACACACACACACACACACACACACACATTTAACGACACGGACTCTTTCATCCCCCATTCAGTAAGCCACAGCAACCGAGCCGCACGGACTGACCACATGCACCAACACACATACACAAACACCCTCACACACAACGTACGCACGCAGACAGACACACACACAGACACACAGACACACACACACATGCGTGCACACGCAACCCACATACCAAAACACAAACACAAGCACACATGTATGCACACATGCATGCTCTCACACACACACACTCACACATACACACACACACACACACACACACACACACACACACACACACACACACACACACACACACACACACACACACACACACACACACACACACACACACCACAAAACACAGCACAAACCTCTTATTCAATCTTCCCTCACGTGCACACAACGATAGACAACTGATCAAATATTTAGGGTGCAGCAGGAAAAAGATGGCTTTTAAGAGAGGTTTTGAATGAGGAGACTGAGTTGGAGTGTCGGAGAGGAGAAGGCAGAGAATTCCAAAGAGATGGTGCTTGACAGGAAAAAGAACGTTGGCCAGCAGATTTGAGACGGATGGAGGGAAGGGAAAGGAGACGAGAATCAGAAGACGAACGTAATTGGCGAGCTGGAAAATATGACCTTTTTGAATTGTGCAAAACCACCTAGTGTCTAATATTGCTGAATGGCTATATTTCACTCACAGAAAACCGTTTTAAAGTATTTGATACAGTTTCTGAGATATTTCAGTTCAAAGTAGGGTACCGAGGTGCAAACAAATCCCACTTCCTGTCCAAAATCACGATTTTGGAGCATTTTTAGTTTGAAGGTAAATAATAAACCACAGGGAGCCAAAGCGAAAATAATAAGGGCCCAGTCTCCCTCAGTCAATGTGCACTTCCGGTTTGGCGAAGGAATCGACAAATCTTGAGTTGAGTGGATACTTTTTCAATTATTGTGGTGTTATTTGTGAAGTTACGAGGCAGTATGCCTTCAGATACAAACAAACCTAACAAAAGGCCCCAGAAACGTACTTTCCACGGGAATCAGCACAGTAAAAGACTCAGGATTGAGTCAGAAAATGCCTCTAACAAAACCGCGTGTGAAAGTGAAAGCAGTTCACAGTTGGAATCTGCTGACGATCATGAGGAGTAGACCCCACCTGTGACTGCCACGCTCACTCGTACAGAGGTGAAATTGGGTGATTTGTATTCAATCAGTGATTCTGACAGCGAAAGTGAAATAAAACAGGACTGTGAGTCAAGTGATAGTGAAGGAGGTACAGAAGAGGACGAAGCATTAGGTGGCCAGCCTTTGGAGGGGGTACAGACTGATAGACATTGACATCCTGAACCAAAACATTTCCGCACAATTGTGCTGCATCTATTGCAAACGGAAAGTTACTCTGTGTGAAGTTTCCCGGAAAGGATTAGGGAGTGAAATTGCTTTTATGTGATCTAAAGCCGGCGACAGACTATGTGACTGCCTCATGTGACTCGATCAGGTCGTGACGTTTCACCTCATTTGCATATCATCCTTCTCGATCAGTCTGACTCAGTCGGGCCCAGTCAGGTGACAGGGTCGAATAGGGCGGGTTCTAAATTTCACTGATCGAGTCTGATCGAGTCAGATGGCTTGTGACCTCTTCTGTGCGGGAAACAAAATTTGATCTACGTCACGACCTGATCGAGTCACATGAGGCAGTCACATAGTCTGTCGCCGGCTTAACAGAGACTGTGATAGGTAGACATCATTTTGTTCATTCCCTGTCACTCCAAATGGAAATCTTCCACCGGTCAGAAGTGTAAACCGGCGTGCGTGTTTTGCCATGAGGTGCATAGGCGGAGGGCTAGCTGATCTACAGACCTTCTGTGGTGCAATGAACATGCCACCACCTGTACACAAAATTTAATTTTCTAACACCTCTATCCAGAAAGGTGTAGACAAAGCTACATCAGTTGTGCAGAAAGCATGCATGAAGAAGGCAGCAGAGATGGAGTATGTAATGGCAGAGCAAACTGGGGATAACGTTCGTGACATGGACGTGTCATTTGATGGGACATACATGACAAGGGGCCACACACCAAACATAGGGGTTACTACTGTTATTGGCTGTGCAACAGGCAAAGTGGTAGACACTGGTATTTTGAGCAAAGTGTGTAAAGGGTGTGATTACTGGGCAACTCAAGATCAAAACACAGATATAGGCAATGGCAAACTCAGCACACATGCACAAGAACACATGAGGGGTCATCAGGCTCAATGGAGTCACAGATAGCAGTGAAAATTTATCAGAGATCTGTTGTAAATTACAATCTGAGATATACAAGATATATTGGTGATGGGGACACTAATTCATTCAAAACTGTTCGTGATGCTAACCCGGATGGTGACAAAAAGGTAGTCAAGGTAGAGTGTGTCGAGCACGTACAAAAAAGAATGGTTACAAGACTGAGAAACCTAAAGAAAAACATGAAGGGCAGAAAGCTGGCAGATGGCAAGACAATAGGTGGACAAGATAGGCTGACAGATGCTGAAATAAACAAAATTCAGAACTACTATGGCAATGCCATTCGTGACAACAAAGGTGATTTGATAAAAATGCGTGAAGCTGTGTGGGCCCTATTCTTCCACAAGAGGTCACATTTGATGCACCATCCCATAATTTCTGCAATATCAAGTGGTGCCCCTATCTGGAAGCTGAAGCAGCAAATACATTGGACAGTTTCAAGCATAAAGGCCACAGTAGTTTTTCATTTGAATAAATCTTGTTTAAACCAAAGGCCACAGTATTCCTGTTGCAGTGATTGACACTATCAAGCCAGTGTTCAAAGATCTGGCCAACACTGACTTGCTTTGCCGGTGCCTTGACGGATATACCCAAAAAGCAAATGAAAGTGTGAATGCCATCATTTGGAAGCACTGCCCTAAACACAAACATCAAGGCCTGACAATTGTGCAGACAGCAGCTGCCATTGCTGTCTGTATATTCAATGATAGTGCCTCTACTGTCAAGACCATGTTAGTGGAAATGGGACTGGTACCGGGAACATTCGTCTGTGCTTTCCTGGAAAGCAAGGACGCTTTGCGTGTGCTGACAGCCCAGCGCCAGGCGTTGAAATCCACAAAGGAGTACAGGAGAATGCTGAGGATGAGGCGACTAGGAAGGGAAGAAGAACTTGTGGAGCTGGAGGGCCACCCTTACTTGGCAGGCGCGTACTAAGCTGGTAGGTCTCATGTTCATTATGTGCGTCAAGTGTCAGTGTTTTGTCCGAAATTGGCATGGTGCGCATGCTTGTAACACCATATCTCTTCTTTTTTTTAAAGATAGAGCTCTGAAATTTGGTGTACTAATAACTTAGACTCATAGCTGTATTGTGTTCCTCTACAGTTGAAATCTAAAAGTAGAAAATAATTTTCTCAAGGATCAGTTCAAATAATTAAAAAAAACATCCGCATTAATGTTAGGCCCCGAGTTTCTAAAACAAATAGAAGTTTTGATTTGCCAGAGGAACAAAATTCAGATAATAACCTTGTAATCATATTTAGAAAGTATAAGATGGTTGAAGTAGCTGTGTGTGCAAATATCCTGTTGCAAGTGTGACAGCGTACAAACCCTCTGTTGTAATATTATTTTTAATTCATATTTTTTTACAAGGTAAATGTGCACTCTGTCCCTAAAAGTAGATGCATAGTACACAAATACAAACCAAAAGCTACTTCCTGGTCAACTTTGATATCAATCAGACAATATTTACTATTTTTTTTATCAACATTTACAAAATTGTACTACCCCGTCAGCCAGTACTGGCCCCTAACCAAATGCCATTTCATTCTGGGAAAGCGTTGATTATTGTTCACAGACTACGTTATTTGATTAAAGGGTTACATTTGTATGATTACTAATTCTTCTTCTTATTAAATAGTTATGTAGGCCTACGCATCATACTCCCGCGTTTGAATGACACTAAGGATCGATAGTTAATCTGTTCATGTTTCTTTGTTTGCGTGATACCCTAAACCACTGAAACAAACTCTATCTAAATCCTATTAAAAAACCAGAGCGAGATAAGAAACAAAAAGAATGCTTAAAGGGGCACCCTGGCGGATGAGTTTTTGTAAGAAACACGTCGAGATCACCGGTAAAACACCCTTTACAGGGATCGCAACACTCATTTTGCTCTGGTTTCCTAGAAATCAAACCGTCAAATCGGCGATTCCTCCTTGGCGGAGGTGCCGGAAGTAAAATTCTTTCAGTGAAAGAGAAGGCGTGTGCCGTCTCTTTTCTAATGGCCGCCTGAGATTAGACCAAATCGTTTGCCCGAAATGTTCGCAATACAAGCCTTTTTGTGTATTTTGTTTTTAATTTTATACAGTTTCTATCTAAAGGAGTTTCGCTCACAACAAAGGAAATAGCTCCAATTTTATTTTTACTGCACTACAAAAAAAGAAAAAACTTCAACCACAAGGGGATTGGCCTCCACCCACCCCATCCAAAATGGCTACTCTCTCCGGCATCTTTGCCAAGGAGGAATCGCCTTTTGACAGTTTGATTTCTAGGAAACCAGAGCAAAGTGAGTGTTCCGATCAATGAAAAGGCTGTCTTTCTGGTGATCTCGACGTGTTTCTTGCAAAAAAAAACCTCATCCGTCAGGGTCCACCTTTAAGAAAGGTGAAATGTGTTTTGTTTTAACCAAATCTAACGAGGACAAAGTAATATGACATGCAATGGGTTGTTTCTTGCATGATAGTCTTAGGGCACTCACGCATATACGCGGAAGGTCCGTGCGGAAACCCATGCACAATCCACCAAAAAATAAATAAATCTGGAAATAAGAAATATGGAAGAGTGCGCACAGTACACGCGGAAACGCATGCGTAATCCCGTCCGCTTATTTCTTATATAAGTGTGTGGGGTTTCCGTACGGAACTTGCGCGGGACTGCGGATGTAATGTATATACAAGCCCTAACACTCCACACTGAAATGTAGTTAAACACCTGAACATAGCTTAATCAACAAAATACAGGCCCCCCGCAACAGAAAAAAAATAGTTAACAAAAAATGATCAAAGTGTATTCTACTTGTCTTCGACTAATAGCCCCATGTCAAATCCACTTTCATTACATAGATTCGTCACAAAAACGTATCAAAATTCCAAGTAGAACAAAATAACTAAACCCGAAAAGACACAGTGTGAGAAGACGGAGTGTGAGAGAGAGAGAGAGAGAGAGAGAGAGAGAGAGAGAGAGAGAGAGAGAGAGAGAGAGAGTGAGAGAGAGAGAGAGAGAGAGAGAATAGGGCAGAAAAGTCTCTCTCTCTCACAGTGTGAGAAGACGGAGTGTGGCTGCCCACATGGCGGGGTAATCAAAAACGGTCACACACGTAATGTTCTCATCCCTAGCTGGTGCATTTGTACTGAATTGTTCAAGTGCTCTGGCTGTTGGAATGATCCCTGGAGTCGTTAAGCCAGGGAACAACAACAACAACAACAACAACAACAACAACAACAACACAGTGAGCGACAGCACGGTATACCATACGTTTTGGGATGACCCGATATAAGCAGGTGGAAGAAACATTGTCAACATTTTGTTTTAGAAAGTTGACGACTCTCTCTCTCTCTCTCTCTCTCTCTCTCTCTCTCTCTCTCTCTCTCTCTCTCTCTCTCTCTCTCTCTCTCTTGTCATTTTTGTTTCATTTTCTTGCCTTGATTGTTTTTATGTCATTTTTTCTTTGCTATGCATGGTGTGAGTGTGTGAGTGAGAGGGCAAGGCGCAAATAAGCTATTGTAGCTTATCCTTTTTTTTACCCTCAATAAAACATTCGTATTCTCTCTCTCTCTCTCTCTCTCTCTCTCTCTCTCTCTCTCTCTCTCTCTCTCTCTCTCTCTCTCTCTCTCTCTCTCTCTCTCTCTCTCTCTCTCTCTCTCTCTCTCTCTTTGTTCCCGTTAATCTTTCTAGCAAATGAAGTCACAGCAATCATGGCTTCCAGTTCCAGACTGAAATATGACCATATCGCAAACCGACGTCACCGGACCAATATTTTGCAAGGTTTTAAAGATAACAAAAAAAAAACCACCCACACCACTCGCCATTCAAATCCACTTTTCTGCCCCATTATCGCCCTTTAACAAGCCGCTTACGGCATGCACAAAGCCCCTCCAGGCCACAAAAGGACAGAAAAGAGGTACAACTTAGTCTTAAAGACCCACTGACTCAGCAAGATTATGTCCCTTGGTGTGTTGTTCCTGGGTAGGTGTGACCCATATACAAAATTAATGCCCCCAACTTCAAATTGAGGCTTCTCTTTAAAGTCTCTGTCTCGTTTTCAATGTGGGGGCTATTTGTATGCCCCGTCAAGCCTCGTCAAAAGAAGATTTCTGTAAAGATACACAGACGCGCCACGATTAAGTCCCTTGGTTTTTTTCTGGGTAGCTGTGACCCATATAGAAATTAGAGCTGAGAACCGGTTCAAAAATCCGAACCGGTTTTAAACCGGTGTTCCCTCTTCGAACCGGTTTTACCGAACCGTTTTTTTTACCAGTACTCGCATCACTAGTGTCAGCTATGCAAACACATATTTAGTTGTCAGAATATTCACACACACGCACGCACGCGCACACATACACACACACACAATAAAGAAACTTATGACTTATGACACACACACACACACTCAACTCAACGTCAAAGTCAAAGCCATACACTACCACAAACTAGAAACATCTACTCTTGGTTTACACCCAATCTGCGCTGATAATCAGTGTTGTTTTGCGAAAAGAATGCGTTATTCTAATACAAACTTACTTTCAGTTTGCAGTTAAAAAAACCGGTTCATAGCAACTCGAACCGGTTTTCGAGCCGTGAAAGTTTAGCACCGGTTTTTCGGTTCAAACCGGTTTCCCCCCCCCCCACCTCTAATAGAAATGCCCCCATGTTCAAATTGAGGCTGCTCTTTAAAATGATGTATGGCTTTGAATTTGGGGGCATTTGGATGGTAGTCAGACCTGGTCAAAACAAGATTTCTTTCCAGCGAGAGAGGGAAACACGTGAAACCCGTGATTGTTTTTGCACTCATGGATCCTGGTGGGTCTTTGATATAGAGCTAAGAGCGAAAACGGGCGAAACAACTTGTGTATTGACTGTAGCGATTATGACTTTGTTAACAAGGCGTTAACGCTAAATGGTCAATGCATACAGAGAACGCACGGCGAAGGAGTCGAGACAACGTTTGACATTAAAGACCCACTGACCCACCACGATTAAGTCCCTTGGGTTGTTTTTTTTGGGGGGTAGCTGTGACCCACATACAAATGCCCCCAACTTCAAATTAAGGCTGCTCTTTTAAAATGATGCTTCGTTTTCAATTTGGGGGCATTTGTATGGGAGTGAAACCTGGTCAAAACAAGATTTCTTACCAGCTATAAGAGGGAAAACACGTGAAACCCGTGATTTGTATTGATTATTATCAACTAGCGCAACGCCGAGTCCCAGTAACGCCTAGTAACGGTAACGCCTAGTAACGGTAACGCCAAGTACTGGTAACGCTGAGTACAGCAAATTTGAAGCGATTCGGTTAAGAAACGGCGGAGTCGTATAGCGCGCGCGTTTTTGAACCGGGTTGGTACACGGATAGTCACCGTCACCGGTGATCTTCCTGCCAAATTGGAAGGCAATCGGTCCAGAAACACCGGAGATGCGGGCGCCGAGATGCCGGCGGATGCGCGTTTCGCGCATTTGCCGAACCGCGCAAATGACACGGCCGCCTCGGTTGCCGTTGCCATCGCCCCGTTAGGGCTCACAGCAAATTTGAAGCGATTCGGTCGAAAAACGGCGGAGCTACAAGGCCCGTTTCGTGTTTCAGACACACACACAGACACACACACACACACACACACACACACACACACACACACACACACACACACACACACACACACACACACACACAGACACACACACACACACACACAGTTGGCTTATTACTACATGATTGTGGCAGTGCCATACCCGATGAGGAGGCGTGGTTACTGCTGCACATATCTGTATTAAAAAAAAAGATCGGGACTTTACTGATTAACCCTTTCACCGCCAAAGTCGCATTTTAGCACCACAGTGATTTAACACCTATGTAACTAAAAGGCATCAAATTGGGGTCTATTATCCAAAGACCCTATTGTCTTAGTTTTGGGAAGTAAGGATAGACCTTATTTTATATACGTCACAGAAGAATCCCCAATACTGCAGATGGATTTTGTTCTCTACCCAGGTACATTTAATGGACATTTTTGGCTGAAATATGGCTGGCGGTGAAAGGGTTAAGCACTGCCTCCGGGTATTGCCTCCAGTATTGTTCCCACCATCTTTATATTTACAAATGCCCCACATGGCCGAAAGGCCGAAGAGGGCGTAAAACCCTATTTTCATTCAACCCGTGGTTTTGAGACGTGACCTGGTGGGTCTTTGACACCTCCTTCCCCTATATGCGATGTCTTTGTCTATGTCTCTCTGTTTCTGTCTGTTTCTCTCTCTCTCTCTCTCTCTCCCTCTCTCTCTCTCTCTCTCTTCTTCTATCTCACTCCCTCTCCTCTCTCTCTCTTCTCTCTCTCTCTTCTATGTGCCCCCCGCCTCTCTTTCTCCTGCTACGCGTCTCCACCTCTATCTCAGTAATCATTATTATAAGGCAAGTAAACCGAATCCAAGGTCAACATTTCACTGAAGTGTGATGTTCAAAAAGGGGTTAATTTATTATTAAAAAAAAGAAACAGGGGAGGGGGGAGAGAGAGAGAGATGGAGAGAGATGGAGAGAGAGAGAGAGAGAGAGAGAGAGAGAGAGAGAGAGAGAGAGAGAGAGAGAGAGAGAGAGAGAGAGAGAGAGAGAGAGAGATCGCTTCTCAGTGATTCAGAACATAGAGTTTATACCCTGGTTGGTTTGGCTGCACCTCGTTTCAGCGCCCTTCTTTGTAACCTCGTTTCAGCGCCTAACCCTAACCCTAACCCTCTAAGCCTAACCCTAACCCTATCACTAACCCTAACCCTAACAACTTACTTTTCTTCGATATTAACCCCTTGACTGCCACCAACGTATTACGTACTGACCTCATGACATCACTGATGACGTCATCAGATGAAGAGGAATAACCCTGATATGCTGGCTTTTGCTCTAACACAGTCAAGAGAGTAATATCCCCAGACCATTTTGCCAGATTAGCTCTATCAGTTGTCTTTTTCGTGGCATGATTTGCCCAGTGATTTTGTCTTTAATTTTCTTTGGCAGTCAAGGGGTTAATGCTCCCGGGGACTTGTCGGCGAGTGGCGCTGAAACGAGGTGCTCCCGTTGGTTTGTTCAGCCCGTCGTACATGGCGAAAGCCGATACGCGACGTTAAACTGAACTTCCATCGAGAGAGAGAGAGAGAGAGAGATCGAGAGAGAGAGAGAGAGAGAGAGAGAGAGAGAGAGAGAGAGAGAGAGAGAGAGAGAGAGAGAGAGAGAGAGAGAGAGAGAGAGAGAGAGAGAGAGAGAGATCAGCTATCTCAATTTACCTAATTAAAGATGTGATCTCAACTTCTCAACGCCCAGTATACTTCTATCTTCTTTTCTTTTTTATTTATTAGGCTTTTATGTTGGTGTGTGTGTGTTATTCAATCGCTTCTGTATCGCTATGTCTCAAAATTCAAACAGAGAAGCCTTTTTTAAAATATATAACTGTTTACAATGGAAACAACGGCGTAATCTTATTATATTCATAACTGTTTACAATGGAAACAATGGCGTAATCTTATTATATTCATAACTGTTTTACAATGGAAGCAACGGCGTAATCTTATTATATTCATAACTGTTTTACAATGGAAACAACGGCGTAATCTTATTATATTCATAACTGTTTTACAATGGAAACAACGGCGTAATCTTATTATATTCATAACTGTTTACAATGGAAGCAACGGCGTAATCTTATTATATTCATAACTGTTTTGGCGTAATCTTATTATATTCATAACTGTTTTACAATGGAAACAACGGCGTAATCTTATTATTTTCATAACTGTTTACAATGGAAGCAACGGCGTAATCTTATTATATTCATAACTGTTTTGGCGTAATCTTATTATATTCATAACTGTTTTGGCGTAATCTTATTATATTCATAACTGTTTACAATGGAATCAATGGCGTAATCTTATTATATTCATAACTGTTTTACAATGGAAACAATGGCGTAATCTTATTATATTCATAACTGTTTTACAATGGAAACAATGGCGTAATCTTATTATATTCATAACTGTTTTACAATGGAAACAATGGCGTAATCTTATTATATTCATAACTGTTTACAATGGAAACAATGGCGTAATCTTATTATATTCATAACTGTTTACAATGGAAACAATGGCGTAATCTTATTATATTCATAACTGTTTACAATGGAAACAATGGCGTAATCTTATTATATTCATAATTGTTTACAATGGAAACAATGGCGTAATCTTATTATATTCATAACTGTTTACAATGGAAACAATGGCGTAATCTTATTATATTCATAATTGTTTACAATGGAAACAATGGCGTAATCTTATTATATTCATAACTGTTTACAATGGAAACAATGGCGTAATCTTATTATATTCATAACTGTTTTACAATGGAAACAATGGCGTAATCTTATTATATTCATAACTGTTTACAATGGAAACAATGGCGTAATCTTATTATATTCATAACTGTTTTACAATGGAAACAATGGCGTAATCTTATTATATTCATAACTGTCTTACAATGGAAACAATGGCGTAATCTTATTATATTCATAACTGTTTACAATGGAAACAATGGCGTAATCTTATTATATTCATAACTGTTTACAATGGAAACAATTGTATTAAAAACTTTCCATTGCAAAAAGAGTAAGCTTATCGTTAGGAATAGTGATACAATGCTTTTTAACTTTTTGTGTGTGGGGAGGGATGTATGTAATTATGTGGAATGGCGGATGGGAGGGAATGTGTCCATGTTTGTTTTTGAAATTACATCGGTTTCATTTCCATTACCAGCAACTATTTAAAACCTCTCTTGTTGTTCGTCTATCATTTATTATTTATGTTATTTTCATTATGCTCTTTTCCGGTGTGTTATGCTACCCGTGGCAGCCAATACTGTGTAATTTGTCCATGTTCTGACCGCCACGTATAAGCTTTCAAGCTTGTCGTGCTCGTTTGATGTGGTAGAGTTTGCGGTTGTATGTATTTGATTCAATACATTTCGTTGAAAACCAACTATTTTAACTGTCGAAGCGTGCTGGGTCAATACCTTATTTCTTCTATGCCTTTGTCTTCTAATAAATCAAGCCCGGCCTCTGAATCCCAGTAAGCCCTCCTCTTCAGCCTTCGTGTAACCCCTCCCCTTAATCCACCCCCCCCTCCCCCCCCCCCCCCCCCCCTTCTCCGCAGATCATTGTTTGGATGCTGTGAGGATCACAATCATAAGCAAGCTTTACACCAAAACGTTTACGAACAAAGCAACACCGTTATAACCTTGCCCTCGAGCATAACACAAAAGCGTTAAAGACCCACCAGATCACGTGTCAAAATCACGAGTTTCACGTGTTTTCCCTCTTACAGCTGGTAAGAAATCTTGTTTTGACCAGGTTTGACTCCCATACAAATGCCCCCAAATTGAAAACGAAACATCATTTTTTTAAAGAGCAGCCTCAATTTGAAGTGGGGGCATTTGTATGTGGGTCACACCTACCCAGAAAAAAACCCCCCCAAGGGACTTAATCGTGGTGGGTCAGTGTGTCTTTAACACTCTTGATTTCTTTCAACCCTATCTACGTACAAAGTGAGAGAACGTGTGTATGTGTGTGGAGAGGGGGGGTGGGGGGGGGTGTTGGTGTTGGGGGTGGGGGGGGGGTGTATGACGTCATTAACCGTTTGGCACGAGCCCGTGACCACGGGGCTAGGTGGTCAGCAGTTGCCCCCCTTTCCCCTACCCGTGCCTCCCCCCCCCCCCTCCCCTTTTTCATTGAAAACTCCCCCCCGTGTGTTTTCATAGTGTTGGTCTCTGCTGCCTTGCGAGGCGAGAACCCCTAACAAGAAGGGGTTGACATTGGCACCTGGAGTGAAACCTTTCAATCTCGCTTGAGGGGACCCGGCTTCAGAAGCACTGAGCTGGACTGAAGGGAGTACTACTAACAAATGGACAAAGAAAAGCAGAAAGAAAGAAAGACTTAGTTCAGTCAACACAGAACGGGAAACCAGAATCGGTGGGGGTAAGGTACGATTTCACCCACCCATACTGAACGTTGTAAATCCCACAGGAGGGGGGGGGGGGGGGGGGGGTCGTTTAGTTAATGATCGTGAAGTGTAGAAAAGGGTAAGGGAGAGAATTACAGTGGGTGGTGATGATAGGGGAAGGTGGTGCTAGTTGGTACAGTCAACAGAATTTCAGGTAAGCTACCAACCACAGTGACGCCTATTGGTCAACAGAAGAAAGTTGGGAGGAGGGTAAGGCGGTTGGTGGTGTTGAGGATGACCGGAGGGGGGGGGGGGGGTGGGGTGGTGGTGGAGGTTTATCTATGTCTGATTAAAAAAAGTATATATTAAAAACTTTCCATTGCAAAAAGAGGAACCTTCCCAAGAAAAAAAACCTCCACAATCATTCTTTCATAACCGTCTGCAGCATACTTATGTGCATGTGTATGCGTGTGTTTGTATGAGTATACGTGCGTAAGCAATGTTCTTACGCGTGGATGAGTTTTGTGTATAAAACTCAAACTCAAACTCTTTTATTCGTCGTAAAAACCATCAAAGGAATGATTGACACAGAAGCGGTAAGCACATACCACGAAATAAAACAAACCACTAAAACTGATCTTTATTAGAAAATCGGGGTACGGGATGTGGGGTACGGGATGTGGGGTAGGGGTGGGTGGGGGGTGGGGGTGGTGGGGGGGTAGGGGGTGTTGAAACCGTTGAAAGGGATCGCAATCGACACCAAACTGTCTTCTTTTCTTGTCACTTCAGACGTGAAATACAACCTTGTTGACGAGGAGTCTTTCGGATGAGACGATAAACCGAGGTCCCGTGTGCCCATGCACTTAGCACACGCTAAACCCAGTGGCAACGAAAAAGTTGTCATTTGGTCAACATTTACCCCCGCCCCCCCTTTTCCTTCCTCATCAGTCACACAAACAATCGCATGCACACACAAAAATATATTAAAAAAATGGGTGGCGCGCCTCTGGCTGCGACGCGCTCTCCAGGTGGGAGCAACCCGAATATCACAGAGATGCCTCTGTGACTATGAAGTACCTAACACCTAATAATACAGCAATCTGACCCCTCCGACAAACAAACTTACTTAACATTAAAAATGACAATGTCGTCTTGTTAGTATTACGAAAGAATGAAAGCGGAAGAAGAAGAAGAAGACAAACCTTGGCCTCTTTATCACCGACTCCAATAAGATTTGAACGTGCAATCAGAGATTTAGATCACGTGCCGGCTGATTGTCCACTCGGTGCAAAGTGAAATCAGAAATCTG
>CM065694.1:18778208-18780708 GCA_017654935.2 Phymorhynchus buccinoides
TGAAGTAAACTTTTTTAATTTTATAGAAATATTTTAAAAAAACATTTGAGGAACAAGTTGAGTTTTTGTAAAAGATCTAACTTTATTTTGTGATAAAAGTGTTTATTTAAAAGATATTTAGCAGTTTGCTTTTACATGTCTGGCAGGCAGAGGAAATCTATGATTACCCCCCCCAGGGCTACAGTTAAAATTTATCTTTTGTGCTCAAAAAGCTTTATTTATAAAATATTTTAAAAGGAGGCAAAGGCCTTCGTTAAATTGTTTACAATATTTACATTTAAGTTACGAATAAAAGCCTAGAAAGCAGAAGAATTTAAGCTTTGTATTTCAATTGGTATATTGGGAAGAGTCGGTTGAATACTTGTGATGAAAAACAAACTCATAGAAGTAAAAAAACAAAAAAAAACGAAATTAAGCTTTGTATATTATAATATATATTTTTTTCAAATTTGTCTTTGCATATTCGTGTCCGACTATGACCTGCAGATATCAATGGAGTCAGCTGGGTCTTCCAAATAACAGCAAAGGAGATGCCTTACCCTAGCAGCATCCCCACTCTCTCATCTAAGAGGATTTCTGATCATTAGCGACTCTGCGCTACGTAGTCGCCGTGGTTTTCTATTAGGATTGCTTTGTGCGTTTCATGTTCTTTTTCCAGTGTGTGTGTGTGTGTGTGTGTGTGCGTGTGTGTGTGTGTGCGCGTGTGTGTGCGCGTGTGCGTGCGTGTGTATGTGTGTGTATGTGTATGTGTGTGTGCGTGTGTGCGTGTGCGCGCATGCGTGTGCGTGCGTGCGCGCGCGCGTGTGTGTAACTTACTTTTTGTTCTCTGTGCCTATTTACCTTTCAAAGAATTTGTTGTCTACCCTTTTTTCAACGTATGTATTGAGCCCCTTTTTGGGGGTGGGGGGTGGGGGAGGGGGTAGGGGGGGTGGGGGAGCGTAACCCTATTGTTGTCCGTCTAGGTTATGTACATTTGTTTGTTGTCTCGTTTTTGCTTCTTTCATTCTTTCGCCATTTGTGCGCTATCCCTCTCAGGGTGTGTTCTTACATTTTGCTATTACAGTATTTTTCTGCAGCATACCAAAAAGCCTGAATGTACAAAGAGCTTGCACTCCGCAGATTACTGAAGCCGGGTTTTTTTGTTTTTTCACTCCCACCCTTTCACCTGCACTACAAGCTGGGGATCATTGCACTGGCGTAGGAATGGGGGGGGCAGAGGGGGCAGCTGCCCCCCCTGGCTTCGAGGAGGGGGGGGGGGGGGCAGACGTATGTCTCTGCCCCCCAAAAAAAATTCATAACGGCAAAAAAACAAAAACAGAAAAAACTCCAGAAAGGACACAAGGAAACGAAAGAGTTAATAGTCTCAGCCCATTCACTACACATTGCTGTCATGGACTTGGTACTGCATCAAAGATGGATTTGAGGGGGGTTACAGGGGTTCCACCCCCCTCAGACAAAAAATGGAAAGAAAAAGAGGAAGACAAATTGTAGTTCCATGCTACAGTTATTCTCTCACGAGAAGCCTTGATTGCATATTTTACATTCAATTTATCATCAGCTTCTGGGAAGCAATCCCCCCAGACCCATCACCCCACCCCAACTGACCACTTGGAGCTACCCCCTCTCCTCTTCCATGACTGGCTGATCCGCCCCAAACATGGTTGTATTTTTATGCTTTTTTGTTGTCTCCTTTCAATTCACATCATGTTTTATTTCATTCATAGATTTTTTTATATCATTGATTATGATTATGTTTGAAAATAACAATAATAATGTATTTGTGTAGGATTTACTAAGTCATGTGTAATTTAACCTATCCATCCATTCGTCTTGTCCGTGCCCCCCCCCCCCCCCCCCCCCCCCGGTTTGTTGGCAATCCTGCCCCTTCCCCCCCCCCCCCCCCCCCAGCTTGAAAACGTTCCTACGCCACTGCATTGTGAACAACTCACTCACTGCCTACGACAACACTAACACTTCCCACCTTCCACCTTTTCACCTTCCAGGTGGGAAGTAAGAAAGTTGGCTTCATTCTTTGCAAGGTTTTTCATAGGCTGCGAAGTTATCACTCTTTGTAACATTCAGGCTTTTGGGTATATCAGTAGTAAGATAGTAGCGAGTGCTGACTATATAATTATGACCCTCAAACTAGAAGGCATTGGCATTGGTCTTTGCACTGAGTCTTGGCTTCATTCATTCTTTGCAAGGTTTGGAGGCTGCGAAGTTGTCACTCTTTGTAACATTAGAGGCTTTTTGAGCATACGAATTTAGGTTTGTTTTAAACATAATTATGTCTTGTTGGTCATGACCTCAACCTTACCTTGCACTTTTAACCCTTCAGTGTTCCACCCCCACGCCCCCCCCCCCCCCCACCCCCCCCACCCCCACACCCCCGCTCCTGCCATGCCCAAACTGCTGCTCTTTCTATCCATCTCATGTTGTTTTTAGTCTCTCATCTTCCCCTTTTGTCTACCTGTGTTAGTTCAGGCAATCTAACTTTAAA
>CM065694.1:18793208-18798208 GCA_017654935.2 Phymorhynchus buccinoides
CTTCTCTAGGGTATGGGAGATGAGCAACTTTCCCGGCCCCTTTTCATCTAATAAATTTATATTTGTGCCCGGGTTCTGGCTCGTCAGATGGTTGTAAGAAATACAAGTGGTTGAATTGCTCTAAATGGCAGACAGAGAGAAGTAGGGTTTTACATGAAATTACAAGACTCCCACTCTCATCAGTCTGACTAAAGGGTTCAGGATTATTTGACACTTGTATTTTATTTACTCCCAAAATCTGCATAAGATTATGCAACAATAATAATAAAGCAGCTCAATGGCGCCAAAACAAAATATGGTTAAAACACAATGAAATCCGAAAGGATTCACAAGACTTTTGTCTTTCTATAAGGTTCGCCCCATGCCGGAAGGGTTACTAATTATATTCGGTGTCCGTAGGAAAGTTCAAATGATTGGCGCAGTCAGGTAGACTTAGCTGTTTGAAGTTCTGGGCTTGCTCGTCAGGTGAGAGTAGCTCCCAGTCGTTCCTATTACGGCTTCGCGGGATGGCACGGTTCAGGCGTGGTCTCCTCGCGGATTCTGGGTGCAGGTTGTCTTGGCGACGGACCCGTCTTGGTGCTTGGTGGAGTCCGGGATGATCCTCCGGCCCACGATGCCCTGCTGATAATCACAGGAGAAGGTGGATGTAGATCTCTATGGCTTAGAGACAAGGGGCTTCAGTCGGCAGGGAATTAGTGAATCCCAACCGGCTTGAAGGCTTCCCTTGTACAATAGCACTACATGTAGTTAATAAATAAACTGAATTTCAGTTAACAAACTGAGATCAGTAAAACATAAAAGGTGATCAAGACAACATCACTCTCCATCCAACACCTGGAAAGGAATGGTATCATAAAGTGCAAGATTGCGGCCCATAGGTTTCCTACTAAAAATAGTGCAAGATTGCGGCCCATAGGTTTCCTACTAAAAATAGACAAAAGGGTTAGTAGGCATAAACTCCGGTTCTGGTACCAAAAGTGTTCAAGTCAAAAACACACACACACAAATAATCAGTGCACATAAATAGAATAGAATGTTTACCACTTCTTTTCTATAACATATCTATCTACTCCTTATTCATCATTGAACATAGGATCTAGATCAAAACTAGAGTCAAACAAACAAGATCTCAATCACCTGCCATCAATAATACTTACTAGTGGGCTTATGATGACTGGTTGTGAGTGTTGCTCTAGCTACGTTTCAGCATCTTGTGTGACAACTTTTTCTCACCACTCCAATTATAGCCTTCACTTTCAAACAATGAAAGCCTGCTATTGGTGTATTACAGTCCACACGTCACAATTTGCTGTTCTAAATGTACTGAACAATCACGCGCCTATTCCATCCTTAGCACATTCCTGACATTCCTAACCTTGTGATTGAAAAGGAAAAACCGTGTTCAAAGGGAGATAACCTCGGTTGTCACTTTCTTGTGATGAGCCGGTAGAAAGGGGGGGGGGGGGTGAAGGGAGATAACCTCGGTAGGTGGTACGTGCTGACCGGGTAGACAATTCGAACTTGAAAAGGACCTATCCCGGAATCGGCATTCTTTAGATGGTGGGTGGCAATTAACGTGGCGGCCAAGTAAAGAAAAGAAAAGGAAGGGGGGGGGGGGGAAGGGGGGGGGGGGGGTGTAGATAAGAAATAAAGAAAGCGGGTCGCGCGGGACACTTACGTCACAGAGGCCCCCCGAAGAAAAGATTCTGGTACCGGAATCTTCCTGTGGAACGCCGACTCCACTTTCGACTTGGGCGACAGGGACAAATTAGTGGGGAGACTGGGTCGGCTGGAATGGTGGAACATCTGGTCGCAACACAGAGTTCAAAGGAGCAGGTGGGTTAGAGATCAGTGGAATGGATTCCGACTGAGGTTGGTGCGGCAATCCTGTGTTGAGTTGTCCCAAGGTTGATTGCAGAATAGCAAACACCTCTTGCCTGAGTTTCCCCTTTAGCCTGGATTCATCATTGCTGATGATGTGGTTTGGTAGGCCGATTCGGGCGAAAATGGCTTTGAGTGCCGCAGCTATCTGACTAGCATCAAGTGAGGAGATTGGGGCGGCATCGCACTGCATGGTACATATGTCGACCACGGTGACTATGTACCGGAATTTCTTCTTCCGTTTAGGTAGAGGCCCGACCAAGTCGACTGCCACTCGCTGAAAGGGAGGGGTAGGTGACGGCTGTACGTGCGGCGGCCTGTCCCGATAGTACCTTCGGTGGGTGTTTGCGGGTACAGTGCTGCCTTTCACCTGAGGTACCTGTGGCGAGTGGTCTTGGGTCGTTAGGCGGACATTCCTTGGGAAGGATTTTCCAAGTTGTGGCGGACTTGGGGACTTGGGACAATCTGGATTGGCTCGCGCGGCAATTTGGTTTGCCGCGTTGAGAGGTTTCTTCCCTGCTGAGGGAGATTTGCTCTTTGGGAAGGAGGGAGGGAGTTGGTTTGTGGATTGGGGAGAAGGGAATGCTGCTGAAACAATAGCAGGTTGAGAGGGGTGCCCTAAAAACACATACTGTGATCCCAGTATGAGGTCATAGACAGGACTGTCCATGAGCACTGCCTTGATGGGTCCCTTAACATATCTGGTGTCGACATTGATTATGGCGACTGGCAAAGTGGATGGGGGGATTGCAGCATCAGGGCCTTGCAGAGAGATGAAGTCTCCCGTGTATGCTGACGCGGGGACTAGGGATCCGCAGACAATTGCGTCGCATGACAGTCCAGTGTCATAGAGACACTGAACAGGGATGTTGTTGACAGTCGCCTGTCCAACGACTGACGGTGTGCCTGGACACTGTACTGGGGAGGGGTTTGTGCAATTCTGCGAAGTCGAGACGACTTGCATAGTTGCAACATTTTGCCGCTTGTAAGCAAGTTTCCTGCAGTCATCCCGATTGTGGGTGTTCGACTTGCAGTATGAGCAGAATAAGGGTTGTCCCAGTGGTTGTCGTTCATGGGTAGAACTGTTTGACCCACTGTTGGAGTTGGGGTTAAACCTGCTCTGCTGTGAAGCAGTGGACCCAACTACTTGCTGTAGTTTTGGCCTTTTAGGGGCGCTAGGTTCATCATGGGCTAGAGTGTACCTATCACTTAGCTGGATGAGGTCAGCCAGAGTTGTGGCACCTTGTTCGGCAGTAAAGGTGCGTAACTCTGGGGACATGGTTTCGCGCAGTTGCTCGCCAACCATCAGTTCCCGGAGATCCTCATAGGACTCTGATTTGGCAGAAAGGGACACCCATTTTGTCAGATAGTTCCCCAGTCTATCTGAAAATTGGGCATAGGACTCTCCCCTACCTTTTCTGGTTGACCGGAACTTTTTCCGGTAGGCGTCAGCTGTCAACTCGTATCTGTTGAGCAGGGCTTCTTTCAAAGCTGGGTAGTCGGTAATTTGGCTTGACGGAAGTTTACTGTATACCTCATAAGCCACACCCCTGAGACTTTGGGCAAGCTTGAGGTTGAACTTTTCCGGAGCAAGCTCAAATTCCTGGGCCAGTCTTTCAAATCTATCGAGGAATGCATCGATAGACTCGGTTGCCTCATTGAATGCCTCCAATGTGAAGGTCATGGCTGAGGTATGAATGGGAGGGGGAAAATTTTGAGGGGCAGCAGTCTCAGAGTCTGCTGAGTTTTCAAGCTGCTTCATAGCTAGCTCATGGTCTCGCGCTTTTTCTCGCTCAGTGGCCT
Organism: Phymorhynchus buccinoides; assembly: GCA_017654935.2. Lineage (NCBI taxonomy): Eukaryota > Metazoa > Mollusca > Gastropoda > Neogastropoda > Raphitomidae > Phymorhynchus > Phymorhynchus buccinoides. The sequence continues at coordinate 18,796,893 of CM065694.1, forward strand.
CAAGTTCGAGTTCTTTATTTTTGGCATCCTGCACTAGTTGTCTCTGCCTTAACTCATGAGTACGGATTTGCTCTTGAGCGTCGCGATCTTTATCTGCTTGTTGAGCCTCGCGATCTTTATCTGCTTGTTGAGCCTCGCGAGCTTTATCAGCCTCTTGAGCCTCCTTTATCTGAGCTTTGTCAGCCTCTTGAGTCTCGCGAGCTTTATCTTTCTCAGCCACCTCGCGAGCTTTCTCTTTGTCATATTCAGATATGACAAAATTTGCTAACTCTTGGCCTGACATTCCTAGAGATTCTCCCCATTCTTTAAGTTCCCTCCTAAGTTTAACAATCTCAGCCATGGTTGTAAATACAACTATTCAAAATAAAAACAAAGCTGCTGAGTTGAATGTATCAAACAACACTTAACTATTTCAGCATAAACAGAAATAGCATGCACATCAAAATAAAGTCATAAATAGCATTCAAACAAATCAAATCAAAACACAGTGAACCAAATCACAATAACTTTCCCAGTGGACACAAGATAAGTTTTGAAAAGGAACTACCGTTTGAATTGAAATTTGTTAGACTTTATGAAAAAAAATATCCCGGACGCGAGCCCCCAATTAGATGTGACGAGGTAATGGGTTAAAAGGCTAAGTCTCTAGGGAAGACTTTAGATAATTTGCCTTTAGCCCACTTCTCTAGGGTATGGGAGATGAGCAACTTTCCCGGCCCCTTTTCATCTAATAAATTTATATTTGTGCCCGGGTTCTGGCTCGTCAGATGGTTGTAAGAAATACAAGTGGTTGAATTGCTCTAAATGGCAGACAGAGAGAAGTAGGGTTTTACATGAAATTACAAGACTCCCACTCTCATCAGTCTGACCAAAGGGTTCAGGATTATTTGACACTTGTATTTTATTTACTCCCAAAATCTGCATAAGATTATGCAACAATAATAATAAAGCAGCTCAATGGCGCCAAAACAAAATATGGATAAAAAACAATGAAATCCGAAAGGATTCACAAGACTTTTGTCTTTCTATAAGGTTCGCCCCATGCCGGAAGGGTTACTAATTATATTCGGTGTCCGTAGGAAAGTTCAAATGATTGGCGCAGTCAGGTAGACTTAGCTGTTTGAAGTTCTGGGCTTGCTCGTCAGGTGAGAGTAGCTCCCAGTCGTTCCTATTACGGCTTCGCGGGATGGCACGGTTCAGGCGTGGTCTCCTCGCGGATTCTGGGTGCGGGTTGTCTTGGCGACGGACCCGTCTTGGTGCTTGGTGGAGTCCGGGATGATCGTCCGGCCCACGATGCCCTGCTGATAATCACAGGA
>CM065694.1:18810708-18815708 GCA_017654935.2 Phymorhynchus buccinoides
ATCACCACCCAAATGTCCACAAATTTAAATCGTTACTGAGTAATACAAACCCAAAAATATTGAGAAAGCTGGCAAGGTTTTTTAATTTTATTTTACATCTTTTCTAGTGGTGATGCATTTGTTGTTAGCACTGGTAATTTCTTTTTGTTTGTGGCTCAAGCCACAAACCTATAACTCACTTTGTCGGTCGGTCTGTCTGTCTGTCGGTCGGTCCAAAATTGTCGCACTTCAAATCGAGGCTACACTTCAAATTGAGGCCGCTCTTTAAAATGATGTATTTTAAAAGCATACAAAATAATAAACATACGTAATACAGACACTACAACAGACACGACGAGTATGCGGTGCTTCTTGTGATGAGTATAAGTAGGATACATAGTTTTAAATGTTTTCCAAAAGATATAAAAAGTTACGAAATGGTGCAGAGATAACATTCTGGTTTACAGATTAAAATTATTGAAAAGCCAGGGGAGGTGACTCATGATTGGAGTGGTAAAAATAGACCGCGTGCCACAAACTATTGCGATTTCGCGCTTGTTTTTGTATATGTTAATATCATATCAATTGCCTTATGTTCTGCACGTATGTTTCATTGAATGTTTATGGGGACACATTTGTTGTGAGTGTTTGTGTGTATGGCTTTGAAGCCCTCTGGGCTGGAAGTTGAAAATAAAACTTGAAACTTGAAACTTGAAACTTACTAGTTTTGGTCACTATATTTGTAGTTCCCCCTGTACACGAATCTGATGAAATATCCGTATATTTTTGTATCAGACATTTGATGTCATTCGTGTACCAGGGGGTCTACATGAGCATAGTGAACAAAAACAGTACAATTATTTTCCTAGACGGAAGTATTTCACGTGAATCATCACTCACAGACCTCGTCATAATCGGATCGCATTCGGATCGCAGTGCATGCAGTGTAGCCGTCCCTTTACTACAGTGCTCAACTCTCCTAGCGCCAGGTATTTTGTGTCGTGTTCTTGGTTGTCTACTGCATCTCAACCGACAATAGAGGGGAGTAACTATTTTGTTTCCAATGTCCATGCGTTGGCTTTAACCCTTTCACCGCCAAAGTCGCATTTCAGCACCACACTGATTTAAAACCCATGCTACTAAAAGGCATAAAAGCTGGATCAGTTATCCACTATCCTTATGTTGTTGATTTTGGGAGATAAGGAAAGGATTTATTTGATGCATGTCATTGGGGGGATTCACAGTACTGCAGATGCCAACTTTTTGTTACCTAGGTAAGTTTTATATACATTTTTGGCTGAAAAATGGCTGGCGGCGAAAGGGTTAACGGGGAAAATCATTTAAAATCAGCTCTGAAAGTATGCAAGCGCATGGCAGGCCACTTGGCAGTGAATGTCTGTCTACTCCACGTAGTCCTTGATGATATTAACCTGCAGTGTGTGCGTGTGCGTGTGTGTGTGTGTGTGTGTGTGTGTGTGTGTGTGTGTGTGTGTGTGTGTGTGTGTGTGCGTGTGTGCGTGCGTGCGTGCGTGTGTGTGTGCGCGTGTGTGCGTGTGTGTGCGTGTGCGTGCGTGTGCGTGCGTGTGTGTGTGTGGGGGTGGGGGGGGGGGTGGGGAGGGGGGAGGAGGTGAGATGGGGGGACGAGAGAGATTAATACATGTATTTTGTATGAACAGTCTCACTTATTTTTAATGTTTATATTCATTGATACTTGTCTTCGTGTTGATTAGTCTTGGCTTGTCTTTAATGTGTATGTTTATATCTGTATGTTAGTGTTTAGGCCTTTGTTCAGCGCTTTGAGCTCCCTGCAAAGGGAGTTAAGCGCTCTATAAATAACCATTATTATTATTATTATTATTATTATTATTATTATTATTATTATTATTTTTGTGGGAGTGAAGGGTGATGCACTGGGTGAATGTCTTCGCCCATGGTGCTAGAAGAGTTAAAAAGATTCTGACCTCAGTAACCCCCCAACTCTCAAGAGTCATTTCAAAAGCAAATCAACCTCCCGCGCTTACATACATGTGCGAGTCTTTAGAACCCCAAAATTAGTCCATTTCAATGAATGACAATAACGCTATTATGATAACCACATTATTATCAAGCCTTTTGACACACGTCTTTTCCGTACAATTCCAACGAAGCACGAGGAAACTGTCACAAGAGGGACGGAGATGTCACATGGCCTCGCGACACCGCACCCCCCCTCCCCCCCCCCCCTCCCCCCCCCCCACACACACTTTCACCCTTACTTGTTAAGTCAACAGACGAATGCAAGCACGCAATTTGGCTGGTTAAGAATGGTTTTAAAAAAAGAAGAAGGGATGGGGATGCGGAGGAGGGGTAGGTAGGGGTGTGGAGAGAGAAAGTGGTCAGAAAAGGGGATGGGGTTGGGGGAGTCATGTCTTCTTTTAAACTAAGACACACTGACGCACCACGATTAAGTCGATTAAGTCCCTTGTTGGTTTTTCTCTCTAGGTAGCTGTGACCCACATACAAATGTCCCCAACTTCAACCTGAGGCTGCTCTTTAAAACGATGTTTCGTTTTCAATTTGGGGACATTTGTATGGGAAAAACACCGCAGGTCAAGTGACCCACCAGGTCACGTGTCAAAATCACGGGCTTCACGTGATTTCCCTCTTATAGCTGGTAGAAATCTTGTTTTGACCAGGTTTGACTCCCCATACGAAATGCCCCCAAATTCAAAACGAAACGTCATTTTAAAGAGCAGCCTCAATTTGAAGTTGGAGGCATTTGTATGTGGGTCACAGCTACCAAAAGCAAGGGACTTAATCGTTTTGGGTCATGATCTCTAAGTCGACAGATGAGTGCAAGCACGCAATTTGGCTGGTTAAGAAGAAGGGATGGGGATGCGGAGGAGGGGTAGGTAGGGGTGTGGAGAGAGAAAGTGGTCATGCTGGGTCGGGGAGAAACATGTCTTCTTTTAACAAGCAACACATTGCAAACACCGAAATCAACCTGCGGGGGCATAGCAATAGCGCGACTTGTACGAAAGCGCGACCATACTGTCATAACTTTCTGACATACCAATTGCGCGACCGTGGCGTATACCAATTGCGCGACCGTGGCATATACCAATTGCGCGACCGTGGCATATACCAATTGCGCGACCGTGGCATATACCAATTGCGCGACCGTGGCATATACCAATTGCGCGACCGTGGCATATACCAATTGCGCGACCGTGGCATATACCAATTGCGCGACCGTGGCATATACCAATTGCGCGACCGTGGCATATACCAATTGCGCGACCGTGGCATATACCAATTGCGCGACCGTGGCATATACCAATTGCGCGACCGTGGCATATACCAATTGCGCGACCGTGGCATATACCAATTGCACGACCGTGGCATATACCAATTGCGCGACCTATCGTAAACTTTGCCCTACACATACACGATTATTTGGTGACCCTTGTGTTACTGAAAAGCACGGCATTCCACATTCAACAACCATTGTCTTGCATGAATTTTGTGTTACTGAACTCCTATCACCAACCCTTTGTTTGTGAATAGTGTATTAAATTTTAGATTCTGTGCTTTATCTGTATTCATTTTTAGCTCCAATGTTTCCGTTTCTGGTGCCATGCAGCGTCAAAGAGGACTGAAAATGGTATTTATTATAATCCCCTTAATTTGAGCGTTTGGTTTTTATTGTGGTACAAGTATTACATTTCAGTAATAATTTCAATAGTAAATCTGTTTTATGTGTGATCGTGTGTGTTCGGGCATTAGGTATATGACATGGTCGCGCAATTGGTATGTCAAAATCGGATAACACCATGTTCGCGCTTTCGTAAAAGGCGCGCTAATGGTCTGTAACCCAACCTGCGACGGAGAGTGAAAAGAGAGCGACATTATGATATGCTTGTGTCAATTCTTTAAAGACCCACTGACCCGCCTGGATTAAGTCCCTTGTTTTTTTCTGGGTCGGTGTGGCCCACATACAGACTTTCCTCATAATACGATCGAGGCTGCTCTTTAAAGTGATGTCTCGTTTTCGTGCATGAGGACATTTGTATGGGAGCCACACTTGGTCAAAATAAGATTTCTTACCAGCGAGAGAGGGAAACCCGTGAAACCCGTGATTTTCGCTCACAGACCTAGTGGGTCTTTAACCCTTTCACCGCCAAAGTCGCATTTTAGCACCACAGTGATTTAACACCTATGTCACTAAAAGGCATCAAATTGGGGTCTATTATCCAAAGACCCTATTGTCTTAGTTTTGGGAAGTAAGGATAGACCTTATTTTATATATGTCACAGAAGAATCCCCAATATGGCAGATGGATTTTGTTCTCTACCCAGGTAAATTTAATGGACATTTTTGGCTGAAATAAGGCTGGCGGTGAAAGGGTTAAAATCTCTTTCTTTTTTTACAGGGGCCCTTTTGGTATGGTACGGAGTTAAAGAAGAGGGGACAGAATAAATAAAGAGGGAGAACATTGTCAAAAGTAGAAGCGAATGCTCGCACGTTGCATAGACTAAAAATCGTGGGGTAATTGCCTACAAGAGTACTATTACAGAAGGAATAAAGACGGGTGATGGTACATCTAGGCAATTACCCCTCGCAGTGAGACAGACGTAGACACAGAGACACAGACAGACAGACACAGACACAGACACGACACATAGATACAGACAGACAGACACACACATACACACACACACGCGCGCGCGCCCGCACGCCCACACACGCACACGCACGCACACGCACACGCACACGCACACACGCACGCACACGCACACACACACACACACACACACACACACACACACACACACACACACCCACACTGACACGCGCGCGCGCGCGATTGAATGAATAGTGATGTTCCCTTTTTCTTTTTCTAGTGTTGATGACGCCATACGTAACTATCTTGCTTAAAACAAAACTATTTAATTTTGGCAGTTGGAAAAAAAGGAATTTTCTGTTGACAACATGACCATCCACCAGTTTACAAAACACAAGATAAACCTTCCGACTCATGT
>CM065694.1:18823208-18825708 GCA_017654935.2 Phymorhynchus buccinoides
AAGAGTAACATTTCAGTTGTCATATCTACAGTCCTTAGGTATGGAAAGAATTGTATACTGAACAGAGCACATGAATCTTCATTTTAAAGCGTACAAAATAATAAACATACGTAATACAGACACTGCAACAGACACGACGAGTATGCGGTGCTTCTTTCGATGAGTATAAGTAGGATAAATAGTTTTAAATGTTTTCCAAAAGATATAGAAAGTTACGAAATGGTGCAGAGATAACATTCTGGTTTACAGATTAAAATTATTGAAAAGCCAGGGGAGGCGACTCAGTGTATGTAATGATTGGAGTGGTAAAAAATAGACCGCTGCCACAAACGATTGCGAATCCGCGCTTGTTTGTTTTTGTATCGTGAGATGGAAGAGCATAACGTAATGTTTGAAGGAAGGGAAATCCAAAATGAGGAACCGGAAAAAGAAAAAGTTGATTTATATATTTGTCTATTTGATAAAATGTAGTCACTGGAACCATAACGATGTGATGCCGGGGTAACTATATTCTCTTAGGCATTACGAGGGTTGTTCAGTAAATAATTATTGGCAACGGTTCCATAAACAGGAACAAAGGACTTCACAGACTTCAAACTTTTGTTAAACACATACACTAGTGTCTCTATTATCCACAGTATTAGGTATAAGGTATTACGTACTTTATAGTCACAGAGGCGTCTCTGTGAAATTCGGGTCGCTCCCACCTGGAGCGCGCGTTGCAGCCAGAGGCGCGCCACCCGATTTGTTAATTATTTTGGCATGCGATTTATGTGTGACTGATGAGGAAGGAAAAGGGGTGGGTGGGTAAATTTTGACCAAATGGCAACTTTTTCGTTGCCACTGGGTTTAACGTATGCTAAGTGCATGGGCACACGGGACCTCGGTTTATCGTCTCATCCGAAAGACTCCACGTTCAGACCGTAAGGCCTAGTGCAAAGTGAGAGGAAAAAATCCCCTGTACCCAGGTTCGAACTCGGGTTTACTTGACACGAAGCGAACGCGCTACCACTGTGCCACTCTACACCACAGTAGCTGCTCGCTGGCTTGTGCATGATCATGTACACAGTCACGCACAATAAACACACGCACAAATACCAACACAAAAAGGGTGAATCCTAGAAATACGATCTCTGTCTGTCTTGCGTCTCTTTGTCTCTGTCTCTGTCTCTCTCTGTCTCTCTCTGTCTCTCTCTCTCTCTCTCTCTCTCTCTCTCTCTCTCTCTCTCTCTCTCTCTCTCTCTCTCTCTCTCTCTCTCTCTCTCTCTCTCTCTCTCTCTCTCTCTCTCTCTCTCTCTCTCTCTCTGGGGTCAATGGCCAAAGTATATTAAATATCTGAAGTCTGAAGTCTGAACTCTCTCTCTCTTTCTCTCTCTCTCTTTCTTTCTCTCTCTCTCTCTTTCTCTCTCTCTCTCTCTCTCTCTCTCTCTCTCTCTCTCTCTCTCTCTCTCTCTCTCTCTCTCTCTCTCTCTCTCTCTCTCTCTCTCTCTCTCTCTCTCTCTCTCTCTCTCTCTCTCTCTCTCGGGTCAATGGCCAAAGTATATTAAATATCTGAAGTCTGAAGTCTGAACTCTCTCTCTCTCTCTCTCTCTCTCTCTCTCTCTCTCTCTCTCTCTCTCTCTCTCTCTCTCTCTCTGTCCCCCCCTCTCGCTCTCTCTCTCTCTCTCTCTCTCTCTCTCTCTCTCTCTCTCTCTCTCTCTCTCTCTCTCTCTCTCTCTCTCTCTCTCTCCAGACACAACCTCAAGCTGCATGACAAAAGACCATCAGATAGACCGGATCTTATGCAACCCAACTCCAGTGCCACCAAATGCTGAAGAAATTCAAGACTGGCAGACGCATGCTTATTGGATCATGTAACAGGGAGCTTTAGTTTGTTGGTCGATCAAAAAACACTTCGGTTCGCAAAGACTCATTACCTCCTAACCACTCCTTCTTCTTCTTCTTCTTCTTCTTCTTCTTCTTCTTCTTCTTCTTCTTCTTCTGTGTTCCCAGGCCATATGGCCATAATGGGTGAGGTACGTATGCTTCCGGTTCTCAGTTTTCACTGGTCTCCCCCCCCCCCCCCCCCCCGCTGCGCATAGCCGACACATTCCAATTCCGGAGGAGCTCAAAGGAGAAACAAAATATTTGGTAGATTTTGTTTTGAAAAAAAGGCAGGAGAACGGGGCCAATAAGTCAGAAAGATAGTAGATGATAGAAAGCAAAGGGAAAAGGCAGAGTCAAAGAGAGTGGCAGATTAGAGGAAGTTACAAGCACAGAACTTGAAGAAGGTGGGGGGACTATTTGTACAAAAGCCCCCCCCACCCCACCCCCCTCGTATCGCCACGGGGATCTCCTAACCATTAACTCACAGTAGTACTGTAGTACATTACCGACCGACTCTTCTGTTTCTGTGTTTGACTATGTGGTGCTATGTAGTCAGAACATGCTAACAAAATGTTTGCTTATTTATTACAATTTTTAGTCCCCGAGCCGAAGGTTCGGGGAACTATTGTTTTTG
>CM065694.1:18830708-18838208 GCA_017654935.2 Phymorhynchus buccinoides
GTGTGCGTGTGTACGTGTGTGTGTGTGTGTGCGTGTGCGCGTGCGTGCACGTGTATGTGTAGGAGCAGGGTATGAAATACAGAAATAGAGAGAGCTAGACAGAGACACAGACAGACAAACAGAGCAACAGAGATAGAGAGACATTGGAGACAAAGACAGTGGCAGAGAAGCTGGAATGCGAACATAGCACAGACGGACAGACAGACAGACACACACACAGACATACAGACATACATACATACATACATACATACATACATACAGACAGACAGACAGACAGACATACATACAGACAGACAGACAGACAGACAGACAGACAGACAGACACATAAAGAAAGAAACAAGGTCGCGTGCGACCCCGTACCTTTTACGTGCAGAGCAATGCTATGGAATCTTAACCCCAATGACCCACGTAACATACCAAGATAGGGGCCTAAATACCCGGAAAAAGAGAACAGAAGAGAGAGAGAGAGAGAGAGAGAGAGAGAGAGAGAGAGAGAGAGAGAGAGAGAGAGAGAGAGAGAGAGAGAGAGAGAGAGAGAGAGAGGGAGAGAGAGAGGGAGAGAGAGAGAGAGGGAGTGGCAGAGAGAGAGAGAGGGAGAGAGAGAGAGGGAGAGAGAGAGGGAGTGACAGAGAGAGAGAGAGAGAGAGAGAGGGGGGGGGAGGGAGAGGCAGAGAGAGAGAGAGGGGAGAGGCAGAGAGAGAGAGAGAGGGAGAGGGGGAGTGGCACAGAGAGAGAGAGAGAGAGAGAGAGAGAGAGAGAGAGAGAGAGAGAGAGAGAGAGATGAGAGGGAGAGAGTGGTAGAGAGAGAGAGAGAGAGAGAGACTGAGAGGGAGTGGCAGAGCGAGCGAGAGAGAGAGAGAGAGAGAGGGGGGGGGGGTGGCAGAGAGAGAGAGAGAGAGAGGGGGTGGCAGAGAGAGAGAGAGAGAGAGAGAGGGGGTGACAGAGAGAGAGTAGAGAGAGAGTGGCGAGAGAGAGAGAGAGAGAGAGAGAGAGAGAGAGAGAGAGAGAGAGAGAGAGAGAGAGAGAGAGAGAGAGAGAGAGAGAGAGAGAGAGAGAGAGAGAGAGAGAGAGAGAGAGAGAGAGACAGAGAGAGAGTGGGTGGCAGCGAGAGAGACAGAGAGACACTTCATGCTTCAGACTTCAGGGCTTTTTAATTCAATAAGGCCAAAGCCCCATATGAATGAGGGGCGGTACAATATTTTACAATACAATTGAATGTAAAGACATGCATTTGGAGAGACAAATGTGACAGGCATAGTTTGGAAAGTTATGATAGCAGACATTTCCTTCATTAACTGACATGCTTTAAACAAATATTAAACAATATTACGAACAGTTCTTTGTTCCGTACAGGCCATCAGTAGACCAAATATTAATAAGCATGGATTTTGATATTATTTTTTTATGCATGAATCTTTTACGGAGGTCATTCAGTGCAGGACATACAAGAACATAATGAATCTCATCTTGATTCGCATTCTTGCATAAAGGACATAAAAGTTCATTACCGTTCACTTATTATTATGATTAGGTACTTTATAGTCACAGAGGCGTCTCTGTGAAATTCGGGTTGCTCCCACCTGTCTTTTTTTTCTTCTTCTTTTTTTTGCATGCGATTTTTGTCATTGATGGGGGAGGGGGGGGGGGGGGGGGATTTGGACCAAATGACAACTTTTTCGTTGCCACTGGGTTTAACGTATGCTAAGTGCATGGGCACACGGGACCTCGGTTTATCGTCTCATCCGAAAGACTCCACGTTCAGACCGTTAAGGCCTAGTGCAGAATGAGAGGAAAAAATCCCCTGTACCCAGGTTCGAACTCGGGTTTACTTGACACGAAGCGAACGCGATACCACTGTGCCACTCTGCACCACTACACCACTACACTACACTCACAGTTCTGTAACGATAGAAACGTTCACTAATGGGGAATATACCAAGTCTAAACTTAGCCATGATGTAGCGCAAGGCCGTGTACACACATAAGCGGATATTCCATGCGGAAACCCCGTGCGCAATCCATAAATAAATGAAACAAAGAAGGGAAAAGATTTGCGCACGTGTCCGAATTTCCCCTATATGCGTAATCTTTTATCCTTCTTTCTTCCACTTATTTAGGGTTTTCCGTACGGAACTTACGCGTACTAATGTGAACCCGGCCTAAATGTTTTTTGAGTCAGATACGTTTTAACTAGATGAGTAGAGTTATGACTTGTGTATGTCTTAAATCTGTCGCTAGTTTCTATGTCATTTTTCCAGTTTTGCCATCGACAATCAATCAATCAATTTTTAGCGAAGAGCTTTTTTTTTATAAATACAGTTTCATGACCAACTCCCTGAAATTCCCAGACGCACCCAAAACCAAGCTAGTAAAGAAAGAAACGTATGTTAAGTCCTTTCGCGGACGTTTGTCCTCTCGCGGATTCCATCATCTACAATATGCATAGGGTCCCATAACCATATATATTCCTGATCGGCATGTCACAAACTATTCAGATCCTGAAAATTGAACCGCCAGTACAAACCTCCGCCAAGGAAGACTCACAAAACCGAAATGTCCTTCCTTCATGTATCTTACGAGCCAGTGGGCAGAATGGCCTCAACTTTGGTGTGGTAATGTAGCATGGCGAGTAATGAAATGACTACTTGCAATAAAGTTGGTTTTTTAAAAAGCAGAAATACGGTCATTTTAGACTAATGTGCACATAAGGACAAATAGTCCGCGAGAGGACTTCACAGACGTATGTTTGAAACCCAGTCACATTTCCCACGAACATCTAAGTCAGATAACATGATATATGACTTCCTTGGTAAACGTTCTATAGTCTTGTTTGTAACTTCAACCAATAACGAACGAGAGAGAGAGAGAGAGAGAGAGAGAGAGAGAGAGAGAGAGAGAGAGAGAGAGAGAGAGAGAGAGAGAGAGAGAGGAGAGAGAGAGAGAGAGGGAGAGGGAGAGAGAGAGAGAGAGAGAGAGAGAGAGAGAGAGAGAGAGAGAGAGAGAGAGAGAGAGAGAGAGAGAGAGAGAGAGAGAGAGAGAGAGAGAGAGAGAGAGAGAGAGAGAGAGAGAGAGAGAGAGAGAGAGGAGAGAGAGAGAGAGAGAGAGAGAGAGAGAGAGACGAGAGAGAGAGAGAGAGTTTATCGAATGTTTCTCGAACGTGTATTGAGGATAACTGAATATGCACAAAACAAGGCTTTTTTTCATCAGGTCCTCAGACAAAGCAAGCAAACAAACCACAATTAAACGATAAGCAACCACAGAAATAAACTACAATCAAAACAGACTAAAGAAATCAGAAACATGCATGAAAACAAAATATACACACAACCACACAGAGAGAGAGAGAGAGAGAGAGAGAGAGAGAGAGAGAGAGAGAGAGAGAGAGAGAGAGAGAGAGAGAGAGAGAGAGAGAGAGAGAGAGAGGACACTGGAGGAAAACTTTATTTGACAAGGAGAGAGAGAGAGAGAGAGAGAGAGAGAGAGAGAGAGAGAGAGAGAGAGACTGGACACTGAGACACTGGAAAACTTTATTTGACAAGAGATAGAAGATTTAGAGAGAGAGAGAGAGAGAGAGAGAGAGAGAGAGAGAGAGAGACTGGAGGACACTGAGAGAGAGAGAGATTTAAGAGAGAGAGAGAGAGAGAGAGAGAGAGAGAGAGAGAGAGAGAGAGAGAGAGAGAGATAGAGAGAGAGAGAGAGAGAGAGAGAGAGAGAGAGAGAGAGAGAGAGAGAGAGAGAGAGAGAGACACTGGACACTGGACACTGGAAAACTTTATTTGACAAGGATAAAGATTTAGAGAGAGAGAGAGAGAGAGAGAGAGAGAGAGAGAGAGAGAGAGAGAGAGGAGAGAGAGAGAGAGAGAGAGAGAGAGAGAGAGACACTGGACACTGGACACTGGAAAACTTTATTTGACAAGGATAAAGATTTAAGAGAGAGAGAGAGAGAGAGAGAGAGAGAGAGAGAGAGAGAGAGAGAGAGAGAGAGAGAGAGAGAGAGAGAGAGAGAGTGAAAGAGCGGGGAGGGATGTGTGATGAAATGGCTGCAGAGAAGGAGCAGTGGGGAGGGTGGGAGGGTGACAAAAGGAAAGTTATAATTACACAGCATAGGCAAGAGAGCATGGAAGAGTTAAATACGGAGTAATAAACAACGGGACAAAGAATGGGCATCACACGGGTAAAGGTGCAGGGCGTAACGAGGGATGTGGGTACACTTGAAAATTAAAGGGTTTACTGTGATCAAGAGCATTACCGTTCAAAACGTTTTCTTTTTCTTTCTTTTTCTTCTTTAGTTACCAAAACCAACCACAGTCACCGACCTTTTTCGCCAGTACGAACACGCAGTTGCATTTTATAAAACTAAAAATAATTTTTTTTAAAAGCAAGATAGTCAGCCATATAATGTACTCCAGGAGCTTGTTTACATGGTACGTCATTTGCGCGAACTGTCGTCGAGATATCCAGGGGACAATCGTGCCAATTCTCAATAAGATTCGGGGGCAAAAATGGTAGAATGGGGGAAACTCACTACCAGGGTTTGGGTTTGGTGATCAAGGTAGAAAAAGAAGCGGCAAGCTTTCCCGCTCGTAGAGCGTTCATCAGACTGGGAGTTAGTGGGGAGAGAGACAGAGTTTAACCCTTTCACCGCCAATGTCGCATTTTTGCACCACAATGATTTAACACCCATGCCATTAAAACTCTTGAAACCAGGGTCTGTTATTCAATAATATTGTGTTCCTAAATTTGGGCAGTAAGGATTGACGCACACACACAAACACACACACAAACATAGTGATAAGTACTACAACACACACACTCTCTCTCTCTCTCTTTCTCTCCCCCCACTCGCTCTCCTTCACTCTCTCCCTCTCTTTCTGTTTCTCTCTCGTCAAGGAGACTCCTGTCAGTAGTGGTAAACAGGTTAGCATGTTACCGTTCTGGTCTGTTTCCAGTGAGTGACCTGACACTGCTGATGGGGTTACTGGCGTGAGTCTGTGCCTCTGGATTGGCCCGCCTACTGTTACTTGACTGACAGCGCGAATTTCAAATTCAAAATGGGTCATTGCAGAAACATTTCCTGATTCTCGCGTTTTCAGCGTGTTTTATGGTATTTTTATGATTCAGTCAGCTTAAACATTCTAAAATATGCATGCATAGTGAAATATGAAAACATTTGGGATTTGTAACTACTTTAATATTAGTCATACAAGTTTCATGTGGAGCTGTCAATTTCCCCCAAAGAGCCCAAAGGGACAGGTCCTTGGCCACACCTCTTTTTATATAGTCATTTTCACAGGCCTTTAAATGTGTCACAGAGAAATCCCATAATATTGCAGACGAAATCTTTTCTGTAGCCAAGTAAGTTTAATGGAAATGTTTGGCTGAAATATGGCTGGCGGTGAAAGGGTTAAAAGCAGGATAACAACAAGAAAACTGGATAAACTGAATACGTTTGGTTCGATTGTTTTCCATTAAGTGCAGTGTCATTGTTCTCACTGGAAATACGAAATATGGATCGTTGGATGGGTACAATAACGTTACAAGCATCATTGTTGAAACACTGAAGATATTTCTACAAGTTTGCATTACATTCGGTTCAATCGTTTAGGCTATCAATTCGAACTCATTTTTTTTAATTAAACGAACTGATTTCACTTTGAACACTTTTATGTGGTTTATCGTTTGGGTGGAGTGACGTCACGGGCCACATACCCGTGTTATTGGGAACGATGGTGACAAAGGTCGTTATGATCCGGTTCAGTATAATGGTGTAACGGTGTTCATTGTCATAAACGAAAGAATCAGACTCACTGGGATTGCGGTTATATGGCGTGACATTTGATGAACCTGAGAAATCAAGGATTATCTTCAGAAAAATTCAGCCCAGTTTCATTACGTTTCATTCAGTGGTTTTAGCCACAACGACTAACCACACAATATGTCACACAGACAGCCAGACAGACACAGACAGACAGAGAAACACAGGCCTTGTTCCAATTCAACGTACTCCACTTCTTACTACTAATACTGGTAGTTAGCAAAAACGAAAGTCTTGATGAACTTAGAGACCTTGTCCTCAGGTATATTTAAAGGTTTTGTCTGAGGGAAATGGGAGCACTTCATACTATTGACGCTAAATAGATTTTTTTGATAGAGGAACCGTTTGACACTATGTTGGTTGACTTTGAAACTAGAAGAAAGAAGCAAGGAAAGAAAGAAACGAAAGAAGGAAAGAAAGAAAGAAAGAAAGAAGATTTGACACTAAAACTTTGAAACTAAAAGAAAGAAGCAAGGAAAGAAAGAAATAAAGAAGGAAAGAAAGAAAGAAAGAAAGAAAACGATTTTTCGCGTGGTGAGTGCAATTAATATGGGGTCATAGCAGCACGCTTGATGCAGTGCTGAGGAAAGAGAGAGAGAGAGAGAGAGAGAGAGAGAGAGAGAGAGAGAGAGAGAGAGAGAGAGAGAGAGAGAGAGAGAGAGAGAGAGAGAGAGAGAGAGTCTGTCTCTGTCTCTCTTTCCTTCCAGCTCTGACATTTTTGGCTCTGTTATTAATATTGTGTTCTCACTCTTTCTTTATTTTGTATTACTGTCTTCTTCTCTCTCCTGTTGTTCATTCACTCCTCTCTCTCTCTCTTTCTCTCCTCTCCTCACTCTCTCTCTCTCTCTCTTCTTTTCTCTCTCTTTCTCTCTCTTTCTCTCTCTCTTCTTCCTTCTTCTTCTTCTCTTCTTCTTCTTCTTCTTCTTCTTCCTTCTTCTTCTTCTTCTCTTTTTCTTCTCTTCTTCTTCTTCTTCTTCTTTCTTCTTCATCCTCCTCTTCTTCTTCTCCTACTCTTCTTTCTTCTTCTTCTTCTTCTCTTCTTCTTCTTCTTCTTCTCCTCCTTCCTCTTCTTCTTCCCTCTTCTTCTTTATTCTCCTCCTTTTTCTTCCTCCTCTTCTCCTCCTCCTCTTTCTTCTTCTTCTCTTCTCTCCTTCTTCTTCTTCTTCTCCTTCTTCCTTCTTCTTCTTCTTCTTCTTCTCTTCTCCTCCTCTTCTCTTCTTCTTCTTCTTCTCTCCTCCTCCTTCTTTTCTTCTTCCTCCTCTTCTCTTCTTGCTTCTTCTTCTTCTTCTTCTTCTTCTTCTTCCTTCTTCTTCTTCTTCTTCTTCTTCTTCTTCTTCTTCTTCTCCTCTCTTTTCTCTTCTTCTTCTCCTCTTCCTCCTTCCTCCTTCTTCTTTTCTTCTTCTTCTCTTCTCCTCCTCCTCCTTTTCCTTCTTCTTCTTCTTCTTCTTCTTCTTCTTCTTCTTCTTCTTCTTCTTCTTCTTCTTCTTCTTCTTCTTCTTCTTCTTCTTCTTCTTCTTTTCTTCTTCTTCTCCTTTTCTTTTCCTTCTACTTCTTCTTCTTCTTTCGATTCCTTAAACTTTCTAGCTGTATCCTTTTTCTCTTTTTTAAGCCATTTATTTTATTCAATGTATGAGGCTTTTCTCTTATTCAATGCATGACATATAGAAATATTTTAAAAAAG
>CM065694.1:18855708-18859084 GCA_017654935.2 Phymorhynchus buccinoides
TTGTCACAAAAAGACATGAAGTTAGGATATGTTATCCAATGACCTTATGTTGTACATTTTGGGAGATAAGGAAAGGCCTGATTTGATACATGTCATGGGGGGATTCACAGTATTGCAGATGCCAACTTTGCTTTACCCAGGTAAGTTGAGCAGAAATGCTGGGCTACAAAATGGCTGGCGGCGAAAGGTTTATATCAGTTTAAAAAAAAATGTCTCTGCATGGAAAAATGATATCCTATCTGACTGTCCATGTCTTTCCATTACATAAATAATAATATGTGTGACCCAGCACCACGAAAGGGACATTAAGTCGCTGGGCTAGTTTCTAACAACAGGCTTGGAAAGTCAAAAATCTCATTTTTTGGTCAATTTTGAGTTATGGGTATTTTCTGTGCTCTCTAACATCTTATCTTTCATATTTATAAAGGACGGTCTTTAACCTATGGTCTCTAAATGGTCTTATGAGTGCTTTAAAACGAGTACGTCAATGAATGTTCGTCAGCTAGGCTAGACTTTAAACTGTGTTTTCTCAAAATGGCCGGCACTCACCCTACTGACTTTTGATGCTCATAACTTTGTAACGGAAAAAGATACAAGAATGTTTTTTTGTATCATTAGAAAGAGAATTGTCTGCCGTTTTCAAATAGATAATTTTCTCCGAATGGTCAGTTTGAAACTTAATGTCCCTTAAGTGGTGCGGGGTCACATGTTATTCTGCGTCGTGTGCTGACAGAAGATTAGGGTCAAGTGAGTTTTTGAAATTAAAAATATATATATATATATTTTTATAGTAAGGATTACTGATAATGGGGAAAGGTCCTAATAGTTTGAGAGACAACAGAAAAAGAAAAATGGACAGAGAGAGAGAGAGAGAGAGAGAGAGAGAGAGAGAGAGAGAGAGAGAGAGAGAGAGAGAGAGAGAGAGAATGACAATGGTTTATTCATTTAGGGAGTAGGAGGTGAGAGAGCCTTTGCCCCTCATGAAGGGGGTACAGGATAATAAACAAACCATCATATACAACTGATTATAATAACATGAACACATTAATGTATCTCATATCATATCTGATCGTAAACGTAAAGCTTTATATAGATCAACCCAAATTGATAACGTTTGCATCGAATATTTGATACCCAGTTTCCTTTTATCTCTACTATCTAAATCTAACAGCATTTTATAGGTCTTATGTGGTAATCTGTCATTTTCCATAATCGTCAATTTTAACCAAGAGAGAGAGACTTCAGACTTCAGACTTCAGACACTTTATTTTACAAGGATAAGAATTTAGGCTGGGCCTAGTCTTCCATTCTGTCCTTGGTTCTAAGCATGCAACATATAACTAATACTATAAACCAACATTGAGACACAGAAAAATCGTCAACAGAAACAGCAAACAGTAGCAGAAATGCGAACAGTGACATGGTTGGCAGAGCATCAACATCAGTAATAAGAACAAGAAAAACAGAAAACCAACCGATCAAATAAACAAATATAAAAAAAGAACAAAAAGGAAACAAACAGCACTACTTCCACCACACGTTACTTCTTCTGCTACCATTACCACTCCTACCTACTACTATTACTGCTACTACTACCACCACTCACCACCACCGACTACACTACTACTACTACTACTAATGACTACTACTACTACTACTACTACTACTACTTACTACTACTACTACTACTACTACTACTACTACTACTACTGCTACTACTACTACTACTTACTACTACTACTGCAACATATAACTAATAGTACTATAAACGAATATTGAGACATAGAACAATCATCAGCAGAAACAACATACAGTAGCAGTGATACAACAGTAATATGGTTGGCAGAGCATCAACATCAGTAATAAGAACAAGCAAAACAGAAAACCAAATTGATCAAATAAAGAAACATAAACATTATTTTAAGAAAACAACACTAGAACACAACACTATTTCCACCATAATTTACATCTGCTACTATCATCACTCCTACTACTATTACTGCTACTACCCACCCCTACCACCATCACCACACATCGCCACCAACTACTACTACTACTACTACTACTACTACTACTACTACTACTACTACTACTACTACTACTACTACTACTACTACTACTACTAATACTACTACTACTACTACTACTGTCACCATTTCTAATAATCATAGCATCCTAACACAAGTAATTTAATATCAATGACATTTTTAAAAGCAAAATGGAAAGAGAGGAGAGAGGAGAGAGAGAGAGAGAGAGAAGAGAGAGAGAGAGAGAGAGAGAGAGGAAGAGAGCGAGAGACGAGAGAGAGAGAGAGAGACGAGAGAGGGGGTGAGACGAGAGGAGAGAGATAGAGAGAGAGGAAGACGAGAGCCCGGACGAGAGAGAGAGAGGAGATGAGAGAGAGAGATAGAGAGAGAGAGAGAGAGCGAGAGCGAGAGAGGAAGCTTCCTTTTGAAGTTTCTTTCTTTCTCATTCTTTTTCTTTTCTTTCCTTCTCTTTCCTTCTTTCTTTGTGTGTGCTTAAAAGCTGCCTGCAGTTACAATCATCATTAACGCGTGCGAAAAGTGTCACAGTGACTTCAGTCACAATTTCCACCCCACGGATGAGCTACGCTGGACAAAAAAGCTTATTGTGACAACACCCCCCTGGATATCGGCTGCAAATGATAGTCATTATCTTCACAATTTATTTTTTAAAGAAAGAAAGGATGTTTTTTAGTCCCCGAGCCGAAGGTTCGGGGAACTATTGTTTTTGAGCTGGAGAAGAGTCCGGTCCGTCCGGCGTGCCTCCGTGCCTCCGTCCGTCCGTACGTCCGGCTATTCGTCCGTTTTTTCTCAAAAAACTATTCAGTCTATCATCATCACATTTGGTATACTAGTTTGCCAAGATGCAAGCTATTCACTGATGTATTTAGTTTTACTTTAAGGTCAAGGTCGCGCGCCAGTTACGGGGTTCAAACCCCAAAACACATAATCGCTAATATATCTCGCGAAGTTTTGCATGTATTTCAATGCAGTTTTTTTACAACATTTCTTAATGAATGGTCTATAAACACAGTTGTCATGAATTTTTCTGTGGATAAGCCCGCTGTTGCCCTAGGACCTTAGTTGTCACAGGACCCGATATGTCCCCACTTATTTCCGGCCGTCCATCCGCCCGTGCGTGCGTCATGTTTTCAGTCTCAATGATCTCCCGCGGATGTACAGCCGACACATTTTCGATTTCGGAGTAGCTCGGCGATGCGGCGAGGGGACTTTGCCGTCCGCTCGGCGTTGCACTTGTTTTCTTTTCTTTCTTCCTCCGAAAATAAAGCAAGTAAAGGTATGGTTGAAAGAAAATAAGTTGCCACCGTTCCGTTCTGTATGGAAACACACCC
>CM065694.1:18872084-18874584 GCA_017654935.2 Phymorhynchus buccinoides
GGAGAAGGCGCCCACACCCTCGCTCGGCTCTCTCTCCTCTCCTCTAATAAGCTCTATTGTAATGTGTCATTGCTAAGGCTCTTTTGAGCTCTCTCTATGCAGGATATTGCTCCATATAAATATCCCTCTCTCTAGTCTTAGTAGTAGTCTCCTCCATCGGGGTAAAAAGCGTCTCTGGTAGTCTCTCTCTCCTCTTCCTCCTAGTAGTAGTCTCTTATCTCTCATATCTCTCTCTAGTAGTAGCAAATCTCTCTCTCTCTCTCGCACCCCTTCTCTCTCTCTCTAAAGCTCAGCTGGGCTCTCTCTCTCTCTCCTCTCCCATTCGTCTCATCTTCTCTAAGCAAATTTCTCTCCAACTCTCTTCCCTCTCACTCTAATCTTTCTCTCGTCTCTCCCTCTAATTGGACTCTCTCTCTCTCTTTCTCTCTCTGAGATAGTAGTAGTCTCTCTCTCTCTCTCTAGTAGTAGTAGTAGACGTAGTCTAGTAGTAGTAGTAGTAGTAGTAGTCTATTAGTAGTAGTAGTAGTAGTCTAGTAGTAGTAGTAGTAGTAGTAGTAGAGTAGTAGTAGTATCATTATTATTATTATTATTATTATTATTATTATTATTAGTAGTAGTAGTAGTAGTAGTAGTAGTAGTAGTAGTAGTAGTAGTAGTAGTGTGTAGTAGTAGTCTAGTAGTAGTAGTAGTAGTAGTAGTATCTAGTAGTAGTAGTAGTAGTAGTAGTAGTCCTTAGTAGTAGTAGTAGTATTATCCCGCTCTCTATTATCATTATTATCATTATTATTATTATCTATCATTATTATTATTATTATTATTATTATTATTACTATTATTATTATACCTTCAAACGAAAAAAAAACCACTTTTCGGATCACCAAGTCAGTAAAGGTGCGAAAACATTCAGCCGATGTTGGGAGTCTAACAAACTAAAGGGTCAGTCACACACACATACGATTAGGATCTGAATGCGATGCGATTTTGACGCGCTGTGAGTAATGAATCACGTGACATTCATGTATTGGGTCAACCTGAGCATGGTGAGCGAAAATAGCGAATTATTCTTAGACGGAAATATTTCACGTCATTCGTGACTCGCATCGTCAAAATCGCATCGCATTCAGATCCCATTCGTATGCGTGTGGCAGGCCCTTAACTCTTTAAGAAGGCCAGCCACGCGTTCACTAAAATCGCACGACTGTACGATACGATTCGAACACGTGGTCTCCAAGAACGAATGTAATTGGCGCATGAAGATCGCGTGATCGAATCGTATCGTACAGTCGTACGATTTTAGCGGACGTGTGGCTGGCCCTTTACAGCTTGCCTAAAACGATTGTAGCTAAAAAAATAAATATAATTGTGAATTTCTGTTCTATGATTATGAAATATAACAAAAAATGAAGAGGCTGGGAGGTTTGGGTTGAAATAAAAAGATGAATACGATTATTAACTGGCAAAAACTGAACTGTTTTCAAATGAACTGAACTGAACTATTTTCGACAATTTAAATTTTTAATCATGTTATTATTATTACTCTTTCTCTCTCTCTCTCTCTCTCTCTCTTCTCTCTCTCTCTCTCTCTCTCTCTCTCTCTCTCTCTCTCTCTCTCTCTCGTAATTTTTTTTCTCTCTCTCTCATTCATTCTACGTAAATAGTAAGAAGTTTTATAAGAGCTCTCGACTGGTAAGCTTTTCCCGTATGAAATAGCCTACAGTACCCTATTTTCTCTTTGGAAACCTTTTACTACTGATCTGGCAAATTATAAGAGAGATTTTGCTCATCCGTCTGTCTCTCTCCGAGGAGATTCTTCTTCTCTTCTCTCTCTCTTCTCTTCCATCAATCTTCCCCCTCTTCTCTCTATTCTTCTCTCTCTCTCTCTCTCTTTCTCTCTCTCTATCTCTCTCTCTTCTCTCTCTTCTCTTCTTCTCTCTCGGTAGGAATTTTCTTCTCTCTCTCTCATTCATTCTTCGTCTTCTTCTTGGTAAGCTCTTCTCGTATCTTCTTCTTCTCAGTACCTTATTTTCTCTTTCTTCTTCTCTTCTTCTACTCTCTCTTCAAATTATAAGAGAGATTTTTCTCATCTTCTTCTTCTTCTTCTTTTTCTTTCTTCTTTTCTTTCTTCTTCTTCTTCTTCTTCTTCTTCTTTCTTCTTTGGTCTTCTTCTTCTTCTTCTTTTTCTTCTTCTTCTTCTTTCTTCTTCTTCTTCTTCTCTTCTTCTTCTTCTTCTTCTTCTTCTTCTTTCTTCTTCTTCTTCTTCTTCTTTCTTCTTCTTCTTCTTCTTCTTCTTCTTCTTCTTCTTCTTCTTCTTCTTCTTCTTCTTCTTCTTCTTCTTCTTTCTTCTTCTTCTTTCTCTTCTCTTCTTCTCTTCTTCTTCTTCTTCTTTCTTCTTCTTCTTCTTCTTCTTCTTCTTCTTTTCTTCTTCTTCTTCTTCTTCTTCTTCTTTCTTCTTCTTTTCTTCTTCTTCTTTTTCTTCTTCTTCTTCTTCTTCTTCTTCTTC
>CM065694.1:18909584-18914584 GCA_017654935.2 Phymorhynchus buccinoides
GAGAGAGACCGGGGGAGAGAGAGGAATGAGGAGAGATGAGAGGATGAGACGAGAGAGAGAGAATACAGATAATCATGAAGAGGAGCTGGGGGAAGGAGGAGGCGAGGGTAAAACAGAAAGAGAGAGAGGGAAAAAAGATAATTATGTGGGGGGGGGAGGGGGGGGGACGCAAATATGTTTTTAGAAATAAAACACAAAGAAGGTAAGAAAATGATATGCTGATCATAAACATAGAGAGTTCGTATTACACAAAGTAAGAAGGGGGGAAAACAAATTTTGATTGGAAAGCGCTAATAAATCACTTTAGAAACATGACTCGCTAAGTAAGGAATTAATATGGCAACCACCAAAAGGCACGCTTATGCAGGAAACGCAGGACGTTACTGCGCATATACCCACACGCGTGCGCGCGCGCGCAGGCACTGCCACGCAGATACGCACGCACGCAAGCACGCACACACCCAGACACGAGAGAGAGAGAGGGAGAGAGAGAACGAGAGACGAGAGATGAGAGAGAGGAGGGGAGAGAGAACGGAGAGGGAGAGAGAGGAGAGAGGAGAGAGAGAGAGAGAGAGAGAAGATGGAGAGAGAGAGAGAGAGAGAGAGAGAGAGAGAGAGAGAGAGAGAGAGAGAGACAGAGAGACAGAGACAGCCAGAGACAGACAGAGACAGACAGAGACAGAGACAGACAGAGATAGACAGAGAGAGAGAGAGAACACTGAGGAGACGGATTGAGAAGCACGAAATGGATTTAAGCCATGGAGCCCGAGAGATGAGAGAGATGGAGAGAGAGGAAGAGAGGAGAGACCGAAAGACGAGAGAGATAAGGTGAGGAGAGAAGGAGAGATGAGAGCGCCGAGGAGAGGGAAGCAGCGGAGAGAGAGAGAGAGAGAGAGCTCTGCCCACATAATTATAACAACAGCTGCCACACAATTGAAATCACACATGATTTATTTTTTCTTTATTTTTACCTTCTTTTTTTTCCTTCTTCTTGTCCCCTTCAAATATTCACCAGGCCTACTTAAAACAAGCAGAAAGAAAAAAATAGACAAAACCCATAATAAATCGATCCATTCAGATCGACAAACTCGTTTGAGAAAGAAAAAAAACACCCAGACAAACGCAGAGATAGACGATAATCATAATACAGTTCGAATTACAAGGAAAGGCGTTTCGATCGCTAGATACGTTGTAAGTTTCTTTAATCCGTTTCTGTCAAACCCTCCTACCCTATCATTCTAATATTGTGCACCCCCAACCCCACCCCAACCCCAACCCCATCCCACCTCCAATCCCATTTTATGCGTCTTTCTGACTTCTTCCTTCTAAACTCAATCTCATTTTGAAGGATGCAAAAGGTGAGAGAGAAAAAAGTCCAAAGAAATATTCTTCGATGGAGACAAACAATCTCGTATAGCTATTATTCCTCGAGTATTGATTTGCGAAAGGGGTGAACTGGCAACAAAGAGATTTAGGGAGGGGGGAAAGAGGAGGGTGGGGGCGAGACGTGAGGAGAGGAGAAGAGGAAGCACGATCCCCTACGACCTTTGAGATGAGGAGAGAGGAGAGAGAGAGAGAGAGGATGAAGAGAGAGATGATGAGAGAGGAAGAGAGAGGAGGGTGGAGAGATGAGAGAGAGAGAGAGAGAACATCGAGAGAGGAGAGAAATGGAGAGACCGAGAGAGAGAGAGAGAGAGAGAGAGAGAGAGAGAATGAGAGCCAAGCCGGAGTACGAGAGCATGAGAGAGACGAGGAGAGAGAGCTCGTTAATGTGAGGAGAATCCGGTATCGAGCATCCAGATGGGGACAACATACCATGAAAACAGCACGACGCAGACTACATACAAAGACTGTTATCTTCAGCCTGTATTGTAAAAACAAAACCAGCGGAGTGAGGAGAGAAGAGAGAGAGAGGAAGGGAGAGAGGAAAGAGGGAGCAGAGCGATGAGAGAGGAGAGATAGGAGAGACCCGAGAGACGAGGAGAGGAGATAGAGGAGAGAGAGAGGAGGCGGAGAGAGACGAGAGGAGAAGAGGGAGATTTGGATTGAGAGATGAGACGAGAGACCGTACGAGAGAGAGAGTGGAGAGAGAGAGCGAGAATTTTAATGTGAGGCCTCCGAGTCTATCCACATGGGGACACATACCAGAAAACAGCACGACGCAGACTACATACATAAGACTGTATCTTCAGCCTGTCGATGTAAAAACAAAACCCATCGTGAGAGAGAGAGAGAGACGAGCAGAGACGAGGGCCGACCTAGTGAGAGACGAGATCCGAGAAGTGAGAGGATGGAGACGAGACTGAGAGCGAGATACGAGAGAGGAGAGAGACGAGAACGAGGAGAGGCGCCTGAGAGAGACGAGGAGAGAGAGAGAGCCTTTATGTGACCGAGCAGATCGCCGGTTCTTATCCACATGGGACAAGACACAGAAAAACAAGCAAAAACAGCACGACGCAGGACGACATACATAAGACTGTATCTTTCAAGCCTGATGTAAAAAACAAAACCCATCCCGACGCAGAGAGACCCGAGAGCCCCATTAGAGAGAGAGAGAGAGAGACGAGAGAGAGAGGTGAGGGGAGACGAGGAGCACAGGAGAGATGGGAGCACGACGGAGAGCCGAGAGAGAGAGGAGAGCGAGAAGAGTAGAGAAGAGCAAGAGAGAGTTGAGTGAGAAGGACTGACGAGAGAGAGAGAGCTTTAATGTGAGGCCTCCGGTCTATCCACATGGGGACACATACCAGAAAACAGCACGACGCAGACTACATACATAAGACCGTATCTTCAGCCTGTATGCTAAAAACAAAAACCAGTGGACGCTCTCTCTCTCTCTCCCGAGATGAGAGAGAGAGGAGATAGAGAGAGAGAGACCTCAGAGAGAGAGGAGAGAGGGAGGGAGAGAGACAGACAGACGGGAGAGATGAGGAGAGGAGCTCTTTAATGTGAGGCCTCCGGTCTATCCACATGGGGACACATACCAGAAAACAGCACGACGCAGACTACATACATAAGACTGTATCTTCAGCCTGTATGTAAAAACAAAAACCATTCGTGAAGAGAGAGAGAGAGAGAGATATAAAACAGAGAGAGAAAGGGAGTCTGAGACTGAGAGAGAGCGAGAGAGGTAGAGAGAGAGAGATGTAGAGAGAGAGAGTGGAGAGAGAGAGAGAGAGAGAGAGTCGAGAGAGAGAGAGAGATGAGAGCAGTTCCTTAATGTGAGGCCTCCGGTCTATCCACATGGGGACACATACCAGAAAACAAGCACGACGCAGACTACATACATAAGACTGTATCTTCAGCCTGTATGTAAAAACAAAAAACCACTCGTGAGAGAGAGAGATGAGAGGAGAGAGAGAGAGAGAGAGGAGAGAGAGAGAGAGCGAGATATGAGAGAGATCCGGACGAGTGAAGAGGGTCTGACACCGGACTTTTGTCGAGAGAGAGAGATGAGGAGGAACCGAAGACTTGTGGAGAGAGACGGAAGGAGAGAGAGAGAAGAGAGGGGGGGGGGGGGGGGGGCATGCTTCAGGAGGAGATACAGGAAAAGAGAGTGAGAGAGAGGGGGGTGGTTATATGAAGGTGTTTTAATTCGGAAAGGAAATAAAGAGATATAATACAGGTATCAAATACATAATGTAATCTTATAGCTAGGATATGTTATTACTGCACATGGAAAAAGAAGAAGAAGAAGAAGAAGAAGAAGAAGAAGAAGAAAGAAGAAGAAGAAGAAGAAGAAGAAAGAAGAAGAAGAAGAAGAAGAAGCAGAAGAAGAAGAAGAAGAAGAAGAAGAAGTTTTTTCATCTTCTTTGTCACTACCATCACCTTGATCATCATCATCATCATCACCGTTCAAAATCATCATCATCACCAGCATCATCATTATCATCCCCATCATCATCATCATCATCATCATCATCATCATCATCATAATCATCAAATCATCATTAATAATAATCTTCATCATCATAGTCGTCGTCATCACCACCCTCTTCATCATCATCATCAATATCACCACCACCACCACCATCATCATCATAATCACCGCACCACCATCAGTGTCATCGTCATCATCATCATTATCATCATCATCATCATCATCATCATTATCATCATCATCACCACCCACAACCATCAGTGACGATATCATTCTCAATCATCGTCATCATCATCATCATCATACAACCATGATCATCATCATCACCACCACCACCATCAGTGTCTTCGTCGTCGTTCGTCATCATCATAATCATCATAATCATATCGTCATCATCAATGTCATCACCACCATCATCATCATAATCATTATCGTCATCATCAATGTCATCACCAACATCATCATCAATATCATCATCGTGTACTCATCATCATCATCACCATCATCATTCACCATCACCAGCATCATCATCACCATACCACCACCACCACCATCAAACTCATCATCATGAACAACAACAACAAACAACAACAACAACACAACAACAACAACCTTTTCGAACTAAATTTCGTTTGTGAAACGCTTCTACTTTGCTTACTAGCCTTTTTGTTCAACTCTTCCAGGTGACCTGTTGAGCAAGGACGTGGAAACATAGGGTTGTGTGTGTGTGTGTGTGTGTGTGTGTGTGGTTGTTGGTGGTGTGTGTGTGTGTGGTGTGTGTGTGTGTGTGTGTGTGTGTTGTTGTGTGTGTGTGTGTGTGTGTGTGTGTGTGTATGTGTGTAGTGTGTGTGTGTTGTGTGTATGTGTGTGTGTATGTGTGTGTGAGGTGTGTGTGTGTGTGTGTGTGGTGTGTGTGTGTGTGTGTGTGTGTGAGTGTGTGTGTGTGGGTTTGTGGTGTGGGTATTGTATGTGTGTGTGTGTGTGTGTGGTGTGTGTGTGTGTGTGTGTGTGTGTGTGTGGTGTGTGTGTGTGTTTGTGTGTATGTACGTGTGTGTGTGTGTGTGTGTGTGTGTGTTGGGTGTGTGTGTGTGTGTGTGTGTGTTTGTGTGTTGTGTGTGTGTAT
>CM065694.1:18922084-18927084 GCA_017654935.2 Phymorhynchus buccinoides
GGCTAATTTTTTCTATTTAAGCTTAAATGTATGTTGGGGCTGAAGAAGGGCTGGCGGTGAAAGGGTTAAATGCTCTCAGTATTTCGCCCTCAGTGTTGATACTTCTTGTCACAGAAGTGTATTTTGTGTGTGTTTGCTTACTTCTTCTTTCTTCTTCTATTCTTCTTCTTTCTATATTCTTATTCTTCTCAATTCTTCTTCTGCCTTCTTATTATTCTTCTTCTTCTTATTCTTTCTTCTTCTTATTATACTTCTTCTTCTTCTTATTCGTCTTCTTCTTCTCTTCTTCTTCTTCTTCTTCTTCTTATTCTTCTTCTTCTTCTTCTTATCTTCTTCTTATTCTTCTTTCTTCTTCTTCTATCTTCTTATTCTTCTTCTTATCTATTATTCTTCTTCTTCTTCTCTTATTCTTCTTCTTCTTCTTAACTTCTTCTTTACCTTCTTATATCTTATTCTTATTCTTCTTCTTCTTCTTCTTCTTATTCTTATTCTTCTGCTTAATTCTTATTCTTATTCTTCTTCTTCTTCTTCTTATTTTCTTCTTCTTCTTTCATCTTCTTCTTCTTATTATGATTCTTCTTCTTCTTCTTCTTCTTCTTCTTCTTCTTCCTTCTTCTTCTTCTTCCTTTCTTCTTCTTCTTCTTCTGCTTTCTTCTTTTCTTTTCTTTTCTTATTCTTCTTCTTCTTCTTCTTTTCTTCTTATTCTTCTTCTTCTTCTTCTTCTTCTTCTTCTTATTCTTCTTCTTCTTATATCTGCTTCTTCTTCTTCTTCTTCTTCTTTATCTCTTCTTCTTCTTCTCTTCTTCTCCTACTTCTTCTTCCTTCTCTTCTTATTCTGCTTCTTCTTCTTCTTCTTCTTCTTTCTTCTTCTTCTTCTCTTCTTCTTCTTCTTCTTCTTCTTCTTCTTCTCTTCTTCTTCTTCTTCTTCTGCTTCTTCTATTCTTCTTATTCTTTCTTCTTCTTCTTCTTCTTCTTCTTCTTCTTCTACTCTCTCTTCTTCTCTTCTTCTTCTTCTTCTTCTTCTTCTTCTCATCTTCTTCTTCTTCTTTCTCTTTCTCTTCTTCTTCTTCTTCTTCTTCTTCTTCTTCTTCTTCTTCTTCTTCTTTCTTCTTCTGTTTCCACGCCATAAGGCCACAATGGGTGCGTATGTGTCCGTTTTCCAGTTTTCACTGGTGTCCTCGCTGCATTCAGCCGACACATTCCGATTTCGGAGGAGCTCAAAGGATAAAACTATATGGAAGATTTTTTTGGACAAAAGGCAGGAGAATGGGCCAAAAAGTCGGAAAGAAAGTAGATGACACAAAGCAAAGGAAAAAGGCAGAGTCAAAGAGAGAGAGACATATTAGAGGAAGTTACAAGCACATAACTTCCAGAAGGTGGGGGAACCATTTGTTCGGAAGACACCCCCACCCCACTCCCAGTATCCCCACGGGGGCTGTTGTTTACTAAGTACTCGACAGTGTTACAAACGGTCTCTTTAGGTGTAGTTATTGTCCCTTAGCCCTTGGCACCAAGCGGCGCTTCCGTTAGAGACAGTTTCTCAGCGACGGAACATTCACTCTCTCTCTCTCTGTCTTTGTCTCTCTCTCTCTCTCTCTCTCTCTCTCTCTCCTCTCTCCTCTCTCTCTCTCTCATCTCTCTCATCTCTTTCTCTCTCTCTCTCTCTCTCTCGCTCTCTCTCTTCTCTCTATCTCTCTCTCTCTCTTTTGTCTCTCTCTCTCTCTCAGCCTCTCTCTCTCTCTCTCTCTCTCCTCTCTCTCTCTCTCTCTCTCTCTCTCTCTCTCTCTAACTCTCTCTCTCTCTCTCTCTCTCTCTCTCTCTCTCTCTCTCTCTCTCTCTCTCTCTCTCTCTCTGTGTGTGTGTGCGCGCGCGCGTGTGTGTGCGCGATCGTGTGTTTTCTTGGTATTTTCATGTACTTTTTCTTGCGTTTTTGGTCTACATTATGATTTACTAGCTAATGTTGTTTATTCATGAATTTTTTGTTGTTGCATTTTCTCTTTTCTGATGGCAAGATGTAAAGAAGCTATGCTTATTCTTAACCATCAACTAAAAAAAATGTTCGTTCGTCTCGTCTTTCTCTTATCTCTCTCTCGTTCTCTTCGTTCTCTCTCTCTTCTCTCCTCTTCTCTCTCTCTCTCTCTCTCTCTCTCTCTCTCTCTCTCTCTCTCTCTCTCTCTCTCTCTCTCTCTCTCTCCTCTCTCTCTCTCCTCTCTCTCTCTCTCTCTCTCTCTCCTCTCTCTCTCTCTCTCTCTCTCTCTCCTCTCTCTCTCTCTCTCACCTCTCTCTCTCTCTCTCTCTCTTCTCTCTCTCTCTCTCTCTCTCTCTCTCTCTCTCTCTCTCTCTCTCTCAATCGCGCGCGGCCACAAAAACACCTGTAGATTGTGCTTCTTATCATTGACAAAAGGAAGTAATATAAGACGGGAGTGTAATCTCCTGCTGGTCGGCCAGAAACACCCATTTGTCCTTTCCCCCTGCCCACCCAACATCGAGTCCTTCCTATGACTCAAGTCGGCATCTAGGACTTGGGGGTTTCGTCTAACCTCGGTTTGTTGCTAAACAGGCGACCGAGCCTCTGTTGCAATCACAATTATTGATGTGTCCCCCCGGTCTCTGTATTATGTCTCCATGGTGTACAGTGGCACAGTGGTAGCGCGTTCGCCTCGTGTCAAGTAAACCGAGTTCGAACCATGGGTACAGGGGGGGGGATTTTTTCCCTCTCACTTTGCACTAGGCCTTACGGTCTGAACATGGAGTCTTTCGGACGAGACGATAAACCGAGGTCCCGTGTGCCTATGTAGCTTACTTAGCACACGTTAGTCCCTGTGGCAACGAAAAAGTTGTTGTTTGGTCAAAATGCACACACACGCACGCACGCACGCACGCACGCACATCTTTTTTTTCTCATCAGTCACACACGCACGCACATGCACACAAAAATTGGGTGGCGCGCCTCTGGCTGCGACGCGCTCCCCAGGTGGCAGCAGCCCGATTTTCACAGAGACGCCTCTGTGATTATAAAGTAACAAATACCTAATACCTAATCCAAAAAAATGTAAAAAATACCCATCTCTGTGTGTCCCCGTCTCTGTGTGTCCCCATCTCTATTTGTCCCCGGTGTGTCCCCATCTCATTGTGCCCCGAATGTGTCCCCCACTCTGTGACCCCTCTCTGTGATTGTCCCCGTCTCTAATACCTAATTTTGTCTACCTAATTGTAAAAAAATCTAAATGTGTCCCCGTCTCTGTGTGTCCCCGTCTCTGTGTGTCCCCATCTCTGTGTGTCCCGTCTCTGTGTGTCCCCATCTCTATATGTCCCCGTCTCTGTGTCCCCATTCCCCCCTCTCTGTGTGTCCTCATCTCTGTGTGTCCCCATCTCTGTGTGTCCCCGTCTCTATGTGTCCCCATCTCTGTGTGTCCCCCATCTCTGTGTGTCCCCATCTCTGTGTGTCCCCGTCTCTATATGTCCCCTCTCTGTGTGTCCCCATCTCTGTGTGTCCCCATCTCTGTGTGTCCCCCATCTCTATGTGTCCCCATCTCTATATGTCCCCATCTCTGTGTGTCCCCATCTCTGTGTGTCCCCATCTCTGTGTGTCCCCATCTCTATATGTCCCGTCTCTGTCTGTCCCCATCTCTGTGTGTCCCCATCTCTGTGTGTCCCCATCTCTATGTGTCCCCATCTCTATATGTCCCCATCTCTGTGTGTCCCAATCTCTGTGTGTCCCCCATCTCTGTGTCTCTATATGTCCCCATCTCTATGTGTCCCCATCTCTATGTGTCCCCATCTCTATGTGTCCCCATCTCTATATGTCCCCATCTCTATATGTCCCCGTCTCTATGTGTCCCCATCTCTGTGTGTCCCCATCTCTATATGTCCCATCTCCCCATCTCTGTGTGTCCCCATCTCTATATGTCCCCCATCTCTATGTGTCCCCATCTCTGTGTGTCCCCATCTCTATGTGTCCCCTGTCTCTGTGTGTCCCCATCTCTGTGTGTCCCCATCTCTGTATGTCTCTGTGTGTCCCATCATCTCTGTATGTCCCCCATCTCTGTGTGTCCCCATCTCTGTGTGTCCCCATCTCTGTGTGTCCCCATCTCTGTGTGTCCCCGTCTAGGGGAAGTCGGGGTAAAAAGCGCATGGGCGGGTAAGAAGCCCACCCCAATTATCTCATGAAATAAAGAAAATTTCAGTCAAATTTGCCCATGAGACGAATGGTAGACATTAACGCTCGTCTCATGGGCAAAATGAGACTGAAATTTGCTTCATTTCATGAGATAATTGGGGTGGGCTTCTTACCCGCCCATGCGCTTTTTACCCCGTCTTCCCCTATTATGTCCCCGTTTCACTTTCTGTCTGTCCCCATCTCTGTGAGTCCCCGTCTCAATGTGGACAACGTCTCTCTGTGTCCCATCGAGTTTGGGTTATGGTAATGGATCAGGGTCAAGTTTCTCTCGAGGACGGGTGCCGCGCGAATAACTGTTACGCCAAAAGGGGTCTAAGAAACACCAATAACCGCGAATAACGTTAGCTAAGCAAAGATAACTCTAATAGCTTACTCTTCATTGTCAGAGAGAGAAAAGAGTTGCTATGAAAAGGGAAATAAATCATACCTCTCTGACAGGCTGTACAATTATTTCGATTTAATATACGTCTATTTGTGTGCAGAAAATTAAGTTTGCACTATATTATGCCATCTAACATGATGGAAAAATGAAGAAAGAGCACTAAAAAAAAGACTCGTGTTTGAGTAATTTGCTAAAAAAATCATCCCATACATTGTCGCTGTAGAGTGAAGAATGATTGTCTGTATAAATTTTCTTGATTTTGTCTTCCATTTTAGTGAACAACAACAAAAGTTATGTTCTCGCGAGAACTAAAATAACCGGAAGTATAAAGAGACGGTATGTAGAGACGGGGGACGTACAGAAACGGGGACACGTCGCTACGTAATCCCCTAGTATGTCCCATCTCGGGTTAGATGTGCGCATAAAGTGCTCCCTGTT
>CM065694.1:18944584-18969584 GCA_017654935.2 Phymorhynchus buccinoides
CGGTGCAGGGAGCAGAAGGGGGAGGGGGAGAACCGAATCCCCAGCCCATACCGTCCCCGAACATCGGCCCTCGCCGACAGAAGGTCACGGCCAAGGCCAAGAAGAGGCAGAAAGCGGCCGAGGAGCAAAGCGGTGGTGGTGGTGGCAGCAACGCCAAGCCCACGTAATGAATGACCGAGGTCTCGTGACTGCGTGACGTCATCCCCTTGCTGACTGTCAATCAGCAACAACAACAACAAAGAAAGAAAAATAAAACAAAAAAGACTGTCAATCAACGTGGTCAGTGTTTTCGTTTTGCTTTGTTTCAACAGACGGTGCTGTTGTGAATACTCCTTGATCAGCCTGCCTGACATGAAAAATGTGGTCATTGTATAATTTAAATGATACGAAATAAGGCTTTACGCCCTCTTCGGCCTTTCGGCCATGTGGGGCTTAATATAAATTATAATAAAGGCTTTTGCTTAAGTACTCTTTGAAGATTTAAGCTTATCAAACAACGTCGTGTGAGAGCATAATACTATGGTGGTTTTTGCGTGTGTTTTTTAGGGGTAGCCGACCGGGAAAAGAAAGTGTTGTGTCAGTGTTGTTTTTCTCATGAATGTATATGGTTTGTGCTAGTTTTATACGCGTGCATGCTCACAACTACCAGTACTTGCATGCTCAAACAACACTGATTGATTTCATTCATGAACATGTTGTGCAATATTTCACTTCGGTTTATAACATATTGCATTTATAGGCCTATATTATATGTATGTGTGATTCATTTTCTTTCAAACGCTACAGAATATATATATTGGTGTACGAATGTAATATTTCATCTTCCGAGTATCTCCTTTCCTTTTTTTTTCAACTTCATTACCAAGCCCTTCGAACCTTTATTGATGTACGAATGTAATATTTCATCTTCCAAGTATATCCTTTCCTTTTTATTTTCGAACTTCATTATCAAGCCCTTCGAACCTACTCCCTCATACTCCCTCCCCCTTATTACCCGGTTTCCTTTTCCCTTTCCCTTTCCCTTTCACACACACTCACACTCACAGACGACCAAAAATCCATGAAAATTGACTTAGCGGTGGTGTAGGATTGTCAGATCGTTTTTGTTTTTTGTTGTTGAGCCTTCTTAATCACGTTTTCTTTTGATCAATGCTATCTCTTTTTTTGTCTTTCTTTATTTCTTTTCTTTGTTGAGCCTTCTTAATTATATTTTGTTTTGATCAATGCTATCTCTTTTCTTTCTTTCTTTTTTTCTTTTCTTTGTTGAGCTTTCTTAATTATATTTTGTTTTGATCAATGCTATCTTCTTTTTTTCTTCTTTTTTTGTTGTTGTTGTTTGTTGTTGGTGGTGGTGAGAGCAAGAAAACACAAAAATCACAATTTCTTTGCAAAAGTACAAGATTTTTACGGTCATGTTTCTGAGTATGAGTAAACACGCAAGCAACACTTTTCAGTATCAGAAAGAAGAATGTGTTAACAAGCTAAACGTTTGCTGTTTACAAAGCTAATGGATTACAACAAAAATGTACTGTGTGTGTTTTTTTAAATATGCAGTTTAATACTGGATAACAAAAATGTGTTGAAATATACAACAAAAACATATACAGCCATAAGCTTATCCGTCGTCTCCGACCATGACAGTCAGATAGCAGAGGGGACAGCAGGCTGGGCTAAACTTCTTCTTCTTCTTCGATCGCTCAGACAGTTGCGTGTCAATTATGAGCGCAGATGCGTCATGCTGCCGTTATGCGCCTAACTAAGAAATAGTTAGGCCCAGCAAGTCCGACTTCGGCTGGAGGAAATCTTTTTGAAAGTGTTTCGTGAAAAATGGCAGGAGAATGGACCGAAAAGGCAGATAGTAGATGGACAGTAATCAAAGGGAAAAGGCAGAGTCAAAGAGTGACAGATTAGAGGAAGTTACAAGCACAGAACTTCCAGAAGGTGGGGGAACTATTCATACAAAAGACCCCCCCGTATCCCCACGGGGAGAGCTGAGCTAAACAAAAGTGTTTCAAGTGGAAAAGCCTTGACCAAAGTACATCCCCACTCTCTCGGCCAAAAGGACTTGAGGACAGGCGGCATTGGGAAGGTCCCCAAAGGCCAACCAATCCCTTTTGGCCGCAGCATTAGAGCCAGTATAAATGCCCCCCTAATTTGAGAGTCACAGTCTTCAACAAAAAGGCTAAGCTGTACCATGATGTTCTAATATTGTTCTAAAACTGAAATCATTTATTGCTAGAGCTCTCATTTACTATTGTCCCTGTTACTGTACCGTGATGTTCTAACATTGTTCTAAAACTGAAATCATTTATTGCTAGAGCTCTCATTTACTATTGTCCCCTGTTACTGTACTGTGATGTTCTAACATTGTTCTAAAACTGAAATCATTTATTGCTAGAGCTCTCATTTACTATTGTCCCTGTTACTGTACTGTGATGTTCTAACATTGTTCTAAAACTGAAATCATTTATTGCTGGAGCTCTCATTTACTATTGTCCCTGTTACTGTACCGTGATGTTCTAACATTGTTCTAAAACTGAAATCATTTATTGCTGGAGCTCTCATTTACTATTGTCCCTGTTACTGTATCATGATGTTCTAACATTGTTCTAAAACTGAAATCATTTATTGCTGGAGCTCTCATTTACTATTGTCCCTGTTACTGTACCGTGATGTTCTAACATTGTTCTAAAACTGAAATCATTTATTGCTGGAGCTCTCATTTACTATTGTCCGCTGTTACTGTACTGTGATGTTCTAACATTGTTCTAATACTGAAATCATTTATTGCTGGAGCTCTCATTTACTGTTGTCCCTGTTACTGTACCGTGATGTTCTAACATTGTTCTAAAACTGAAATCATTTATTGCTGGAGCTCTCATTTACTATTGTCCCTGTTACTGTACATGATGTTCTAACATTGTTCTAAAACTGAAATCATTTATTGCTGGAGCTCTCATTTACTGTTGTCCCTGTTACTGTACCGTGATGTTCTAACATTGTTCTAAAACTGAAATCATTTATTTCTAGAGCTCTCATTTACTATTGTCCGCTGCTACAGTACCGTGATGTTCTAACATTGTTCTAAAACTGAAATCATTTATTTCTCAGCTCTCATTTACTATTGTCCCTGCTACTGTACCGTGATGTTCTAACATTGTTCTAAAACTGAAATCATTTATTTCTCAGCTCTCATTTACTATTGTCCCTGCTACTGTACCGTGATGTTCTAACATTGTTCTAAAACTGAAATCATTTATTGCTGGAGCTCTCATTTACTATTGTCCCTGTTACTGTACCGTGATGTTCTAGCATTGTTCTAAAACTGAAATCATTTATTGCTGGAGCTCTCATTTACTATTGTCCCTGCTACTGTACCGTGATGTTCTAACATTGTTCTAAAACTGAACTCATTTATTGCTGGAGCTCTCATTTACTATTGTCCCTGCTACTGTACCATGATGTTCTAACATTGTTCTAAAACTGAAATCATTTATTGCTGGAGCTCTCATTTACTATTGGCCCCTGCTACAGTACCGTGATGTTCTAACATTGTTCTAAAACTGAAATCATTTATTTCTCAGAGCTCTCATTTACTATTGTCCCTGCTACTGTACCGTGATGTTCTAACATTGTTCTAAAACTGAAATCATTTATTGCTGGAGCTCTCATTTACTATTGTCCCTGTTACTGTACCGTGATGTTCTAGCATTGTTCTAAAACTGAAATCATTTATTGCTAGAGCTCTCATTTACTATTGTCCCTGCTACTGTACCGTGATGTTCTAGCATTGTTCTAAAACTGAAATCATTTATTTCTCAGAGCTCTCATTTACTGTTGTCCCTGCTACTGTACCGTGATGTTCTAACATTGTTCTAAAACTGAAATCATTTATTGCTAGAGCTCTCATTTACTATTGTCCCTGCTACTGTACCGTGATGTTCTAACATTGTTCTAAAACTGAAATCATTTATTGCTAGAGCTCTCATTTACTATTGTCCCTGTTACTGTACCGTGATGTTCTAACATTGTTCTAAAACTGAAATCATTTATTGCTAGAGCTCTCATTTACTATTGTCCCTGTTACTGTACCGTGATGTTCTAACATTGTTCTAAAACTGAAATAATTTATTATTGCTAGAGCTCTCATCTACTATTGTCCCCTGCTGCTACAGGCTAATGCCAACCAGTGATAAAAGACAATTGAGTAACTAAAGGGCATACAACTCGGGCTTTTTTTTTTCTACCTCATTTTGCTATGTGTACATAGTGTAGAGTGGCACAGAGGTAACGCGTTCGCCTTGTGTCCAGTAAACCCGAGTTCGAACCTGGGTACAGGGGATTTTTCCTCTCACTTTGCACTAGGCCTTACGGTCTGAACGTGGAGTCTTTCGGATGAGACGATAAACCGAGGTCCCGTGTGCCCATGCACTTAGCATACGTTAAACCCAGTGGCAACGAAAAAGTTGTCATTTGGTCAAACATTTACCACCACCACCCCCTTTCCTTCCTCATCATTCACACAAAAATCGCATGCACACAAAAATTGGGTGGCGCGCCTCTGGCTGCGACACGCTCTCCAGGTGGGAGCAACCCGAATTTCACAGAGACGCCTCTGTGACTATAAAATACCTAATACCTAATACCTATGTGCACCCGGAAAAGACATTGCAGCAGGCACGTAAGTGGCTTTATGCAACTATCGCAATCGCGGCTAAAGTTTAAGCAAGTCAGCAGGCAACCAAAAAATCAATACACACGTTACTTCCTCTGTTCAGAACGCTTGCATGCGCGTATACATTACACTCGGACAGACAGACAGACAAACAAACACACTTGCGCACAGACATACACAGAGAGAGGGACATACAGACACAGGAACACACGGTGAGAGACGCGCGCGCGCGCGCACGCACACACACACACACACACACACACACACATAAGCTTTATGCGCATTAAAGTTCTACGCAGTATTTTAACGAAACGAGTCGTGAGCGTGCAATGCAGAAATTACTAGCGAAAATGTAATAGCAAGCAAAGTGAAAAATGCCCATTTGCCAGACATAACACGTGATGAATTTATTATGAAAACTCTCTCTCTCTCTCTCTCTCTCTCTCTCTCTCTCTCTCTCTCTCTCTCTCTCTCTCTCTCTCTCTCTCTCTCTCTCTCTCTCTCTCTCTCTCTCTCTCTCTCTCTCTCTCTCTCTCTCTCTCTCTCTCTCTCTCAAGGACAGATTGGAAGACTAGGCGTTGCCTAAAATCTTTATCCTTGAAAAATAAAGTTCAAGTTTTCAAGTTCTCTCTCTCTCTCTCTCTCTCTCTCTCTCTCTCTCTCTCTCTCTCTCTCTCTCTCTCTCTCTCTCTCTCTCTCTCTCTCTCTCTCTCTCTCTGGGGGGAAGAGGAGGGGGGGAGGAGGGGGGGGGGGGAATAAATGACGATAGCTTATGACGATTAATTGGTTTTCTTTCTTAAGTGTGAAGGGGTTTTGTTCATTTTGGTAATTGGCGTTTTCTGTTCATATTCTTGTTCATCATTGTGTTAGTTATGCATAATTATGTCATTGTTGTTGGGGTGGGGTTTTTTTAACATACAGGTATTGTTTGTTTGTTCGTTTATTTGTGTTTGCTTTTTTGGGGGGGATTTGGGGGGGCATCATTACGTCGGTGAAATTCACAAGCCTCGTATCGGGGGGGGGGGGGGGGGGGGGGGGGGGGGGGGGGGGGGGGGGAGTTAGATGCATAGTCAGCGCTCTAATTTTTTCCCACCACCTTCCACCAGGCAACAGTCGAAAAGCGCACAATATTGCTTTTTCCCAAACGCGCACAGCCGTCAAAAGGCGCACATATTTATGGTAGAAAAGCGCACGATATTTACAATCCGAAAGCACACAGTTGTTTTTGAGACGGGTGGACTAGGACTAAACTTATCGATAACCCTATTCCTAACCCTATCCCTATTCTTAACCCTAACCCTATTCTTAACCCTAACCCTAACCCTATCCCTCCCTATTCTTAGCCCTAACCCTAACCCTATCCCTAAACTATCCCTACCTATCCCTAACCTATCTAACCTAAAAACAAGGAATACCTGGGTACGCAGAATTGCAATGATACAAATGCTCAGCAGAATGAGCTCAAGTTTTGAACGGTTGAAGTGTGCGCCTTTGGACGGTAAAATGGTGCGCATTTTGCCGTGCGCCTTGGGATAGTGTGCGGTTTTTGTGTGCCCCCTTCCACCAAAAGCTCGTATCTCTAACGACTTTCTATCGGGGGTAAATGAGGTTGTGAAAATAGAAGACAAATCTTTGGAAGTCACACATTCAGATCTACTTAAGGACAAAAAAACTCGTATCTTCGTTCTTTTTAAGTATTAAAAAAAAAGTAAAAAATTCAGGACTGAACCTACAATGTCTTGAACCACATAATCATTCATCATAGTTAAAGTTGTGGTAAACGCGGTTAATTTTTAAAAGGTTTTTTTTCTTCATTTTTCTCAAAACTACCAAAATTGACATACGAGGTTTGTGAATTTCACCGACGAAATTTAGTTGTATTGTTTTCAGTGCAGACTTCTAAGCTTTTGATATTGTAACGAAAGGACGATCAGTGAAGAGGAGCCAAATGGGGTAACACAAAAAAGAACAACAGAACACAAACTACCTACATACACACACACGCACGCACACACGCACGCACACGACGCACGCACACACACACACACAACAACAACAACAGTTTCACCTAATGTTGTTTTCGGGAGAAGAAAAAAAATCATATACCTATTGAAGAACAAACAAACAAAAAGACATGTAATTTTCAATTTAAAATAATACAATTACACGGAAATCATTCCGTTGTTGCTAATAGGAGCCTAAAAACTCTGGCTAACATGTAACTGCCAGAAAACAATTACAGGCTACTGGCTAAGAGGTCACGGGTTCGAATCCCATCAGAGGCGAGGGGGGTTTTCGGACCTGGACCGACTCCTACCCAGAGTGAGTGGCTATGGGCTCAATGCGAAGACTGAAACCACACAGTCGAGCTTCATCCGCTTACTGGATGCGATTCTGAGAGTGTTGCTCTGATTTCAAGGCCAACACTGCAGGTGTCTGTAGTTCTCGGGCCTGGTTGACGCCGGCATATCACTATGAAAGGATCGAAGCGTACCGGCCAAGGGTTCTTGGCTATTCACTGTGTATTTACATGTGATGCAAGTGAAATTGACCCATGGTCAATATTAAAATGATGCGGCTGTGCATGAAGCTGTCTTTACCAGTGGCAGTTCTCTCTACATGCCGTAAAGAATTGTTGGTTGTTGTCACTCCACAGGTGGAGTGAATGTGTGGGTGGCTCCATGAATGGAGCGACGTGCCCTGAAGTCGGAGTATGGCCGCCCATGAGGCGGGGCCCTTTAAAAGCAAATATACACGTAATCTTCCCACCCAAGGCAATGCGAAATATTCACATGGCACTGGGTGTGCCCCCATAATGTTTAAGCTGGGGAACGAAAACAACAAATGAAACGTAGAATACAGCCTTGTCATGTAGTCTCAGACCAATACAGAACTCCATAGCATCAGCATCATAGAAATCCGCCTCATTTCCATCAATCATTTAAACAAAACAAAAGTCTCAAATGTTGTGGCTTTGCATGCCCTGCTCTCGTGGTGACCTCAGTTTCGGTTTCCAATCCAGTCTATGCCTTGGTGCGTTCGGGTCAAAGTCATGGGGATCAGTGTGTTCCGGGGAGCTGTTGGTGGACGGTCGTGGTGGCGCCCTCGGAGGAGGACCTCACTCACGCTGGCTCCGCGACTAAGAGAATAGTGTCGTCAGTAAGGGAGCTTAGTAGTTAGTAGGTGGTGTCCTGAACAGGCTCCACTGAACTCCACCGAAGTGACTCAGCAGCAGTGCAGTGTCACACACACATACGCACAAACACGCACAAACGTGTACGCGCACAGAACCACGCACATACACACGTAGGCATACTCCCAAACATAATTATGCTTGTATAACCATACACAGGTGTGCGCACAAACACACAGAACACGCGTGCACACACACACACACACACATACACACACACACACACACACACACACACACACACACACACACACACACACACACACACACACACACACACACACACACACACACACACACACGCTTCACACACTCGAACACTGGACTGTACTGGAACCAATTTAGTTACACTCGAACACACACACACACACACACACACACACACACACACACACACACACACACACACTGGCCTGCAGGCGCGCACGCACACACATGCATGCACTGATATACACACGCACAAACAGTATTAGGGGAACACGGGGTAAAAAGCCCATGGACGGGTAAGAAACCCATGCCAATTATCTCATAAAATAAAAAGAATTTCAGTCACCGTTTGCCCATGAAACGAATATATTAACACTCGTCTCATGGGCAAAATGTGACTGAAATTTTCTTTATTTCATGCGATAATTGGCATGTGCTTCTTACCCGCTCATGGGCTTTTTTAACCCCGTCTTACCCTATGCTCGCAAGCTAGGCCGCAGAAAGGCCTATGCTTGCACATAGTCTACTCGCATGTCGCATGTTAACATCAGATGGGCTGCTTACACACACACACACGCACACGCACACGCACACACACACACACGCGCGTGTGTGTGTGTGCGTACGTGCGTGCATGCGTGCGTGTGTGTGAGGCCCGACTATGACGTCTCTAAACAGCAGCAGGTAGCGACTGCTATTTTTGGGTCGGTAAGAACTAAGGATCGGACATTAGGTGTTAAGTCTACCTTCATTCTGAATGCTTCGAATAACAGAGAGAATAACATAGGCGCACATCCAAGGGGGTATGTAGAAGGGGGGGGGGGGGAGAGAGAGAGTGTGTGTCGTTCGTTTGTTTAAAAAAAAAAAGATTTGATGTAAAACAAATTAATAGAAAATGTATTCATATAATATCTCTTTCACAGACAGACACACAACACGCACGCACACACACGCGCGCGCAGAGATGCATTCCTCAAAGCTCACGTTTTATAATCATAACAGGACAAATGATTACTCAAACTCTTATCTTGCTATTGTTTTTAAATAGTTTGCCCACATCCTATAATCCTTTGACGAATGAAACAGCGAGAGTGCGTTCAAGTGTCATAATAACATCGCATTCATCTCTTAACGTAATGGCCCTTACGCCCAAAACGCAAGTGTTTTCATTGTTATGCTTATCCAAAATTTGCTGTCAATTTGTATTCGCCTGTTACAAAACTGGGATCCTTTACTTATCAAATCAGAAATCAGGTTTTTTGTTGTTGTTGTAGCATTTGATTTTTTTTTTTTTTTTGGGGGGGAGGTCGTTTAATTTATTTGCAAACCATGGTTGTGCTGAAACCTCATTAATTTTATTTGTTGGCAAATCATGATTGTCACTGAAAACTCATAATTAATTTTATTTGTTGGCAAACCATGATTGTCATATTGAAAACTCATACCAATTCATTTCATTTATTGGCAAACCATGATTGTCACGTTGAAAACTCATGCCAATTCATTTCATTTGTTG
Organism: Phymorhynchus buccinoides; assembly: GCA_017654935.2. Lineage (NCBI taxonomy): Eukaryota > Metazoa > Mollusca > Gastropoda > Neogastropoda > Raphitomidae > Phymorhynchus > Phymorhynchus buccinoides. The sequence goes on from CM065694.1 coordinate 18,954,176, forward strand.
GCAAACCATGATTCTCACGTTGAAAACTCATACCAATTGATTTCATTTGCTGGCAAACCATGATTGTCATGTTGGAAACCCATAACAATTCATTTCATTTGTTGGCAAACCATGGTTATGTTGAAAACCCATAGCAATTCATTTCATTTGTTGGCAAACCATGGTTATGTTGAAAACCCATTACAATTCATTTAATTTGTTGGCAAACCGTGATTGTTATTAAAAACTCAGAGTTCATTTTATTTGTTGGCAAACCATGATTGTTATTAAAAACTCACAATTCATTTTATTTGTTGGCAAACCATGGTTGTGTTGATGAAAACTCAAAACAATTAATTTAATTTGTTGGCAAACCATGATTGTCATGTTGGAAACCCATAACAATTCATTTCATTTGTTGGCAAACCATGCTTGTGTTGATGAAAACTCAAAACAATTAATTTAATTTGTTGGCAAACCATGATTGTCATGTTGGAAACCCATAACAATTCATTTCATTTGTTGGCAAACCATGCTTGTGTTGATGAAAACTCAAAACAATTCTTCTTCTTCTTCCACGTTCCCAGGGCATACAGCAATAATGGAGAAGGTACGTATGTGTCCGGTTTTCAGTTTTCACTGGTATCCCTGCTGCGTACAGCCGACTCATTCCGATTTCGGAGGAGCTCAAAGGAGAAAAATTATTTGGAATATTTTTTGGAAAAAATGCAGGAGAATAGGCCAATAGGTCGGACAGATAGTAGATGATAGAAAGCAAAGGGAAAAGGCAGAGTAAAAAAGAGTGGCAGATTAGAGGAAGTTTCAAGCACAGAACTTCCAGAAGGTGGGGGAACTATATTTACAAAAGACCCCCCGGTATCCCCACGGGGGGAAAAACAATTAATTTCATTTGTTAGCAAACCATAGATGTGTGATGAAAACCCATAATTCATTTCATTTCATTTGTTGGTAAACCATGCCTTTGGTGCAAGCTTAACTGCTTTACTCCCCACCCCCTTCCCCCTTCCCATTCCCCTCTCACTTTCGCACTGACAATGTTCGCTAGGGAGCAGTATTTTCATAAACTAAAAAATAAGCAGACTTTGAGATTGAGGGTCGTAAACATGGGAGGGGTGACTGAAATTAATTTAGTTCAAGATTGCCTAGCATTTTTGTTGTGTAGGTGTGCCGTGTACTTTTTCTTATCACTGGTACCGAACATGGAATCTTGACCCACTGGTTTTGTTTTTAATGTGCATCAGAGCTTCAGATTGTTTTCAGACTCCATGGGTCATATGACCCGTGGCTGCACAAAATGAGGGGTCAAATGATGGGCCACTTATGTGGCGTAATGATTTGTGTGGGTGCACGCGTGTGCCTGTGTAGAAAATAAAGACAGTTTATCTAGCAATACGACTAGAGGCTAGCAAGATACCTTTGGAAAAAGCCCATACGGAATTCTCATGGAATGGGATGCGCCCTACAAGGTGTTGACATGCGCCATTGTTAAAAAGAACGGGTCAATGACGCGGGCGCACTGACAATCTGAAACTCTGGTGCATTGTGACTAAATTTGTCATTCAGATACAGAGTGTATTGTTTGAACGAAACAATATTGTCACGTTAGCCTACCTTTTTTTTAATATATTATTGAATAGGATTGCTGTTGCGATAAATGCTATGAATAGTTTTTGTTTCGTTGTTGTTTGTTTTGTTCTAATGAAACTTTGTGAACAGTTTCATTGTCATTCCTTGAGAAATTATGGGCTAACTTTAGGAAGTAAGGGGGTTTTATGTGCACACATGCTCTTTCGCAAATGCAAGATTGTTTTCAACCCACCATTTTAGGGAATTAAAGAACTGTACTTACCTGAACAAAATATAATAATAATAATAATAATAATAATAATAATAATAACCCTCATTGTAGCTTGGTACAAAACTGAACATTCTTCCTTGGAGGTTTAAGTCATGTCCATTTTAAAAAAAAAAATAAAAAAATATATATATATAATTATATATTGCCTCCCTAATAAAGAGGAAAAACTAAGCTAGCACTCTTTATGTTTTTTAGAACATAGATCAAACATGAAGTTAATTTAACTGGTTTTGATTTTTAATGTTCGCTTCAAAAGACATAAAGACAACAAAGTTTGAAACAATTCTATTATATATATATATATATAGTATGAAAGAAAAATCTCAGTGAATAGCCAGCTCCGTACCCCTACTCCAAAGGACTGAAAAGTTAGTGCATTTGAAATGCAGAATAGTTTCTGTCCAATGTCTTTATTTGTGAACCTCAGAAACAAAACCAGTTAACGTTAACTTTGAGTAATGTTCCGTGTTCTCAAAACAAAACAAAAAAAATTATATAAATTATATAAATTGTGCTGATTTACTTTTTCTCCCAATGGGGGAGGGACAGTGCCTTATGCACAATTTATATAATTTATATAATTTTTTTAATTTTTTTGAGAACACGGAACATTACTCAAAGTTAACGTTAACTGGTTTTGTTTCTGAGGTTCACAAATAAAAGTTTTATCAAAGCAAACTATATATATATGTATCTCCCCCATTGGGAGAAAAAGTAAACCAGCACATTTTATTATTTTCTTCTTTACAGAACACGGAACAATTCATAAAGTTAACGTTAACTGAGTTTGTTTCTGAGGTTCACAAATACAGACATTGGACACAGAAAAGTTTGATCAAAGCAAACTATTCTGCATTTCAAATGCACCAACTTTTCAGTCCTTCAGATTAGGTGTATGGAGCTCAGCTATTCACTCAGATTTCTTATAGTTATGTCCATGCATTAATTAATAACTTCCCTTGGCAGTTCATATCATGTCCATCTTCTTTCGGGTTTGCTTTCGGAAAGCAAATGTTTTCTCAAGTTCTTTCATGTTTGATATTCTTCAACAAGTTTTTAGCCTTGCCTGTGTATGGTGTTGAGAACAGGTAGTACTTTAGGAGAAATGTTGTTCTGCACTTCTTGAATCTAACCCTATTCCTTCCTTTTCTCATCACCACCCCCAACCCATGCTTATAATTATCATATGAGGGAGATACGGTTGAAGAGAATCGGTGGGAAGAGAGCATGGTGAAATGTTGAAGAAGAAGAAAAAAGGGGGGGGGGGGAGGAGGCAGACTGGCAGCGATATCTTTTACGAGAGATAAAGAAATGACAAATTACCTAAAAGAGCTTAATTTTTGCTCAGAAAAAAGTGCTCCCTTAAGTTAAATCATATGATTTACAGATCCGCCAGATCACGTGTCAAAATCACGGGTTTCACGGTGTTTTCCCTCTATAACTAACTGGCCCCAAAAAGAAATCTTTGTTTTGATTCAGGAACATAAATTTTTGTTTATACCCTGGTTGGTTTGTTCTCCCGTAGTACATGGCGAAAGCCGCGCCCAAATTCAAACCGAAACATCAGTTTAAAGAGCAGCCTCAATTTAAAGTTGGGGAAATTTGTACGTGTGTCACAGCAACCCAGAAAAACCCAAGGGACTTAATCGGGGTGCGTCACTGGGTCTTTAAGGATAGTGTTTAAATTATCTTTCTGCTGTAACATGTGTGTATCTGCACTCATGTATCTGTATGTGATTAGATTTATCAATTTTATTCAGTATATATCAATAATGATGGTCTCTGGTCTTTAATATCTTGCTTAATTCAGTATTTTGTCATCCATGCCTATCAATGTGATCGTTATCGTAATAATTATGTTTTTAGTGAATATGTGCCAATGTCGTTGTGATGTTCGTTGAACGTGACTACTCCTTTCACCCGTCTTGCCTTGTGTGTGCAATATCAAAAACAAAAGTCAAAACGATACTGTTGTACAGAATATTATTCGTCAATCATTGTTATTGTTATCGCGTCACAATTCAGATATTGAGAAAGCCAGTGAATTGTTACCAACAAAGAGTTCATTAAGCTGTTAAAATAGTCTTACGATTTAAGTTAAATGTTTCAACAAAATATATTTGTTTTACTATGTATTGTGTACAATGAAATATATATATAAATGAAAATAAATGCTTTAAGCGTAAGAACACGTTTCCAGTTCCTACTATGAGAGTGGAATGATTATTGTGAGCACGTGAAACACGAAAATTGTAACTCATATCATAATGCACATTATGTGACCCGGCACCACGAAAGGGACATTAAGTGTCAAACTGACCATTCTGAGATAATTATACATTTGATAACTTCAGACAATTCTCTTTCTACTGATACAAAAAGCATTCTTGTATCTTTTTCTATTCCAAAGATATGGGCACTTTAAAGTTAGTAGGGCGAGCGTCTGCCATTCTGAGAAAACAATCTAAAGTCTAGCCTAGCTGAAGAAAATGCATTGACCTACTCGTTTTAAAGCACTTATAAGACCATTTAGAGACCTTATTAAATTTGTCCTTTATAAATTTGAAAGATAAGATGTTAGAGAACACGAAAATACACATAACTCAAAATTGACCCCAAAAATGAGATTTTTGACTTTGCAAGCATATTGTGAGATACTAGCCCAGCGACTTAATGTCCCTTTCGTGGTGCTGGGTCACATATAAACAATAAGCAAGCACAATCTTCACTAGCCATCAAATGTTAATCAACTAACCTTACAGAATGTTATTACAAACTCACACGGCAACAACATGCATTCAATGACAACGTAAAAGCAAGCGAGTAGAGCATAATTTTATTTCTGTATTTACAAAACTAGAAGGGTAATTACTAACATAATAAATACATCAACATATCACCAATAGAATGCAGTGAAAACCGGTCACGTCGGTGAGGACAAAAAGATAATGCGGAGGGAATCACGTCGTCACCAGACAATAACAGTGGCACTTGTCAACAAAGACCGTTATAAACCTTGGTTTTTAAATGTGATAGGTCTAATGACAGATGGAATGAGGCCTTATACCCAAAATTCTCTGCCCCTGTCTCTTGACCTGAGATGCGAACGCCCCCTACTTAAAGACCCACCACGTCACGAGTCAAAATCATGGTTTTCCCTCTTATAGCTGGTAAGAAATCTTAAGAAATCTTCCAAGCATAAGAGGGAATTTGACACGTGACGTGGGGGGTCTTTAAGATTATCGCCCTTGCCTGTCAGGAACTAGTAGTATACAGCCGCAGGAAATTATCTGCTCCTGACTCGTCACCAGGGGGCATCGGCAGTTCGGGCCTAAAATTATCGCCCTTTCGTGTCGACAAGTAGTACAATGGAAACTCCCTTATAAGACCTTCAAAAATAATCCAAAATGAGGTCTTGTAAGGGATGGGTCTTATAAGGGAGGGGTCTTATAAGGGGGGTAATCTTAATACTTACAAAGAAGGGCAATGTCTCAGAGAAGTAGGTCTTATATGGGATGGAGTCTTATAATGGGAGGTCTTATAAGGGAGGTTCCACTGTATTATAAAGCCTCATTTCCACTGCAAGAGAAAGTTAACACAGATATAAAAACAGGAAATCAAAATGGTGTGCATCACAGCCCGTAACACAACTTTTCGACATAATTATACAGCAACTCATTTTGCTATACAACAAAGTAAGTACAGTCTTACAGCAAAATAAATAGCAAGTGATAGAAAAGCATTGTAAAATAAACTTTATACATCCATAAAATAAATAAACAGTAAGTGATAGAAAAGCATATAAAAATATACATTCATAAACTAAAACTTCATCAGGGAAAATTCTCTTTTAAACCATCCTATCATATCTATTTCTTTCAATTTTTTCAATCTATTTCTTTCTTTTTTTCCAAACAGATGTATAATTTTGTAGAAATAAATACTATAGCATCACAGGAAGATTACATTCTGGAGGACATGCCCTCAGCTAAGCCACAAAGTTTCTAAGTAATATTATTTACTCTCTTTGGCCAAGCCACAGAAGACCACTTAAAGGTGCAGTCCGGCGGGTGAGCGATTGTTTTCGTTTTGCACCTCTGCGGTGGAACGGTTTGGGGGGAAAGAAAATGGCTTCCTATCATTAGAATGGGCGCCATTTTCTTTCCCCCAAAACCCATTCCACCGCAGAGGTGCAAAACGAAAACAATCGCTCACCCGCCGGACTGCACCTTTAAAGACCCGCCACGTCACGTGTCATAATCACGGTTGTCACGTGTTTTCCCTCTTATAGCTGGTAAGAAATCTTAACAAATCTTCCAAGCATAAGAGGGAATGTGACACGTGACGTGGGGGTCTTAAAAACATAATCCGTTTATCCCTTTGCCCTCAATTCCGAACATAAAACATTTAAAACGTCAAAAACATTGAAAAATAGTAGTACATTAGAAATATACTGCACAGGTAAAAAAACCCACAAAAAACTCTAATCTGTATAACCAATAATAATAATGTTTCAATGCTTTCAACATTCTGGTATATCAACAATATCAAAGCAACAAGTACATGTATACACAATATAAAGAAACTAAATTCAGGCATCAGAAAAGTCAGAAGTCCAGTCCTCTGAAAACCACGGTACACGGGCCACCAAGGCCCCAGACTGTAGAGGGACAACGCTGAAATCAGATCCCAACATGACCACAAAGGCTGAACGCAGTGAGAAATGACTTTAAAATGCTATATAACAGAAAAGATAATGCTCAATAATTTAAAAAAAAGGCAAAACCTCTGACAGCAGAAGCCAATCCTCTGTCACAAATTTGTGATCCTCTGAAATTAGCAGATCCTCTGACAATTTTTTTTTTTTTTTTTTTTTTTTTTTTTTGGGGTTGTACTGTACATTGGGCCTCTGACAATTCTGATACTCGCTAAAGGAAACAATATTATACAATTACAAGGTATAAGTTTTTTGTCTATCAAAATCTAAAATACACTAATGCTTTATTATTCATTACATAAGGGTTCCGTTTCTACACAACGACATGTCTAATAATCAAGTACGGTTGTCCTCGCGGACAAGTGTACATACAAATGTTGATATGTGCGTCCATTTCAGTTTATATTACCACATGATATGCCCGAGTTCTAAACATTAAAAAAAATGGCTGGATTTGCAGACAATGACAATATGACATTTGATTACAAATACTGTGATAAACGGCAAATAAATAATTCAGTTTTCTTGCTTTAACTTATAAAATATCACACACACGCGCACACACGCGCGCACACACGCGCGCACACACGCACACACACACACACACACACACACACACACACACACACACACACACACACACACACACACACACACACCAAAGAAGGAGATTCTTAGACCCACATAATCAACACTAATTTTAAACACATGCAAAAACAATTAACAACAACAAAAATTAAAAAACTGCAAAGCCTCAATCTTAAATAATTGGCACAAATGTTTAAAGTTTAAAAAAAGTTAAAAACTAACATGAAACAAACTATGCATGCATGCCCGCACGTACACACACACACACACACACACAATATCACAATTCTCCTTAGCAATCATAAATATAAAACACAACACAACTGCTGCTAATGAGACAGAAACCTGTGGTGCAAGATATCAGCAAAACATACACTGCAGGATGTCAATTTATCATTAGATAATAATTGCATACACCGGTCCTTGCAAATAAAACAGATGCTACGGTGCAAGGGATAACAGTCCCATGTGCACATTTAAATAGTCTGCGGATGTTTTTCGATATTAGCCAATAACATGTCTGGCTATGAATTTTATAAAGATAGATGAGGGGACTCCTTTACTCACAATGCATGCACGCACACGAACACACACACACCACACCACACCACACACACACACACACCACACCACACCACACACACACACACACACACACACACACACACACACACACACACACACACACACACACACACACACACACACCACACACACACAAAAAACAGACAGACTGTGACAAATCGATTTATGATAAAATATTTGATGCCCGTTAGACATAGTTCTCTTAAGGTGTGATAGTAAGCTTTGATATTACTTAGTCCAATTTGTAAAGTACAGAATGACAACTTTTTTTTTTTTTTTACCAAAATCCATTTTTTCCCCAAATGCTGCAAATAACCATCTTAGCATTCAACGGTACCAAATAAAAAAAAAATAAAAAAAAAGAATGCTTCCAATTATTGTACTAAGACATTTAAAATGTGCCTAAAATCAATCCAAACGACAAGAAGAAAAATATTAACATCTAAACTAATGCAGATATACTCATAAGAATTGTTAATGAAGGTGAGTAGGGTCAAAGACACTGAAAAGAAAAGACTAACATCCAGTCCCTTTTCCCTATATGAGTAGTGAGGACAGAAACACTGGTTATGTCCCTTTTAAATGTGACACATTTACACGTCGATAGGCCAGTTGAATTATCCGTTCCAATTCCAGTCTGAGTTTTTGGATAGCCGCCACTGTGAATGGTGTAACTACCCCACTAACGATAACTCTATCAGCCCGGCTCGCCGTAACTCTTAAGTAGTCCATCTTACCCTTTTAGAGTCTTTGGTAGGGTGCAGTGTGCATACATTATTCAAATGGATTTACAAATAATTTGACTATATCTAATGCCTCATGCTGAATGGTCCAAAGTCAAAACTTCCCTTCAAGATTGAAGTAAAAAAGAAAATCCCAAAACATTCACAGGTATATTATTCATTCATTTATTATCTATTTTTTCAACAACAAAATTACAAATAAAGTAACTAGAATGAACATAAAAAAGTGAGTGTAATCAAAGAATAAAAAAATCTCATTATATCAGTGGAACGTTTTCAAAGTGTCCGCATATGACCAAAAATATGAATCAAGAATGATATAAAATTTTAAAAAAGCGTAATTTTAATTGAGGCGGTACCATAGCCGATGAGGTTTAACCGAGGCGTGGTTACCGCTACACCTATCTATATTGTTAAAAACTCGGGACTTTACTGGTGTTGCACTGCCTTCGGACATTGCAGCCAGTATTGTTCCCACCATCTTTGTATTTACAAATATCCCATCATTTTCATCATCAAAAAAAAGCAATCCCTCACAGACACAGTTTTGAACTCCAGTGAAAAGGGACCAGAACGTATCTTTTAAATGTTGATAGCATTAGCCTGAGCTGAGCAGAGAGCACAGACAATTCCTACTGCATGGGTGTAGCTACGCAAAATGAAAAAACCTGAAATACCGGGGTCTAGGAGTAATGTCCCCCTGCAGCTAAAGAACAAAAATTGATTTTTGAAGGTATTTTAGTTTGCTTTTTCCACAATTGATACAAATGCTTATTTTAAAGTGTTTGAAAAATACAATAGACAGGCAAAGATCTTGTTTGACGAATTTGAAAAAAAGGAACTTCCTTTTCTGGTAAAATTCAAAAACAGGAAATCCTTGTATACCAGGAAAAGTTGCACCCCTGCTACTGCCTAGGTACAGAATGTTCTGGTAGGCTGCTTCCTACTCACCTATGACCAAAGTTGAACGTGTACAGCTTCGTCCTCCCCACTACGGGTGTAGAGAAATCTAAAATAACCAAAGGAAAAGCTCAAACACGCAAATTCTATCACATTTATCTGCATTATTTTACAAAAGAACTGTAGACTTACATTTGTCATACACACACACACAGAGGTATTGGCATAGGTAATATTAGGTACTTTATAGTCACAGAGGCGTCTCTGTAAAATTCGGGTTGCTCCCACCTGGAGAGCGCATCGCAGCCAGAATCGCGCCACCCAATTTTTTAATTTTGCATGCGATTTGTGTGTGACTGATGAGGAAGGTAAGGGGGTGGGAGGTTAAATTTTGACCAAATGACAAGTTTTTCGTTGCCACTGGGATTAACGTGTGCTAAGTGCATGGGCACACAGGACCTCGGTTTATCGTCTCATCCGAAAGACACACACGCACACATACACATGCATACAAACACACACAATTTATTGTTTAGCTAAAAAATAAAAATAGCGTTAGCATCTGTCGCGACTCTCTTTGTACTGTTTTATGTCGTCTCGCACATATTTCTGGTTTAAAAAAAAGAAGAGTTGGACGGACTGTATAAATATCACTTCAAGGTATGTCAATCACAACAAGCATAACTGTACCCAATCATCATCATGTAAAAGCATGATGCGTAACTACTGGCATCACATTACAGGCCATCAATCACAGCATCTTTCTATCACAAAAGAAACAGGTCTCCAATATTCACAGATGCCCACCCTAACAACCGCAACAACACGCAAAAATAGATGAATAAATACACACATCCTGGAGGGAAAAGTCCACTCTTAATTTGAAAAGCTTAGGAGGAGTTTACTTCTTCTTTTTTTAATAAATATAATAAAATAATTTTTATTTCATGATAAATAACTTAATCAGCTATCAAAAGTTTCATTACGTAAAGTTTCTTTTTTTTAACCCTCTCTAGGACACAGACGCCAAATGTGCCCAAATTTTGTCAACTCATGCAGCCCGTATGCGCCGATTGCGCCCGCTGAACGCCAGGTCTAGTACGATCACTTTCACTTTCTCCCTACCCACAATGCAATATACTAAGTTAGTTCTTCCTTTACCTCAGTCTCGCTGGTCCGTTTTTGGTTCTTACAGCATGGGAAAGCTCCCACTAGTCTTTTTGAACGGATTTTTCGAAGTGACCCCAAATTTTTTTCCTCTTTCCACATGACGTGACGCAATATTGACTCGGCGCGATGCTCAGAGTGCCATTACGGATTTTTTATTCCAATTCATGGTTTGTTGTGTGACAGTGTGTTAGCTTTGGAATAATAATATCATCATTGCTATTCAATATGCATCTTTCAGAAATGAAATGTGAGTTAGACTTTATTCTGGGTGATTTTTTTAATGAAAAGATTTGGTGTGACGTTCGGAGTTAATTCCCATCTCTCGGGAACTGGGATCGATTCCCGGTTCGAATGGTTGGGAGTCATTGGGTTAATAGAACTACACGAATAATAGTTGGTTTTTGAAAAAAATATAAGATGCTTTCCATCCTCAATTCCTACTGCTTTCCTTTACCTGCACTGAATCAAATACCCTTTTCTTGCTTTTACCATAATTTTCGGGTTATAAGGGCGATATTTTTGTATCCAATTTCAACCTATGCGCCTAATAAACGAGGACGCTCTAGAAGTGAACAAAATCGTGAGAAGAGAGGTAACGATTGCCGTGCTCAGTACAGTCTACTGTGAGTCAGACATCGAAAGTGGTCACGAGTCGCCGATACAACGAATACTCACGCTAAAATGCTTAAAAATCCCTATTATCGTCTGAGATACCATCCAAACGGATGCCATAACACTTCATTGGATGTAAAAAGCATCATTGTAGAGCTTAAAATGCCATAAATCTATCAGTTTTCGCGAAGAATGGTCAAAACACATCAACAGGAAGCAGCACAAACGGAAGTTCGATTATTTGAAAGGGGAGCCAACTCTCGTTTATGACAGCAGTAATGGCAGTCAGTAAGGTTACAGGACGCGTACGGGCTTCAACGTTTGACTTTCTTTTGTGAGGTGTGCATCGCCTTATAAACGAGGGCGCTTTTTGCTTTAATTGTTTTCAGATTTTTCTTGAAAATTACCCTATTCGCCTTATACATAGCAGCGCCTAATGATCCGAAACATATGGTACCTTGCTCAAATCTACACAGTCATGGTGTAAACCTAATAACATTTCTTGCTATTTCCTTACACCAAGCTTCTAACTCTGTTCTTTTCCCCCAAGAGTTTTATCACATGCCAAATCAAAAGTTGCGTTAAGTCAAATATCCATAACAATTGATGGTAACAATTAACACATTTATAACAATATCTAAAAAAAAATAGTATTACAGTGTATGTCAAATCACTTCTCAAAACGTTTGTTAATGCGTTATCACAGCTAACGCATCAAGCTTTTATAACAAACACCCTGGGTGCTGACATTATGTAATGACATTATATGTGACCCCGCACCACGAAAGGGACATTAAGTATCGAACTGACCATTCTGAGAGAATCATACATTTCAAAACTGCAGACAATTCTCTTTCTACTCAGTACTGAAACAAGAACCATTCTTGTATCGTTTTCTGTTCCAAATTTATGAGCACTTAAAGTTAGTAGGTTGAGCACGGGCCATTTTGAGAAAACGCTGTCTAAAGTCTAGCCTAGCTGAAAAAAATGCATTGACATACTCATTTTAAAACACTTATAAGACCATTTAGAGACCACATTAAAGATTGTCCTTTATAAATATGAAAGATAAGATGCTAGAGAACACAAAATTGACAAAAAATGATATTTTTTACTTTGCAAGTCTATTGCCAGAAACTAGCCCAGCGACTTAATGTCCCTTTCATGGTGCCGGGTCACATATATACACAATGGATATACAAAGAACATTATGTGTCTACAATGTTTGAAATGGTAACACATCATAGATTTATTACAAAGCACATTTTAAATGTGTCTCTATCACGAGCGCAAACAATGCTGTGAACATCCCAGCTAGATAAGCAGCTACCGGGTAAGTCGAACAGAGAACACCAACTCTGACACGATCAATTACTTTATGACAATACTATATAACAGGAACATATAAATTTCTCAAGCGTAATATGTACAGTTATGTGTGTTTGTGTGTTTGTGTCAAGTCAAGTCAAAAGGATCTTTATTGACAATAAAGGAATAAGCTAAACAAAGGTTTTTTTCATCCTCATTCATTTTGTATGTGTGTGTGTGTGTGTGTGTGTGCATGTGTGTCTGTGTGAGTGTCTGTGTGTGAGTGTGTCTGTGTCTGTGTGAGTGAATGATTGTGCCTCACTATGTGTGTGTGTGTGTGTGCGTGTGCGCGCATGTGTGTGTGTGTGCGTGTGCATGCATGCGTGCGTGCGTGTGTGTTTGTGTGAGTGTCTGTGTGTGAGTGTGTCTGCGTCTGTGTGAGTGAATGATTGTGCCTCACTATGTGTGTGTGTGTGTGTGTGCGTGTGCGCGCATGTGTGTGTGTGCGTGTGCATGCATGCGTGCGTGCGTGTGTGTGTTTGTGTGAGTGTCTGTGTGTGAGTGTGTCTGCGTCTGTGTGAGTGAATGATTGTGCCTCACTATGTGTGTGTGTGTGTGTGTGTGTGTGCGCGTGTGTGTGCGTGTGCGTGTGCATGCATGCGTGTGTGTGTGTGTTTGTGTGAGTGAGTGTGTGTGTGAGTGTGTCTGCGTCTGTGTGAGTGAATGATTGTGCCTCACTATGTGTGTGTGTGTGTGTGTGTGCGTGTGTGCGTGAATGTGTGTGTGTGCGTGTGCATGCATGCGTGCGTGTGTGTGTGTGTGTGTGTGTGTCTGTGTGTGAGTGTGTCTGCGTCTGTGTGCGTGAATGATTGTGCCTCACTATGTGTGTGTGTGTGCGCGCATGTGTGTGTGTGCGTGTGCATGCATGCGTGCGTGTGTGTGTGAGTGTGTCTGCGTCTGTGTGCGTGAATGATTGTGCCTCACTATGTGTGTGTGTGTGTGTGTGTGCGCGCATGTGTGTGTGTGTGTGTGCGTGTGCATGCATGCGTGCGTGTGTGTGTTTGTGTGAGTGTCTGTGTGTGAGTGTGTCTGTGTCTGTGTGAGTGAATGATTGTGCCTCACTATGTGTGTGTGTGTGTGTGTGTGTGTGCGCGCATGTGTGTGTGTGTGTGTGTGCATGCGTGCGTGTGTGTGTTTGTCTGTGTGTGAGTGTGTCTGCGTCTGTGTGCATGAATGATTGTGCCTCACTGTGCTGGTGTTTTGCTGGTGCCTCTGCGAATATGTAAAGGATTTACACATTTCCTTGGCATCAAGTTTAACCCTTTCACCGCCAGCCATATTTCAGCAAAAACATTCCATTAAATTTACCTGGGTAGAGAACAAAATCCATCTGTAGTATTGGGGATTCTTCTGTGACATATATAAAATAAGGTCTACCCTTACTTTCCAAAACTAAGAAAATAGTGTATTTGGATAATAGATCCCAAATTGATGCCTTTTAGTGACACAGGTGTTAAATCACTGTGGTGCTAAAATGAGACTTTGGTGGTGAACGGGTTAAACCACCCCTTGCTTAACAACTGTATGCTTTATCCTCAAAATACACATTTCAGGAGATTACTACTATCAGACAATCTCAGTAACAAACAATGAAATGACAACAACACATAACTTTCACTTTTACCATATTTTTTTTACTATAAGGTCCACCCCACCCCACCCCCAAATTTCACACAAAATTAACATTTTGTTATAAGAATAACACTTAAACTTAATACACTCAAGCAGGAAAAGCAGCTTACTTGAAACGTAGATTTTGTTACTATGTTTTCTTACTATTTTATTAGTCATTATGGTCTGTGAAATTTTAAAAAACTCGTATCTCAATTTTGGTAGTTTTGCGAAAAAAGAATAAAAACTGTTTTAAAAATTAACCGCATTGACCACAACTATGATGAATATGTTGTTCAAAACATTAGTCCTGCATTTTGTTAAAATTACTTTTTTTTTAAAGTTTTAGACTTCAAAAGAACGAAGATACGAGGGACTTACGAGTTTTTTATCTATTTTCACAACCTCATTTACCCCAGATAGAAAATCGTTAGAGATACGAGCTTTTGCTGGAAGGTGGCTTGAAAAATTAGAGAGCTGACTCCATACTCTACCTAAAAAAATATTAAAAAATCGAGATACAAGGTTTTTGAATGTCACTGACAATATTATAAGGCGCGGGGGCGCTCAGTCTGGGGGGAAAAAAGTATCGCCTTATAGTCCGTAAAATATGGTAAACCACTTAAGGCGGCGACAGACTATGTGGCTGCCTCATATGACTTCATCAGGTCGTGACGTTTCACCTCATTTGCATACCATCTAACTCGATCAGTCTGACTCAGTGGGGCCCAGTCAGGTGACAGGGCCGAATAGGGCGGGTTCTAAATTTCACTGATCGAGTCTGATCGAGTCAGGTGGCTTGTGACCTCTTCTGTGCGGGAAACAAAATTTGGTCTACGTCACGACCTGATCGAGTCATATGAGGCAGCCACATAGTCTGTCGCCGCCTTTACTGCTAATGATTTGAAGGAAACCACGGAACATTTCAATCAGAAAATAAAGTAGTCTAAAACCAGACATTTCAGAAAATTTGGAGAGAAAAAAATCAATGAAATGCAAAAAGCAGAAATGTTGGAATACTGAAACAGCTGATATGCAATGCCAATAGCAAACCTCCCTTATAAGACCCCCCCCCTAATAAGACTCCCTCCCACTTAAGGTGGCACACTAAGCTTTTGGGGGGCAATTTTTGTTGATAAAAAAAAGTCACATGAAATCTTAGCCCCTCAACAGCGCTGGATGCAAGCACTGCATGGTGATGCTGATCATTTGTCCACTTTCCTAAGACAGCAAAAAGTGCAGTAAGCATAAAATTAG
>CM065694.1:18974584-19009584 GCA_017654935.2 Phymorhynchus buccinoides
CCAGAAGCCACAAGTTTCAGCACTCCAAGAACCAGAAGCCACAAGTTTCAGCACTCCAAGAACCAGAAGTCACAAGTTTCAGCACTCCAAGAACCAGAAGCCACAAGTTTCAGCACTCCAAGAACCAGAAGTCACAAGTTTCAGCACTCCAAGAACCAGAAGCCACAAGTTTCAGCACTCCAGGAACCAGAAGTCACAAGTTTCAGCACTCCAAGAACCAGAAGCCACAAGTTTCAGCACTCCAAGAACCAGAAGCCACAAGTTTCAGCACTCCAAGAACCAGAAGTCACAAGTTTCAGCACACTAAGAACCAGAAGCCACAAGTTTCAGCACTCCAAAATCAGACTACTGCAGTATGCCGGAAAATTAGCGCGCCTACATTGCACACAACCCATTGACGAATAATACAGTTCGGTTTGAACATTTTCAGGGGCAGTGGGTGGATGCCTCGTGCCTCCATACGGGAAGCTGGACAAGCCCGCCCCCTCCACGAGTCTCTCCCCATGGGGATACCGAGGGGGTCTTTCATAAAAATAGTTCACCCACCTTCTTGAAGTTCTGTGCTTGTAACTTCTAATCTGCCACTCTCTTTGACTGCCTTTTCCCTTTGCTTTGGAGGGGGAAAGTTTAGCTTTACGTCCTCCCGGCCGAAGCCATATGGGACATTACTTTTTATTTAGTTTTTTTTATTTATTTACTTTGCTTTCTATCATCTTTCTGACTTTTTGGCTCATTCTCCTGCCTTTTTTCCAAAAAATCGTCCAAATAATTTTTCTCCTTTGAGCTCCTCCAAAATCGGAATGCATCGGCTGTACGCAGGGGGAGACCAGTGAAAACTAAAAACCGGACACATACGTACCTTACCCATTATGTCCATAAGGCCTGGGAACGCAAAAGAAGAAGAAAAAAAGATTTAAAAACTCTCTTTCTTGCATACCTTGTCTTTTATCTTCTCGTCCTTTTCCTCCTCTTTTTCTTCCTCCTCCTCTTCTTCTTCGTCGTCTTTCTTTCCTTTCTTCTTCTTCTTGCCGTCCTTTTCTTTTTTCTTGTCTTTGTCCTTCTTCTTGTCTTTTCCTGAAGAAAAAAAAAGAAAGAAAGAAAAAAGATAGAGCACTTTCAGAGCTTAATCTAGGATTTCTGAAAAAGGGGGGCAGTCCCCCCCCCTCATATCAAAAAATGGGGGGCACCCCCCTTTATCCAACCCCACATCACATACATAAGAACCAGTATCTCCCCCACCCTCGTACACAGACTTTAACACCTCGGCCACTTTTTCAACCAGTCATTTTGGAACCGATGTTTGTTCCTTTGCACTGCCACTGTTGTCATTCTTTTCCGACGTTTTAGATGTAGAAGCCTTTTCTTCGAGGTCTTCACACTCGCTTGGAACAGGATTTTTTTTTTTCACTATGTCTCCGCGAAAATCAAAATCAAACAGGGTCCCTCTCTGCCCGCTTCATTTTGAAGAACATTCAAGATGGCGGCCGAAACTCTCGCAACTTCCTGTCGGTAGAACGAGAAGAACGCGATTGGTTGATTAACACTAACATTTTGTCAAGAACCAATGAAATGTCGAGAAATCCTTCGCTCATGCTCGATACTTTCAGTTTGTCCAGACGACGGGTTTAGCAGACGACGAAGGTCTTCCCGCATCGATCGGTAAAAACTGCGGGCCGTTCTGCAAATGTGCGGGACTCGGCCCGCTCCCCGCGCCGATTATCGCAGGAAGGAACAAAATTTCGGGGGATTTGACCAATCCTGCGCTCTAGATTAAGCTCTGACTTTGCCAAAGACTGTATAGGGGAAGATAAGCATCCGGTCTCTTTTCCCTATATGAGTAGTGAGGACAGAAACACTGGTTATGTCCCTTTTAAACAGGACACATTTTACACGTCGATAGGCCAGTTGAATTCTCCGTTCAAGTTCCAGTCTGAGTTTTTGGATAGCCTCCACTGTGAACAGTGTACTGTCCCCACTAACGATAACTCTATCAGCCCGGTTCGTAGAGCTCTTAAGTAGTCCATCTTACCCTTTTAGAATATCTTTGACTTTGCTAAATTCACTCGGAAAAAAACCCATTTCAAAATGGAATAAGCAGTTAGGCATTCGCCTGCCAATTTTCAATGCGCGATTGTCTCAGGTTTGAATCTCAGCCTCACCCTTTCTTTCCAGTTTGACAGGAAAATCGAAGTGAACGCCTAGTCATTTTGGATGGGGACTTAAAGGGCCACCCTGACGGATGAGTTTTTGTAAGAAACACGTCCAGATCACCAGGAAAACACCCTTTACAGAGATTGCAACACTCACTTTGCTCTGGTTTCCTAAAAATCAAACCGTCAAAATCGGCGAATTCTCCTTGGCAGAGGTGCTGGAAGTCAAATTCTTTCACCCAAAGAGAAGGCGTATGCTGTCTCTTTTCTAATGGCTACCTGCGTTTCAGACAAAATCGTTTGCACGAAATTTTCGCAATACAAGCCTTTTCTTCTTTTTTCTTTTAAATTTTCTACAGATTATCTAAAGGAGTTTCGCTCACAACAAAGGAAACAGCTCCATTTTTTTTTTACTGCACTACAAAAAAAGAAAACGTTTCAACCACAATGAGTGACCTTCACCCACCCCATCCAAAATGGCTACTCTCTCCGGCATTACCGCCAAGGAGGAATCGCCGTTTTGACGGTTTAATTTCTAGGAAACCAGAGCAAAGTGAGTGTTCCTATCCTTGGAAAGGCTGTCTTTCTGGTGATCTCGACATGTTTCTTGCAAACACTCATCCGTCAGGGTCCACCTTTAAAGCAAGTCTGACCTGTGCGGCTACGCATGTAAAACAACCTACAACGGCAGTGTGAAAAGTCTTGCTGCCTGGTATGAACCAAATTGAGAGCAAGGTTTTTGAGTTATCAGTTCTCCACTGTATTTCAACAAACTGAATGATAATCCAGATTTTAAATCAAATGCTTTTCAGGCGATACACTAACAATTTGTCATATTTTGTTTTGGACCAAAGTATACATTACACAGTTTTCATCAATATCTGTACCTTTCTTAGGCTTTTTGTCCTCTTTCTCTTCCTCCTCTTCCTCCTCATCCTCTTCCTCCTCTTCTTCCTCTTTCTTGCCTTTCTTCTTCTTGTCTTTCTTGTCTTTCTTCTTGTCGCCTTTCTCTTCTTTCTTGTCCTTTTTGTCTGCAACAAAACACCCGAAACGCCATAATATAATAAATTCAACTGCACCAGACTTGCATAAATGTCAGTGCTGGTGGTTCTAATAGCATGCAAACGCAAATGCAAACACATACATATGTGTGTGCGCACGCACTCACACCCTAAAGTGGAGAAAGGTGGCAGAGTGGTTAAGGCGATCGCCTGCGTGACTGCAACGTGAGTGACCCGGGTTCGAATCCCGGCCTCGCCCTTTCTTGTTTGACAGGAAATCGAACTGAACGTCCAGTCCTTCAGATGGGGACTTAAAGCTAGTCTGACCCGTGCGCTTTACACACGTCAAAATCCCACGGCAGTTGAAAGTCGGTAAGAGCAGGGAGAAATCCCGCTGCCTGGTATGGCCAAATTGATAGCTAGGTTTTCCAAGTGTGCCCACACCTCCTCCTCACCCTGTGGACCCCCACCAAAAAAATAATAAAAAAATTGGGTAGGCGCTGCACTTGCGGCGACGCGCTCTCCGGGGGAGAGCAGCCCGAATTTCACAGAGATAAGTCTCTGTGACTAGAATATACCAAATACCAAAAAAATACAAAAAAATGCCATGATTGGGACAATACATTTTCCCTTTTATTCAAGAAACAAACTATTTGCCTTTAGTTGATGTCAGAAGTGTTTAAAACACAATAAGCCACACACACAAAAACGCAATATACATGTATATTATTTTTTGTTTTGTTTTTTACCATACACTACTATTATACAAACATGAAATTTTGCAGATAGGGTCCAGAGGCTTTACACTGTGAACTGAATGATGTGTGTCTAGGAGTGAACGGTGTAGTCGCAACTGCTGCCTAAGTGTCACCATATATGTGACTCAGCACCACGAAAGGGACATTAAGTGTCAAACTGACCATTCTAAGAAAATTATACATTTGCAAACTTCAGGCACTTCTCTTTCTAATGATACAAGAACCATTCCTGTATCTTTTTCCGTTCCAGAGTTATGAGCACTTAAAGTTAGTAGGGTGAGCATCAGCCATTTTGAGAAAACAGTCTAAAGTCTAGCCTAGCTGAAAAAATGCATTGAGCTAGTCGTTTTAAGAGACCATAGTAAAGATTAGAGAACACACAACTCAAAATTATTTAAGACCATTTAGAGACCATAGTAAAGATTAGAGAACACAAAAATACCCCTAACTCAAAATTGACAACAAATTTGACATTTGACTTTCAAAGTCTGTCGTGAGAAACTAGCCCAGCGACTTAATGTCCCTTTCGTGGTGCTGGGTCACATATGACACATTTTATGGCAACTCTTTTATCACAAAACACTAGCAAGCAGATTTCCCATTTGTTCCTGTTATGAATACAAGCGGGAGGGAATGTAGAAAAAAAGAGTGAAGGTCGTAAAGTGCAAGATACACAAAGGTTACTAGCACATAACTTATAAAAGAGGGTGAGGCTATTCAAAATGAAAAAAAAGCTCTCAGTATCTCCAATATTGGCCATTGCAAAGAACACCTTTTGCAAGAGTGAATGCCCTTGGTGGGTGGGGGAAGATGGTTGAGTACTGACCAAACAAGGGCATAACTCTCGCCAATAACCCTATTTGAGGCCACTTAATGGCTGCCTTTTGCAAGAGTGAATGCCCTTTTGGATACTGATCAACAAGGGCTTAACTCTTGCCGTCAAGGGCGTTAATAACCATACTTGCAGCGGCCAATACAGCAAAAGAAATTGGTCAATCCCATGGGTGACAGTAAAACATTCTCCCAATCCTGAAATGACACGTTTTAGTTCTCTGAATCTTCCAAATCCTGAAGAGGTGGCCACATTAAAAATAATTTCCAATGTTTGTTTGTCTGTGCATTGGCCACTGCAACCACCACCTTTTTCAACAGTGAATGCCCTTGGTAGATGCTTGAGTACTGACCAAACGAGGGAATAACTCTCGCCAATAACCCTATTTGGGGCCACTAAATGGCTGCCTTTTGCAAGAGTGAATGCCCTTTTGGATACTGACCAACAAGGGATTAACTCTCATTGTCAAGAGCGTTAACAACCCCAGTTGCAGTGGCCAATACAGGATGGGTGGGGGTAGAATTGCATATCTATCATCTTGTTTTAATCTGCCATCAATGTTTGCAGAAACGTTTGATTTTACAAGACCGTTGTTCCGGATGACAAGATGGCCAATCCTGAAGACTTTTTCCTATAAGCTTTTCCAGTACTGATTTCAGGAGCATGCCTGAACTATTTTCACCCTTGTCTATGCGAGAGAAAGAATGTGCACTCTGGTTTCATTTTCATACTTACCTTTCTTTTTCTTGTCTTTCTCTTTTTCTTCCTCCTCTTCTTCTTCTTCTCCTTCTGATTGTTCCTCATCTTCGTCTTCTTTCTCTTCCACTCTCCGGGGCACTGGCACTCTCTTTAACTGTATCATTATAAATCATCATCATCTTCACCATCATCATCACCATCACCATCATCATCATCTTCACCATCATCATCACCATCACCATCGTCATCATCATCACCATCATCATCATCAACGTAAAACACAACAATAGTATTATAACCTACTTTCTTTATCCTGAAATGACACGATTGATTGACAGCTACAAATCATTTAAGATTTATTTTTAACTAATGAAAAATTATGTTATTCACAGAAAATTGAGCGTTTCCTTTCAAGCAGTTCAAATTTAAACGACCATTTAAGAATGAAAATTATTTAATTCAGTTTCTTGAATTTCCCTGAGTGAAAAAAGCTGTATCTAATTAGCTTATCTCATTACCCTGAATAAATAATAGTTTCCCCCCTCCCTCTCTCTCTCTCTCTCTCACTCACTAAATATTCTTCCTTTCACAGATAAGCTTCGGTATAATAAAGCAGTCATGATGTACAGAATTATAAATGGTTTTGCACCTGCAACCTTAATCAAAAGATTTCCACTCAACCAGTCTAGATATACAAACAGTATTCTTGTCCCCAAGCCCAGAACTGATCTTTTTAAAACCAGTTTAACGTACTCGGGTGGGACTCTATGGAACTCTTTGCCATCTAATTTAAAACAAATAGCTGGCATGAATTCTTTCAAAAAGGCATATAAAAATATTCTATTTCAAAATCTTAAAGAACAAATGTAATTTTTTTTAATTTTTTTTCTTCCTCTCATGTTTTACTATTATTACTCATGTGTTATGTGTGTTGTGACATGCTTCAGCATACCCTCACCTTCCCCCTTATTCTCCTTCCTTACCCCCCCCCCCTTCCTCCCCCCCCCCCCTCACCTGTAATTACTTCAAGCGTTTCTTTCTTTTTGTGTAACCCATTTGCCTTTTCACTTTTGCATGCGTTAGTTAACTTAGTTAACTTTGTTATTGAATGTTCTGTTTGCCCCAGGGCTGGGTGGAAAAAAGCATTGTATTGCTTATCTCATGTTTCCCTGGTTAAATAAAATTTCGTTTTCGTTTTCGTTTTTGTTTTCACTCACTCACTCACTCACTCACTCACTCACTCACTCACACACACACACACACACACACACACACACACACACACACACACACACACACTTTAAAAATTTCAAGACAAACTACTGTTTGATTTTCTTTATTTTTTTCATAATTATCTTCTACTTCTAACTTTAAATTAATAAGCTAGCTAATTTATATAATATCAACACATCAAAATATCCTCTAGCGTTCACAATTTTTTTTGGTGCATAACATTTTGTTTTAGTTCACTTGTTACACTTTGACAAAAACAACAGCTACCGTATTTTACGGACTATAAAGGCGATAAAAAAAATGTTCCCAGACCAAGACCCCTGAGCCTTATAATATGTGACCCAGCACAACGAAAGGGACATTAAGTCGCTGGGCTAATTTCTCACAACAGGCTTGCAAAGTCAAAAATCTTTTTTTTTTTTTTTTTTCAATATTGAGTTATGGGTATTTTCGTGCTCTCTAACATCTCATCTTTCATATTTATAAAGGACAATCCTTGTTATGGTCTCTAAATACTCCAAAAAGTCTTTTAAAGTGAGTAGGTTGATGCATTTTCTTCAGCTAGGCTAAACTTTAGACTGTGATTTCTCAAAATGGCCGACAGTCACCCTACCAATTTTATATGTTTATAACTCTAAAACGGAAAACGTTACAAGAATGGTTCTTATATCATATATATGTCTGACGTTTCTAGCTGTACCATTATCTCAGTATGGTCATTTTGACACTTAATGTCCCTTTTGTAGTGCTAGGTCATATGTGACTGAAAAATTAGTAAGAAAATATAAGACCAAAATCTAAATTTTTGGTAAAATTTGGGGGATGCGCTTTATAATCAGGTGCGCCTTGTAGTCCGTAAAATATGGTAGTTAGATGTGAACAACGGAAATAATATGAACAGGGGGTTTAGTTTGTTAAAGCCACAGACACCTTTCAGATTTAGAATCTATAGGGTTGCAAAAGAAAATCTGATTTTCGTACACATTTATCATAAATGCATTTGCACTGGTTATTAGTGCTGTAGCCAAAGAGATTAGTTGATTACAGTACCTTGTGGTTTTATCCCTTTTTAATACGTGGTAAGATTTAACGTGGTGAGATGTAACGTGGTGACAGCCCTGACATGGCCTTTGTTGTCGACAGGGCTATAATTTTAATCTTAATCTTAAGACCTTCCAGTTGAATAAAATAATTAGGACAAAAGCACAGCGGCAGTGGTTGGATGCCTCGTGCCTCCATATGGGGAGCTGGACGACCCCATCCCCTCCACGAGTCTCTCCCTGTGGGGATACCGGGGGGTCTTTTGTAAAAATAGTTCACCCACCTTCTGGAAGTTCTGTGCATGTAACTTCCTCTAATCTGCCACTCTCTTTGACTCTGCCTTTTCCCTTTGCTTTCTGTCATGTACTATCTTTCTGACTTATTGGCCCATTCTCCTGCCTTTTTTACAAAATAAATCCTCCAAATAATGTTTCTCCTTTGAGCACCTCTGAAATCAGAATGTGTCGGCAGTACGCAGCGGGGAAACCAGTGAAAACTGAAAAACGGACACATACGTACCTTACCCATTATGGCCTGGGAACTCAGAAAAAGAAGAAGGACAAAAACAAAATCTAAAAAAAAATTTAGAATCCGCAACAATACAGTTTTAACACTTCTTTGCCGCAAGGAATATTGTTAAAGAATGTGAGCACACGCAGAAGAGAAAAGAAACTAAATGTCAGAAGCCAGGGTAAAGGTAAAGATGTGCCCCCTCTTACATTTCTCAGCTCTCCCCACATTTTCACACCTGCCTTTCTTACCAAACATTAAGATGTATCTTATCAACCTTCTGAGCTAATTATCTTCTTTTTTTTCTTTTTTTTTTTTTTATTAGACTTTTTTTTTTTTTTTAACATTTGTTGTTAATACGTACTCATAGAAACACATAAAATAAGGAGAAGGAGCTTGCAATTAAGCTTGTTACATATCAAGTTAACATGTGGAAAACAAAATGAACAAAAACGGATAAAAATACGAACAGAGTGTTGCCTACACAAACAACAAAGCATAAAGTACACTGTAAAGTAATGCGGTAGTTGTGTACTGACAGTGCTCACTCTACAATGTTTGGTCCAAACAGGTGTTTATGGGTCGCATAATTTATACATAGATGAAACGTTGTGACAGAGACTCGTTCTTTAGGGCCTGAATATAACTAATTGATTGCACAATGCGGTTTAATCTTCATTGACGAACAGAGATTTATATGGAAACCACTCCAAAACAAACGTATCGTACCTAAAGTTTTTTCTAGCAATATATTCTTCAATATGATACCTGCATTTCAACATTCTTAGATATCCTTGTAACTCCGGAACCCGCTTGTTAAGTTTACATTTGTACAAGAACTGTTTGGCATATAGTATTATGAAGTATACAATCTTATCAATATGTACATTTTTGTCATGACCAAATAATATTAGAATAGGTGTCAAATACATATTTTGCACATATTTTGAGCTAATTATCTTTGTTGAATAATTAATCGCAGTCATGATAAAGGCCATTATCTAATAGCCCCCCCCCCCCCCCCCCCCCCCCCCAAGTGCAGTACACACAACAGCCACGGAGCATTTGTCACAGTCCTGGTTCATTGCAGTTTTTTTCACCTTGCCTTTATCTTCTACTATTATTGAATGCATATGTGTTTAATTATGTAAATGGATGAAAATTAGTGTTAAATATAGCAAACGATAGAGGATGAAGCACTCAATCTGCAGTAAGAAAGGCAAGACTGAAAAAATGGAAAGAACCGAGAAATGGAGGAGGGGGGGGCACATCTCTACCATTACCGAAACCAGTCCAATCACAACTAGATTAGGGGGAAAAAAAGATGCATGAAATTTCCATAACTGTTGGGAGTTTGGGTGACTGGAATGATCAGATGATTTAACCCCTTCAGGGCTTCGCTGCCTTAGGTAAACTTCATTACTGGCCTGGGGCTGCCCAGAAAAAAAATTATAACAAATAAAAAGGAGCGCATTAAAACGCACACTGTCAATGATTCAGTTTTGACAACATTACTGGTTGATCCGAGTTTATTTTTTGCTTTGAAACCGTGGTTACTTGCATTAAAATCAGAATCATTAGTCTCATTATTACTATCACTGTTAATTAATGAAAACATTTTGGAGTATTTTCTTAGGCTTGCCTAGAGCCGATTTTTTGACATTTTTAACATTAAAAATTGAAATAAAAGGGCCAAACGTATGTGAAACGAAAGCTGGAGCAGTGATAAAGAGACGTAACTCGAAAACGTGGGTTGGACTGAAAAAAACATGGATTTAGACAGGTTTTAGACTCAAAAATCGCTGTTCCGAGAGTACTCAGAATTAGGCCCTGACTGGCGTTCTCCTGTTCCGAGAGTACTCAGAATTAGGCCCTGACTGGCGTTCTCCTGTTCCGAGAGTACTCGGAATTAGGCCCTGACTGGCGTTCTCCTGTTCCGAGAGTACTCGGAATTAGGCCCTGACTGGCGTTCTCCTGTTCCGAGTACTCGGAATTAGGCCCTGACTGGCGTTCTCCTGTTCCGAGAGTACTCGGAATTAGGCCCTGACTGGTGTTCTCCTGTTCCGAGAGTACTCAGAATTAGGCCCTGACTGGCGTTCTCCTGTTCCGAGAGTACTCGGAATTAGGCCCTGACTGGCGTTCTCCAGTTCCGAGAGTACTCAGAATTAGGCCCTGACTGGCGTTCTCCTGTTCCGAGAGTACTCGGAATTAGGCCCTGACTGGCGTTCTCCTGTTCCGAGAGTACTCGGAATTAGGCCCTGACTGGCGTTCTCCTGTTCCGAGAGTACTCAGAATTAGGCCCTGACTGGCGTTCTCCTGTTCCGAGAGTACTCGGAATTCGAATTCGTCCGGAATGAGTTAAAGTAAACACAACACCTTGGGTTGCTTTACATCATTCAGACTCTGTACACAGAACTCATCAAGATAGTTTGTGACATCACTCCTCACCCTGTTCCCCCCCCCCCCCCCCCCAAAAAAAAAGGGGGTAGGCGACGCACTCTCTGGGGGAGAGCAACCCAGATTTCACAGAGAGATAAGTCTCTGTGACTAGAATATACCAGATACCAAGTTAAGAGATTCTCTAAGCCGTATCCCCCTCCCGCCTCCCAAAATTGTCAATACAGACAAACCCCTATTTTATGACCCTCTGTTAAGCGACCACCTCTCATTTGAGACCGGATTTGTTGGCACAGATGCATTTTACTACAATGTATGTAAACAACCTCTCTTAAACGACTTCCTCTAAAACGCGACTTACGACCGCCATTTTGTTGGTTTTTACGACCGTTGCTGTCGTCTGCATAGACTTCGAGCAAAGGGAAACAACCACAGTCAAGGGCCTGAAAGCGGAGTCGTTTCCCTTGTTGTAGAAAAGATGGCGGAGAGCGTAGGAAAAGCACGAAAACCACTGACTTTGAAAAAGAGTGGAGGTGATTAAAAGAAGTCGGCAAAGTGAAACTGTAATATCGATTGCACAATCCTATGGAGTTGGAAATAATAAAAGACCCAAATCCAGTTTTAATATGTCATTGTATGTGTGCATGAAGAAGAGAGTATGAACTGTGCTGAACTTTTTCTTTCTACGGCTGCCAGTGAAAACCTTCGTCATACGACCCCTCCAATTTACGACCGATTTTTTCGGACATTTGGGAAGTCTTAAAATAGAGGTTTGTCTGTAATCATAACATTTTATTTTTGTTTTAAGTTAGAATTAAACTGAGTTAGACACAGAGATATTTTTGTTATTCGGGGATTAGTAACAGAATCACACACATACAAATGATCAAACATAAGACAAAAGATAAACAAACAAAAAAAGAAATTAAAAATCATAATTCATAGTAATGGATCACAGCAAGTTCAAACAAAACAATATCAATAACTCGAAAAACAATGAAAAAAAATTTTGGGTAAAAATTGGCATCAAATTATTTTTAAAAAAAGGATGTATGTTAGAGCAAACAAAAGTATGTAAGCTGTTAATATAATGACATAAAACCAGTCAATTGGTCTGTGTGTTCATCTGTCTGTTGCCTGCCTGTCTATCTTGTCTGTCTGTCTGATTCTCTCTCTCTCTCTGTCTCTCTCTGCATCGTCACACTTGGGGGAGACCAAAAAAACCACACGCAAAATGAAATCAATAAATAGCTATAGTCAAGTCAACCAAACCGAAGATCAAGAAGCAGTCAACAAATAAATGAACAAACATTAAAACATTCTAACTTAAATGCCTTAAAAACGAATTACCTCATTTCTCAACATAGATCAAAGCATCAAACCAAGAACAAGAACACCTTCACCCCACCACACAAGCTCAAAAGCCGTGTCACAAACTCAAAAGGCACACCGATACGGAGCAAGCATGCAGACTGCAACGCAAAGCCCACAACAACAACAACAAAAGCCCCAGACCCAAGCCTTCATGCGAAACAGCAGAGGACAACAAAAAAAGGGCATGCAAGGAAAACAAGATAAGATAGCAGGGAAAATGAAAACCGTCGATTTCCAGGGCTCCCAGGGACCCCCCATTTGGGGGTCTATGAAGTACTAAAATTCTAAAGGACCCTCTAAAAGAATGTGCAGGGGGTCCCAGGGATGCACTATAACAATTCTTTTTAGCATTCGCAATGCCACTGGGACCCTCTATCCCGCCTCTAGGACCCTCTATACTGTAAGTGAAGGAGTCCCTGGGACCCCTTGTTTTGCGGGACGATTGGGAGCCCTGGATTTCAGAAAGTGATAAGAGAGCAGCATGCAAAGCACGGAAACAGAAATTAAGACAGCAGACGGAACTGAAAATCATATATGTGGGATCACAGACAGGTTTGGGAACAGCAAACTGAAATAAGTGATAAGCTGCAGTCAACTACCATCGATCTTACATCTACCCGCGTTTCCGCTTCCACCTCAGATCCATCCTCTTCCTCCTCCTCTTCCTCCTTCTTCTTCTCCTCTTCCTCCTTTTTCGGCTCCTCTTTTTCTTCCTTTTTCTTTGCCTTCTCTTCCTCCTCGTCCTCCTCAGATTCCCAGTCAGCTTCGTTTCCTTTATCGCTAGATTCGGCATCCGGTTCGGAACCACGCTCTGTGTTAGAACCTTGTTCTGTGTTTAAGTCAACATTGTTAGTCACGCTGTCTACCTGCGTTTTGCTGTCTTTACTTTCTTCTTCTTCTTCGTCTTCGTCGTTGTCGGATTTACGAGTTTTGTCCAGGATGCTGCTTTCGACGATGGCTGCTTTTGATTGGCTGGTTTGTTCGGCTTCGTCACTGCCTTGCCCGTGTCGGTTTTCCTGCTGGGTGGGAGGAAAACATTAAGGACATGCTACCTTTCTCCACATGCAGTCATGCAAAGCTATGCGCTCGGCTAATTCGCATACAAGAGTCACTGCCCAACGTTTCATAGCATCTGTGATAAGCAATACGATATAGTATTACAAAACAATATGTAATAGCATGCAACACTTTTAGCTACCATGCAATCACTACGGTTGTAAGAATATCATGAACAGTCACTGCTGCGGGCGTGCGGGCGCGCGCGCGCGTGTGTGTGTGTGTGTGTGTGAGTGTGCGTGTGCGTGTGTGCATGGTCGCTTGCTACTCTCTGTGTGCACGTGCATGTGTGTGCGTACAAGAGTAGGTGTGTTTGTGTTAGTATCTCTGAACATGTGTGTTTACGTGAGCATGCTTACAAATACAATTAGTTTGTTCATTTGTATGACTTAACATTACTGCATTAAATAAAATCATATCACTATTTCATTACCTCAGAAAACTATTTTCAAGTGATACATAGCATACACAGATAAATTATTTTGTTTTAAGAAGAAACAGGTTGACTATAAAACTAAAACAAACAAAACAGACATGCAAAAGGTTAATATAGGAATTGAAAAAGTACCTTCAAAACTACCCATGCAGGCATTATCATTAATATTGTCTTATTTAGCAAGGGCATTATTTCTTAAACCACACATAAACCTTGAAATCAACAACACCGAAAAATGTCACTTCATTATTTTCAGTAAACCAAAAGCAAATGACATAAACTATTACTTATCAATTTAAATGAATTTTTTAATCTATGCTTCTGGAGGAAATTTAACATGTAAACTTACAACTATGTGTGTTTTGTTTGTGTGTGTGCGTTTGTGTGCACGCGCGCGCACGCGCGTGTGTGTGTGTGTGTGCAAAGCAATTTTTCACATTCTCATATTTTCTACTGCTTTTTGGGGGTGGGGGTGGGTGGGTGGGGGGGTGTTTATTCATTTATTTGTTTATTATTGTAAGCGCTTAGGGCTAGTTTAAGAATAAGCGCATATAAATGCTCATTATTATTATTATTATGATTATAAACATATACCATATTTTACGGCCTACAAGACGATACTTTTTTCCTCAACTGAGACTCCTTCGCCTTAAAATGCGTTGCGCCTAGTGTATGACTGAAATCTGATCAAACAAAGTTGTGAATTCCATTCATAAGTATTGAGATCGACTATCAGGCCGAAATCGAGAATGAAGTCATTGAAGCAGACGACACATTCACACAGAGAAGGGGGGGAGGGAATCAGGATATGACGTTGCAGCCTCGGTTTCGACAGCCAAAGACAATAACAATCATGGCGGACATAGGCTACTGGAGCCGAAACTCATTGTAGAAATCTACTGTGTTTTACACTTCCGACTTTTCTGGACTCTCTGACGCAGACGATGAGTAAAAGTGCTTCATCATATGGATATCTGGATTAACAGGCATGAGAATTAGAGAAGACAAAAAAGACTGAAAATTGGGGTCTGGAAGCAGGCATAGGAACAAGAAATAAAAAAACTGAAAACCGTGTGTGTTGGGATACAGCCCCCAGAAAATGAAACTTCTTCTGTTATCTAAGCCTTAAAAATACCATTAGAGATAAGACTTGATATATTTAGTTCATTTTGCATTCATTTATAACCAATAACTTAAGTTTTACTCATTGGGCTTCATTTTTTATCTCATGAATGCCCTCTTGGACCATCAAAAAAGCTGAAACTTGCACAAAAAAAAGACTGAAGAGGACCATCAAAAAAGCTGAAATCAGCCAAAAGACTGACAATTCCCATGCCTGGGATAGCGGCGTGAGTGTAATTTCTGTCGTTCTGAAGATTGTTTTGACAGAACTAAGCAAAATACTGACCTCCTTTGTTTGAGATGACCTCATGTTTTCTATCTATTTCTTGCTTTTGTTCGATCATTTTGCATGCACCTTAAAACATGTTGCGCCTTGTGTATGCTTAAATTCAGATTTTTTGTTAAATTCAGGGGGTGCACCCTATAATTAGAAGCACCTTGTAGTCCGTAAAATATGGTACACTCAGATTAATCCATAAAAGGATCTAAATAGTCGCACTTTAACAGATGCTTTTTATGAACGACACATACATTAACCTACAAACAAATCAATTCACACGCACACTCACTCACACATACTCATAGACATGCCCACACAAACTACGCATAAAGGAAACTAAACTCACACATGCACACTCGTTTAAATTCTAGCACTCGTCCGCATACTGCTACACATGCACAAAAGTACAGCATGAAGCCACAGCAGCCGATCCAAAGAACCGGGTCTCGCTAGTCCGACACTTGCCGCCTTGCGCTACAAGGAAAATGGTAGGGATAAAGAGTACGGGAATGCGAGCCGGAAGGCAAAACAAGGCAATGCTGCTTGAGTCTCTCCCTTTATACCCTGGCTGTGCCTTTAACGTTTTAAGCCCCTTATAGCCTGATTCCGCCCATGACATCCATTACTTTCTCCTACCAAGCCGTCTAAAACCGCCCCCGTACACCCACTTCGTTATGTATTTTGGAGTTAAAATTGCAATATCAAAAAATCAAAAATATCACATAACAAAAAAAACATTGCAAGTTAAACATTCTTCATTTATACACAAACCCTGAACATTTGAAGTCAATCCATCAAGTAGTTATTTTTTAATATATTTTTAAGCAAAGTACCCCATTTCGGGCCCAGTTTACCAACATTAATTTGGTGGTTACAGGGAGTAGAGTCATCATTTTAATCGGGGTTACAAGTGTTAAGGAAACTTGCACTTAAACTTTCACAGACACCTATCTTCGAATAAACACACACACCATGACTCACCGGCATGAGGCATGCAGAAACTAAAACATTCACTTTTTTTTTTGCAGCTGACCATCCACGCATGTAATAACAAGAAACCCAACATGCACATAGAAACTTCATATGGATGAGAGTATTGAAACAAAGTAACATAGCAAAAGCCATGTCCATGACTTTACAGCTCCTGATAGCCCAGCTAGGCAAACGTTTGGCTCATGAGCAAGGCCAGCATGTTGTGCATGTGATGCGCTCAAATGTTTACTTACCTCGTGTTGCAGTTACTCAAATCATATTTATATGATTTTGGCCATAGTTCACAACAGCTAACAATCTCAAAAGCATACTTATATAAAAGGCATACAATGCTTTTGCCAAAATGCTTAACAGCTAACGATAACAGCCCAACTATGTAATTCTTTAAACTGGTTCACTCACAGCTTGAGTGAGACAATGTCTTCAAAGATCAGCATGCTCAACTTTTCAAAGCCTGGTGATACCTGGACCCTTTGTTCCAACTGCTCTAAATTGCCAGGGTGAGGGATATAATACCTAATCAAGTGTCCCATTGCAAAAGCAGGAGCAAAGATCTTAGCAAGAGATTTGCTTACTTATTAACATGACAAAGGTTTCACGAATGCTGCTACATCCAACTATGATTGTACATCTGTCATGTCATAACTACTCTAACGGCTTATCCCTGGAGCACTTATTAATGAGACAAGGTTTTGTTGTAAAATATCTTCACAATTTTTCCAGATTATTACCATCCCCAAAACTTGTTTTTTCAAAGATCACAAATTATAACTGTGTTTGCAACCGAGTGTATGTCAAGTGCACAAACGTACACTTGGTAACTTGTGACTTACAGAGCTGAAAGAAGCAGACCTTTTGAACAAACAACAATTTCTACTTATTTGACTTGCATTTATGAAGCAAGCACTTAGAGGGACAATACTTAATGAAAAAAATTAACAAACGTAATACACTAAGTCATGCTAGACTGCATATCGACTCCAGGTTTTAAATGACCAAATTATATCTTTTCCTCAATTAACCCTCTTTTCATTCTGAGCTCTATTCAGTTGGGTTTTTTGTGTTGTCTTGCTTTTAAACTCTGAAAGCTTCTCTTCTCTTTTCCCATTATCAACAAACCCAAACCCAGTTCCCCTGATGAAATTTTTGTCCCTCTACGAGCGTTTTGAAAGTAAATTTCTAAACCACAGTTGGAATTTTATGGTAAAAGAATTGTTGCGAGTACATCTTGATCACCTTTGAGACCCAAACAGTGGTGAGCTGTTCCCCCATTCTACCATTTTTGTCCCTATATCTTTTCAAAGGGTTTTTTTCCGTTTTGTTTTTATTTTTATTAGTAAATTTCTAAACCACAGTTGGAATTTTATGGTAAAAGAATTGTTGCGAGTACATCTTTATTTCAGCTTTCTTTGAGATAAAACAGTTAGTTCGATAATAATGTATAAATCCATAATGATCAGATCCATGCATTTGTGCAGACTAGGAGTAGGACGACAATACAAACACTAAATAGTGTGGTGAACAACAGAAACCAATGCATGCAGCAGATTACAAACAGCTGAACATCCATCGTCACATGGTATAATTCCAGCATTACTATAAACTGCTTGAGCCAGACATGTTATGAGTTGGCTTCATTTTATATATCTTTAACCCCTATCTTCTCCCCTTTTCAAGAATTCTTGTTCTTTCTAATGATTCACACCTACATTTATTGATATCCTTCACTCCATTTTCATTTTTTTTTTTTTTTAAGAAAAGAAAAGGAAAAAAAGGAACATCCACATTGACATTAATATTCCAGACCTGTTTACCCCCTACACAAGTCTTGAGTAGTCTGGATGCCTGAAATGAGTAGTTTGGGTGCAAAATGTGTGGTTTTATTCATTAAACCATCAAACAATGTTCACTGAAAATGAGTAATTAGAGCATTATTTTCAATTTTGAAGAGTAGTAGAGGTCCAAATTGAGTAGAATACTACTCGAAAAGAGTAGAGTAAACAGGTCTGATATTCATTGATTTCACCACTCTTCCATTACTTTCAAGGATGCACAGAATCAACTTTTACGTGTCCATACTTAAATGAGTGATGATCCAAAGCTTAGGATGTGCTGCTTTAGGTCAAGGCAGGCAGAACGAGTGCCAACATTGCATACACATATCAGCAACTTTTTCTTATTATAAGACGACAAATTACCACTCCACAGACGATCCCCATCACCACAACCACACCACAAAACACCACAACCACACCAATGAACACTTTGCCACCATTGACATTCCCCATGCTTTCTTCAAAAACATCCTTAATCCTACTTTGCTCTTCAGCATGCAGATAGATACTTTTTTTTCTAATAACCATAACCAACCTCGTTTAACTCGTCTTTCCCTCTCACTCCCACCCAACCCAACCCCCTCCATCCCCCCCCCCCCAAATCAAATCTTCAAATAGATAACTTTTTTTTTTTTTTTTCAGTTTTGAATCTCATTAATATTTTTCTACATAGTAAACTGTGTATCTGTAAATACTTCAGTTATTTCCTGACTATCTTGCAATCATTTCTTTCTTTCCATTTCCCCATAATGTTATCATTTCACTTTGTACTCTCTTTTGCTATTTCTCTCTTTTTCGTACTACCCCCTAAAGTGCAGCAGAACCTTCAACGTGATG
The DNA here is from genome assembly GCA_017654935.2 of Phymorhynchus buccinoides. Classification (NCBI taxonomy): domain Eukaryota; kingdom Metazoa; phylum Mollusca; class Gastropoda; order Neogastropoda; family Raphitomidae; genus Phymorhynchus; species Phymorhynchus buccinoides. Next base: position 18,993,139 of record CM065694.1, read on the forward strand.
AAGTTGGCTGCCTGAGGAGAAAAAGAAGAAGAGCCTCTAAAACAACAAACCGTTCAACCCTTCAATCAAGAAGATGCATGCAATTATAAAAATTTAAAAAAGCAAATAGCCTGATATTATATTTTGAAAACTCTGGCAAAAACAAAAACAAAAATATAAAAAAGCAAATAGCCTGATATTATATTTTGAAAACTCTGGCAAAAACAAAAACAAAAATAAAAAAAAGCAAATAGCCTGATATTATATTTTGAAAACTCTGGGAAAACCAAACCAATGGGTGGTTGTGAACAATACTTACTGACGGCATAGGTGGCATTTTCCTGGCTGCCACTTTGGGCTTGAACTGTGCTGTCTTTGGGTGGAATTAGACAACAGACAGAACATTGACTCTACTCGTTCTAAGAAAACACGTACAAAATGAATCGAACGAGTAAGAATAAAAATGAGTTTTTGTTGTTGTTGTTGTTGTTGTTGTTGTTGTTGTTGTTCGTTTGCTTGTTGCTGGGGTGGGTTTTTTTTATGAGAGGCAGGCAGAAAAGTATCCTTGTTTTTATGAGGACAAAATAAAAGTTGAGTTGAGGTTAACCCCCTTCCCTGTCTGCTCCTGTGTCTGCAAGGGGGAGTGTGATGTCATTGATGATGTCATAACTTTTGATGTCATTTTCCTGGAATGCTAGTTCTTGTTTTAGACAAGTCAGGGAATAATATATCTCTAGACCATTTTCTCAGAATGATTGAGTCTAACACGTCTCTCTTCAATGTTATAATTAAATAAATTAAAAGACAATTTCTTAATATTTTTCCGGCAGTGAAGGATTTAATACGATTCTGGTTCCTGTCCAAATTCTATTGGATAACGAATGACGACTGTTTTCCTTCAGTCATTATTATTCATTGCCATATGGTTCTGTAAAGAGAGCTTAATCGTGATCAAAGAACAAAGTCTCAAGAGCTCTTACAATCATCGGGTTATTCTCTGGAGAGCCAGGGACACTAACGTCTGTGTGTTATGTATTCATTCTGTTAAACGTTTATCACTCAGTTCACATATGTCACACCCATTCCTAGTTTGTCACCCATGTGTGTGTGTGTGTGTGTGTGTGTGTGTGTGTGTTTGTGTGTGTGTGTGTGTCTGTGTGTCTGTGTGTGTGTGTGTGTGTGTGTGTGTGTGTGTGTTTACTTTGGGTTCATTTATTTACTCATTCAGTGTCAATATAAATCCAAATTTGGATTTAAGGAGAAAGGAATTTCATTTTGCTTTGTTTTACTTTCTTTTTTTTTAAGTTAATGATGATTTACTGCATGCCATATTGCTTTCTTTAATTATCTTTGCTCCTTTTTTTCACATGAAATAAACAAAGAACTGCAGTATAAAACGCAAGGGGTTCATCTAAAGAGCCAGACAGACAAACACAGTGACAGATGAACAAAAAGAGGATGAGAGAAAAATGTTTCGTGATTTAAGGATTTCCTAATTTCTCAAAAGCCAATCCTATTCAATATGAAGTTTTAAATTAAAAGTACAAAACAAACAACACAAATCCTGATTTTACGCATTGGACTGTAGAGGGGAAGTACTGTTTTTTTATCTTGTTTTTTTTTGCTCCTTTTGTTGCCTGCTTTTTGCTCCTTTTGCTGTTTGCTGTTTTCTTGTTTGTCTATGTTGATAAAGGCGCATTCGCCGAAATATCCAGTAGTTTTGTTTTGTCTCTTGTGAATAAAATAACGTTACTTTACACTTGTCGTGTAGTTGTTTGTTTGTTGCCTGACGCCTAAAGTAACACAACACAATGAATTCGCCAAACACAAACAGACCAAAAATATTTTGAGTAAAAGTTAAAACCTGTCGTGAGTACCTGTTTGTGATTTGCTTCTTCTTCTGATGCCTCGTCGCCTGATGTTTTATCTGCAGAAAGAACGTTCACAAAATAAACAATAGAACAATTTATGAAGTCCACATTTGAAAAAAATAAAATAAAATAAAATAATAAGATCACCGGTGTCTGGCTTGAAATAGATTTATTTCTCAAGCGTAAGATATTTAACATATGAATGCCTATGTGCGTAACTGAATATATGTACGCTAGCAAAGGCACACACACAGGCAAGCTCGCATGCTTGAATACACACAGAGACAAAAACACACACATACAAACGCACATACACACACACGGCTCATACCTATCTTCTTAGATCGGCAGGGATGTGAGAGGGCCCTAAACAAAAAAGCGTAGCCGATGGCATCGTCAAAGTACTCAAACAAAACTTTGCCTGTGACATCAAATTTTTCACGGCTCGCCTACACAGATCCTACTGTCCAATACAGAACTCATCCAGCGAAGCCTTGTCAAGTTTGTGAGCATCCTTTGTCTATCTCCTCTCTCTTAATAATAATAATGAAGAAAACTTATATAGCGCACATTCCAGGCTAGCTGCTCATGGCGCTTTACCATCTATGGTGTGATGCATAATAATTTTCATGGTTGAAGATGAAACAGTTATTCAAAAGCTTTGAAAACAACGAAATCCTCCAGCGAAATGACACACAGGAAGTAGCCGAACACATGAAAATGGCGGATTGCCATTGGACGTAACTGGCCAACCACAGAGAAGCTGACTAAATTCAGTCAAGGGAATGTATTCGCACTGCAAGCTTCTTTTGTTTTCACCGTACGCGCGAGAAGAAAGTTTACCCAACTAGAATTTGACAATCTGCACGATCTTCTTTTTCTCTCTCTCTCTCTGTAGGTGTTTTAAAATATATTTTACTTTTTTTAGTCGAATTGAAAAAGCGCATTTACGCGCTTATGTGTAACTCTCACAAACCTGAATCGGGGCACAGGTTCTGTCTTGGTGATTTTCTGTTCTCCCATTGTATGGCCAGTTTTTATACACCAGACCTGTTTACCCCCTACACAAGTCTGGAGTAGTCTGGATAGCTGAAATGAGTAGTTTGGGTGCAAAATGTGTAGCTTTATTCATTAAACCATCAAACAATGTTCACTGAAAATGAGTAATCAGAGCATTGTTTTCAATTTTGAAGAGTAGTAGAGGTCCAAATTGAGTAGAATACTACTCGAAAAGAGTAGAGTAAACAGGTCTCACACTCACACTCACACTCACACTCACACACAGAGGGCACACACCTATCTTCATAGACCTCTGCAATCGAGGCATGGGCTCTGCCTTGGTGATTCTGTGTTCTCCCATCTTGATTGCCGGTAGCGTGGCATTCAGCGCCGGCAACGCTCGATTGTTGCCCAAGGGGGGCAATGTGCGGTGGAGAGGCAGGGGGCTCTATCCATGCAAAACATAAGTAATGTGTATAAAGTTAACATCACAGCAAGCAACCAATCAGCAAAATTATGTTTCGAGGGGTGCCTGCCAGAACGGTCTATCTCAAAAGGAATAAAGAGCACAGATGGGCAGTTCTGGCATTCACCCCTCGATTCATAGTTAACACCGCAGCAATCAATCCAAACTTAAAAGAAGATAGTTTTCTTACTACCAATAAACCATGGCAACGAAAAACGCAGAATGAACTTGAAGATCTGTCTTAAAATTAACCCCTTGACTGTCATATTATAATGTATTACGTAATGGCTTGATGACGCCACTGATGACGTCATCAGATGTAGGGGAATAACTCTGGGATATGGCTTTTTGCTTTAAAACAGTCAGACTATTTTGCCAGATTGACTCAAACAGTTCTCTTTCAGATTTGACAATGTTAATGTCTTTTTTTTCTTAATCATTCTCTGGCGGTCAGGGGGTTAAGAATCAAGACCCTATCCAGCGAACTGGCAGACATGCGGTCCCATCTAGAAAAGATGGCGAGAAGCCTGTCTTCAAAGAAGTCATTCTTTGCAGCTTCTTCTTCTTCTTCTTCTTCTTCTTCTTCTGTGTTCCCAGGCCATAAGGCCATAATGAGTAAGGTACCTATGTGTCCGGTTTTCAGTTTTCACTGGTCTCCCCGCTGCATACAGCCGACACATTCCGATTTTGGAGGAGCTCAAAGATTGGAAGATGTTTTTTTGGAAAAAAGCCAGGAGAATGGGCCAATAAGTCAGAAAGATAGTAGATGATAGAAAGCAAAGGGAAAAGGCAGAGTCAAAGAGAATGAAAGACAAGCTACAAGCACAGAACTTCCAGAAAGTGGAGGAACTATTTTTACGAAAGACTCCCCGGTATCCCCACAGGGAGAGACTCGTGGAAGGGGCAGGGTTGTCCAGCTCCCTGTATGGAGGCACGAGGCATCCACCCACTGCCCCAATTCTTTGCAGCAGGGCTGCTTGTTTCTTTACTCTAGCTGTAGCTCCCGTACATGTCGTTTGCTTCAGATTTCAATTTTGTAAATTCTGCTCGCAAACTACAAAGTTGCCAACAAATTATAGCTCTGTTAAAATAAAATAAAAAGCTTGAAGCATATATATGCATTACAGCATTGTATATGATAACGAATACTTTCATCCCTTGATTTACTTACTTATTTAAGAAAATGTATATAGGGATTTACCGAGGTGCTGCAGCTAATTTAAAAAACAACACTATGTTCCCTTTCTCTATCATCTCTACAACTCAAAAGGCATTACCATCGGTGCATAGCAAAATCGTTCGATTACAGGAAACAAAAAAGATGTCATCTTAGTTTCATATGTCTCCCTTTGCTTTCACGAATGCACACACATCATACAACATACACACAGCTCTCTAAATATCGAATGATCAATATGGACTTTTTCGTAAGTATGATAATACCAAGTATATTTTAAATGACGCAGAAATTGACATTACTGTAATTGCAAAAGCAATGCTGTCCTCAACTATTGGAAGACTACTGTAGAGGTTTTCTTTATTTTTTTTAATATGTCGTTCCCCCTAAAAATTAAAAATTAAAAAATGTTTGCATGCTCTCTAAAATCACGATCTATGTGAAAAGACATTAAATTAAAGATTCATTCATTCACACACAGCATTTCTGCATATATGTCTCAAGCGAAAAACATGCAGCTGAGATTGAAGAACACGCACACACACACTACACACACACTACAAACACAATCACAGCATTCCTTTGTCTGTCTCGAGCAGAAAACATGCGACTGAGGTTGAGGTACATACACAAACACACACACTACAAACACACTCACAGCATTCCTTCGTCTGTCTCGAGCGGAAAACGTGCGGCTGAGGTTGAGGTTGGTGCTGTCTCTTAACGTTCCGTTCATCATGGCGGCTTCTTCTTCCTCGTCTTCGCTCTCCACCACACCGTTCTGCATCTTCGGCACTGCCGTGACGATCATGTGACACCCTCCGCAGGCCACCTGGAGTGAATTAGCAGACAAGTTTATTTTAACGGTGGTACACGTACGCGCAACACATTCAGGTAGGTACTCGCGCACGCCCATGCTCACAGATATTAACATGCAGGTACGCTACAAACACACACGTACACACACATCTTTGCACATACTTGCTTATTCACACACACACACACACACACACACACACACACACACACACACACACACACACACACACACACACACACACACACACACAAACACACACACACACTCACAAACACACACACAAACATACATGTCTGCAATAAAACATTTACTCAAATCCCTTCGTAAGCTTTTCATTATCGGCAATAGTCACGTTTCTTTCCATAAGGGAGGTAACCTACTGGCTCAAAGAAAAAATCGGTTCTGCTCTTTTCTGTCATAAATTATCTTTCTTCACAAGATGACATGTGAATATCACCCAGCTACGCTATGAAAACACAAATAAATAGAAACACACAATATCAGAATGTAGTCTCTTCGGTGGAGGTAAATGAAAAACAAAGCAAAAGCACACAATGAATAAAAAAAATATATATTAAAAAATAACTAACCCCTTCCCTGCCAGCCCCCATGACTACTTACGGGCACTATGACGTCATCGATGATGTCATAACTTTTGATATCACAAGTCTGGAATTCTACTTTTTGTTCTTGAACAGTCAGGAATTATATATCTCCAAACCATTTTCTCAGATGGAGTCTAACAAATCTTCTTTTTTTTTTTTTTGGGGGGGGGGGCAGTGGATGGATGCCTCATGCCTCCATACAGAGAGCTGGACGACCCCGCCCCCTCCACGAGTCTCTCCCCGTGGGGATACCGGGGGGGGTGTCTTTCAGTACAAGTAGTTCCCACCTTCTGGAAGTTCTGTGCTAGCAACTTCCTCTAATCTATCACTCTCTTTGACTCTGCCTTTTCCTTTGCTTTCTGTCATCTACCAATACTATTTTTCCAGACTTATTGGGCCCATTCTCCTCGACTTTTTTCTCCAAAAGATCTCCCAAATAACTTTCTGCTTTGAGCTCCTCCGAAATCGGAATGTGTCGTCTGCATGCAGCGGGGAGACCAGTGAAAACTGAAAACCGGACACATACGTCACCTTACCCATTATGGCCTGGGAATGCAGAAGAAGAAGAAAAATATCTTATAATTGTCCATTTTTCTGCAGCAGTGAAGAGGGGCGAAGAAGCATCAACTGCCCACCTGACCGACAGTGAACTTGGTGAAGCGGTCCACTCTGCACTGCACGAACTGATTGGAGAAACTCTCCTGCCCAAGGGCTAGCTTCCCGTGGCGCCCGTCACCAAATGTGTACAGCTGGCCTTTCTCTGCAGACAGGCGTCATAATACAAGCATGATGCATTCGGGTGGTCGCTGGTGCAAACAGGCATTCACTGCACACTATACACAAGTCTTGAGTAGTCTGGATTGCTGAAATGGTAGTTTTGGTGCAAAATATGTGGTCTTACTCATTAAACCATCAAATAATGTTAACTGAAAATGAGTAGTAATCAAGTATTAAAGAGCATTGTTCTCAGTTTTGAAGAGTAGTAGAGGTCCAAATTGAGTAGAATACTACTCGAAAAGAGTAGAGTAAACAGGTCTGCAAGTGCATAAACACTAATTGAAATTCACAAAATTCACAAGTACCGGTATTCTGTGAATCCGAATATTAACTCTTCTTCTTCTTCCTCCTCCAACTTTCTTGCTAGCTAGCTCTCACCCTCTTCACACACACACACACACCACCACCACCACCACCACCACCATCACCATCATCATCATCACCACCACCATTCAATGTCAAGATGGTAAAATATTCACATTTCTTTCCGTGAAGACTGTTAGAAGTGTCCAGACTGAACTTTCCTTCACACACAAAAAACCCCACTTTGCATCTTTTGCATTGAAGAGTACAAGAGGAGAAGACATGCAAACATTACTGTCAGTATTGTTTTTCTTTTGTTTGTCGATCGCTTTAGCTTCCTGTCATATGAGCACAGATGCATCATGCTGCCGTTATGCACCAAAGAAAGAAACAGTTAGGCCCAGCATGTCCATCTTCGGCAGGAGAAAATCATTTGTAAGAATATTAGAACAAAGGCGGGAGAACGGACCAGTAAAGACAGAAAGATAGAAGATGACAGTAAGCAAAGAGAAAAAAGGCAGAGTCTCAAAGCGAGCGACAGATTAGAGGAAGTTACAAGCACAGAACTTCCAGAAGGTGGGGGGAACAATTTGTACGAAAGACCCACCGGTGTCCAGGGACACCGGAGAATTAATATTTACTGTCAGGGCCCAGAAGATGGGACAGCAAAAAATAAAAAATAAAAAAATAAATCACTGTCAGTACAGTACCTGATATGACGGCGGTGAAGTTTTCCCCGCAGCAAACCTGCGACACCTTGAAGGGCAGTTTGAGCAAGGAGGGAGACTCCGAGTCCAGCACGGACACCCCCAGCCCTAACTGACCGCTGGACCCCCCACCAAAGGCGTACACCTCCCCCTTTTCTACAAACAAACACAACACCGCAACATAGGGTTCATTACCTTTCTTTCCTTCTCCCATTAAACACAGCTATGGTTTCTTTACGTTTGTGAAATTTGAGGCAAAGGTGTGTTGTGTTTTATTAGCTAACACACACACACACACACACACACACACACACACACACACACACACACACACACACACGCTCGCATGCGCACACTCACGCACACACTCACGCGCACACGTGCACACTCACACACACACACACACACACACATTTTCTGCTTTTAATCTCAGTCGAGATTGCCAGCAGAGACGCCTTCCCCAATTTTTTATTTACAGGAACAAAAATCTTTAAAATACAGAATTTTCCACGATTTCCTGAAACATGGCCAGAAACTGTAAGCTTACTTTGTACTATCATTACGTCGTTCCTCTTGCTACAACGATTCACAAGAGCAAAGTTCACAAAAGTTGATCTTTTATTGCTTTCCCTACTAACAAAATGGCTTTTTTGGGGCGTATCTGGGATCGTTTGACAGTTACTTTCGTCTTTGGGGCAGACAAATTCTGCGATATCCAATCCAAATTGGTTTTCGGTTCACTGTTTGTCACTGTCTCTATAAGCAGGAAATGAGAATTAGGTGATAGCGGCTACAGATTGTAGAGTGGCACAGAGGTAACGCATTCGCCTAGTGTCAAGTAAACCCGAGTTCGAACCTGGGTACAGGGTATTTTTCCTCTCACTTTGCTCTAGGCCTTACGGTCTGAACGTGGAGTCTTTCGGATGAGACGATAAACTGCGGTTCTGTGTGCCCATACACTTAGCACACGCTAAACCCAGTGGCAACAAAAAGGTTGTCAATTGGTCAAAATTTACCCCCCTTTCTTTCCTCATCAGTCACACAAAAATTGCATGCACATTTTTTTTTTAATTGGGTGGCGCGCCTCTGGCTGCGATGCCCTCTCCAGGTGGGAGCAACCCGAATTTCACAGAGACGCCTCTGTTACTATAAAGTACGTAATACCTAATACCTAATACACTCCACTATTTCGGAAGTTCAAAGATTTGAGTTAACTTCTTCTTTGGGGCAAAAAAACTCTGCGATATCCAGTTCAAATTGGCTTTCGGTTCACTGTTTGTCACCATCTGTATTGGCCACTGCAACTAAGGTTATTAACGCCCTTAACAGCAAGAGTTAAGCCCTTGTTGGTCAGTATCCAAAAGGGCATTCACTCTTGCAAAAGGCAGCTATTCAGAGGCCTCAAATAGGGCTATTGGCAAGAGTTATTCCCTTGTTTGGTCAGTACTCAAGAAAGGGCATTCACTCTTGCAAAAGGTGGTCATTGCAGTGGCCAATAAGCAGGAAATGAGAATTAAGTGATAGTGGTTACACTCCCCTATTTCGGAAGTTCAAAGTTTTCTGGTTTTCAGAGCACTATGTCCTATGACCGGGATCTCAGGGCATCACTAAATACATCACCAAATAGTCAAAAATGTCTAGCTTGGAAGCAAAGTTCACCTGTCACTGCCACAGTGTGTGATCCCCCGCAGGACACAGATTTGACCCTGTCGCTAATGGCCATGACGTGCTGCGGTGTCGCCGACTCGTCTGTGTCGTCACCCAGGCCCAGTTTGCCCCCGTCGCTTTCCCCAAATGTGTACAGATCTCCACTCTCTGGTGACATATACCGTATTTTCCGGATCATTAGGCGCTGCTATGCTATAAGGTGAATAGGGCAATTTTCAAGAAAAATCTGAAAAATTTAGAGTAAAAGGCGCCCTCCGCCATTCACACATTGAACACAACAAGCAAACCAGACTGCATCAATCCCTCCCTCACGGGCGCACACACGCACAAGCGTACACATGTGCGCAAGTGTGATGCACACATGCAACATGCACACACACACACGCCAAACACAGACACGCGCATACAGGTATAACAACAACATACAGTATTTATACGGCGCTGAATCTTGATAGAAATCAAATCAAAGCGCACACGCACACACACGTTAGCATTCATAACGCATTCAAGCAAAAATGCAATACAAAGCGAACACACACGTATAACATAAATGGTAAACAGCAGAAACAGACCTAAAGGCAAGAGAGAGAAGAGAAAGAGAGAGGGAGCCTCAATGACGGGGGAACAGGTGGGTTTTGAGGTTAGATTTGAAAGCAGAGAGGGTCGGTCGCTGACGGAGGGAAAGAGGAAGTTTGCTCCAAGATGTCAGTCCTGAGGTATACAATGTATGGTACAGGTAGACAATGTATGTGTTCTTTTCATTCCCCAGCGCAGCTTAAATGCTCTGGGGGCACAGCACACCCAGTGCCATGTGAACATTTCGCCTGGCCTTGGGTGGGAAGATTTCGTGTATGGCTGTTTTTTAAAGGGCCCCGCCACATGGGCGGCCATACTCCGACTTCAGAGGACTTTGCTCCATTCATGGAGCCACCCACACATTCACTCCACCCGTGGAGTGACAACAACCAACAATTCTTTACGGCGTGTAGGGAGAACTGCCGCTGGGAAAGCCAGTTTCCATTGGGCACAGCCGCATCATTTTAATATTGGCCATGGGTCAATTTCACTTGCATCATGTACAGACACAGTGAATAGACAAGGACCCTCGGTCGGAGCGTAGACAATGTATGGTGCATTACCTGTGACCAGCGCGCTGTGGTAGTAGCCGCAGGCAATGCAGGTGACTCGCTGCCCTACGTCCAGCTCTCTGGGGACGGGGATTTCTGACTCGTCCCCCATCCCAAGCTGTCCCTCCCCGTTACCACCCCACACGTACACCTGGCCGTCCTCTGCAGGCAGATCGACGATCGTGCAACAAACAACATCAATGAAGCAGATATTACAGCTATAATAATAATAAACATAAACGGACACTTATATAGCGCTTTTTATCGAGCACAAAGCGCTTTACAATCAGCATTGAAACACACACACACGCACAACAGACACACACGCACAACAGACACACACGCACGTACGTGCACGCATGCGAGTGAACGCGTTCTTGCACACAGACACACACACACATACCCACACACATTTCATCAAACACACAGAAAACATTCTCACTGAAACGCACACACACTTACTCAAACATAGACTTGCACAAACACGCGCACACACACAGTTATATAGAAGCATACTTCTAAGGCAGATGGAAGGCAGTTTTCTTTATTCAGAAGCAGAGCATACCAGTTGGGATACTGTAAAACAGGAAAGCATCTCAGACAAAAAGCAAATGAAATAGCATTCACTAGCAAATACAGAACTCACAAAAAATACTCACTCTTTTTTTCTCTCTCTCTTAACCTCTCTCTCTCTGTCTCTCTCTCTCTCTCTCTCTCTCTAAGACCTATGTTGGTAATGACAATAAATATCAAATTGTCAAAAATTCTCTCTCTCTCTCTCTCTCTCTCAACTCTCTCTCTCTCTCTCTCTCTCTCTCTCTCTCTTAACCTCCCTCTCCCTCTCCATATTGTCTTTTGACAGACAAATCACCCCCTGACGCCCATAAAATAATCATAATTATAATGCCTGCTGTGATCATTCGGATATTATTTTTTAAGAACAACAACTACGGACTCTATCTCCACATAAAACACAACAACTTAAGGCTCCCCAAACACCCTCAAGCTGAGTCTGACCAGTAAGAGCCATGGACTGGTCACCGCCGGCAGCCACCATCTTCCACCGCGTGTTGGGCAGAGAGTCCACATGTTTGGGCACGTCGCTGCCCGTCACCCCCTCAATCCCCAGCTGACCTTCCCCGTTAGCACCAAACGAGTAGATGTTGCCCGACTCTGGAATTCACACCATTTTGAGCTGTTTAGTTAATAATAATAATAATAATAATGGATATTTGTTGCGCTCTTTCTCCAAAGAGCTCAGAGCGCTTACAAAGTTAACTTTAGACAACAACAACAACAATAGTAATAAACACAAAACATTCAGAAATATATATTTTAAACACAAATCCGATACTTCACACGTGCGCATGCGCACACACACACGCACGCACACACACAAAGCACACACACACACACAAACACAGAAAAGACATTCATGCGCGTACCGAAATCATGAGTGCGACCCAGTCAGCTAACACAAACATAAATGAATGAATCTAGAAATCTTAGATTAAAAACTACACCAAGCATTTCTTCTTTAAAATATTTTGGCTGTATGTTCTTCGTAGTATTTTTAATTTTTCAAAATTCCAATCAGATTTATGTTAAAAAATATTTTTGTTGAACAGTGCCATGCAACTTATTCGGCATAAAATGTTCTTAAATAATACAGTGGAACCTCCTTTATAAGACCTCCCATTATAAGACTCCCTCCCACATAAGACCTGCCTCTCAGAGACATTGCCCTTCTTTGTAAGTATTCAAATTACCTCCCTTATAATGTAAGACCCCCTCCCTTATAAGACCTCATTTGGGATGATTTTTGAAGGTACCATAGCCAATGAGGTTTAACCGAGGCATGGTTACTGCTACACTTATCTGCATTGCTAAAAATTCGGGACTCTACAGGTGTTGCACTGCCTCTGGGAATTGCCTCCAGTATCATTCCCACCATCTTTGTATTTACAAATGTCCCATATGTGTCTGTTCCAGACCGAGAGGACGTAAAGCACCATTTTTCATTCATTCATTCGATTTTGGAAGGTCTTACAAGGGTTTACCGCTACACCTATCTGTATTAATAATAAAAAATCGGGACTTTACTGGTTTCGTACTGCCTCCGGGCATTGCCTCCAGTATTGTTCCCACCATATTTGTATTTACAAAATGTCCCATATGTGTCTGATTCAGACCAAGAGGACGTAAAACACCATTTTCGTCGTAGGTCTTACAAGGGAGGTTCCACTGTACACGACGAAAATGGAGTTTTATGTCCTCTTGGTCTGAATCAGACACATATGGGACATTTGTAAATACAAATATGGTGGGAACAATACTGGAGGCAATGCCCGGAGGCAGTACGAAACCAGTAAAGTCCCGATTTTGTAATACAGATAGGTGTAGCGGTGACCACGCCTCGGTTAAACCTCATCGGCTATGGCACCGCCACAAGTTAGTATAATAATGGTTCCACTGTACACTTTTTATCGCAAACATATATAAAAATGCTCATGAGTGAAAATCTCACACAGGATCCTGAATATAACTCATTTTCTTACATACTATAGGTCTAACATTATTCTTGACTGTTGTTTATGAAAAGGATCTCGTGCAAAGTTGGCTTCAAAAAAGTCCTGAAACTAAAAGTTCCTCCCGGAACAGCTGTGTTCAAGAGGTTACCAAACAGAAGTTTTGAGAGACCACAGGTTTCTATTTTACACTCTCGATAATTGTCCGTAGTTTTTCTTATTCGTTAAATTTTGCTGATAATGACTCAGTACCGTACTTTTCGGCTCATTAGGCGCTGCTGTGTATAAGGCGAATAGGGCAATTTTCAAGAAAAATCTGACAAAAATCCAAGTAAAAGGCGCCCTCGTTTATAAGGCGATACACACCTCGCAACAGAAAGTCGAAGTTTGAAGCCTGTACACATCCTGTAAATGTTTACCGACCGCCAGTTGTTGTCGTAAACGAGAGTTGGCTCCCTTCTCAAATAATCAAAACTTCCGTTTTTGTGACTTCCGGTTGTTGTGTTTGGCCAATTCTTCGTGAAAACTGGTAGAATTATGGCATTTTAAGCTCTACAACGATGCTTTTTACATCCAACGAAGGGTTGTGGCATCTGTTGGACAGTATCTCGGACGATAACAGGGATTTCAAAGCATTTTAACGTGAGTATTCGTCGTATCGGCGACTCATGACCACTTTCGATGTTGTGACTCACAGTAGACTGTACTGAGTATGGCTATCGTTGCCTCTCTTCTCATGATTTTGTTCACTTATAGGGCACACTCGTTTATTAGGCATAGGTCGAAATTGGAGACAAAAATATTGCCTTATAGTCCAAAAAATACGGTATTCCTGACACTATTGATGTGTTTCTTGGAAAGCACGAATATCCAAATTTCATTGAAGCATTCCATAGAAAAAAGCCCATCATACTTCCATAAATAGTACATGCAGTCTTTAAATCAGGAGATTTTTTAATGTGTATACAGTGGAACCTCCCTTATTAGACCTCCCATTATAATACTCCCTCCCACATAAGACCTACTTCTGAGACATTACCCTTCTTTGTAAGTATTAAAATTACCTCCCTTATAAGACCTCATTTGGGATTGGTTTTGAAGGTCTTATAAGGGAGGTTCCACTGTACCACTTAATTTGTAGTAAAAGAAAAATCCAGAAACCACTAAAAGTGGGTAAATATTGACTGTTCTTAACTATTAACCCTTTCGCCGCCAGCCATTTTTCAGCCAAAAAATACCATTAACTTAACTGGGTAGAGAAAATAAAACATCTGCAATATTGCGAATTCCTCTGTGACATATATAACATTAGGCATATCCTTTTACCTCCCAAAATTAAGAAAATAGGGTCTTCAAATAGCAGGCCCTGATTTGATGCCTTTTAGTGACATGGTTGTTAAACCACTGTGGTGCATAAATGCGACATTGGTGGTGAAAGGGTTAAAGCTCACCACAGAAAGAGTACCCCTTGAAGATAAAAACAGGGGCATTACAATTGACAGAGTAAATTATTTCTTTAATTACATTGGAGAGCTTTCACATGCTGCGATGCCATAAGAATTCTCAAGTACTGTGACTAGTTTTAATTTAAAAAAAGATTGTGAAGAATCTTTCACTTAAATGAATTCTATTCCATCTTTTCCTTCTCCTGTGTAGAGTGGCACAGTGGTAGCGCATTCGCCTCGTGTCATGTAAACCCGAGTTCGAACCTGGGAACAGGGTATTTTTCCTCTCATTTTACACTAGTCCTTACTGTCTGAACGTGGAGTCTTTCGGATGAGACGATAAACCGAGGTCCCGTGTGCCCATGCACTTAGCATACGTTAAACCCAGTGGCAACGAAAAAGTTGTCATTTGGTCAAAATTTACCCCCCCCCCCCCTTTCCTTCCTCATCAGTCACACAAAATAAAATAAATTGGGTGGCGCGCCTCTGGCTGCGACGCGCTCTCCAGGTGGGAGCAACCTGAATTTCACAGACGCCTCTGTGACTAATAAAGTACTTAAATACCTAATGTTAATAATAATACCTATTAATGTATTATACATAACCTTCAATGGAGAACTATACCAAAGCATCCTGAACTGTCCGACTGGACACTACTCAGCATCTGAAAACTTAGGATCTAAATTCAACTGACAATGGTTATAAATCTCAAGAAATTCATTCTGTTAAAAAATATCACCTGTAGCAATGATGGTGTGTGAACGACCGCATGCTACCAATCTGGACTTTTCAAGTTTCAAAGCTGCACAGATAAGACATAATAACAAAAAATGATTACACAGGTAACCATAAAATTCATGACAGATTTAATGTAATAGCACACAATTAAATGGGCGCTTCTGTCATTCCTTTTTTTTTTACCAACGATTTCCTTAACATTTGTAACACCTTTCAATAAAACTAGAAACAGGATTACATGGAAAATTAACAAGAAATATTACATGCATGTGAATTGTGATAACGGAAACAAAATTACCACCACCAGCATTACAAAAATATCAAAATATCACTGGACTTTTCATGTTTCTTTTATTTTTTTCTGTCAAAATTCTTTTTACGAACAATTTATTATTTTTGTGCATGTTCTGCATAACTTCCATTTTAAAAACTGAATCTTTAATTCTGTTGCAACATATCCCATTGAGTTTTATGTTTTTTCACAATATCTGTATTGTTATTATGTTAAACATTCGGGACTTTCCTGGTGTTGCACTGCCTTCAGGCATTGCCTCCAGGATCGTTCCCACCATCTTTATATATCTACTAATGTCCCATGTGTCTGTTTCAGACCGGATGACGTTAAAAAAAAAATTCTTCTTTTATGTTTGATTTTTAACACTAGTAGTAGTACATTTATTTAAGCGCACCTTTATTTGATCTTTGACGCATACAGCTACCCAAGCACATCTTTACCTTCACTAATCACACAGATTGGCCATACCAAAGACACTGAAAAGAAAAACTAACATCTGGTCCCTTTTCCCTATATGAGTTTAGTGAGGACAGAAACACTGGTTATGTCCCTTTTAAACGTGACACATTTACTGATTTAGGTTACACTAACTTTTTTTCAAACCTGAGAGAGTTATCTTTTCATGAGTCAGTTATACTTTGGATAACTACCCCACTAACGATAACTCGATAACGCCCAGCTCGCTGTAACTCTTAAGTAGTCCATCTTACCCTTTTAGAGTCTTTGGCCATACTCACATTTAATGCAGGTCGGTCGGTTGGCAATTTTCTGAGGTCCAATTCCAAGCTGACCGTAATCATTGGGGCCAAACATAAACACTCTGCCAGATTCTGTATTCAAAGCATGAAACACACTCTAGTAATATCATTCACCAACAGACCTACTCTTAACAGTCAATTTTGTACAAGTATACTTAATTTGCCAATTTAAAAAAATCACAA
>CM065694.1:19014584-19062084 GCA_017654935.2 Phymorhynchus buccinoides
AAAAATACTAACACTACTTTTTTTAAGCTTGCACAAACCTTTTTCACTAATCGTATTACTAACGCATAGAATAACCTTCCAAACGAAGCAGTAAATGCATCGTCACTAAATGCATTGAACTCATTTGATCGATATTTTCAGAATATTGTGTATTCAGTATGAATTTAAACAAATTAGACAAACAAGGGCATCGCCGAGCGGCAGTAAGTGCATTGCCGAGCGGCAGGAAGGCATTGTGACAATGCAAACCCGGCCAGAGTTATGTCCTCTCCCCCCCCCCCCCCCCCAATAAACACACCACTTTCCACCCTTACAGAACGCATAAAATACATAGCCCAAAATTTGAAGCGATTCTGTTCAGTAGTTCACGAGATACAGCTGAACTTTTATACAAACTTCCTTGCACCATGGTACACCACCACACACAATTTGAAGCGATTATGTTCACTAGTTCACGAAATAAAGCTGGGGGGAAATTACATAGCCCAAAGAAGGAAATTTCGGTTTTCATGGTCAAACTTCAAGGTCAAGGTCAGCACGGTGTTGATTAGCGAAAGGAAGCTTCCTTTTCAAGCTGTCTACCCCTCTGCGAATTTTAATCAAAGTCCAAACAGTAGTTTTTAAGATAATCGACACACACACACACACACACATACACACACACACACACACACACACACACACACACACACACACACACACACACACACACACACACACACACAAACTAATCGCAAAACCCCGGCCTCTGGCCGGGTAATAAAGCACGACTGCCTAAGTAGTCGATCGGTAATGCCGATACAACATTAACAAAAAGATCAATCTAGACTAGGAAAAAAGGCTGAAAAGCCATGATATGATATGATACGATATGATTGTAATTGAAAGAGTACAAAGGCGAACTAACAGAGTAACAGAGTAATAAATGCATGGAATAACCTTCCCGATGAAGCAGTTAATGCAAAGTCATTAAATTCATTCAAAAATATCATAGACAAGTTTTTCCAAAACAAAATGTATTCAGTTAATATACAGATTTAAAGGAATAAAACACAGATGCCTTAGTAGTCATCAGTGAATGAAGCCAAACCAAATAAAAATCAAAAACATATTTAGAGGGCAAAAGGCTAAACAAAATAGCCTATAGTGCCATTTATGCTATGCTATGCTATGCTAACAACTATCTTCTTTTTGAAAAAAACGGGTTTGCGGGTGCGGTGGGTTCGAACCCGGCTGGTCACGGTGTTGTATCCTTGGGAAAGATACTTTACTCCTATTTCCTGGTCCTTCGGATGAGACCTAAAACCGAGGTCCCGTGTGCGAACGCACGCACAAGATCTTGCGCGCACGTTAAAGCCCATTCCACTATTCGGTACGAGTAGGCCGTGTGTGCCGGTGGAATGGATGACACAAACTCAGAAAGCATGCATCCTGTGCGCCAGTAGCAGTCTAAACGAAGACTTTGGGCGTGGGGCAGGATAAACCTCCCCAATCGGAAGAAGAAGAAAGAAGGACTTCGTCCAAAGCAAAAGTACAGTTTTACGTAAGTAGGTCGCTCTCCCCTAGGATCTAATGACCTTGAACCTTCATCACATTTTGCACACGACACTTCACCATGACAAACACACATTGGCGTTTTTGAGAAAGCTCAGACTGTTCATTATACCTACGTCAGAGCCTGACACCGGTCGCCAGTCAAATTCAATCGGTTTCCACATCATGGCACAAAAACAAGGCTCTGCATCTTTGGTAAAGGCAGTTTGCGTGCTGAGTGGTGATGCCAAGGGGACTATCACGTTTGAACAGGTAGACCATAGCGGCATAGCCCGGCTGTGAGTGTGACAACGTGAATGTGTGTGATGTAACAATTTCCATGGCCATGATCATGGTGATGTAGGCCTATTTATTCACATTGTATCTTCAACTATCTTGATGATGTAGCTTTCCTTATATCATCCAACCTCGTCGCTTTGAAGATTATGACGATAGAGAATGAGGGCTCTGCAAAGATATGGCGCGCCAAAGATACAAAACTCTATCTAGCAGTTCGACAGAGTTAAAAAACCCTATCGAACTGTTAGATACAGTTTCTAAACTATAGAGGTCTAGCAGTTCGATAGAGTTTCAAAACTCTGTCGAACTGCTAGATAGAGTTTCTCGTCGTAAAACTCCATCGAACACGCCATTTTGACACTTTTTTTAAACGAAGCATTTCATTGGTAGATAGGACTAGTATCTATGAGTCAAAGATACTAGTCCTATCTACCAATGAAATTTGACTGTGACCTGTCGAACAGCTAGATAGAGTTTTGTATATTTGGCGTTCCATACAAAGAACTGAATGAATGCCAGTCAACTCGGCCTTTTACCAGGTCGGCCTCGTGCCGACTCGGCCTCGGCCTCGGCCTCGGGTGCAAGTCAACTCGGCCTCAAGGCGAAGCCCTGTGGTCATTTCGTCCTCGGGTTCACTTGTCTACTGGAAAAAACGTGCACATGGCTCTATGCGTGTCAATGATAATTATTAGCGATAATATTTGGTTAATGTGATGTTAATAATTATGGCATTTTATACTTTTATTACATCACATTAGTGATGTATGCAAATCAGACACTATACATAAAGATTGTACCAATGATGGGAGTCCCGGACGTTTTAAGGCCTATAGGCCGCGAGGACTAGGCCATGATGCCTGTCCCTATCACTACTAGTACTACTTCTACTACTATACTGTTGTGTGAATGGCGTTGCTTGCATCAGTCCTCAAACAATAATAAATTAAAAAACAGACACACAGATACAGACATGCACCCACAGACAGACAAACGCACGCACACACAGATAACCCCCCCCCCCCCCCACACACACACACACACACTTGCTAAGTCTGACAATAAAAAGTGTGCAAAATTGTAGTTGGAAGAAAGAAACTATCTAAGAAAGAAACTAAGAAAGCATCTATGATTTAATCTGTTTGCCAGGGGGGTTGGGATTATAGTTAACTCTTTATAGAGAGACAGAGACACATACAGAAAGAGAGAAAATGACAGACAGTGAGACAGAGATGGAGATATATACACAGAGAGAGCGACAGAGAAAGACATAATAGAGACATAGTGACAGCGAGACAGAGTTATGTCGAGGACGAGTTGGTCGGAAACGAGGATGAGTTGGATGGAAACGAGGTCGATTTGACTCATAGGGCATGGCCAAAACGACCAAAAAAAGCGGGGCCAAAGTGACACAAATACACAAAAGAAAATTTGATGGTACGTCATGATCGATTTCACTCATGCACAGACATGTTGAGAACAAATCCCATTTGAGAATGCTACATGGGGATGGACAAAGGGGGGACGGGAAGCAGCAGGGGAATGAGCTTGCAATTAAAGCCTTCATGCATCCCTTGCTTGAGTATGCCTGCTCCGTCTGGAACCCATACACTGAGGAAAACATTGGCAAGTAAAGTTGGAGGCGGTCAAGTTCAGGTGTACTCTAACCCCTTCGCTGCCGCCTACTACTTGCGCATGCGCTGTTGGTTTGCCACGCATATTTTGAACGCGGCAATATTGCTACTTAGCGGTGACGTTTTTATATGTCAGTGGCAAGTATGAAGCGCTATGGTATAGTATAGAGGACATATTATACGTCGTCGGCACTGAAGAGGTTAATATCTCCAAATTATAAATTCAGGTTAGGTGCAACAACATGACAGAAATACAACATAACTGAAAGAACATTAATGAAACGTGTGAAACGAAATTATACCAACCAAAAATATTAAAATTAATTACATCAACTTAGAAATGTGCACATTTAAAAGTAAAACACACACACAAACGCGTGCACACGCGCACACACACACACACACACACACATCTCAACATATTTATTCAGGGAAGCAAGATGAGCACACACACGCACACACGCACACGCACGCACACACATACACACACACACATACACACACACACACATTTCAACATATTTATTCAGGGAAGCAAGATGAGCACACACACGCGCACACACATACACACACACACACACACACACACACACACACACACACACACACACACACACACACACACACACACACACAGATAGACAGACAGTGAGACAAATGAGAGCTAGAATGCAAAAAAATGCGAGTGATTTGACAAACGCCCTTTTGGCAACCTTGGGGTACAATCATGTAGCATTCAAGGTAGACAAGATTGGAATAAATGAAAGTTTTAACTACTTATTCCTATTCCTACAACTCTTTTCCCAGTAAACAGCTTCCTTCACATACATACATATTCCCATACACACACACATGTATACAACACCCATGAATACATACACGTTTACTCACATACTCATACCCACACTCTCTCTCTCTAGATCTTCCTCGCACAAACACACCATTTTACTAGCATAACAGCATAGGGCAGCACAATTTGTGCTCAACCAGTACAGGCCTACATCAAGAGTGAGCACCATGCTCGAAAACCTGGGCTGGGAATCACTGGAGAGCAGACGGCAGAGGACCAGGCTCTCCATGCTGCACAAGATCAGCACCGACGCTTTACACTGCCCGAATCTGCAAGCCAAGCTGGTGCCGCTTCCATCTTGGCAAAGGCATGGACACCACCTGCAGTTTCAGTGCCGCACTGACTAAGTACAGGTCCAACTCGTTCCTCCCAAGGACCATCAGGGAGTGGAACGAACTGCTGCAGGATTCCATCGCAGCCTTCACTGCTGCGTGGCAGGTCAGGACTGCAGGCTGATCAGTAACTCATCAATCTCCCCCCTCCCCATCCACCCCTCCTCCCTCCACCCTTGCTTCTCTCTTGCGCACTCCAATCTCTATTATTTTTGGTTGTTGCACACACTACCACTGCCAACTGGAATTTGAACACCACCGGAACCCCTCTTTTTCAGCCTTTTTTTTCTTTTCAAAAGGAGCCAGAATGGTCAGCTCATTGAGAAGAAGAAGAAGAAGAAGAAGGGTGGTAGTGATAGCAGGGTTCACAGGGCACGAATGTTGTGAGGGGAGGCCATTCATCCCAAACATATGGGGCTCAAATTTGATAAAATACCAGTTAACTGGTTAACTGGCTTTTGTTATTCCTTGGAAAAGAAAAGTCAATTAACTGTTAATTGGAATAAGAAAAGCCAGAGTTAACTAGTTAACTGGCATTTTAATAATAAATTGAGCTTATATAGCGCTCTCAGATGAAAAAAAGTCATCCTGAGTCAAACCTCAGAGCGCTTTACAAATTTAGACAGAAAGAAAAGCATAACCTCATAGTATCAAGAACACACATCAAAATCAATATAACACGTTTTAAAGTATCAAGCAAGAGCACGCTGCCTGTTGAAGCTCGTATTAGCTACAAACTGTCCATGCTCTGCCACAGTTTCTTCTCAGGATCCTCCTCAGCCTACATCTCTGATCTGCTGTCTGTTTACTCTCCATCTGTGTCACTCCGTTCTTCTACAGATCATTTCACTCTCTGCATTCGAAAGGTCAGAACCACTTAAAACTTTTGGAGAACAGGCTTTCTCTTGCTCTGCTCCCAAACAATGGAATTCTCTGCTACTTTCTCTTTGCTAAGATCAAATCAAAATAAGCTTTCAAACAGAGATTAAAAACACTTATTTCTATATATCCTTGCTGATCGTTTTCAAACTTCAACTCTCTTTCTCCTCCACACAACAGCCTTCCTGCCTCCCCCACCCCCTCATAAATGATGAGCTGTGCAAGCTTGACTTGCGCACAAATGTAGTTGTGCCTGAGTGTGATTCTGGTGCATGCGTGCGTGTGGGGAGGGGGAGGGGCCAGAGGGAGAGAGATCGAGAGTGGGCGTGTGTGTTTGTGGTTGTGTGTGAGTGCGCAGGCGCGTGGGTGTGGTGTGTACATTTTATATATTAGTTATATAACTTATAATGTAAAAATATTGAATGTTAAATTTTGTACATAGTATGTTGTGTTTTAGCTTTATGTTTTAGGAGTGGTACATGTGGGTGTACATGTCTTTTATATGGATGTATAGTTTTAGTATTTTATTTTGTTCTTAATTGCTTTTTATAAAGCGTAATGAGCCTACCCTTTAGGCAGGGTATCGCGCTAAATATGTCTACATTATTATTAACATGGCTTGAGTGTTGCAACAATGCCGTAACTGCAACCACTATTTGTGAATATATTGCCAAACTGTGAACAAAAGAGTACCGTATTTTACGGACTATAAGGCGATACTTTTTCCGTAGACTGAGACCCCTGCGCCTTATAATGTGACTGATAATATAGTAAGAAACTATAATAACAAAATCTGAAGGTTGTTTAAAATTTGGGGGGTGCGCCTTATAATCAGGTGCGCCTTGTAAAATATGGTGCTCACCATAAATCCTTTTTTGTCCGTCACCGAAGGTAACGGACTTTGCGATGGGCTGGTTTGTATTTTTTTTGTTTTTTTGTTTTTTGTTGTTGTTTTCTGTCTGTCCCAAGGATATCTCCCGAACCGCTTGACCGAATCGCGTCAAATTTTGTGTGAAGGTGTGCCTCCTTAATAGGAAGAGATCGGCGCAAACTATTTTGCCGTCTTGACCTTGACGTACAACCTTGAAAACCGAAAATCTATTTTTAGCCATATTTCGTTTCCATTTTTTTACTAATGAGTCTTCCTTCTTCTTATGTGTTCCCAGGCCATAATGGGTAAGGTACATATGTGTCCGGTTTTCAGTTTTCACTGGTCTCCCTGCTGCGTACAGCTGACACATTCCGATTTTGGAGGAGCTCAAAGAAGAAACATTATTTGGAAGATTTATTTTGGAGAGAAAAAGGCAGGAGAATGGGCCAATAAGTCAGAAAGATAGTAGAGGATAGAAAGCAAAGGGAAAAGGCAGGAGAATGGGCCAATAAGTCAGAAAGATAGTAGAGGATAGAAAGCAAAGGGAAAAGGCAGGAGAATGGGCCAATAAGTCAGAAAGATAGTAGAGGATAGAAAGCAAAGGGAAAAGGCAGGAGAATGGGCCAATAAGGCAGAAAGATAGTAGAGGACAGAAAGCAAAGGGAAAAGGCAGGAGAATGGGCCAATAAGGCAGAAAGATAGTAGAGGATAGAAAGCAAAGGGAAAAGGCAGGAGAATGGGCCAATAAGTCAGAAAGATAGTAGAGGATAGAAAGCAAAGGGAAAAGGCAGGAGAATGGGCCAATAAGGCAGAAAGATAGTAGAGGATAGAAAGCAAAGGGAAAAGGCAGGAGAATGGGCCAATAAGTCAGAAAGATAGTAGAGGATAGAAAGCAAAGGGAAAAGGCAGGAGAATGGGCCAATAAGGCAGAAAGATAGTAGAGGATAGAAAGCAAAGGGAAAAGGCAGGAGAATGGGCCAATAAGTCAGAAAGATAGTAGAGGATAGAAAGCAAAGGGAAAAGGCAGGAGAATGGGCCAATAAGTCAGAAAGATAGTAGAGGATAGAAAGCAAAGGGAAAAGGCAGGAGAATGGGCCAATAAGTCAGAAAGATAGTAGAGGACAGAAAGCAAAGGGAAAAGGCAGGAGAATGGGCCAATAAGTCAGAAAGATAGTAGAGGATAGAAAGCAAAGGGAAAAGGCAGGAGAATGGGCCAATAAGTCAGAAAGATAGTAGAGGATAGAAAGCAAAGGGAAAAGGCAGGAGAATGGGCCAATAAGTCAGAAAGATAGAGGATAGAAAGCAAAGGGAAAAGGCAGGAGAATGGGCCAATAAGTCAGAAAGATAGAGGATAGAAAGCAAAGGGAAAAGGCAGGAGAATGGGCCAACAAGTCAGAAAGATAGAGGATAGAAAGCAAAGGGAAAAGGCAGGAGAATGGGCCAGTAAGTCAGAAAGATACTAGAGGACAGAAAGCAAAGGGAAAAGGCAGAGTCAAAGAGAGTGGCAGAGTAGTGGAAGTTACAAGCACAGAACTTCCAGAAGGTGGGGGAACTCAACTATTACGAAAGACTCCCGGTATCCCCGCGGGGATGAGTCTTCCAATTCCATGATGAAGATATGCACTTTTGTGTAAGTGCCTATGAAAAAAAGAATCATATAGCGTAGTCTTCAAAATAATATGAAAACCTTGTCACAATACACTGTACAGATTCACCATGTTAGTGTGTAGATTCTGCATTGGTAAAAAATGTGTGGTTGTTAAAAGAAAAGGTTAAACTATTATTCAGGGACGAATCAGTGAAGGATGGGGGGGGGGTGTTCCAAAGCACGCCTTATATAAAATTAAAAAAAGATACAACAGTGCTTATAACTAAAGTCGAATTGCTGCATTAGATGTTTTGTTTATTACTTTATGTGCTTTACTTGCAGGAAGGTGATAAAGCGGTGAAAGTGAGTGGAGTGGTCACAGGCCTGAAAGACGGAAAGCATGGCTTCCACATTCATGAGTTTGGTGATACAACCAATGGTGAGCTGCAAAATGATCACATTTGGCTACATTTTAATTAGTTTTCTCGAGAGAGAGAGAGAGAGAGAGAGAGTATGTGTGTTGTGTTGTGTCTAGGTTCACACACACATGAAATGAAGATGGAGTGAGCAGACCATATATGGTAGCAACAGTGATGTCCCGAGGCCCTGGTCATAGGCCATTGACCTATTCAAATGTCTAAAAAAAAAATTGTCCTATTGATTTGTGCAAGAGCCAGGACATTGTCCTATTGATTTCTCTGATCTCAGGACAGTTTGTCCTCCCTATTATATCACTTTTTGACCTTTGGTACATCACTGAGTAATATAGTTTTTGTTGCTTAATTCATTCTGCCCAGCCAGCCCTATCCCCGACAAATTGTTATGCGACTATGCCCAACAAAATTTCAGGCTTAGATCTCTAATTACTTTCCCTATTAATCTAAAAACTAGTAATTCATGAATAAATGATGTTTATTTTGAATCTGTTTCCATCAGAGCGATTCACTGAACTGGTTGTGTGATTTTAAAGCATTTGCTAGCCATTTCATAGTCGGTTTCTGTAACTTTTTGTAGTAATTATAAAAATAGTACCTACCTGTCTCAGAACACGCAGGCTGGAAGTGCAGTCTGCAGATCAAATTGAAATAGCTAGGGTGGTGATGGTCAGATTAACGTCCTATTGGCATGATCCCTTGACCCCTTGACTGCCAGAGAAAATTAAAGAAAAAAATCATTTTAGAAATTATGACATGAAACAGATCTGATAGGGCCAATCTGGCAAAGGTCTGGGGATATAACCGTCTTGACTGTGCTAAAGCAAAAAGCAGCATTGCACTTGCAGAGTTATTCCCCTTCATCAGACACGTCATCAGAGACGTCATCAGGCATGTACGTGATGCGTTATATGCCAGTCAAGGAATTGCTGACAAAGTTCCTGAAGACTGGGTCTTCCCTAAGGATAAAGGGTGATGAGATGAGATGAGAGTTGAGACAGTGTTCCTGGCCGTGGCAGACTGCCATGGATGATTGCCTTGCCAGGGCTGCCTATTGTCCCCCCTAAGGGGTATTTGTCCCTGGAAACAGTTAAAAATGGTACACTGTCCCTGGAATTCACATTTCTCCCTGTCACTGTCCCTGGAAACTGAGTAGAAATAAAATGTATGCCTACTTGTAGAGCAATCACTTATTTTGTTAGCTGACCTTACTGTTGAACACAGGAACACCTAAAACAACAGATACTGTTGAAATTTTCCTGGTACATATGTTACTGAACACCAAAGGATCTTGACAATTGAAGCATAACGACACCAAAAAACATCAAAAGACTATAACAAAATTCTGGAGTAGCAGAAATGTTGCTAGATCACGAAATAATTAAACGCTGATGTTCGTTTTTACCCTGATTAATGACATTAATGTTTGTCCCTGGAAACTAATCTCTGTCCCTGGTTATTAAGTAGTTTGTCCCCGGAAACTGCCACAGAGGGTAGGCAGTCCTGCCTTGTGGATCCTTGAACATAGAGGTTCACAGTCTGGAACTGGATCATTCGGACGGGAGTCCTAGTCTTGATCTTCTCTTGATGCCTAGGGTGTCACCAGCATTGACGTCGTGAGGAAGGAAGCTGGATTGCATTGCGAGATAGCCTTAGGCTGTCGTTCTCGTTGCCCGCTTTACTTGCATCTTGTTTCGTTTAGCCTTAGGCTGTCGTTCTCGTTGCCCGCTTTACTTGCAGCTTATTTCGTTTACCTCCCAACTGTAGATTATCTTCAGGGCTCAGGGGTCGCGTTAACGCATGTTTTTTGCGTATTTGACGCATTTAAAACATTGTTGACGCATTTCCACGGCGCTTACGCATAACACGTACGCAAAACGAGTCTGCTCAAAACTGCATCTGAGTCTAATAATGCTGAATCAGAGTTTAGAAGTCTCACTGCCTGCCTGTACTGTATTGAATAGAGGTGCTACCGACTAGCCTACTGCGCCAAACACACGCTTAGGCCTTGATTCCTTTTTTGGAACAGACCAAAGAAAATCTCCACTGCTTCTAGAGAAGGGACGGATTCCCTCCTTTCTCTTTCACTAAATTCTGTCCAGTTGCTGGTGACGCAGGCGCAGTGTTTGGTGGGAAACCTACTTACAGTAAGCATCCATGCAGTAAGCCATTCTCTGACACTGACTGGAGGAAGTTTCTCAAGAGCAAACGCTTCGAGCGCTGCTGAGCGCAAGTGGAAATTCGGCGAAAAGTGTCACAAACGCATTTTTTGTTGCTCACTGGCGCATTTACTTGAATTAATAATTTTGTTTGACCAATCAGGTAATATATTTCCACTTTTAAAAATCGTTTCTTAGACACCGTTTGTCAAAAACGTTGCGCTTCGTGCAAGGCGCTCTCTTGTGAAATTTGCCCTGGCTTCGGCCTTGTGTTGACTGCCAGCGTACTTGATTCAGCACACAAACGAGCAAGATGGTCATCGGGCATTTTTAAGGCAACACACTAAAACCCCAATGTCTCAATGCTAGCAAACTTTATTTTGATTGAAAACAACTCTCAGCCTCTTGAGTTGTGAAAGGGGGTCAACATTTTACTGTTGTCTGCTCAATAACTATTAAGTCTGATCTACTGTAGTCCAGATCTCCACTCGTGTTGACACACAGTGACACGCTGATGCGATATGAATGGTCAGGGGCAGACATTGACTGGCACTGCAGTTGGTTTGATCAGCAGGGCTTGTGACGTATGTTAGCGATGACGTAAGCATAGAAAACAGGTGGTTTTTACATCAATTTATAGTGTTATGATGTGACGTATTTTTAGCCTAGTTTACGCATTTTTTTGTCCGACTTTGCGTAAGACAAACGCATTTTGAAAAACTCTAGCGCAATGCCTGAGGGCTACTGGGCAGCCTTCTCCGTACCTAGGTGATGGACACACACGCACAGGCAGATGCACAGACTGGAGACACACAATAGAGTTGGACACTTTCGGCAGGCAGATGATTCCCTTCAGTAGGCGAGTGGGTAATACCCTTTCCCCACATTCACCAGCCCTGAAAATTGTGCCTGGAGCTTCAACAGGGTATTGACGATCTGCTGGCTCAAGACCAGCGCTGCATAGATCGTTCAAGTCGTCGTGCGAATCCCGCCCGCATGCCAAGTCAGCCAATACCCAATGGTGAGGGAGGTTGATGCTGTCTGCCACCCAACAGCACGTCGAGGGCGTTTCACCCCACTCTCGTGAATGATAGCTAAGGCACAAAGGGATACATTATAAGATTGAAGGTTATTTTCCTACTTGAACCATTCCATTGATCTGTGTGCAGGGTGCGTTTCAGCAGGTTCCCATTTTAACCCTGGTAAAAAAGACCATGGAGGTCCCCAGGACGAAAACAGGTAACATTGATTGTCCACAAAAGGGTGTACAGTGGAACCTCCCTTCAAAACATCATCCAAAATGAGGTCTTATAAAGGAGGAGTCTTATAAGGGAGGTAATTTTAATACTTACAAAGAAGGGCAGTCTCAGAGAAGTAGGTCTTATGTGGGAAGAAGTCTTATAATGGGAGGTCTTATAAGGGAGGTTCCACTGTATGTGATGCTGCATGAAAAAAGCTTGCATAAGTCGCTCAGCACTTTTTTTTTATTATAGAAAAAGCAACTATATCTAATATTCTATTAACAGAAATTTGACATAGATGTGAGTTTTGGACCTCTCTGTATTCTACTAGTACTACTAGTTTATCCAAAATATAAGCCTAAAATGTGAAAATATTTCTTTGTTTATTTTTAAAACCAAATCAATCGAAACAAAAACAAAAAACGCTCTCTTCTAAGTCAAGTTTGCAGACATGAGATTTGTCAGGGAATTTCCTGATTTCAGGAAATTTTAAACCCAGCAGGACTGTTCTTGAGATAAGTGTAAATCCATTAAGAAATAAGGGGGGGTAGACTGGGAGTGGCTGGTGGAAGCATGAACGAAGCAATCATGCCCTAAGCTGCCACTCAGATCCACAAGCCAATCTGGGATGTCCATCCCATTCAGACGAAGCCCACGTCCAACATCCACTTCATTAACCCTTTCACCACCAATGTCGCATTTGTGCACCACAATGGTTTAACACCCATGTCACTAAAAGGCATCAAATCAGGGCCTATTATCTGAAGACCCTATTTTCTTAAATTTGGGAGGTAAGGATAGGCCTAATGTTATAGATGTCACAGAGGAATTCCCAATATTGCAGTTAATTTTTTCTCTACCCAGTTAAGTTTAATGGTATTTTGGGGCTGAAAATCAGGACATTTCCTGACAAATCTCATGTCTAAATTGTAATCATTTGTTTCTTCTTTCACAACACAAACAGATTGCCTCTTTACTGTTGTGAAAGGAGGAGAAAAATGTTGACAATTTTGAATTGCCAGCACAATGAACACTTTCAAAGAAATCTCATGTCTATGCAAGGTGTCTATGCAAGGTTGCTACCACAATGAGCAATGTGGGAGCAACACAACTGTACAGCCCAGATGATGAATACACCCCCACCCCCAAGAAAAAAATTCTTTTATTTCCGTGTTATTGACCTCTGCAACTAGGGTTATTAACGCCCTTGACAGTGAGAGTGAAGTCCTTGTTGGTCAGTGCTGAAAAGGGCATTCACTCTTGCGAAAGGCAGCCATTTAGTGGCCTCAAATAGGGTTATTGGCGAGAGTTATGCCCTTGTTTGGTCAGTGTTCAACCATCTTCCCCCACCCACCAAGGGCATTCACTCTTGCAAAAGGTGTTCTTTGCAGCAGCCAATAGCAGAAGTTGGAACAAAATCTTGGAAGTAATCTGCCTTGTTAATTAATTGTCTTGTTTTGGACGTGTTTCCATTTTTCAGACATGTTGGAGACCTTGGCAACATCACGGCTGAAAGTGACAAAGCCACTGTCGACGTCCAGGACAAACATATTTCTCTGACAGGGGCCAATTCCATCATCGGGAGGTGCCTGGTGGTAAGTGAGCAGAATTGGTGGTTTGAAAGTGATTGATTCTGCAAATGTGAACGTGCATGAAGAAACCATAGATATAAGTCGCACTGCACACTTTTGAGAAAACAGCTAGAAAATATTCAACAGCCTTAAAACAAAATATCAAATTGATGTTTTCAGCATATTTATCTCTAATTTTATCTATTTCTTCAATACAGACAAACTTCTATTTTAAGACTTCCCAATGTCCGGAAAAATCGGTCGTAAATTGGAGGGGTCGTATGACGGAGGTTTTCACTGGCAGCCGTAGAAAGAAAAAGTTCAGCACAGTTCATACTCTCTTCTTCATGCACACATACAATGACATATTAACTCTCGTGCGGTGAACGGTCGTGAACGTTCCAAAAAAAATCGGATCGGAAACGTCTAGAACGTTCGGGAACGTACGGATTCCACGTGGCCGGTTTGGGCGCTTCCATTTTGTTTCTATCACATGGCAGTCACGTGAGCGCTTCAGCCTCGCTTTCGCTACAGATTACACTTCCGTCCTGTTGCTTGCAATGGCTTCTAGGCCGATTGGTTTGAAAGATATGAATTTTTGAAAATTAGTGACCGACTTCGGCATTTTCGCGATTTTTCCAATATGGATGACGAACAGTTATGGCGTCCATTGACTGAGGAAAGCGATGAATAGTCGTATTTTTGGGAAAGATGGGACTTATGAGATCGCGAAGTGATGAGTAAGGAGTGTATTCTGACCTATTTCGGCAGCAAGCTTGTGTTTGTTCGATCGATGCGAATTTTTGAAGTCGTGTTACTGACATCGGCATTTTCCCGACTTTTACATCATCATGATCATGGATGATGAGTCGTTATTGCATCCACTGAGTGATGACAGCGATGAAAATTCCCTTTTTTGTGAAAGATAGGAATTATAAGATCGGGAAGTGAAAGGGTAAGTGAATGGTTTTGATCTCCGTTTCCATTTCAGTCGTCTTAGGCTTCAACAGTCTGCAAAAGTAGGCAGTGAATGACTAGTGAATGCAGTTTGCTAATACACTTTGGCATTTAGATTTTTTTTGTGGAGCCATGCATCCCCATAACATCTTGAAATTCCTTTTGCAACTCAGACAGACATCTCGGCAACGCATTCAAAACAAAACAAAACAAAATCTGGTAGGGTATATTTTATTTTATTATTTTTCTGACGCTACCCCGCCTTTTGTACGGAGTGACGTCCCTTGGGTTAGGATTTCAGAGGTGATTGAGAGCACAGAGCGTCAGGCACAAGAGGGTTAAAACTGGATTTGGGTCTTTCCAACTCCATAGGATTGTGCACGCCGACTTCTGTTAATCACCTCCACTCTCGTCCAAAGTCAGTGGTTTTCTTTTTCAAAGTCAGTGGTTTTCCTACGCTTTCCGCCATCTTTTCTACAACAAGGGAAGCGACTCCGCTTTCAGGCCCTTGACCGTGGTTGCTTCCCTTTGCTCGAAGTCTATGCAGACGACAACAACGGTCGTAGAAACCAACAAAATGGCGGTCGTAAGTCGCGTTTTAGAGGAAGTCGTTTAAGAGAGGTCGTTTACATAGTAAAATGCATCCGTGCCAACATATCCGGTCTCAAATGAGAGGTGGTCGCTTAACAGAGGGTCGTAAAATAGGGGTTTGTCTGTATTCAAAACATAGGTTCACAATTTTGAATTATTTCTTTTTTCTTTTTTTTAGCCAAATCAATAAAAACAAATATCCCAAACACTCTTCTATGTCAAATTTCTGCAAATGGTGTGTCTTGAATATTAAGCAAAAAATGAGTATAGAATCAAAATTAGCAAAGATAAGATTAATAAATCGCCTTAGCTTAAGGCTATGCCAGACCAGTTGACATAGGCTAGAGCACCAAGGCTACATCAAAATGTTGTTATGCTCTGCATAGTTATGGAGCAATTGTCTTTAGCCATGACAAGATCCTAGCATAACATCATCAGTCTCCCAAGTCCCCCGAAGTCAGAGTGTGGCTACCTACATGGCAGGGTTAATCAAAAACGGTCACACACGTAATGTTCTCACCCCTACCTGATGCATTTGTACCATAGCGTTCAAGTGCTTTGGCTGTTCGGAAGATCCCTGGAGTCTTTTAGCCAGGTTAAACAAGATATTTAAATTCTGTGTTCGGTGCACTAACACAGACGTCTTGTTTCATCTTGTCAAAAAACAAATATCATAATGTATGCTAAAATATCAATAGATCTGGTTTTCTCGTGCATCGTCACAAATTCCAAGGCTAACAATGTTACTGGCTGAGGTACCCAAACTGGCATTAAACAGGGTTCCCACAAGTCCTGGAAAACTTGAAAAGTCCTGGAAAACTAGCAAGGCCTTTTCCAGGGCTTGAAAAGTGCTGGAAAAACAGCACAGGCCCTAAAGCTCCTGGAAAAGTCCTGGAATTTTCTTAAATCTGCTGACCAGATTATCAACTTTCAAGCAAGCAAAACCAACACTAGATCTCTGAAAATTAATACATTACTGTAACTCTTGTTTTTTAAAAATTCAGACTTTTGACTGCCTGATCTTGTGACAGCAGACGACCATGATACTGCATATGGTCTTTTGGTGTGTGCAGGTTTTGTAGTTTCAAATAATTAGAATAGTTTGATATTAGCATGCTTCTTACCATAATGCTTATTATCCTATTACAAGCAGTGTTTTCAGTCCTTGAAATTCTGGACTAATCCTGGAAAAGTCCTTGAATTTTTCTTTTAGAGATCTGTGGGAACCCTGATTAAAGCAATTGTTAAAGCACTAAGCATGCATCAGCACAGAGAAAACGCTTCACAGGGATTAACCCTTTCACGGCCAGCCATTTTTCAACCCAAAAAATACCGTTAAACTAAACTGGGTAGAGAAAAAAAGTTATCTGCAATACATGTATTGGGAAATGTATACAATAGGCATATAGATCCTTACCTCTCAAAATTAAGAAAGTGGGGTCTTCGAATAACAGGCCCTGATTGTATGCCTTTTAGTAATGTGGGTGTTAAATCATTGTGGTGCATAAATGCGACATTGGTGGTGAAAGGGTTAAGTGACCACTCTAAATTTACATTTGCTTTAACTCATTCGCATCGCAACGATTTTGAATTGTTCAAAAAAAAAAAGGACACAAACAAAACATACATAAACAAAAGGAGAAATGAAAGAAGATTAGGGTTTTTTACTTCAGGTTTAGACATAGGGAAGTGGTAGATCAGACTTTATATAGAAAAACTTTTTGCACCGATTGGTTTCCCCACAACAATTTCACCACTACAAAAGCAAAGCCAGAGGCAAAATTGTGGTCTAAGGGAGCGAAGCGAGTTTAGAAGTGACCAAGGTATGGTGTGCACACAGATTTACTTCCCTTGAAACAAATGCATCAAATTGACAGCTATCTATTAATTCCGGACATATATGGCCGGAACAACTTGAATGAGTTAAATTGGCTTCCGTTATTTGTATTTTGCACCATTTTCTTAGAGGATTATTGGCTATTCCAACATTCCAAAACATTGTTTTCAATATGTTGTTGCAAACTTTAATGTTAATTGTTTTTCGTCAAAAGTGTTTTGCAGAAGTGAAGTAACAAAGTAAGTTATGCTTTGCACGTATTAACAGTGCTTTTTTAATTTTAGTTTGACGTTTGACTTTGAGCGGAAATAACAAATGCTCAATATTTTTCCTATTTGTCCTGAACTTAAAGTCGCCATTATTTCAGGTGCATGCTGATGAAGATGATTTGGGCAAAGGAGGCCACGATGACAGCAAGACCACTGGACACGCCGGAGCGCGGGTTGGCTGTGGGGTCATTGGCATCACCAAAATCAACTGACCGCTCTCGCTATTTACCCTCTCTTCTATGTAGCTCGACCGAGTTAGTTGATGGTCACTTGTTTTCTGATGCTTAGCAGTATTGTTTCATTTCTTATTACCTTCACTTGTTTTCTGATGATTAGCAGTATTGTGTTTCATTTCTTATTACCTATGCCAGATTTTGGATTGGTTTACTTTATTGATATACCTCAGGATAATGAAAAGATGATTGATTCAGTTTATCGCATTTTTACAATAAAGAGAGAAATGTAAAAACCTTTTGCCCTTCATTCATATCGTCACTGTCCGACGCTAACCGTGTATCTACACAATCAGTGATTTTACAGGAGCATCAAAAAACATGTCGTCTGCTACAATGTCAATTCCCATTTGATATACGCTTAACTCTTCTTCTTTACCGATGAGTAAACATGTGACACAATAAAAGTTGCATTAACACCCGAAATTTTCGTGATAATTCAGTTACACGGTTAGTGCAATGTTGTCACAATAGGAGATACGACAGCTGCCGGCAGTTACACGATTAGTGTGACAGTTACACGCTTATCGCGTCAAAACCATCGACAACCAGCCACATACACGATGATTTCCGCGGTATCATGTGACATTTGAGCATTTTCCTTGGTCGCAGACACAAGATATTTATAGAAGACCTGTGTGAGGTCACTGGAAGGGGTTTCAGTAAAAAATCTATTTTTGTCAAATTTTGTAGATACGCGGTTAGCGTCGGACAGCGACGATATACAATGTAGTCTAGTAAAAGATACATGTTTCCTGTTCAGTTGTTTGTTTTTCTTGTGATTTTATAGATTTAGAAAGATGCCTTTTCAGTTGCAGTGGGGTAATTGCCTAAAAGTGTTCACCCTTATAAAATGTGACCCAGCACCACGAAAGGGACATTAAGTCGCTGGGCTAGTTTCTCACAACAGGTTTGCAAAGTCGAAAATCTATTTTTTGGGTTAATTTTGAGTTATGGGTATTTTTGTGATCTCTAGCATCTTATCTTTTATTATTTATAAAGGATAATCTTTAATTTGGTCATATATGTTTAAAACAAGTAGGTCAGTGCATTTTCTTTAGCTAGGCTAGACTTTAGATATTGTTTTCTCAAAATGGCTGACGCTCACCCTACTAACTGTAAATGCTTACAACTCTAAAACGGAAAAAGATACAAGAATTGCTCTTGTATCATTAGAAAGAGAATTGTCTGAAGTTGAGCAAAGATTGTCTAAAGGTTTTAAATGTATAGTTTTCTCAGAATGTTCAGTTTGCCACTTGATGTCCCTTTCGTGGTGCTGGGTCACATGTTGTTGAAACAAAGTGATTTTTGTTGTTGTTTGGTTTCTTTTTTTTCTCTACATATTGTAATCATGAACAGGAAAAGGATGATTTTCATTTTTGTTACGGGAATTCTTTCTTGGTAGTTTAGTTATTAAATTAAAGTTTACATCAATTCAGATTTAAGTTTGAGGTGGTTATAGAGGATGATGTGCTTATATTTCTATCATGACCAGTTTATTTGTCATTTCAAGCAGTCTTGAAGATTGTTTCCCTTCTCTTTTTTTCTTAGGATTTGCTTCTTCCGATTGCATTTTTGTTCACTTTTTAAAAAAATCTTAAACATCTTCTTTGTGACAAAAGCTAAGCTTATGATTAAGATTATTGATCAGCGTTCCACATTTGATCATAAGTTGCTGCACTGCATTCCATCCTTTCGTTGCGACAAATGTAAACAGATATGTATTCTAGAATAACAGAGAATTCCTGCGTCGTTAATACTCCCTTCACTCTTTGGAATAAATAAGCATTTAGTGTGCCCTTTAGTGTTGATGTTTGGTTGGATTGCGACTAGAAACTTTGTGGTATGAAAGAATAGTTTGACAGTTGACTCAGCAATATGAAAGAATTATATGCTGGGTCTGTTCCTCTTACCTCTTTCTTACACTGTGCTAGGTGAATAGGTTAGGTTAGGTTACTAGGGACTAAAAACATAGCCGTTAGGCTTTCAAGCGTCCCATCCTTAATAATTATGATTTTTAACGTACAAGGTTTTATCGTGCACTCAGGTTTTAGATAATCATTCATCATATTCATATGTCAAATTTTTATAATATTCCCAGTTATCTAATAGATTTTTGAAAGTGTTAGTATCAGGTGCTTGTTTAATATTAGTTGGTAACTTGTTCCACAAAGGTGCAGTTCTGTTAGTAAAACAGTATTTTCTAATGAATAGGTACTGTTACTCTGTAGGATGCCTTGATAGAACCGTATTTGGTGGATTACAAAGCACACCTGATTATAAGGCGTGCACCCCAAATCTTACGCAACATTCAGATTTTGTTATTATAAACGCTGACCTGGGTGGGAGGAAGAAGGATCCTAGGAGGTAATTTGCTGAGCAACAGTTTCGAGCATAGGTCTTCATCGGACTGAATTTGCAGTGGTGTGTTGGCAGTCTGTCTTCACTGACTGAGTATTGTTCAGGGGAGGAATGGATGAACACATATCAGGAATTAACCCCTTGACTGCCCTATCACGTACTGACTTGATGACATCACTGATGATGTCATCAAATGAAGAGGAATAACTCTGATATGCTGGCTTTTGCTCTAACGCAGTCAAGAGAGTTATATCCCCAGACAACTTTACCAGATTGGCTGTATCAGTTGTCTTTTTCATGTCATGATTTTTTCCTTTAATTTTCTCTGGCAGTCAAGGGGTTAAGTGTGATTGGAAAGAAAGAAAATGAGGCAGGAGTGGGAGGGTGGGGTGAAGGCAAGGGTGAGCAGTTGTTGGGTGCAGATAAAGTTATCCCAAAGCAAGGGATTTGTTATTATAGCTTCTTACGGTATCGGTCGCATTATAAGGCGCAGGGGTCTCAGTCTAGGAAAAAAGTATCGCCTTATGGTCCATAAAACAGATATTTCATCATATTAGTGTACAGGGGACTACAAATATAATGAACAAAACCAGTAGGATTTCATCAGATTCACTTAGTAGAATTTCACGAGAATCTTGCCTCACAAATGTCATAAAAAGAGATGATCAGATAATGCCCATGTTCTCTTGGTTGACGTTTGTTTTGTCTTCTGAACACATGTAGCAGTTTGCTGCACTTTGCGACTTATCAGTGCTTGTGTGCGGGTCTTTTGGTGGTTTGTTTTGTCCTTTTAACCCTCCGACTGCCAGAGAAATGTAAAGAAAAAAACCATTGGGCAAATGCCATGAAAAAGACAAATGATAGAGCCAATCTGGCACAATGGTCTGGGGATATAACTCTCTTGACTGTGTTAGAGCAAAAGCCAGCATTTCAGGGCTATTCCTCTTCATTTGATGATATCAGTAATGTCATCAGGTCAGTACGTAATACGTTGATGGCAGTCAAGGGGTTAAAAAAAATGTACAGTATTTTCTTCTTCACAATCTCCCAACTCTTCAAAAATGTAAAATGAAGTTACTATAGTATAAGGTGCTTTGACAGATTTTGCATTTCCTGAGTAGTCCAAAACTTTTACATGAACATGTACAATATGCGTACAGAGATTGTATAATATGCATACAACTTCTGATTCTAAGAGGAGCACACACCCTTCGGCGATCACCATCACTCCTTACTATACTGACGGACTGAGAATGCACAAATTAGCTATTCTCATGCATGTTTATTTCTCTAAAAATAAAACGTCAGGGCCTGTATTCACATTGAGATAGTATGAGACATATCTTAGAAGTCCTACTACTTTAGGACTTCTAAGATACAAGTCTCATACTATCTCAATGCATGGGTGCTCCTGAGAAACTTCAAAAATCCTGCAAAGGGGCGGCCCTGGCGGAGTGCAGGGGCAGCGCACGTACACATTTACTGCTTTTTTTTGTTACCCCTCTAAGTAGTACAAGTGCTACATTCCTTTGAATATAGCAAATGCTTATATAGGTCCTTTTTATTGTACAAGTGTGTGTGGGTGTAAGAAAATCGTTGCTTCTCAAATTTTCATAATCCGGCGACGCCGGCTCTAGACAATTTAAAAATCCTGCAAGGAGCATCCATGTCAATGTGAATTCAGGCTTATTACAGGCCCTGGGCCTGTATTCACATTGAGATAGCATGAGACGTAGCATGATGCTAACTTAGCTCTTCCAATGTCCTATAGGATTTAATAGGACATTGGAAGAGCTTCTAAGTTAGCATGATGCTAAGTCTCATGCTATCTCAATGTGAATACAGGCCCTGGTCTCTCAAAAGCCAGCTGCTTCTGCTGTCAATGGTCGACTTATGGCGATTATTTTAACGCCAGGGTGCAGTCAATCCACTAGGGGCTTATCACACGATTTTCTTATTTGGGCATAGTGAGAGACAGGGTGGGACTCCTCCCTCTCTCTCTCTCTATCTCCAACTAAGAATATAGAGGATTAGCCCCACTCGAGTGTCATGCCACCTGGTGGTCAAAAGAGCCCACTAAGTCGCTCATTAATGTAGGAACCCATTCCTCTGTACAAGCTTTTTAATTTTCCCTTGCCTTTATAAATTGTAGTCCAAAACATGTCACGGTAAACCGATTCTTATAAGGATCCTTTTGTGATCATTTCAACTGAACCTGCATGTGCCGTGATGTGATGTGTATTGATTTCATGCTGCTCATAAACAGTGGTGTAAATCTACTAAGGTGATCATTGGTTCTCTTGACACTCACAAAAACTTTCTAAATCTAAAGGTTTTTTTTTAATATGTATTAAAATTTAAATGCTCAATTAAATAACTGATAAGCTATATATCCACCTTTTAAAAAAAATCTATTCTATAATTGTATTTTTTAATTATTGTCATTTTCGCAAAGAGAATAAGAGTAAGAGACCCATCAACTTACCTTTGGCTTGATTTCATGCAGATGTTTCAGGGTTGTCACACAGGCAAGCGTTAGAAGAATGTTGAGTTCTTTTTTCCCCTCAGATTCTAGTGAATCGCATCACAACCTACAGTGCATGCAGTTACGTGAAAAGATGATTTCGTCTTTGGACTAGAGCTCGCATTTACATGCCAGCATATATAATAAACATGGGTGCATGCAGTGACCAAAACTTGGGCCTGAACTTGCCGAAACCCAATGTACAAAAGAATGATATCGTGTTAAAGAGCCCTTTCTTCAGGCACTCGGCTGCCTGAAGTGGCATCAAATTGCCTGAATTCAGGCTTCAGCCACACCCACATGCACCCCTGCATAAAGCATCTGTATTAGTACAGAAGAGTAAAACTAAAAGAAGCAACAGAGGTGTGAACGACAACGCTTTCTGGATTAAAACCTCTCAGATAACAATTTTATTGATTCAACATTTTCATCAACAACTCTTCAAGTGACAAGCACACCCACAGCCTTTACACAAAAGAACGTAACTGAACAGCACACCAATACCGTGCAAACACTACTTCCAAAGTTTAGTGTGTGTTGGCACAAATCCCTAGTGAAAACGAGGTGGGTGGATGAGCAGCCATGAAGATGGGTCAGTTAATGCAGTGTCCCTTCACAAAGGAAGAACAGAGCTAGTAGAATAGCCAGGGAGAAAGGCAAGTCTATAATTTATTTTCACCTTAAATCATTTCCACATATACACAAATCATCGACATGAACTTGCACAGACAGGTAAAACAATTGACAACAAGTCTGCATCTATATACAGACATGCAATATCTTGCATTCTCTTCGGGGAGAATATCACATCTTTATTCCATGCCATGATGTGTCCCGTTTCCCTCCCTCCCTCCTTTTCCCAAACCCCAATTCCACTGGCAGCAGCAAATTAGCAACAGACCTTACATTGTGTACAATACATGCAAAGATTTTATTTATGAGTTGAGCACTTTTCCTGGTACTTATACGGTACTGTTTAACTTTTAAGTGAAAGTTTAAGTTGAGTTTCCACGCAGTTTTACCATATATTTGACTGGAAAAGTTTACCATGATACCAGTGTTCATTGGAGAACAATGGGAAAGCCCTTTCACCCCAAACATTAAACGCTACAAGACTTGTAAAAGAAAAATGCAATGAGATAAAACTAAACAGCCAGACACACAACTCTGAATACTGTAACTTGATCATCGATCATTTTATATCAACCAGTCATTCTCAGAATTCTAGCCAAATTGCTCGCCCACAAAATCCCATTTTCCCACTTTCATACACATTTGCATAAAACGTTCACTACTCTTTTTTAAAACATCACACAATCTCTGCCCCATCGGTCCATGAAAAAAATTCCTCCCCCTAATAAACCTAAAACTCCCTCATGACACTAGCTGGTGGTGGTTACGTAGACAATGTAGCCTCACTGTTTGTGCTGGAGGGAAGGCCGTTGTTGCCACCTAATCTATCTGGGAAAGCGTGGCTCTTTTTGTTATCGTCATTGTGGACACCCCATCGACTGAGCCGCCCGGATTTGGTCCGAGACGGAGCAGCACTTGCGCTAGTGCTGGGGCTACTTCTAGAGGCGCCTGCTACAGCTGTGCTCAGAGAGTCACGGCCACATGCACCCCTGTCTTGAGCTGCCGATGGGGTGTCTTCCGAGTCGTCGCCATCCTCCCCATACTCGGGGCTGCTGCTGCTATCCTCTCCATACGTCGGGCTTTTATCATCATCGTCGTCGTCATCATCTACAAGTTTCTTGCTGGGTGCAGCGCCCGCCACATTCGGGGGCGGCTCTCTGAAGTTGGGAGCTCCTGGGCCGAAGGGGAACTGTCCGTTGAAGGGTCCACCGTCAGCCTGGCCAGGTTCTGAGGAAGGTCCTGGTCTGTCCATCAAGCCCCCTCTGGGAGGACTCGACCGCAGCCGATGAGGAGCGTCAAAACCGAAG
The DNA here is from genome assembly GCA_017654935.2 of Phymorhynchus buccinoides. Taxonomy (NCBI): domain Eukaryota; kingdom Metazoa; phylum Mollusca; class Gastropoda; order Neogastropoda; family Raphitomidae; genus Phymorhynchus; species Phymorhynchus buccinoides. The sequence goes on from CM065694.1 coordinate 19,038,686, forward strand.
GGCCCTCCGGGGCGAACCAAACTGGGCCTCTGCCCCAGCACAAACCGCAGAGGACTGCCTCCAGGACCCATGCCCCTCAACACGGGACTCCCGAATCGGTTATCCACGGGCATTGGTAGCAGACCTGGGGGTCCCATACGTAGACCTATGGGTCCCGGTGGGCCCATCATTCCGGGAGGCATATGCGGTGGCAGGATGGTGTGAGGGGGAGGCCCGCTGGGCACATCCATCCTGATCATGGGTGGGGCACCAAGGACAGGACCTGGACCTCGCCCCCCAGCGTCTTCCTCGTCCATGTCTTCATCCATGGCATCGGACCACTCGTTGCCATCCTCGTTGGTTGGAGGGAACGGGGGCAGGCCAGGGCCCGGAGGAGGCAGACCCGGTCGTGGCAGGTTGGGCGGGGGTCCAAAGGGCGGGTGGCCTGGGGGGAACCCGTGGGGCAGAGGGCCTGCTATAGAGGACACCTGCATCAGCAAAAGGATTACTTTACTTAGCACGCTTGCACCATCTAGAAAAATAAAAATATCAACTTTGTTACAATCACAATGAAAATGCACTGGAAGAATCCCAAGTAATTTTGCACCTCACCCCCTTACCCAACTTTCAGTGGGTTTCACCCATTTTAACCAACTTGTTTTCATCGTAAGTATGTAAGACAGCACTTCAAGTACGACAGAACTTCTTTTTTTCAAAGCCGGAGATCAGAACTGTACGTTTCCTTCAGTCGGAAACTCAGTTTTGGGAATCTTGTTATTTCACTCAGTTTCTCTCCTTTACAATGTTTCAGTATGACAGAACTTCATCTAAAGATGACTTGGGTAAGCATAGAAACGCTTCAAAAGATGACTTGGATTAGCACAGAAACGCTTTGTCCTTAAGCACACACGCACCAAAGCATCTAAAGGAAACATTGCCCAGCCCTACTCTGCACAAGCCCCATAAGCCCCTCTCTGTTAAAAGGGTCTTCAAAGCCAACAGACCCAAGCAGCACTCACCGGCGGGCGGTTCAGGGCCATGGGGGTGGACACGGGTCCTCCATGTGGGGGCATCAGGCCAGGGGGAAGACCCTGAGGCAGGGGGGGCATCTGACCCGGCGGGAGATGCATCCCTGGAGGGGGCAAGGACCCAGGAGGGGGGATCATCATGGGAGGGGGGATCAGGGGCATGTGCTGGGAGGAGGGAATGGCTGAAACAGACCACAAGGGCAATTGAGGTGTTAAGTATGTGATAGGGCACACATGGATTGGAAAGAGAAGTTGATGTGATGGATAACGACTTGACTCGTTTCGCTTCTGTACAAAAGGACATGCTATACAAAATTTGTTTTTAAAAGTTAACGTCTTAAAAATTAGCACAAACATCAAGGCCTTCTCTGGATGAAACATCTCAAGAAGAAAAGAGCTTTTAAGTAACTTACTTAAACTCCCATCTTTTCTTTTTTTTTACAAACAGGCTGCAATACAGAGCAACTTGATGACCCTGAAGTGTTTTCAACGTTGAAATGCAAATAAATGGCAAAATACAAACATTAAAAACCCCACCCATACTTATATAGTATATATAACAAAAATAGTCAACGCTCAAATACACATTTACTAAACAAATAACAACTTTGAATTTCCACTAACTAATTTTAACCTGTTGCATGAATATCATCTTCACCTTGATTTTGCACCCCGAAGCTGGCAGGCGGGCCACTGGAAGTAGCAGTGAAATTGTCCAGCCCCGTTTCCTCTGTGTCTTGCTGGGCCGGAGGACGTTCAGCGATCGTTCCTGGTAACAGAAGACAGGGCAACTGACTATTAAAACATGAGACAGATATGTGGCCAGGCTCCATTAACTGTTGTCCCTTTGTCCATGGCTCACTTATCCCCTAGGGGGCAAGTTCAGGTAGAAGGGGGGGCAACTCATAAATTTTCAGATTTTGACAAATTTATGATTAAACAATAGGTCTTTCTCTACCTCATACAGAAGTATGGAAGAGCAAAAACAATCCTTTTTGCCTTAAAGGTGGTGGTGTTTTTCTTAGAAATATCTCGTTGGTAACCGTTTTGAAACTGTGGTTGCAATTTCTCATTTCGCAGATTCATCGAGTATACGATTTCAAATCTTTGAAACAAGTACTCCAATATACAAAATGTTTGGTTTGTTGGAAAGCTCTTTAAATGCAGAATAACGAGTTGTGATTAACAGTTGACTTTGCTTAATACAAGCGATGAATCTTTTCACGACACCAAATATTTTTTCCTCGGACGACATTCCGGCAGACAAGTGAACTTCCAACTGACCCTTGAGGTGTTCAGGGAGGGAGTCCTCGTCAACCACGGCTCCGTCCAGCAGGGGAGTGAGGTCAGCGGGCAGCTTGCTCCACTGGATGTAGGTCACCCCCAGGTCCACGTCCCACAGTTTGCTGAACTCAGACTCCTTCACGCCCATGTTGGGGGCCCAGGCCACCTGCACATTGGAAACCTACTTTGTAGTTCAGTTGTAACACGTTTCGTTTCGCTTCACATTTCCAGTTCAGACGTTAGTGAAGTTTTAACATCTTTTGCAGCTATCCTGCACTGGACTGTAGTTCAGTTGCAACACATTTCACTCACATTTCCAGTTCAGATGTTAGTGAAGTTTTAACATCTTTTGCAGCTACCCTGCACTGGACTGTAGTTCAATTGTAACACGTTTCGTTTCGCTTCACATTTCCAGTTCAGATGTTAGTGAAGTTTTAACATCTCTTGCAGCTATCCTGCACTGGACTGATCATCCTCTTTGAACACTCCCTTTCGGCAGTCACTTTAACGTGTGAGGTGTGTGTGTGTGTGAGGGGTGGGGTCGGGTCATGACATGAAAGCTAGCCCTTTTCTTTCTAAATTCTAAACAGGGACATACAGTAATTAAGTGCACAGTCATGTTTTTTTAGGGTTTTTTCTATCCAAGGAAATCACTTTTACCACATAAAAACAAACACATAGCATATTTTATGGACTGTAAGGCAATACTTCTTTCTCCCAGACTGAATGAAAATCCGTTTAACGTCCTCCGGTCTGAAGCAGACACATATGGGGGACATTAGTAGATATAAAGATGGTGGGAACGATCCTGGAGGCAATGCCCGGAGGCAGTGCAACTCCAGGAAAGTCCCAAATTTTTAACGATACAGATGTATATTCCCTTAGTAAAATAAAAGACTGAGACCTCTGCTGCCTAATATGACCAAAATAGTTTTTAAAAAAGTGCAATGAGTATTGCGACCACCCTACAGACTGGCCAAAACTGTCCGTAATTGTGAGGTGGTCGCTATACTGGAAACTCTTTTAGTAATAAATAAGAAGAGAAGGAACCGAGTAAAACTGTCCAGATTACCGGGATGTCTGCGATACTGAGGTGCCCGTTAGGCAGGGATCGACTGTACTCCGAAAAATAGGGCATCATTCATTCTTAGCAACAGCTAGGGCTCCCAGGGACCACCATTTGGGGGTCTATGAAGTACTAAAATTCTAAAGGACTCTCTAAAAGAATGTCCAGGGCGTCCCAGGAATGCACTAGAAAATTTCTTTTTAGCATTCACAATGCCACTGAGACCCTCTATCCTTCCTCTAGGACCCTCTATACTGTAAGTGAAGGGGTCCCTGGGACCCCTTGTTTTGCGGGACGATTAGGAGCCCTGAACAGTATCGCAACATCATCTGGTATCAGTATCATCTGGTCTTGTGGCCTTACCCTCAAGGAGCTGGAGTTGAGCTTCTGGCCTTTCATCCTGTCCAGAGCTTTGGCAGCTTCCTTGCGCACTGACATGTTGACAAACGCGCAGCCTCTGGGGGGCACCATCTGTCAACACCCACACGCAGATTTATTCCACTTGGTAATGAAAACGCTATGTCTTTATCATTTTGCAGCACGGAAATTTAAACGATCGCAACACAAACTTGGTCGACTTCAATGCGTGTGTCTTAACAGTGGATTAAGGCAAGCCACATCTCATCCGACAAAGCTGTAAAAAAAAATTAAAAAAATGCAAAGATGTAACACCAACAGCGATGATACTAGATGAACAAAAATGATGTAATCTGACATGAAATATGGAGTGTTTTTCCTTCTCATGTGAAATGACATCATTACAAGATGCCACACTATGCTTTCTGCACGGCCATTTGCCAATCTTTTACCTTACACATGTTTACCTTAATGCTGTCAACGGATCCGTAGTTTTCTATTTCACTGCGCAGTTCTTTCTCTGTTGTGTACTTGGCCAAATGTCCAAACCATAAGGTTGTGGAGCATACTGCAAACAGAAAAAAAATCATTTCATTTGCCAGGAACAAGAAAGAAAGAAAAAATATGAAATGATAAAAGGTGCTCAGGCATAATTCAGAGAGGATTTCAACGCAACTGGAATCTTTTCTTTTGTTCATTAACTTTTTTTTTATCTCAGCTTGTAATTAATCAACAATAAAAAAACTGATAAATCAAAAGAATTGAATATCTCAAGCCCCCCCCGTGGGGATACCGGAGGGGAGGGGGAGGGGGGAAGTCTTCTGTAAAAATAGTTCCCCCACCTTCTGTGCTTGTAACTTCCTCTGGATCTGGATATAGTATGTTGTAGGAGCCTATGAAGGCTATATACACAACGGATTTGGAGAGCGCATTGAGAGTTAAAATTGATGTCTTGATGGTAACGACACTTTCTGTATGACTGCCTTTTCCCTTGCTTTGTCATGTACTATCTTTCTGACTTTTTGGCCCATTCTCCTGCCTTTTTTCCAAAAAAAATGTTCTATAGTTTTCTCCTTTGAGCTCCTCCGAAATTGGAATGTGTCGGCTGAATGCACCGAGGAGACCAGTAAAAACTGGAAAACAGACACATACGTACCCATTGTGGCCTTGGAACGCAGAATACTTCAAGGGAAGTAAAATTTATTCTGAAAATCACTCATTTTTTATTGTCAGATCATTCGCTAAGAACCGCCATCAACTAATACAAACAAATTAAGACATACAAATAAAATGCTTGCTTTGATGCTGATTTCATGGGGAAATACATCAACAAGATCTCAACATATTTCTTTGAAATCACAATAATTATACTTTTGGATGTCTAGTACACAAACGAAACCCTCCAACTGACAAGGTAAAGAGTTGAAAACTATAAGCAGTTATTAAAGATTTTTTTTTTAAATCACAAAGTAAGGGAAAAACAAAAATAATCAGCGAACATTTAAAACCCTTAACCCTTTCGCCGCCAGCCATTTTCAGCAAAAAATACCATTAAACTGAATTGGGTAGAGAAAAACAATTGTCTGCAATATTATGAATTCCTGTGACATGTAGACCATTAGGTCTATCCTTACCTCCCAAAATTAAGAAAATAGGGTCTTCGGATAACAGGACCTGATGACATGGGTGTTAAACCATTGTGGTGCATAAATGCGACATTGGCGGTGAAAGGGTTCAATCTTTTTTATATAAATACAATCTAATAAATGTACATACAACTTATGCACTTCTCCTTCAAAGGTGGCAGTCCTTTCTTTTTTCGCTCTCGATCCTTCTCCCGCTGTCTTTCTCTGCTTCCTCTGTCGTAGTCCCTTGACCTGAACATAAAGGCATACATGTAGTTTCAAATACTGGGTGAACACTATCAAGCAGACGTGCAGGTTGCAAAACTAGATTTTTCTTCCTCTGTTTGCTTGCTTTCTTTTATTTTAAAAAATGGTACTATGTCATATTCAATGCCCAAACGATAACGTAGAAAAAAATGAATGAAGAGACAAAATAAAAACTAACAAACAAGATCACTAGGAGACATCCAACAGCACTCAAGCTCACCTTGATCGTCTGTGCCTATCTCTGGACCTGCGTCTTTCTCGAGATCTGGAGCGTGAATGCCTTCGCCGCTTTGGAGACCTGAAATATAGGACACAGCATGACATTATAACTCTGTCTCATTCACACACACCATTTCAAAATTAATTTAGTTAAATACTGTTTCAATATTAAAGAGTCCACTTTCATAATAGCCAAAAATATCATCAGAACCGGTGGAGAACCAAATCTCTGAAAAATCTTTCAAAAACATGGCTTAACATTAACATATCATGCAGGCTCTAGCAAAGATCACGATTTCATGTCACAGCGTGATTTCCTCAAGCACACCTCATTTGGGCTCCAGGAATATCCACAGGGACTTATGCTTTTCCACAAAATCATCTGCAGATGACAATTCACCACGTGAAGCACACTGAAGACATGTTTGTTAGAACACACAACTTTCCACAGGGTTATAACTAACTACCCACAACCTCCGCTTACCTGGACCTGTCTCTGGAGTGTCTGGAGCGTCGTCGATCCCGGTCGTACTCTCTGTCCCTGTCCTCCTGCTCCTCCACCAATATAACATCCTGGTCCTGGTTATAGCACACACACACACAAATAATAATACAAAACACAAAGCCGCTCAACAATCAAACCAAATAATGGTGGGGAAATCTTATTTGTCTTGCTACCTAACACAGCACCTGCACCTCTTCAATAAAAACAGTAGTTTGATTGGCCTAAAAATATGCTTGCCTTGCAACTGAGCAAAGCATTTGCATTTCCGATACTTAGGATGCAATATTAGTAAAATTGGCTTTAAGGCAAAGCTATTGATAAATCACAATGTCCTTTTACCCAGCATCCTCAAAGAAAAAATAAGTGGGTCAAAACTGATGCCAGGATTGATTCCTAGAAGGTAAAAAAAACAAAAAACAATACACCGATCACTATGAGTCGCAGAGGAATTGCGTTGGAGAACTCTGATCATAATTTTTCTGTCAAAATTCACTCAACATTTTCAATCAAGAATTAACTAACAAATTAATTATAAAAAAAATGTAAGTTAATTATGCGTCATCCATTGACTGCCGTCATTGTTAAGTTTAGTGTGTTGTCACCTCGTCAGTCTTTTTAAAGACGAAATTTTTTATTCACCGTGTATAGTGTGTATTTCACCTTCATGTGCTTGTGTGAGTGTAGCGTTTTGATGTTTTTTAGTTCAGTTAATAAAGAATTAAACCAATAAAAATCACTGACCATCAAATGATAAAACAACATCAAACCCAACCAGAGTGCCAGGCATGTAAGCAGTTCCCAAGTTCCCTCTCTTATTATGACCAGGCATGGTAGTGGGGGCAAAGTGGTTTTCAAAGAAAATGGCCAGGGGTCCAGGGGGCCGAAGAAAATTCAATAAATGAGTGAAATGTTCACTTTTTCATGCCATTTCAACGCATTTTTTAAAATAATTTTGTTTTAAACTGTTTCGCGGATTTTCCGCGATTCGCGGAGGTCTACCTTGCCTGTATGACCCACCTGTTCAATCTCCTTGTTGAACTGCTCCTGCTGCTGCTCCAGGTGCTGCTTGCGAAGGGCCTCGGCGTCAGGCATGTCCGGCCGGAGCTGGTCCGAGTTGAGCGAGGACGACACGTTGTGTATGTGCTGCAGCAGGGCGGGGTCGCTCAGCAGCTTGTGCACATCCCTGGAACAAAGCCCTCATCTTTGTTTCCCTTGTTATCTTCTTTCCGCAGATTCCTTGTCTGCATTAACTCACTCGGGACTGGACAAATTATTTCCCCTTGTTCTGTGGGGACTGGGCATTCGACTAGGTTTGTAAAATAATAACCAAAACCAAGTTATGAAGAGTTAAGGCATCAATATTTTCAGAAAAGATTAGTAACACCATGCACTAAACGATTGTAAAATATCAGATTCCTTACCTTCGTCGTTTGTCCCCTATTGACGAAAACAGCTAACACATAGAAAGAAGGAAAATTTCGCATTCTGATCTTTGACCCCCCTCTACAACCAAAGCTGAATGTAAAGTCTGCAATGATTGGTTGATTTCAAGAGAGGCAAGGTCAAAGCAAACAGAAAATAAGTTATGACTTCGCACCGGAAAGCTGGTTACACGCCAGAAATCAAAACCTCTTGAAAACTCTTATGAGCCGGATCCGGGCCATTTGTCCTAAAGTTGTGTCGAATCATTCGTCCTGAGTGTGTTAATTTTCAATCAAATATTTCACCTTCACAAATCTCGAGTCAGTAGATTCACAATGTGCTGCGATCGATTTTCTCAGAGCTTTGTGTATGTTCCTGTGTGTGGTTATCATGGCTCCAGTTGGAGAAAAAAACAAAAACCTTTGAACAGTATTATAGTGATGTACCGAAGATCAAAAAGTGATGGGACAAAATGTCCTGAAACAAGAAAATCAATAGGACAAAACGTCCTGGTTCTTGCTGAAATCAATTTGACAAAGTCTGCTAGACAATTGTCCTGACAGGGGAGAACATAATAGGACATTTTCAGTTTTAATAGGACTATGTCCTATGACCGGGGCCTCGGGACATCACTGCAATAAAATATTTCTTGAGCTTTGTGAGTCTGTTCTACTTTTTTTGGTAAGCTCTAGGCGATAAAATGTACAAAAAAACCAGTATTCTTACTACAAGATCTGTACACTATTCAAACGGTACAGTTTGCACAAGTCAATGTTAAGTCTATCTTCAAAATCAGTCAGAATCAGCGCGTGATGGATGTCTCTAGATTTATTTTTTTCCATCAAGTCATTTCCACAAAATCAGCAAAATCGCTGAAAAGTTGGAGCCCTTCACAATTTTAGGTAGAACTTTAACAAAGACCAAAAAAAAAATGACCACGTAAAATAAAGGTTGTTACCCTGGTAGCTGCTGTTGTTGCTGTTGGTGATGATGATGGTGATGATGGTGGGGGTGGTGGGGGTGGTGATGCTGCTGAACCCCCTCTTCATTTTGATTGTGATCCCCATCTTCATCCTCACTGTCTCCGTAGTCAAAATCCAACAGTTTCTGCAGGAGTCCAAAATAAATTTGAATGCGTTATAAACTATGAAATGATATGGTATGAGCAACCAGTTTCATAGCATTATCCAAATGATTTCTTACAACATTTTGATTTCTCTCTCTTTAATTCAACATACATCATTCAAATTGAAATCCCATAACATGTTCTTTTTCTAATTGTCTTAGTTAAACATTTACAAGCCTTGTACTTTGTAGAATTTTTTTTTTTTTTAAAGACCAATGAAAATAAATATTTCATTAGTGAGAACCAACGAAATAGGGCATTTGCCACGGCCATCGTTCTATTGGCCACTGCAAAGAACACCTTTTGCAAGAGTGAATGCCCTTGCTGGGTGGGGGATGATGGTTGAGTACTGACCAAACAAGGGTATAACTCTCGCCAATAACCTATTTGAGGCCACTTAATGGCTGCTTTTGCAAGAGTGAATGCCCTTTTGGATACTGATCAACAAGGGCTTAACTCTTGCCGTCAAGGGCGTTAATAACCCTACTTGCAGTGGTCAACAGACTAGACATAGTGTCTGACTACACTTTTGCCCGCCTGTTTCACCTGTAGTTGCGTGTACCTCTCTATCTATTCAAAGCCTTTAATTAAAATTCAAGGTCACTCTCACGTGGCAAACGGTCTATGGACAGCTAAACAGCCAGGCTCTACCAAGACGTTCAAACACATTAAGCAAACGTCAACAGCACCAACCTTATTAAACACAGGCTCCGACGGCTGGTGCATTTCCCCATGCGGGGGGGCACCGGCAGCCATGATGGGTGCAGGGGCCCCGAGGTGCGGCCCACCGTCTCTGCCTTCGAGGCCCATGGCAGGATGAGGCAGACCAGCACCATCTCTGGGCCCCTCCATGCCGGGGACAAACCCCGGGGCCTCGGGAGGAGGACGGTTCACCCCGACAGAAGGGAGGGGTGGGGGAGGAGGTGGAGGAACCCCTGCATTAGAGGAGGGGACGGGAATGGGGGTGGGGGTGGTGTCCGTCTTGGACAGGAGCTGGTCGGTGAGCAGCTTGATCTGAGCCAGGAGGTTGTTGTCGATGACGGGCGTGGTCTGCTGGGGCTTGTGGGATATGGCCTCCGTGTGCATCATCAGCTGGTGTTGCAGCAGCTGCAGCTGCTGGAGCTGCACGTCCTGGCCCGACGTGAGCAAGTTGCCCTGGGAAAGCAACACGAAAAACATCCTGTACTATTTCCCAAGTATGCAAGCACACCGATTCATTACTTTCTTCCCCCCCGTGGGGATACCGGGGGGTCTTTTGTATAAATACTTCCCACACCTTCTGGAAATTCTGTGCTTGTAACTTCCTCTAATCTGTCACTCTCTTTGACTCTGCCTTTTACCTTTGTTTACTGTCATCTACTATCTTTCTGCCTTACCGGTCCATTCTCCTGCCTTCTTTCACGAAACACTTTCAAAAACATTTCCTCCAGCCGAAGTCGGACTTGCTGGGCCTAACTATTTCTTAGTTAGGCGCGTAACGGCAGCATGACGCATCTACGCTCATAATTGACAGGAAACTGTCTGAGCGATCAAAGAAGAAGATTACTTTCTTCAGGCAACAGAGTTAATTTAATCTTAGAAATCAGGGGTCAGAATCAGTTTGGGAAATACGACTAGATTGTTGAGGGTCACCTGCATATCATAAGGGGCCTCTCTGTTCATAAATTTTGAAGAAATTGTTTTTTAAACTATGACTCTGGTGAAAATCTGCTGCATTAAGCGATGCAATGGACTGGAGTCAAGTGCGTCAGATGGCAGTTTTGACCATTAGAGACACACACGACATTTGGGTTTCATGACCATCAAAATTATCAGTGTGCAAGTTTAAACTTAAGTGATCACAACCATACCACAACAATGCCTTTAACTTTCTACCCCCCCCCCCCCCCCCCCCCCCCCCCCCCCCCCCCCCCCAATGATTTGTGAAGGAGTAACATTAAAGACCTACAGAGCCGGCTGTCAAAATCACGTATTTCACGTGTTTTCCTTCTTATAGCGGGTAAAAAATCTTATTTTGACCAAGTGTTGCTCCCATACACATTGAAAACGAGGCATCACTTTAAAGAGCAGCCTCGATAGTATACGAGGACAGTCACGAAAACGAGGCATCACTTTAAAGAGCAGCCTCGATCGTATACGAGGACAGTCACGAAAACGAGGCATCACTTTAAAGAGCAGCCTCGATCGTATACGAGGTAAGTCTAAATGCGGACCACATCGACCCAGAAAAAAACAAGGGACTTAATCCAGCCGGCTCTGTGGGTCTTTAACCATACCGATACATCACCGCTATAAGGTTAGACTCCCAGAACACTCACATCGCCAGTTTGTTGCAGCAGTTTGGCTACAGTGTTGACAATGTCGCTTTGCTGGTTCATCAGATTCTCCTCCGGCCCACCCCCAGAAGTAGTGTTGCCATTGGCAGGGACCACATGGGCCGAGGCTGGGGCCGGAGTGGGGCCGGTGCTGGGAGCAGGACCATCGCCGGGTGCCGCGGCACCTCCTCCATCAGGCAGCTTCCCGTGGCTGCGCTGGTGTGCCAGTACCAGAGTGTCCGCTATGCGCTGGGCTGTGGTGTCACAAAAATCTCATTTTATTTTTACCATATATATATACACACCAACAGCAGTACTGTGACAATCACACCTTTAAGTTTAACCCTTTCACTGCCAGCCATCCTTGAGCCAAACATTTCCATTAAACTTACCTGGATACAAAAAAGATTTTGTCTGCAATTTTGTGGGACTTTTCTGTAACACATTTAGAATAGGGTCAATCCTCACTGCCCAAATTTAGGAACACAATATCATTGAATAACAGACCCTGATTTCAAGGGTTTTAATGACATGGGTGTTAAATCATTGTGGTGCAAAAATGCGACATTGGCGGCGAAAGGGTTAAGACATAGCATGTACTTTGCAATACAAGTGACATTGCAAAATCAAATTCTGAAAATTCCTTTGAGAATCTGAAAAAGCAGAACAAAACTGGACATCTTCAGTGTCTACAATGTATATACACGTCCTCTTTGCTTCAGTTCTTGCCACCGACGTACATGTGTGTCAGTGTCTTTTCACAATTTTGACGTACTCACAAAAGGCCCAGCAAACAAGCAACACGGACATATGATAGACGGCACTGAAGGGATTAAAAAAGCAACATAATTTCTCTACTTTTTGCCAGAGGTCTTCTTTCAGAAATTCCATTCAAATGAAACAACATACAGTGGTACCCCTCTAAAAAGACGCTTGCAAATGCGACTTCTCCTCACATATGACTGATTTTTTTTTTCCCGAACACATTCCACTATACATCCTATGCCGCAAATATGACTTTTCCTGAGTTCCGACTTACGACCCGATTTCAGGGGTTGAGATGTGACCACAATCTTATCTTTTTGCAGTCAAGTTTGTGCAAATCAATCTCTCGATGAAAAGCAGACGAACTCGTGATCGAAAGTCATGGCAACGGGTCCGATGGCAACTTCGATGGCCCATGTTGCACTCACACACAAACTACACATAACAGTACAGACCTAATCTTCGCCATAACGGACCTACTAAATACTGGATTATGCACAACACAACACAACACAAAACATGACAAAGTAACGCTCTGGCAGTTCATTTTTAGTCACAGTTTGCACACACAGAACTTTTACCGCGCATACAACTCAGCTGACAAAATGGCGCCGCATACACCGCAGATACGAAATCACGGCAAACGCTAATGCGCCAGCTGCTTTCATTTATCGGATTTTGTGAGTTGTTTGCATTCAGCGAGAGTTGTAGTGCACACACTAACGCCGATTTATCAGTCTGATAGCGGAAAGGAGCTGCTTTTCAACTTTTTTTTTGTAAAGTGAAACCATTCTGATTCACTGAGTTCCAACTTATGGAGTATGACCGATCACCTAGTTTCAACTTGGAAGTTGCTTGGTCCTCTAATAAGACCACCCCTCATATAAGACTTTTTTCACCGCACTTTCAAGGTCTTATTAGAGGGGTACCACTGTACAACACTTCATCCAACTTTCTAAGGTATCTTCCTCAACAATGAGCCACTCCGAACTTGCTTTCCAAACTTCGCCGACATGGAAAAAAAAGGTTGTGTTGTTGTTGCGTACCCTGGCTTAAAGACTCCAGGGATCATCCCAACGCCCGAAGCACTTTCCTCCAAAGTCAGAGTGTGGCTGCCCATGTGGCAGAGTAATCAAAAACGGTCACCAGACCTGTTTACCCTTATAATGAAAAACCCGGAATTTGCCACCAAAAAACCCGGAATTTGATAACAAAAACCGGAATTCACATGATCTGTACACGACTCGCGATAAAGCGGTTTCTTGTTCTCCTTTCCGCGAACATCGGCGTCGATTTTCAATATTGTGATGATTTCTTGGCTCAATTTTGCCAGAAAAGTTTTATTAGTAAATTCAGTCACTAATTCTTAGTCAATTTTAGTATAAAACAAGCTGGAAAAAGCAAAATACCTGGAAATGTCCACGATGGGACAGAGAAAAATCACTCGGCCGCGGATCGGCGGATGCCAAGTTGCAACTCGGCGCCATCCCGATCAATTTTGACTTCATTTTCCGTTGTAAACTTCAAAATTCTCACATCATCGTATTTTCCAGTGATAATATAATCTAAATTGACTCATTTCAAGCCCTAATTACAATCTCTACCATTAAAAAACTGCCTGGAAAGCTCTTCGAATCGACAGTAAAAGTCTGGCCGCCATTTGCTCAGTCCCGAAATAGATCGACCAAAATAAAAACATTATTTCACCCCTTTAACCAATGAAAATGCAGCATTTAATGCATGTGTCGTCAAGCACAACCCCTTTTCTGATGACGTAGCGTGTTAGGTACACGTTTCGGTCAACCCTTGCGTCTTTTCCTACGAACGGAAACAAATAATAGACGGTTTTTCGAAATCCCGGAATTTTCAGCGTTCACCCGGAATTTACTATTTTACCCGGAAATTTAGCAAATTTCCGGAATAATTCCGGCTAAACCGGAATGGTAAACAGGTCTGGGTCACACATGTAATGTTCTCATCTCTAGCTGGGGTAAGCCAGGGTACGACTACTACTGCTACTTAACACTATGGCACAAATGCATCAGCCAGGGATAAAAACATTACGTGTGTGACCATTTTAGATTACCCCGCCACATGAGCAGCCACACTCCGACTTCGGATGATTTTGGACCGATTATGTTATGCTAGGAGCTTGCCATGGCTACAGACAACCCCCGCATAACTATGCAGAACATAACATTTTGATGTAGCCTTGTTCTACCTTATGTGAATTGGTCCGACACAGCCCTATGCCAAGGCGAGAAAAAAAAGGTTTTAAAATTGCATCCAGACTATACTTCTTCTTCTTCTTCTTTGATCGCTCAGACAGTTTCCTGTTAATTATGAGTGCAGATGCGTCATGCTGCCGTTATGCGCCCAACTAAGAAATAGTTAGGCTCAGCAAGTCAGACTTCGGCTGAAGGAAATCATCTTGAAAGTGTGTCGTGAACAAAGGCAGGAGAATGGACCGGTTAGGCAGAAAGATAGTAGATGATAGCAAGCAAAAGGAACAAGCCGAGTCAAAGAGAGTAACAGATGAGAGGAAGCTACAAGCACAAAACTTCCAGAAGGTGGGGGAAGTATTTATACAAAAGGCCCCCCGGTATCCCCACGGGGGGAATACTATTCTATTGAAAGTGAGTGTTCTGACCTGCTGCCACAGGCTCGGGACTTGTGGGATCTGAGGCCATGTCCAGCAGAGCCTGGATCAGTTCCATGGGGAACACTGTGTTCTTCTGCCACAGGTTGAGAACACGCACCACTCGGCCCTGGAAAGGGAAAAAAAAGTGGGTTTTCATCAGAATTCTTGCTTTACTTTTTAGCAAATAAGAAAATGAAATGCGGCTTCAAACATTGAAATGTTGTAAAAAGAAAATAATATTGTCCACCTTTCAATAATTGCAAAGTGAAACATTTGAAGTCTACATCATTGATTAAAATAAATTATTCTGTTTGGGCTACATATTTCTATTAATTGCAATGATCACAGAAAATGAAATAACTATTTCAATAAACTGCATCAAACAACTATGTTGTGATACACATTGCCTGGACCTGAACTGCACATAAAAAATGCAGCAACTTGATCCCAACTGTTCAATGTTGTACTATGGTTGAAAACTTAAAACTAAGCAGATTGGCCCAAAACCTCTAAAACCGATGGGCCAAAATCTTGTTTTAACTTATCTGCATTTTTCTGCCTTGCACTTTCTATAAAACATTATATAAAACTAGGCTCTACCCTAAAACTTTGTTATCTTAAAAACCTACCTTTTGCATCATTCTAGCTGGCAGTATACATAAAAACCATACAACTATACACACTCTACTATAATTTACTGTTTACTTTATTCTTAAAGTTCAAGTTTACAAACAACCTGTGCAACACAGCTCAAGTTTTTGCATCTGCACCTACCTTTGCCTAAGGCCGGGTTCACATTAGACGCGTAGGTTCCGTACGGAAACCCCTAAATAAGAGGAAGAAATAAGGATAAAAGTTTACGCATATAGGGGAAATTCGGACACGTGCGTAAATCTTTTCCCTTCTTTGTTTCACTTATTTATGGATTGCGCACGGGTTTCTGCATGGAATATCCGCTTATGTGTGTACACAGCCTTATTCTGGTCGCTATACACTCAAACATAATTAAACTTCATACACAGATTTAAAGTTAAATCTGATTACCTGACCGTAATCACCTGCAGAGCTCTGCTGTGGTCCAGCCTGCGCACGCATCTTAGAAAAAAACGCGGAGGTGGGTATTAGGGGGAATGGGGGGAAAGGAAATACAACATACATTTTTATTTTTTTGGGTCTTACCCTGTCTTCTGCAGAGCATTTCAATAGACTCTGAAATGTGATGACGATGTTCTTAGTAAATCTTGGTCCGAACACATCTTTCTCTCCACCAAACTGATGCCGTGATTGTCTCACCACCGAGTCTATCACATAGAGGCCTGGGATTTTGTACTCGGGCTTGCACTGTTTTGAAGAAAGAAAACAAATCAATGCGATCATAATTGTTTTTCGATTTAATTGTTTGCTTCCAAGTAAAGTTCACTTTTTTTGTTATCACAAGCAAAGATACAAACATACAACACAACCATTCTGCTGATGTATTTCACTTTGGGCTTCCACCAGTATTCCACTTTGGGCTTCCACCAGCGAAACCAATCCAGATCCTGAACTTAATCACATTATCCTTTTATTTATAAAAAAATATACAGATATATTTAGCAAAATCAACATACCTAGAACTAATTTATTTTTGTAATTAAATATTATTAGCCTAGTAAATCATAAAAAGCTAAAGCTTCTGCACAAAATGTGGATATCATTTTACAAGCCGACCTAACAACAGTTTAACACATTTTACAAAAACAAGCCTACCTTGTACCTTGTACCTAACAACAGTTTAACACATGATAAACACTTCAGTCTCAAATCCAACTCCTGCCCCTGATTCATTTGGTCTATCCTCACGCTACTTTCAACACAATGTCTTTTTTAAACAAATGTGTTTCAATCTTCAGCATTTGCTTTCACTTTGGTAAAGGGACAAAGTCATTTTCAGCCCCTTGACTGCCAGAGAAAATTAAAGAAAAAATCATTGGGCAAATCATGACATGAAAAAAGACAACTGATACAGTGATAGAGCTAATCTGAGAAAATGGTCAGAGGATATTACCCTCTTGATTATGTTAGAGCAAAAGCCAGCATATCAGGGTTATTCCTCTTCATCTGATGACATCATCAGTGATGTCATCAGGTCAGTATGTAAAAAAACCACCTAATATGTTGGTGGTAGTCAAGGGGTTAAGTTAAAACTGATTAACAATAAGATTCCTTCCATCTGATCTGCATTTTTTTTTTAAACTTACAAGAACAGAAATGCATAAATCAAATCGACAGAACATTAAAAAATTATTTTGAGCGTTACCTTCAGTACAAATTTCTCCACACTTTGAACAACATGTTTATAGAATTTGATCGCCTTGATAGCTGCCCGTGTCACAGCTCCCATCTTTGCCCGCGACACAGGTGGCTTGGTCTCGTAGAGAGACGACAACTGAAAAAACAAAAACAAAACAGATTAACACTGAATCAGTGAATAATGTTAGACGTTTTTCAAAATGCATTTGGCTTATAATATGCAAAGTCGGCCCCAAAAATGAATAAATCAAGCTAAAAAATGTGTCAGATCATAACAGTATTATTAACACTATAAATTGAAAAAAAGTATGCATGCTTAAGCTTATCTGCACATAGTCGTCCGTTTTGATGCTTACATCATCACTGAAACATGTCACAGGCCTTGCCGATCAACCAAGTGCAGTAAATGATTGTGCCCCATGATCATTCCCTTCGCATCTGTGTGTAAACATGAGTGTAGATCTAGATAGATCAGACTTTTGAGCAGACAACAGTTTTTAACATGTTTGGCCAGATAAAAACCCTCTCACAACTGAGAGCTGTGTTTTCTGAGCAAAGTTCATTCACATGATTATTGAAAAATTGGGATAAATTAAATATGTTGCGTTCACTACATCTACAACATAAATATGTTGCATTCAAATCCATGATGACGATCTTGCTCGCTTTGTGTTTCAATGAGATACAGCCAGCAAAGTTGATATGGGTGTCCCACTTAAGGTCAGTGGAGATACTCACACCCAGGTATTTTGAATGGGGCACGCTCTGGAGTTGGAGTCCGAGTAGGAAATAGGCCTTCTCTATTGTGTTTCTGCGTCTCGTCATGTGGAGAACAGAGTATTTTTGAGGGTGGAAAGCTATTCTCAGACCTGCCAACCCTGAGTTTTCAATTGGAGTATTTTTTCACGGAAAGTGGTGTATTCTTGGAAAAAGTGGTGTACTCTAACTAGTCTAAGGAGAACTCTTTCTATACAAGAAAGTAGGGATTAATTTGTACGGAACTACTTTTTGTCACTGTCAATAGTACATATCACGTTCACATACATACTGCACGAACAGTGTCTTTTTCATCGGCAGAGACAGTCCGTGTCGGCATAAATGCTTCTATGCACATTGAGCCTGCTGCAGCTTGCTTCACCTTCACACGATCTTGATGCATTTTCCTGTTGCAGTGCCGCTCAATGTCAAACTTTCCAAAACTGGCAATGGAGAAGTCGACTTGACAGTAGCTGCAATGTGCGCAAGTCTTTCCTCGCGTCGACTCTCGAATTCCAGGGATAGTTAAATATCTCAAGAAATCTTTGTGATCTTGCTGGTGGCTTCTTTGTTTTGCCTTCGTCAGGAGGCTCGTCGCTTTTGCATTTCGACATTTTCAGAAATTCTCTTCACTTCGGTGCGTGTTGATAAACCAACTTGGCGCGCATCACAAACCTTCTAGCGCCTAGGCCTAGCGCCGCGAGATTTGGCCAAGCAAGATTCGCTTGCAAGTCGTGGTTGCACTCCAACACTTCTTAGTTATGCTAAATCGCCGATTTCGAATGAACGATCGTTTCTGGGATCAAAAAATTTCACTACAATTATTTTATGTCGTATTTTTTATTCACCTGACGTACTGGTCGTATTTTGGGTAAATTGGCGTACAAAATACTCCAAAATCGTACCGGTTGGCAGGTCTGTATTCTCCATCTGTCTTCCCATGTAGCAAGCCTATCAAGGTCATCTTGGAGCGTGCTCTGATCACTTGAGCCAAGTTAAGGCTATGATGTCCTGGTGACAGATGGTGTCATCGGCAAATAAGTGTGCAGTGGAGTGAAGACCTTCGGGCAGATCATTGATATACAGGAGGAAGAGGGATGGGCCGAGTACGGACCCCTGTGGGACTCCTGACTGGACAGGTGCAGGGTCGGGCTTCGCTCCACCAACGACGACTGTCGTTTCCAGGAAGTTTTCGATCCATCAACAGGTTTTCTGTGACATTCCGTATTTCCTTAGCTTGTAGGTGACAAGGGGATGGCTGACTTTGTTAAATGCCTTGGCAAAATCCATTATCAAGACATCCTCCTGCCATCCTGGTGACCTCTTCCTAGAGCCTCCGACATCCACAAATCCAATGAGTTGGGACTCACATGAGTGGTGTCTACGGAATCCATGCTGTTTGGGATGCAGGATGCTGTTGTTATCTGCGTATCCCATGATGCTCTTCGCGATGATGTGTTCCAGGAGCTTGCAAGGAACGCTCATCAGGGAGATTGGCCTATAATTTTCGGCGTTATATCTCTCTCCTTTCTTGAAAATCAGGGTGACAAGCTCTTCCCTCCAGTCAGCCGGAACCGCACCTGTTTAGAGATGCCTGGAATAGTAGTGAGGGAGCCGGGGTTATCTCTGTTGCCACTTCCTTCAGGACATGGGGGCTGATGCGGTCCGGGCCACTGGCCTTGATTGGATCTAGCTCTTGCGGCAATTTCAGCACTCCTGCCTCTTTAAGTCTTTTAACCCTTTCACCGCCAATGTCGCATTTTAGCACCACAATGGTTTAACACCCATGTCACTAAAACTAGTAAAAGGCATCAAATCAGGACCTGTTATCCAAAGACCATATTTTCTTATTTTTGGGAGGTAAGGATATGCCTAATGTTATACATGTCACAGAGGAAATCGCAATATTGTCGATATTTTATTTTCTCTACCCAGTTAAGTTTAATATTTTGTGGCTGTAAGTGTAAAATGGCTGGCGGTGAAAGGGTTAAACTAAGATTAATGCATCAACACAAAGAAATCCTTCTTTATTAAAATTGGCCCGTTTGCTAACTGGTTGTTTTTTTCTGCTAACATTTTTTTCTCTTTCTGGCATCAGTGGCAAAGTTCGCAGCTGGATCACAGATTTCTTGACGGAGCGTACACAGCGAGTCAGCATAAATGGAACACAATCAGATGAGGCACCTGTCACAAGCGGCATACCCCAGGGAAGCGTACTTGGTCCACTGCTTTTTGTGATCTACATAAATGACCTCCCACAACACGTCCACAACCATGTTCGAATCTTTGCCGACACAAAACTATTCGCGCAAAGCAACCAGGAGGCAGCAAGACAATCGCTTAAGGATGATTTAGACAACCTTCAAAAATGGTCTGCGAACTGGCTTCTCACTTTCCACCCAGAAAAGTGCTGTGTGATGAGACTAGGCAATTGTAATGAGTACCAGTACCACATGAAAAACATGAAGGATCCGGATGAGCAGCCACACGTTCTAGCTACATCAGACGCAGAGAAAGACCTAGGATTTGTCATCGACAGAAAGCTTACTTTAGAAACCATATTGCGCAAGCTACCGCCAAGGCAAATAGGACCCTAGGTATAATCCGCCGCTCCTTTGATCATCTGACGGACCAGACGTTTGTGCAGCTCTACAAGAGTCTAGTCAGACCAGTGTTAGAATATGGACACCCAGTTTGGCAACCATCCCTGAAAACGCTGCAGCAAGAAGTTGAGGACGTTCAACGTAGAGCAACCAAACTCATTGGACACTTGAAGGACAAACCCTATCCCGAGCGGCTGAAAGCACTTGGATTACCCAGTCTGGAACATCGCAGGCAACGTGGTGACATGATTGACTTGTACAAGTTTCTCTCCGGTATGTACAATACCATCAGGCCCCACCTCGAACTGCACCAAGGATGGGACACACGAGGCCACAGCAAGAAACTAGTAAAACACCACACTAGGCTCGACATCCGGAGCTTCCTTTACAGTGAACGGGTTATCTCAACATGGAATGATCTCCCAGAGTCTGTTGTACTTGTAGCTGCTCCTAGCCTAAATGCTTTTAAGAATAGATTTGACGCCCACTGGGAAAACCATCCAGGAGTGTATGATCCTAACTGCTATCACTAGACTATATCCCACCACGCATGTAGCTAGTGATAAATTTTAACGAACGATGAACTGGCCACAAGGCCTCAACATCGAAATTATCAAGTATCAAGTAAGTATAATTCGCTAAAATTTAAGTAAAGGGGCGCAACTCTGTGTGCGCCCTGCAACGCTGCAGGGATATTCCGTATTATTCGTCTCCACCTGAAGCAAAACCCTGCAATTTCTTTTCGTTTATGCCTGTTTTGTTTGTGTATGTGGCTGGAGTGATTTGTTGAAACTTTTGAATATTTTAAAATCATGCGATTTCTAATTTCGCAACTTAGTGTTGATTATAAATATAATGGCTGCGATGTGATTTACTGATTGAGTTGTAAAAACTAAAAAAGGAAGATCTTGGACTTTCGTGATGAGGAGATCGTCATTTCTCATGTAGCATTAAACGACAGATCAACAACAACATATCATATACTTTTTAAGCAGCAAGGAAGATAAAACAGAAAATGTGAATGAAAAATCTATACATTGTCATTGAATGATTGATAAGCCAGTGATCCCTCCTCGTGACACGAGACTTTGAAGACTAGAATCTCGGTACAAACGGACGTCATAAAAAAATGGTTTATCATTGTTTACATAGTTAGAAAATCCACAAATGCCATACCTCATTATTAAATGCTCTTACAGCTTCCATATTTAGATTCTGAGATTATCAAAACACCAACAGCATAAACTACATCACATCGAACTGAAGTCTTTCTCCCATCGTTTTAGCGTGGTGACCAAAATGGCGGTCGGTATTCACTGTCCATAATGTCGCCGAAAGATAGGTAGAAAACGCCCGTTTCCATTGGCTGTTATTTGCGATTTGGACCAATCGACGGGTATGTAACGTGGTTTCTCCTTGCTGTGTTTGGTCTCTCAAAAAGTATGACTCGGGTGAAACGAAAAATTCATATCCAGAAATCATGACAAGTTATTGTACGCCCTGCTCGCTTCGCTTCGCAGCAGTTATATTCTATGGTGAAGGTTTGTAATGGAGGTTCAAAATGCCCCCCCCACCTTCATCGGGTGTCCCAGTGCCTTCATCGGGTTATGCTTCTTAGCAGAAGTTTGCACTGGAGGTTCAATAATATGATGCTATCCTTTGCCCATTAGGCCTACACTCCCCTGTCACTGGTCAGGTCAGTCAGTCAGTTTACACGCAAGAGGCCGCGAGGCCTAGACGTCCTCATTCACCTGACCTGGTTAAAAGTCCCAGGCCCTCTAAGTCCCAGGCCCGCTATGTCCCCCTCTAAGTGGTTACATCAAAGACCCTTTTAGAATATCTTTGGTTACATGTCTATGTCCACGTGTCTATGTTCATGTGTCGATGTGACATGACTGCCGGTTCTGGTCATTTTTTTTGCACCTTGTACAGTGTAGATGACCTGTGGTCAGTGACAATGACCAGTGGTCACTTTGACTTGAAAATCAAATTTTGATTATTTAGGTCACTTAATTCAGTTTGACATTTTAAAAAATCATATAGACACGTGGTCATAGACATGTAGCCACTTAGAGGGAGTGGGACATAGTACGTGGGCCTCACTTAGAGGACCTAGGACTTAGCTGTATGTACCCAGGTAGGAAACCCATGCCTTGCGGCCACTCAAGTGCCTTCTTTAGGTCATGTGAATCAAGAATATAAATGGTTATGTGGGTATAAACCCAACGGTAGTCGAACTATAGCCATTATATTGCTAAAAAAGAGAAGTTCAAAAGTAAAAAACAAGGACATTTCAAATCAATATAATTATACTCTGCACCACACATGACCTTGACCCAGTCTATACCAACCTGCTAACTTTGAAGCATATGCAGTGGAACCCCCTTTATTATATGACATATCCCATTATAAGACCTCCCTCCCACGGCATAAGACCTACTTCTCTGAGGCATTGCCCTTCTCAGTTTGTAAGTATTAAAATTATCTCCCTTATAAGACCCCTCCCTTATAAGACCTTATGTTGGATGATTTTTGAAAGATATACCGGAATCTGTATAATTTCAAATGCCCCAAATGGTCTCTTGACCCAGAAGGCCGGCATAAAATCTCTATTTCTCTCTCTCTCTCGATTTTTGAAGGTCTTATAAGGGGGGTTCCATTATATATATGTAACTGTAAAAATGTGAAAGATATGACCAAAACACCGATTAAATTGACACCTCCAAGGTTACAGTCTTGACCTTGACCTCAATCGGTACACAATATTTAGAATCACCATTAGCCAATTAATCATCATATTGAGTTTGGAAAGATATGGCCTCGAGAAGAAATTTCGGTTTTCAAGGTCAGACTTCAAAGTCAAGGTCACCACAGTTGCCGTTTTTGTATGGGACCCTGCACTGTGAAACACTACCACACAGAATGTGAAGCCATTCTGTCTAAAGGTTTATGAGATACAGCTCGGACATGCAGTTTCAAAGTTAAACTTCAAAGTCAAGGTCAGCATGGTCAAGTTTTTGTTATGGGACCATCTGTCAGTGTACCATGATGCAACACCACGCAAAATTTGAAGCGATTCTGTTCACAAGTTACAGGACGAACACGCACACACTGACACACTGACACACACACACACACACACACACACA
>CM065694.1:19067084-19079584 GCA_017654935.2 Phymorhynchus buccinoides
AAAATCGTCTTGATAAATCTACTAAATGTATAAATATTTTTAGAAGCTTTCACCAATAACTAGGAAAATTTAACCGTATAAACCTTGCCCTGGAAAAAAACACCTCTCACATTGTTAACGATGGGACTGCATTAAAAAAAACTTCACGGCTTGTTTGGTCTCTACTCTACTACTACTACTAGTACTACAAAAGATATGTACAGTCTTTGGTACTACTAACAGAACCATCAACTTGATGATGGTGGTTGGGAAGAGAAAAAAGAAGAACTTGGTTCAGAAACAGACATAATAAGAGAGCGAACTTGGTTCAGAAACAAAGAGACAATAACAGAGCGAACTTGGTTCAGAAACAAAGAGATCATAAGAGAGCGAACTTGGTTCAGGAACAAAGAGATAATAAGAGAGCGAACTTGGTTCAGAAACAGAGATAATATGAGAGCGAACTTGGTTCAGAAACAAAGAGATAATAAGAGAGCGAACTTGGTTAAAAAAACAGAGATAATAAGAGAGCGAACATGGTTCAGAAATAGAGCGAACTTGGTTTAAAAAAAACCAAAGAGATGGTAAGAGAGTGAACTTGGTTCAGAAACTAATAAGAGAGCGAACTTGGTTCAGAAACAAAGAGATAATATGAGAGCAAACTTGGTTAAAAAAAACCCAAAGAGATAATAAAGAAACAAAGAGATAATAAGAGAGCGAACTTGGTTAAAAAAACAAAGAGATAATAAGAGTTTCAAGTTTTATGTTTTTCCACTTCCAGCCCAGAGGGCTTCAAAGCCATAAACACAAACACTCACAACAAATTTGTCCCCATAAACATTCCATGAAACAAACGTGCAGAACATAAGGTAATTGATATGATATTAACATATACCAAAAAGAAATTACCAGTGCTAACAACAAATGCATCACCACTAGAAAAGATGTAAAATCAAATTAAAAAACCTTGCCAGCTTTCTCAATATTTTTGGGTTTGTATTACGTAACGATTTAAATTTGTTGACATTTGGGTGGTGATTATAATACTTTGAAAACAATTCTTTTCTTGTTTATTTTACTGGTCCGTATGGCCATTGCAATACGTAATCAATTCGTCGCCAATTTCTTCTCTATTACAAAATAAACAATTCCGTTCATTTCTAGCAACATTAAAAAACCCGCTGCTTTTGAACCGGTAGTTTATTGTTGGTTGTTCTAAACTTCAACATAGATTGTCTTAGATTTTTAGGAAGCAGTAATAGGTAATTTTCCAATAAATGACTGATTTTCTTTGTATAAACGGTAGTTATAGCAAACACTGTTGGTGTTAACCTCATTATGCCAAAATTGTAGGAACTGGTCTTTTAATCTCTGTTTCATAATGTGTTTTAACTGTATTAATGAGAGAGACGGGTTTGTCCAAAGATATGTCATACCAAGGGAGTCTAAAAATGTTTTAATTTGAGCCAACCAAGAAACTCCCAAACCATCCTTTAGATATTGTTTATAACACAAATTAAACATCAAAACAGAAGCTTTTGAAGTGTTCGTAGATGTGAATGATTCATACCAATACACGAGCATTCTAGTTTTAGTTCAATATCTACAGGAAAAACCAAAGAGATAATAAGAGAGCGAACTTGGTTCAGAAACAGAGATAATAAGAGAGCGAACTTGGTTCAGAAAAAGAGATAATAAGAGAGCGAACTTGGTTAAAAAACAAAGAGATAATAAGAGAGCGAACGTGGCTCAGAAACAAAGAGATAATAAGAGAGCGAACGTGGTTCAAACTGAAACAGATAATAATTAAGAGAGCGAACTTGGTTCAGAAACAAAGAGATAATAAGAGAGCGAACTTGGTTCAAAAACAGATAATAATTAAGAGAGCGAACTTGGTTCAGAAACAAAGAGATAATAAGAGAGCGAACTTGGCTAAAAAACCCAAAGAGATAATAAGAGAGCGAACTTGGTTAAAAAAAACAAAGAGATACGGGCCTGCTCCAACTAAAGATTAAAATAGGGAATTAGGGGCAATAGGTCAAAGTAGTGGTAAATGAAGGGCAGGAGCTGTGCCGGTCGGGGTTCGTCCCGGTGAGCGCTACGCTAGCCGGATTGGTCCAGCCCGGATACTATGAAAAGGTCTATGGTCAACTCTTAAAAAACTGACGTAAAACTCCATTTTCTCTCTCTTAAAAAACTGTCACCACCACCAGACAGTAAAACAAAGACATTTTTCTGCCATTTTCTTTTTTTTTTAAAGAAGAAAAAAAGATTTTATATTCAATTCTCAGTGCTCTCTCCCAGTTCAGTCGAGTACATAGCCTTCATAGGCTCCTTCGACGTAATGATACCAGAACCAGAACCAGAGCGAACTTGGTTCACTGATCTTCAAATTTGAGCGCACCTTGCACGCAAGCAGTCACAAAGCAGTGAGAGTAACGTCCCTTGGCCATGGTGTCGCACACTCCATTGACAACAGGCTGGCCACACATGGCAACGCGCCCCGAATAAGCTTCGTGCTCTACTAACGAGCCAACCTGTGGAATATGGCGATTTGATGGTCGCTGGGAACTAGTCATGAATTAATGACACTGCTTGTCGTGTCGGCCCACACCAAACACTAGGACTTGAGACACTCGACCAAAAGACAGGTAAGCATTGGCATTGCCCTTCAACCTACAAAATATGTCATTTGTGTACGATTTCTCTCTGCCGATGATCAATATTTTAATCGCTCCTTTAGCTTTAGTTTAGCAGTGACGAGTAGGCAAAGTTAGCTGCGAGAATCGATCAAGCGATTAGACCGACTAATGGCACCTCTTGGTACTCGAACTTGGAACGGAATCAGTATTTCAATATATGATAACCATGACATAATATGATAATAGCTGTGTAGCTTGTTCTTATAACATTTACAATGTTATGTAACCACCTCTACCTCCACCCCACCCCCTTTTTCCCCTGCCCCCACCTGACCTCTGTTAGCTGTGGTGTGGTCAGTAGACCAGAGGCATAGCAGACTGACTAAACAAAACCTTGAGTTGCTAGGGTGGTGCTTTTTTATTATTTGGCGTTTTTGTGTCTGTTCATCTGTCTGTCTGTCTCATTTTGTTTGTCTCTCTGTCTCTTTGGTCTGTCTATCCTTTTCTTTGAGTTTATCTCTCTCACTCACTCTCATTCTGTCTCACTCTGTGGCTGTCTCTGTCTATCTCTTCATATCTCTCCCCCCGGCCCCTCTCTCTCTCTCTCTCTCTCTCTCTCTCTCTCTCTCTCTCTCTCTCTCTCTCTCTCTCTCTCTCTCTCTCTCTCTCTCTCTCTCTCTCTCTCTCTCTCTAGCTATCTCTCTAGCTATCTCTGTCGACCTCTCTGTTTCATTTCTTAGCTGGATAATGGACTAACATTGTTGAAACAGTGGTAAACATTACTTGATGAAGTTTTATGAAAGGTTGGAGAATTTGTTGTATCATGGAATGTTGTTTTAAACACAAATTTCTTGATTTTAGCTTTGATTTTAGCTTGTATATTGTTTGATTTTTCCTGATTATTGCCATTGTTTGTGTGCTGTTCTTTGAACTCGAATGAGTGGAATTTGTCTTGAAGTAGCTGTTAACAAAACTTTCCTTGCTTTTTTTCTTCTTTTTTTCCCCATTAAGTTTTTAGAGGATTCAGCTTGTAAATTTGTACAGTGCTCAATGAATATATACTGTTACACTTGATTATTGTTGAGATTCATTTAGCCAATTTAAAACCAGTTTAAGATCATTCCAAGATACATGGTCTTGAACAAATCAGTATAATTCAAGACTAAATTCATAATGGCTCTTGAAAGCTAGTATTTGGATTCAACAGAATGATGGTATTCAAAAGCAATGATTTTCAAAGTACAGGCCTCTGCCAGGGAGGCAACCCATCTCTCCAAAACAACAATGATATCAAGTTATACAGTCAATGATAATAGAAAAAGTATTGCCTTCTCTCAAGGGAAGAAGACTCAGAGGGGATCTCATACAAGTCTATAAGATTATACATGTAATATGGTTTTGATGATATTGAATTTAATTACTTCTTTGTCAAGAGTACTACAAATAAACCAAGAAATAGCATGGATAAGTTGTTTCTTAGACGTTCCAATACTAACAAACGTAAAAGTTTCTTCTCTAAAAAGGATTGTTCAACATTGGAATAACTTACCACTAACTAAGTCCATTCCTTCTTTTTATAAATTAATTAAGATTAATTTAGTTTAGATTTGCGCAATCATTGTGAAGCAAATATAATGTCACAAACGAGAAAGGGCGTAAAAGGGCCGCAAGGCCTACTTCTGGCCCTATTCTACTACTACTACTACTACTACTACTACTACTACTACTACTACTACTACTACTACTACTACTACTACTACTACTACTGATGCAAGAAAGAAGTTATGCAAGAATCTGTACGACAAACTAACAAAGCTGAAAATTGGTTTTAGCATTCTTGATGGACGGCATTAACTTAATAATTAGTCACTTTGTTTAGAGACAAGCATGACCAAGACACACACAAAAGTGACAAAGACAAAGATGTATAGTTCTCAATGGAGGAAATTTGATGTCCACATGGTCAATGTCCAAATATCAAGAAAAATTTACATAGAGTAATATTTTTTGTTCTTTTTCTTCTTCCATCAAGCACAATGACTTCAGTGATGTCTGGACTCCTGCCGGACACTCAAGGAGTGCAGTTTACTGCGCGGCCTGCTCTCCGCACTAGAGAGAATATTGGTCCAGTGCGCTCCCTTCCTGCCTCTCGCTCAGGTCGCGTCTCCTCTGTCGGTCAGTTTTATTATTTGATTTTATGTGTATTTGTGGTGTTGATGGTAGTGTGTGTGCGTGTGCGTGCATGCGTGCATGTATGTAGTGTGTGTGTGTGTGGTGTTGGTGTTGGTGGTAGTGTGTGTGTGTGCGTGTGTGCATGCGTGTATGTAGTGTGGTGTGTGTGTGTGCGCGTGCGCGTGCATGTAGTGTGTTGTGGTGGTGCATGTGTGTGCGTGCATGTGAGTGCGCGATTGTGTGTCTTTCTGCCTGCATGAGTGTATCAATATGCTTCAAGTCATTCTCTGTATGTTTCTGTTTGTGTGTCCCCTCACCCCACCCCCCCACACACACACTTTCTCTTTTTTTTGTCTCTCTCTTTAGTGACAGTACACATTGGCAGGTTGAGGGATGCTGATTTCATTTATGCATGTTTGCACTATGACATGCAAACATTGAATAGAACATACATACAAGCAGTTATGCACATCCACTTGCACATGTATGTATGCATGCATCTGCACATGCACACATTCTATGCACAAACCTATACCACCCCCCCCAACACCCACACACACACACATACACTCACACACACACAGAGCCATGAACAGTTACAGAGCTAGCTGTATGAGCCTCACTGGCAATACTAATACGACTACAGAATACTGACCATAAATCTTATGAAGGTATCAGTATTTGTAAATAATCAGCCAATGAGGCTTTATAATGAAAATTCTCTGCCCCTGTCTCTTGACCTGAGATGTGAATGCCCCCTACTTAAGATTATCGCCCTTGCATGTCAGAAACTAGTAGTATATAGCCACATAAAATTATTTGCTCCTGACTCGTCACCAGGGGGCATCAGCAGTTCAGGCCAAAATTATCTCTGTGTCTGTGTCCTGCATTTCTCGGTTAATGCAATTTTCCGTTTTTGCCTTTCTTACCAAACATAAAGCTGTATTTTATTAACCTTTTTAGCTAATAACCTTTTTGGAATACTAACCCTAACCCCCCCCCCCCCCCCCCCCCCCCCCCCCCCCCCCCCATAAGACGGGGAAAACGCAATGAACCACGAATGTGACAAATGGCGCCGTGTACTGCAATACATAGGGGGGGGGGGGGGGGGGGGGGGTAGGTAGGGTTAATAATAGTCCTATTAGATAATGGCCTAGGGTTAGTATTCCAAAATGAAAAAGGTTATTAGCTAAAAAGGTTCATAAAGTACAGCTTTATGTTTGGTAAGAAAGGCAAAATCAGGAAAATGGAATTAACCGAGAAATGCAGGGGGGGTGGCACATCTTGACCTTTACCAATTATCGTCCTTTCGTGTCGGCAAGGAGTAGTATAAAGCCTCATTCTGACCATATACAACCATGATTGACTTTTTACAGCACTCGTAAACGTTATGCACAGGGGACACATAACTGATCCAATTTACTGGGGTTAATAATCTAAAGGTGACCATACATTGATGCTTTCATTAACCCTTTCACCGCCAAAGTCGCATTTTAGCACCACAGTGATTTAACACCCATGTCACTAAAAGGCATCAAATTGGGGTCTATTACCCAAAGACTCTATTGTCTTAGTTTTGGGGAAGTAAGGATAGACCTTATTTTATATATGTCACAGAAGAATCCACAATACTGCAGATGGATTTTGTTCTCTACACAGGTAAATGTAATGGACATTTTTGGCTGAAATATGGCTGGCGATGAAAGGGTTAAAGTCATCCAGAACACACAGTTTATATTCAACGTGTATTGTCTAATCTGTAAAGCTCCCAGACGCTGTAAGACCCTGATTCTTCTCCGGATTTGGGTGTTTTAAAGTAGCCACACCCGACTTTATGTTTCAGTACAACTTCAACTCTCTTTTGGCTTATCTTCGTGATGATCCCACAAAGTCTTGAAGCTTATGCACCATTCCACAGTTGAACAAAAGTTCCCAGGGGGTAAAGTCATTGACGATATCTGTCAGCTCTGAGGAATTAAAGAGGATCAAGACACGGCCTCAAGTTTGATCAGACAATGGGACCAGTCACTGATAGGAGATTTTTAAGAGCTGCTGTGAATCCCTTACACTGGTCTAAGTCACCAGGATAAAGCATGCATTGTGAAAGTTGAAAGCTAATAGCCCTAATCCCATCTGCTTCTACCTAGCTCCCCCCCACACCCCCACACACACGCCCCCACCCCACCCCCCGCATGAAAGTTGAAAGCTAATAGTCCCTATCTACACCTCCTCCTAGGTAACACCATGACCCTCTCCTTTCCGCTTCTTTCCTTTCTCCCAATATCTTTGTTTCTTTCTCTATTCCAGGTATTGATTTAATAAAGATTATGCAATGTTATGTATGCTTTCTTTTTAAGTCAAGTAACAGGCAAAGTGTAATTAGCGTTGGATGCGTGGTTGGTACACCATTTAGAAAAGTTGAAATGAGAGATAAATTAAAAGAAGATCTGTAGCAGAGTGTGTGTGTGTGTGTGTGTGTGTGTGTGTGTGTGTGTATGTGTGTGTGTGTGTGTGTGTGTGTGTGTGTGTGTGTGTGTGGTGTGTGTGTGTGTATCTGTATCTCATATGTGTGTGTCTGTGTATGAATTTCATCTCTCTCTGTGTGTGTGTCTGTATGGCTGTGTGCTCCTGAGTCTGTGTCTTACGGGCCAGCCACACGTCCACTAAAATCGCACGACTGTGCGATACGATTCGATCACGTGCTCTCCAAGAACAAATGTGATTGGCGCATCGAGATCACGTGATCGAATCGTGTCGTGCGATTTTACTGGACGTGTGGTGGCCCTTTAGTGTGTGTGTCTGTGTGTTCATACAACCGTATGCACCACGAAGACCTTCAGAAATGAAGAAGGTATTGAGCAACCAAAATTTAAAAGAATGATTAATATTGTATGCATTGTCTCATATATATATTCTTTGTTGTCACTGGTGACATTGTTGACCGTCCACCCTCTCTTTCACCCTTAACTCCTTCCCTCCCTCCCGTTCCTCTCCCCCTCCCTACACTCTTCTGAACCCCTTACCCCCTACAGCCTTTGCATTAACCCTTTCACCGCCAAAGTCGCATTTTTAGCACCACAATGATTTAACCTCTATGTCACTAAAAGGCATCAAATTGGGGTCTATTATCCAAAGATATCTTACTTTTGGGAAGTAAGGATAGACCTTATTTTATATATGTCACAGAAGAATCCCCAATACTGCAGATGGATTTTGTTCTCTACCCAGGTACATTTAATGGACATTTTTGGCTGAAATATGGTTGGCAGTGAAAGGGTTAAAAACATTTTCGTACCTATTCGACTGCAAGGAAGCACTTCATTACTCCCAGCCTCTGCTCAATTACGTGTTAGATAAAAAGAATGCTTGAATAGTCAATAAAATCATTTAACCGTAGACAATAAAAACAATCCTATGCGATCGAAAAAGAAATTCTTGGTTTTTTCTTTTCTTTTTCTTTCATAGCTGTTGCTCTCTCATAGCGTCAGGGTGTTTTGTTTTGGTCTGTTGGCTCTGTGGCTTTAGTCGAGGTAAAAAGAGGAATAGTATAGTGTAGGGTAGGTAGGGGTAAATGGGCCCGGCTGTAGGGTACGTGTCTATTCAGTGGCATTACTGTTCACAGATATTGTGTGAAGCATTTGATCAGTTTGGTGCAGGTATTTTCTTGCCATTCAGGGTAACTGTTTGATCATGACTGGCTGGTTCACTAAAGCACAGGGGGGGGGTGCCTTTCTCGGGAAATGCCTGTGGTGAATGGAAATCGAAGCGCCTTTTATGTAGGGGAACAGTTGCCCTTTTTCCTACTGTTGTAGTTATTGTATAGGCTCTGAATGTGTGTGTGTGAGTGTGTGTGTGTGTGCGTGTGTGTGTGTGTGTGTGTGTGTGTGTGTGTGTGTGTGTGTGTGTGTGTGTGTGTACGTGTGCGTGTGTGGGAATGAGTGAGTGAGTCTTTTTTCTGTGTGTGTGTGTGTGTGTGTGAGTGTGTGTGTGTGTGTGTGTGTGTGTGTGTGTGTGCATGTGCGCGCGCGTGTGCGTGTGTGTGAATGAATGAGTGAGTGAGTGAGTCTTTTCTGTATGTGTGTGTGTGTGTGTGTGTGTGTGTGTGTGTGTGTGTGTGTGTGTGTGTGTGTGTGAATGAGTGGGTGAGTGAGTCTCTTTGTGTGTGTGTGTGTGTGTGTGTGTGTGTGTGTGTGTGTGTGTGTGTGTGTGTGTGTGTGAGTGAGTCTGTGTGTGTGTGTGTGTGTGTGCATGCGTGCTGCGTGTGTGTGTTCGTGCGTGTGTGTGTGTGTGTGTGAGTGAGTGAGTGAGTCTCTGTGTATGTGTGTCTCTGTGTATGTGTGTGTGTGTGCATGTGTGTGTGTGTGTGTGTTTATATCTATCCCATTCCACCTTTCGGAAGATTTGACCATACTCAGCTGGCAGAAATGTATAGCACAAGATATTTTAAACATATGCTCACCAGTGTCATGTTTCAGTATCATTTGTATGTTAAATTATGTGATGAAGATTGAAAATTTTTAAATTACCCCCCCCCCCCCCCCCCCCCAAAAAAAAAGAAGAAGAAAAAAGAATGAGAAATGCACAATAAGCTGAATTAATAAACCGAAGAAAAGGAATGAATGACAGAGAGTAAATACGTGTTTTGACACACATATAATGTGTAATTTTAACACTGCAAGGGTAAGGTATTCCTCTGTCCCAAAAAAATCTTAAGTGCAGCAATTAGTGCTGCTATAGTAGAATACCGGGTAATTGCACTACGTAATACTGAGTTACAAGAAGGCTGCCTTCAGTGTTAAGGCGCACTGTAAGGCGCACCTGATTATAAGGTGCACCCCCCCAAATTAACAGAAAATTCAGATTTTGTTTCTCTATTTTCTTACTATATTATCAGTCACATTATAAGGTGCAGGGGTCTCAGTCTGGGGAAAAAGTATCGCCTTATAGTATAGGTTATACTTATAGTCCGTAGAATACGGTAGAAGCATTCTAGTTTTATTTCGACACAGTTTGGACCCCTGTTAGTGTTACACTTCATCATTGAAAATGATACACATAAACTTTTGGGCAGCTGGTACACATTTTTAGTTAGCTGTGCTTGATGGTTTTAAGGAACAGGGCTACACATTTCACGTCCGGAGAATACACATTTCAGTATGTATATCCAAAGTACATGTGGCTTGCGCAAGAGGTAGCCAGGTCTCTATTGGGATGCTAACACTACTGCGCTCATCGTGTATGTTAATTAATGTTCTCGAGGAACATGATCAGGCCCTTGACAATGAGCCTCTAACTTGTACTTCTTCTTGTTCTGTGTTCCCAGGCCATACTCATAATGGGTGAAACTTGTATGTGTGTGGTGTTCAGTTTTCGCTGGTCTCCTTCCTCGCTGCATTCAGCCAATGCATTCTGTATTGGAAGGAGCTCAAAGGAGAAACTTATTTAATTGAAAGATTTTTTTGGTTTTAAGGAAGAGGGCTACATAACGGCAGGAGAATAGTAGATGACAGTATGTATATCCAAAGTACATGTAGCTTGCGCAAGAGGTAGCCAGGTCTCTATTGGGATGCTAACACTACTGCGCTCATCGTGTATGTTACCTAATGTTCTCGAGGAACATGATCAGGCCCTTGACAATGAGCCTCTAACTTGTACTTCTTCTTGTTCTGTGTTCCCAGGCCATACTCATAATGGGTGAAACTTGTATGTGTGTGGTGTTCAGTAGAGCAGACCTGGTCATCCTTCCTCGCTGCATTCAGCCAGATACATTCTGAGGGAAAAGGAGCTCAAAGGAGAAACTTACTTATTCTTGAAAGACTGTTTTTCGTTTTTAAAGAAGGCATGAGAATGGGCAAATAAGGCAGTAAAATAGTAGATGACAATAGGATAAGGCAGAGTCAAAGAGGAGATAGATTAGAGGATGTTGCTAGCACAGAACTTCCAGAAGGTGGGGGAACTATTTGTACTGAAAGATCCCCCACCACCCCACCCTGAAACAAGTATCCCCATGTGGGGCAAATACATACAAGTCAAGTCAAATCCAAAGCCCTGTCCCATAAGAAATGGAAACAGTGCCATCCAAAATTTAACCCGGCTGATCTCCACCACAAGCTCAGTAGAGCAGACCAGGTCATACTAATCAGTCTGAATGTAGCCAGCACACAACAGACTCTCTGTAGGGTGTGTTTTCTGTGTGTGTGTGTGTGTGTGTGAATTGGAGAGACCGAAGCATGTCCAGGTGACTGACCTCATGAATGTGTGAGCATGTTCTCAACATTGCCCATCCACAATGTCATCTGACATGTGATGTGGCCAGACCCGACACCACTGAGGGAAAAGCTGCACGTCCGTGTGATTGTGTGTGTGTGTGCGACTGCTGCCATTTGTGAGTGTGTGTGGTGGGGATGTAAGATGTGTGTGTGTCCTCTGCCCCAATCTGTCATTGTGACCATCGGTTAGTGGAGGCACTGGTTGGGAGAGAAAGTTCGCGGGTCATCAGTATTTGTGTGTGTATGTGACACTTGTGCCTGAAACTATCTCTGTCTGTCTGTACCCCAAAGTGTATGTCTCTGTCTGCTGACAATTAATGCCATTTTGTTTACTTTTCCTCTGTTTTTAATCATTTTAAGGGTGCGTTGCATGAAACAGGCTTTCCAGATTTACGACGTTGATCAGAATAAGACGGTGACTAACCCTATCCTAAACCGAGTGTTCTAATCCCTTCTTCCCATGAGGAGAGACCTGTTCTTAACATCATGAACAATGTCGGGCTGCTGGTCTCTCCATCTGATGTGATCAACGAAGAAGAATCTGCTCTGTTTATCATCCAGTTATGATTGTGTGCAGGTGTGTTGCCGGGATGAATGAGGGGAGTATGTGCCGCGCCCCAATCTGTTGTGGTGAGGTGTTTAGTTTGATGTGAGAGAGAAAGTTCGCGGGAAGTGTGACAGCCTGAAACAGGTATGGGTTGTGCCTCTTTTGCATGATGTTGAGGGGAACATTTAATGAAAGGGTTATTCGTTTTGTCGTTTCCAGTGCAATTTGAAGGGAAAAGTGTGTGTCTCCAGCTTGTTTCTCTAATAATTTTATTTCTCTCTTTTTCTCTCTCTGTCTGTCTAGCACACTCACACTCACTCACACTCACACAGGTGTGTGTGTGTGTGTGTGTGTGTGTGTGTGTGTGTGTGTGTGTGTGTGTGTTTGTGTGTGTGTGTGTGTAGGTGTATACAAATTATGTATGTGATTGTT
Organism: Phymorhynchus buccinoides; assembly: GCA_017654935.2. Taxonomy (NCBI): domain Eukaryota; kingdom Metazoa; phylum Mollusca; class Gastropoda; order Neogastropoda; family Raphitomidae; genus Phymorhynchus; species Phymorhynchus buccinoides. The sequence goes on from CM065694.1 coordinate 19,079,126, forward strand.
GTGTGTGTGTGTGTGTGTGTGTGTGTGTGTGTGTGTGTGTGTGTGTGTGTGTGATTATGTATGTGATTGTGTGTGTGATTGTGCATGTGTGTGCGTGTGTTCTGATGACGCGCGCGCATCCATTTGTGTCGTGTGTGTGATTGTGTGTGTGTGTGTGAGCACTTGTGTGTGTGTGTCTGCTTGTCTGTCTGTATGTGTCAGTGTATGTCTGTGTCTGCTGACAATTAATGCCATTTTGTTTACTTTTCCTCTGTTTTTAATCATTTTAAGCTCTGCGTTGCATGAAACAGGCTTTCCAGACTTACGACGTTGATCAGAATGAGACGGTGACTAAAGGAGAGTTCCGCCGAGTGTTGGAATCATACTGTTTTCCCATGACCACCGACCAGTTCGACACCATCATGAACAAGGTCAGTATCGATTGGTCAGTTTGTATATTTGATCAGCGTCATGTCATGA
>CM065694.1:19084584-19094584 GCA_017654935.2 Phymorhynchus buccinoides
CCTTAATACTGATTGCTGTAAGCTTTGTGTGCTGTTCTTCCCTGGTATGTAGGCGTGGTAACATGATGCATAGATTTTTTAAAATAAATGTAGCCATTATTTTTTGTGTAAGATTAATTGGAAGGTCCTTCATTTTAATTGTTGTTGTTGTTCCCTGGCTTAACGACTCCAGGGATCATCCCAACAGCCAGAGCACTTGAACAATACGGCACAAATGTACCAGCTAGGGATGAGAACATTACGTGTGTGACCGTTTTTGATTACCCCGCCATGTGGGCAGCCACCCTCCATCTTCGGGGGATTTTAGACTGATGATGTTATGCTGGGAGCTTGTCATGGCTTAAGACAATCCCCGCACAACCATTCAGTGCATAACAACATTTTGATGTAGCCTTGGTGTTCTAGCTTATGTCAAACGGTCTGACACAGCCTCATGCCAAGGCAAGTTCATTTTAATTAAAACTTGACCTTCGCTACTACAGTGTAGCACTTTCTGTACAACTACTTTTATTATAATTTCTATTGCTGCTTCTGCTACTGCTACGACGAAGTTAATTTAACCCTTTCGCCGCCAGCCATTTTTCAGCCAAAAAATACCATTAAACTTAACTGGGTAGAGAAGAAAAAAAATCTGCATTATTGCGAAATCCTCTGTGACGTATATAGCATTAGGCCTGTCCTTACCTCCCAAAATTAAAAAAATAAGGTCTTCGGATAACAGGTCCTGATTTGATGCCTTTTAGTGACATGGGTGTTAAACCATTGTGGTGCATAAATGCGACATTGGCGGTGAAAGGGTTAAGTGACATGGGTGTTGAACCATTGTGGTGCAATGCGACATGCGGTGAAAGGGTTAAGTGACATGGGTGTTGAACCATTGTGGTGCATAAATGCGACATTGGCGGTGAAAGGGTTAAGTGACATGGGTGTTGAACCATTGTGGTGCATCAATGCGACATTGGCGGTGTAAGTGACATGGGTGTTGAACCATTGTGGTGCATAAATGCGACATTGGCGGTGAAAGGGTTAAGTGACATGGGTGTTGAACCATTGTGGTGCATCAATGCGACATTGGCGGTGAAAGGGTTAAGTGACATGGGTGTTGAACCATTGTGGTGCATCAATGCGACATTGCGGTGAAAGGGAGTGACATGGGTGTTGAACCATTGTGTGAAAGGGCGGTGAAAGGGTTAAGTGACATGGGTGTTGAACCATTGTGGTGCATAAATGCGACATTGGCGGTGAAAGGGTTAAGTGACATGGGTGTTGAACCATTGGGTTCAATGCGACAGTGACATGGGTGTTGAACCATTGTGGTGCATAAATGCGACATTGGCGGTGAAAGGGTTAAGTGACATGGGTGTTGAACCATTGTGGTGCATCAATGCGACATTGGCGGTGAAAGGGTTAAGTGACATGGGTGTTGAACCATTGTGGTGCATCAATGCGACATTGGCGGTGAAAGGGTTAAGTGACATGGGTGTTGAACCATTGTGGTGCATCAATGCGACATTGGCGGTGAAAGGGTTAAGTGACATGGGTGTTGAACCATTGTGGTGCATCAATGCGACATTGCGACATGGGTGTTGAACCATTGTGGTGCAAAAAGGGACATTGGCGGTGAAAGGGTTAAAGTTTTACGTCCTCTCGGCTGAAGGCCATATGGTGGGACAACTACTGCCACTACAGAAGATCTGTTTAAATAGCTAGAACAATCCAGGTGTCTAGCTTGTGTGTGTGTGTGTGTGTGTGTATTAGGTATTAGGTATTAGGTACTTTATAGTCACAGAGGCGTCTCTGTGAAATTCGGGTTGCTCCCACCTGGAGAGCGCTTCGCAGCCAGAGGCGCGCCACCCAATTTTTTTTTTGCTTGCGATTTTTGTCACTGATGAGGGGGGGGGGGGGGGGGTAAATTTTGACCAAATGACAACTTTTTCGTTGCCACTGGGTTTAACGTATGCTAAGTGCATGGGCACACGGGACCTCGGTTTATCGTCTCATCCGAAAGACTCCACGTTCAGACCGTTAAGGCCTAGTGCAGAATGAGAGGAAAAAATCCCCTGTACCCAGGTTCGAACTCGGGTTTACTTGACACGAAGCGAACGCGATACCACTGTGCCACTCTACACCTGTGTTTGTGTGTGTGAGTGTGTGTGTGTATGTGTGTGTGTGTGTGCGCATGCGCATGTGTGTGTATATTGGTGTTTGCCTTACATTTATTTCTCTGTGTGTACGCGTGCAGATCAGTCAGAATTTGAAATCTGTGGTGCGCGGCATGCAACTGTTTGACTACAACATGGATGGCAAGATTCAAAGACATGAGCTGAGGCGTGTGCTGGAAAACTACTGCTTCAAGTTCACCGACAACCAGTTTGACAAGTGAGCTTTGTTCACTGGCTGTTCGTTTTCGTCAAAATTAAAACTCTAATAAAAAATATAGTGTTCATAATTTGGATTTACTATCAAATTTTCTTCTGCCAACTAAAAACATATTGTGTTGTGTAAAGTAGTCTTTTATAATTTGAATGCACATGTTTTATGTGTGGGTGGGTGTGAATGTATCTAATATGCAGGGGGGGGGGGGGGTGTGTGTGTGTGTGTGTGTGTATGTGTATGGTGTGTTGTTAAACACTGTTCACCTAATATTTCAACATCATGTTGATAGGGATTGCATATCTCTTTTTTTTTCAGTTACCAAAACTACCATTATGCATAACTCACACAAATGACTTGAGCTATGTCGCAAAATTATGTTATGGCAACGATTCTGGCTTTACACATGTATCCACGCTTCTTATCCCATTTTGGGATCTGACCTTAGTCTGAGATAAGCAACAAGGCTTTATGCTGAAAATTCTATGCCCCTGTCTGGTGCACTGAAACGTGCAGGCCAGCTACATAAAATTATCGCAGTTGCATGTCACAAAGATAGCCACTTAAAATTATCTGCCCCTGTCTGGTGCACTGAAACGTGCAGGCCAGCTACATAAAATTATCGCCGTTGCATGTCACAAAGATAGCCACTTAAAATTATCTGCCCCTGTCTGGTGCACTGAAACGTGCAGGCCAGCTACATAAAATTATCGCCGTTGCATGTCACAAAGATAGCCACTTAAAATTATCTGCCCCTGACTTGTCACTATTGGCCACTGCAACGACCACCTTTTGCAAGAGTGAATGCCCTTGGTGGGTGGGGGAAGATGCTTGAGTTACTGACCAAACAAGGGCATAACTCTCGCCAATAACCCTATTTAAGGCCACTGAGTGGCTGCCTTTTGCAAGAGTGAATGCCCTTTTGGATACTAACCAACAAGAGCTTAATTCTTGCCGTCAAGGGCGTTAATAACCCTAGTTGCAGTGGCCAATAGGTGGCGCGGTCAGTGCAGTCATAAAATTAACAACCTTGCGCGTCGCGAAGAAGTAGTATAAATTAAGCCCCATTTTCCAATAAATGTAACTTTTTTTTTTTAATACTTTTTTTTTTTAATTAGTTATTGCCAAAAATTAGGCCCTTTGCTCAAATGGCTTTTATCACTGGTTGACATTAGTCTGTAGAAAGGGCCAATAGCAAATGAGAGCCGTACTATAAATGATATTCTACAGTATTGGAATATCATGCTACAGCTTATTCTTTCGTAGAAGACTATGACTCTCGAACGAGGGGGCCCTTGCACCGGCTCTGATGCTGCAGCCAAAGAGATTGGTTGGCCTTTGGGGACCTTCCCCAACGCCAACTCTCGTCCTCAAATCCCTTTGGCCGAGAGGGTGGAGATGTACCCTGGGCAAGGCTTCTCCGCCATAAACTAATTCCCGCCCAGCCCGCCAGAATAGCACCTGCCCCCCTCTGCTATCTGGCAGTCATTGTCGGAAACGACAGACAGGCAAGAACAACAACAACAACATTGCTAAGAATATAAACTGACAAATTATGGCATTGTTGGGGTTTGTTTGTTTGTCCTATTCATTATTTTGGTGTTTGTGTTTTCCCCTTGTTGTAAGGTTGTGGCTGCGGTACGATTTCCATCACACAGGGCTGGTGAACTACAGGGATTTCCTGCAGAGGCTGGGTGTCAACGTCAAGTTGCAAGGAAAAGCTCCTTCAAACAACGCTGCTGGAGGTGGGTGGTTTTATTTAGCGATTCCGTGTGGTTGTGCCGAATTTATCATATGAAGTAGTAGTACAGTGGAACCTCCCTTATAAGACCTTCAAAAATCATCCAAAATGGTGGATTTTTATTAATCCTACTATCTATTTAACTTGATACTTACCAACACCTGAAACACTTGCATTCGCCTCAAGCGACCTGGGACTATACCATAGCATATAGAAAAAACGAAAGTAGCTCATGACCTTCACCCCCAACCGGATATGACAGGGGAGTTATCCCCCCTCCGGTATAGGTGAGGCTAATCCAATGAGCATCCACTTCCGTCATTCCAAAAATGAGGTCTTATAAGGGAGGGGTCTTATAAGGGAGGTAATTTTAATACTTACAAAGAAGGGCAATGTATCAGAGAAGTAGGTCTTATGTGGGAAGGAGTCTTATAATGGGAGGTCTTATAAGGGAGGTTCCACTGTAGTAGTAGTAGTAGTAGTAGTAGTAGTAGTAGTAGTAGTAGTAGTAGTAGTAGTAGAGTAGGGACAAAACAAGCCGTGAAGCTTTTCATGCAGTCCCATCGTTAACAATATCAGACTTTTTTTTCTTCCAGGTCGAGGTTTATACGGTTAGATTTTCCTAAACAGAATATTAATTTTCCTCAATAGAATATTAATTAAAAAAATATTGATAAGAGTTTGTGTGCAATTTCCATTCCATGCTTTGTTTCAACTTATCACTCTTCTTGATATGGTGGTGGCTTTTTCGTGGATTTTGATCAAATTTGCGGGTTGCGGCTTAAAACAAGGGTGAGATTTGTAGATCAGAAAATGAGGTAACTAATCTAAGCACGCTTGCAACAATATGCATGCATAATTATTTACATGGTTCTCCTCCGAAGTCGGAGTGTGGCTGCCCACGTGGCGGGGTAATCAAAGACGGTCACACACGTAATGTTCTCATCCCTAGCTGGTGCGTTTGTACCGTAGTGTTCAAGTGCTTTGGCTGTTGGGATGATCCCTGGAGTCTTTAAGCCAGGGTACGACAAAAAACAGCAACAACAACATGGTTTCATGCAAATTCACATTGATACAGCGTACCTTTTCTGATCCTTCTCTCTGTTTCCTTCCTTCTGTTTCCTTCTCTCTGTTTCCTTCCCTCTGCTTTCCTTCCCTCTGTTTCCTTCCCTCTGTTTCCTTCTCTCTGTTTCCTTCCCTCTGTTTCCTTCCCTATGTTTCCTTCCCTCTGTTTCCTTCCCTCTGTTTCCTTCCCTCTGTTTCCTTCCCTCTGTTTCCTTCTCTCTGTTTCCTTCTCTCTGTTTCCTTCTCTCTGTTTCCTTCTCTCTGTTTCCTTCCCTAATGTTTCCTTCCCTCTGTTTCCTTCTCTCTGTTTCCTTCCCTCTGTTTCCTTCTCTCTGTTTCCTTCTCTCTGTTTCCTTCCCTATGTTTCCTTCTCTCTGTTTCCTTCCCTCTGTTTCCTTCCCTATGTTTCCTTCTCTCTGTTTCCTTCTCTCTGTTTCCTTCTCTCTGTTTCCTTCCCTCTGTTTCCTTCCCTATGTTTCCTTCTCTCTGTTTCCTTCTCTCTGTTTCCTTCCCTATGTTTCCTTCTCTCTGTTTCCTTCCCTCTGTTTCCTTCCCATGTTTCCTTCTCTCTGTTTTTCCTTCCTTCTCTCTGTTTCCTTCCCTCTGTTTCCTTCCCTCTGCTCTGTTTCCTTCTCTCTGTTTCCTTCTCTCTGATGTTTCCTTCTCTCTGTTTCCTTCCCTCTGTTTCCTTCCCTATGTTTCCTTCTCTCTGTTTCCTTCTCTCTGTTTCCTTCTCTCTGTTTCCTTCCCATGTTTCCTTCCCTCTGTTCCCTTCTCTCTGTTTCCCTCTCTCTGTTTCCTTCTCTCTGTTTCCTTCTCTCAGCACTGAAGTGGCCTCAGGTGGTGTCTCAGCAGCAGCAGCAGACGCCCACCAGCCAGTTCGCCAGCACGCGGGTCAAGGAGCAGCAGAAGCATGACGAGGCTCTGCTGCAGGTCCTCAACTTCGACCAGATTGAAATCGAGTTCAGGAGTCGGGTGAGTGCTCAGTGGAGGTCGAGTGTGTAAACGCAAGCGTGAAAGAGCATCGCTTTTTACAGACTGTGAGATGATTCTTTCTTAAATGGACACCCTGACGGATGAAGTTTTGCAAGAAACGCGTCGAGATCACCAGAAAGACAGCCTTTTCAAGGATGGGAACACTCACTTTGTTCTGGTTTCCTAGAAATCAAACCGTCAAAACGGCGATTCCTTCTTGGCGGAGTTGCCGGAGAGAGAAGCCATTTTGGATGGGGTGGGTGGAGGACACTCAGAGTGGTTGAAGCTTTTTCTTCTTTGTAGTGCAGTAACCCCCCCCCCCCCCCCCCCCCCCCCAAAAATTGGAGCTATTTCCTTTGTTGTGAGCGAAACTCCTTTTAGTAAGCTGTAAATAAAAAGTCTTGTATTGTGGAAATTTCGTCATTTGGTCTAAGCGACTCAGGTGGCCATTAGAAAAGAGAACGCACATGCCTTCTCTTTCACTGAAAGAATATGACCTCCAGCACCTCCGCCAAGGAGGAATTGCTGATTTGACGGTTTGATTTCTAGAAAACCCGAGCAAAGAGTGAGTGTTGCAATCTCTGTAAAGGGTGTTTTCCTGGTGATCTTGATGTGTTTCTTGCAAAAACTCATCCGTCGGGGTGCCCCTTTAAGATGGGAAACTTTTTTTGGGCCAAACAATACTACTAATAATATAGTAAGTAACTATTATGTAAAGTCATATTTGGGTAAAACATTGGGGGTGGGGGGTGGGGGGGAGGGGGGGTTACTATATAAGGCACCTATATAGTCCATATGATACTTTTCTTTTTGTTGATGCTCTGCATGTCTGTACGTCTGCCTTTATAGGTTATGGTAATGATTATTGTTTGGATTTTTGTCAGATGCGGGACAACTATCAGCGCCTGAAGAAAGCCTTCATGGCGATCGACAAGCACCTTGACGGATTTGTGTCCATCGAGGATCTTCGTGCCATCCTGTCCAACTTTACACTGCCCATGTCAGACCAGCTTTTCACCCAGCTTATGGCTAGGTCAGTTTAGCAGTTAGAAGTTGTTAACTTTATAATTCACCCAGCTTATGGTTAGGTCAGTTTAGCAGTTAGAAGTTGTCAACTTTCTAATTCACCAAGCTTATGGCTAGGTCAGTTTAGCACCTTGAAGTTGTCAACTTTCTAATTCACCCAGCCTATGGCTAGGTCAGTTTAGCACCTTGAAGTTGTCAACTTTCTAATTCACCCAGCCTATGGCTAGGTCAGTTTAGCACCTTGAAGTTGTCAACTTTCTAATTCACCCAGTTATGGCTAGGTCAGTTTAGCACCTTGAAGTTGTCAACTTTTTAATTCACCCAGCCTATGGCTAGGTCAGTTTAGCACCTTGAAGTTGTCAACTTTCTAATTCACCCAGCCTATGGCTAGGTCAGTTTAGCACCTTGAAGTTGTCAACTTTCTAATTCACCCAGCCTATGGCTAGGTCAGTTTAGCACCTTGAAGTTGTCAACTTTTTAATTCACCCAGCTTATGGCTAGGTCAGTTTAGCAGTTTGAAGTTGTCAACTTTCTAATTCACCCAGCTTATGGCTAGGTCAGTTTAGCAGTTAGAAGTTGTCAACTTTCTAATTCACCCAGCTTATGGCTAGGTCAGTTTAGCAGTTAGAAGTTGTCAACTTTCTAATTCACCCAGCCTATGGCTAGGTCAGTTTAGCACTAGAAGTTGTCAACTTTCTAATTCACCCAGCCTATGGCTAGGTCAGTTTAGCACTTTGAAGTTGTTAACTTAATTTCTAATTCACCCAGCTTAAGGCTAGGCCAGTTTAGCACTTTGAAGTTGTCAACTATCTTACAATATCTTACAGTGCTACAATTCACCCAGCTTATGACTATGTGAGTTTAGCATGTTGAAGAGATTGTATTTGTAGAATTTAATGCAATGCTTTCACTCAGGTGTTTTGTAAAAGTTTAGCTTTTGTAGAGATTGTATTTGTAGAATTTGATGACAATGTTTTCACCCACACGACTTTTGAGCCCTGTTTAGCTTTTGTAGAGATTTTATTATAGAATTTGATGCAATGTTTTCAGTGAAACACCCAGGTGGTTTGAAAGATTTTAGCTTAGTTTTGCAGAGATTGTATTTGTAGAATTTGATGATAATATTTTCACCCGGGTGGTTTCTAAGATTTTAGCTTTTAAGGAGATTTGATTTGTGGCGTTTGATGGCAATGCTTTCCCCCAGGTGCGGGGTGAAGGGGTCTCATCGTGTGGCCTGGGAACTGTTCCTGGATAAGTTCCAGAGTCCTGTCTCTGTCGGCAACGGACAGAGCTTACCCATCCAGCCCAACCACAAGTAAGAAAATGACATTTCATTCACGTCTTCGCTCTTCACAAGTCTTTGGTTGTTTTATGTGATTAAGTTTCTGCAGGCAAATAAACTTTGGCAAAACTCCCTAATCGTTGCATGATAAATCTACTGCAGTACAGATCTGTCTACTGTAAGATTGTTATATTTCTATCATTTTTTGTAGGACTGCTCTTTTGTTAACTTCAACTAAATATGTTATGACACGATCATATAGATCTAAGGTATGCTTTTCTTGAATGATAAGTAGTAACAAGTTTAACCAACAATTTTTTAACACGAAAGTATGTACAAGGTAGCCTTTTTGTCTGAAATTGATAGTATAGTAAGAACCACAGAACAATTTCTCTATGAGATAATAAAGTTGTTTTGAGTTCTGAGCTCAGAATTTCAACTCTGAATCTATAACATTGACAACAACTGTATTGTAACAGATTCCACCCTGTGATGGAAACTCAGCAGCAGGTGAACTGGGACACCATCTGGAAGCAGCTGTACAAACACGTGCAGAGTCACTACCCGTCCATGAAGCAAGCCTTCCTTCAGTTCGACAAGGTAGGTGGGATTTTTATTGCATTGTTTATTCAAAATTTTAATCTGCCTTTTGGTAAAGAAAATGTATCTATTGTCCTTTAAAAAACAACGAATAGACAAAATTCCTCCTTACCATATTGGGCTTTCTACATAATTTCAAAATAATAAAGTTTGGCTTCTTTTGACTATTTTAAAGGTAATTAAGATGGCTTTTTTTTAAAAGATAGCAGACATATGGAGTTTTAATTTGTCTATGTGATTAAAAAGAGCGCAGAGTTTTGTTTAAAAAGCTGGATATGGGCTTGTTTATTATTATTATTATTATTATTGTTATAATAATAAGCGTTGTGGTCTATTGAAAAACAATCTGGTTTAAAATTTAGTTTTATAGATGTGTAATTGCACATTATTATGTATTACCATTACAATATTAAGGATTTGTTAATCAATTCTGAGGTTATTTATTCAGCTGGACCATCTCAGGTTTTCATTTGAAGCTGTGCTTTTAACACACATAATAAAACAACACCACTGTTCAAAAATACCTTTGATCGACTAAATAAATCAGAAATATCACAACTTTGCCACCGAAGCCAACTGACGTGCAATTTAGAAACGTCCCCTTTACTTTTTATGTGCATATAGCATGTTCTAGAACGAAACACAAGACAAAATAACATCGCTCTTTTTATTACCAGAACCGAGATGGCAAAGTGACAAAGAAGGAGTTTCGGCAAATTGTGGAGAGGTTCACGTTTCGCCTGGAAGACATTCAGTTCAAGGAGCTGATGAGTCAGCTGAAGCTGGGGCAGGGAACGCGGGTCTCCTACCACGACTTCCTCACTCTCTTCGAAGAGAAAGAGTCCTTGAAGGTCAGTAACTTTGCATTGTAGGGTGGTGAATGTCTATTCTGCGGGTCTCCTACCACGACTTCCTCACTCTCTTCGAAGAGAAAGAGT
>CM065694.1:19097084-19102084 GCA_017654935.2 Phymorhynchus buccinoides
TTTCAGATGGCCAATATTTTGAGTTAAAAAGACTTTTCAACATAACAGTTATTAACTGGGACCAAAAAATGATTGTGATTTATCCAGTGTTTTTGAGTTACCCGTTTTTGAGTTATTACAAATCCACTGTATACATATATCTGCTTTCAAAATGGATTTTAGTCTCTGCTGTAGATTTGAACCAAATTTAGAATGGTGTTAGATTTGGACTTCATTCTCTTTTTCCACGAAAGACATCTTTTTTGTACCAAGTGTTTGTGTGCATTCATCTGTGCTTTATGTATTGTTTGCACAAACAAATCCGAGTCAGTTCTTTTAAGGTGGCATTATGTATTCCAAGATACTAAATGGGTTTCCCTGTACATGTATAACAATTTTGTCTATTTTTGTTGGTGGCTCAAGCCACAAACCTATAACTCACTTTGTTGGTCGGTCGGTCGGTCTGTCTGTCTGTCTGTCTGTCGGTCGGTCCAAAATTGTCGGACATTTTCACAAAATTGTCGCACTTCAAATTGAGGCTACACTTCAAATTGAGGCCGCTCTTTAAAATAATGTATTTTAAAAGCGTACAAAATAATAAACATACGTAATACAGACACTACAACAGACACGACGAGTATGTGGTGCTTCTTTTGATGAGCATAAGTAGGATACATAGTTTTAAATGTTTTCCAAAAGATATAAAAAGTTACGAAATGGTGCAGAGATAACATTCTGGTTTACAGATTAAGATTATTGAAAAGCCAGGGGAGGTGACTCATGATTGGAGTGGTAAAAATAGACCGCGTGCCACAAACTATTGCGATTTCGCGCTTGTTTAAAAATATGTTTTAATGAGTTTGGAGGATTTAAAACTAAGCAATAAAGATTTCAAAACAAAGTGAGATATACTTAAACTTTTTTCACTCTGGCAAAATGAAGTTCTTGATAGTGCTTGGTATTTTCTTTTTGCCTATAGCTTGAACGGTAATGGTCAAGATGTGCCACCCCCCCCTGCATTTCTCGGTTAATTAAATTTTCCCGTTTTTGCCTTTCTTACCAAACATAAAGCTGTATTTTATTAACCCTTTTAGCTAATAACCTTTTTGGAATACTAACCCTATCCCTAACCCTAGGCCATTATCTAATAGGACACCCCCCCCCCCCCCCCCACCCCTATGTATTGCAGTACACAGCGCCATTTGTCACAGTCGTGGTTCATTGCATTTTCCCGTCTTATAGTTATAGTTAGTATTCCAAAAAGGTTATTAGCTAAAAAGGTTAATAAAATACAGCTTTATGTTTGGTAAGAAAGGCAAAAACGGAAAAATGCAATTAACCGAGAAATGCAGGGGGGGGGGGGTGGCACATCTTTGCCTTTACCGCTTGAACAAAGTAACATGGCCGTCATTTTCTTTCTTTCCAATCACACTTAATTCCTGATATGTGTTCACCCATTCCTCCCCTGAACAATACTCAGTCAGTGAAGACAGACTGCCAACACACCACTGCAAATTCAGTCTGACGAAGAGCTATCCTCAAAACTTGGGTAAAGGTAATGATGTGCCACCCCCCATGCATTTCTCGGTTAATTGTATTTTTCCGTTTTTGCCTTTCTTACCATACATAAAGCTGTATTTTAGGAACATTTTTAGCTAATTACCTTTTTGGAATACTAACCCTAACCTTAACCCTACCCCTAAACCTAACCCTACCCCCCACTATGTACTGCAGTACACCGCGATTTGTCACAGTTGTGGTTCGTTGCGTTTTTCCGTCTTATACGGTGGGGGGTAGGGTTAGGGTTAGGGCTAGGGTTAGGGTTAGGGTTAGTATTCCAAAAAGGTTATTAGCTAAAAATGTTCCTAAAATACAGCTTTATGTATGGTAAGAAAGGCAATAACGGAAAAATACAATTAACCGAGATAGGTAGGGGGGGTGGCACATCTTGACCTTTACCAAAACTTGTCACCCAGCAATTTACCTCCTAGGATCCTTCTTCCTCCCACCCACCCAGGTTAGTGTCTAAAAGATAACATTTTGTCTTTTTTTGAAATGGGCTAGGAGTAACATAAGTTTACCCGAAAAAGCGTAAATCAAATGTAAATCTTACTTTGCTCTTCTCTCTCTCTTTCTTTCTCTCTTTCTGATTTATTTTTGGTCTTCCTTCTGTCTCCAGTGTAGAGTGGCACAGTGGTAGCGTGTTCGCTTCGTGTCAAGTAAACCTGAGTTCGAACCTGGGTACAGGGGATTTTTTCCTCTCATTTTGCACTAGGCCTTACAGTCTGAACGTGGAGTCTTTCGGATGAGACGATAAACCGAGGTCCCGTGTGCTCATGCACTTAGCACATGTTAAACCCAGTGGCAATGAAAACATTGTCATTTGGTTAAAATTTACCCCCCTCCCTCCCTTCCTCATCAGTCACACAAAAATCGCATGCAAAAAAAATAAAAAAAATTGGGTGGCGCGCCTCTGGCTGCGACTCGTTCTCCAGGTGGGAGCAACACGAATTTCACAGAAACGCCTCTCTGCATATAATGTACCTAACCTACCGAACCTAATCCAGCATGCTGGAGCATTGCGAGGACCGGCGTGAGGACAAGGTGAACTATGTATATCTTACTTTGCTCGTCTCTCTGTCTCTTCTCTCTCTCTTTCTTTCTCTCTTTCTTTCTCTCTTGCTCATTGTTTTTCTGTCTTCCTTCTGTCTCCAGCATGCTGGAGCGTTGCGAGGACCGGTGTGAGGGCTAGGTGAACTACGTTGAGTTCAAAAAGCGTAAATCAAATGTATATCTTACTTTGCTCATCTCTCTGTCTCTTTCTTTCTCTCTTGCTTTGCGAGGACCGGCGTGAGGGCAAGGTGAACTATGTATATCTTACTTTGCTCGTCTCTCTGTCTCGTTTCTCTCTCTTTCTTTCTCTCTCTCTTTCTCTCTTTCTTTCTCTCTTGCTCACTCTTTCTTTCTTCTTCCTTCTGTCTCCAGCATGCTGGAGCATTGCGAGGACCGGCGTGAGGGCAAGGTGAACTATGTATATCTTACTTTGCTCGTCTCTCTGTCTCTTCTCTCTCTCTTTCTTTCTCTCTTTCTCATTTTTTCTTCTTCCTTCTGTCTCCAGCATGCTGGAGCGTTGCGAGGACCGGTGTGAGGGCTAGGTGAACTACGTTGAGTTCAAAAAGCGTAAATCAAATGTATATCTTACTTTGCTCATCTCTCTGTCTCTTTCTTTATCTCTTGCTCATTTTTTTTTCTTCTTCCTTCTGTCTCCAGCATGCTGGAGCGTTGCGAGGACCGGCGTGAGGGCAAGGTGAACTACGTGGAGTTCCTCACCAAGCTGAAGGTGGACGTGCGGCCAGGGGACCTGGTGGGGCTCAGCACCCAGATCATGGACAGCAGTGGACGGGCCGAGTTCCGCCGACAAACTGACCAGCACGTCAGGTGGGTGCAGTTACCTAGTTAGTTACACTGAGACGCGACGTTTGTCCCAGGCCTGTGGCTCTCAAGGTCAAGTTCAACTCAGTTCTTCTTCTTCTTCTTCTTCTTCTTCTTCTTCTTCTTCTTCTTCGATCGCTCAGTTTCCTGTCAATTATGAGCGCAGATGCGTCTTGCTGCCGTTATGCGCCTATGTAAGAAATAATTAGGCCCAGCATGTCCGACTTCAGCTGGAGGAAATGTTTTTGAAAGCGTTTCTTGAAAGAAGGCAGGAGAATGGACCGGAAAGGCAGAAAGATAGAAGATGACAGCAAGCAAGGGAAAAAGGTAGAGTCAAAGAGAGTGACGGATTAGAGGATGTTGCAAGCACAGAACTTCCAGAAGGTGGGGGAACTATTTATACAAAAGACCCCCCCGGTACCCCCACGGGGGGCAACTCAGTTCAAAGAACTTTATTCTCTCAAAGATTGAGAAATTAAGCTGAGGGGTCCTGCTGCGGCGTTGCAGTTCTTCTTCGTTCGCTCATCAGTTTCCTGTCATATGAGCGTAGATGCGTCATGCTGCCGTTATGCGCTTAGCTAAGAAACAGTTAGGCCCAGTATATCCGACTTCGGCTGAAGAAATCTTTGTAAGAATTTATAGGAAAAAAGGCAGGAGAATGGACTGCGTTGCAGTTCTTCGTTCGCTCAGACAGTTTCCTGTCATATGAGCATAGATGCATCATGCTGTCGTTATGCGCCTAGCTAAGAAATAGTTAGGCCCAGCATGTCCCGACTTTGGCTGAAGAAATCTTTGTAAGACTTTATAGGGAAAAAAGGCAGGAGAATGGACCGGCAAGATAGAAAGATAGCAGATAACAGTAAGCAAAGGGAAAAGGCAGAGTCAAAGAGAGTGACAGATTAGAGGAAGTTACAAGCACAGAACTTCCAGAAGGTGGGGGAACTATTTGTACGAAAGACCCCCCGGTATCCCCATGGGGGATGCAGCGTTGCTGTCAACTGTCACCTTCATCCAGCAAAAACCGGATTAAACTTCTAGCATGGCCAGGACCAAGAAAAGGAAAGCGAAAAAGTTAGTTTAGTTTGAGGGCCAGCCACGCGTCCATTAAAATCGCACGACTGTACGATACGATTCGATCATGTGATCTTTTTTTTGGAGACCACGTGATGGAATCGTATTGTACAGTCGCGCGATTTTAGTGGGCGTGTGACTGGCCCTTCAGTTTGCACCCCCTCCGGGATATGGGCCGCCAATGAGAGACCTCCACAGCCCCCTGTCTTGTGCCCTTGCCTCCAGCTGGTTCCAGGTAAGGCCCATCCGTCTGGTGTCTGCCAGGTAGAGACCTCCACAGCCCCCTGTCCTGTGCCCTTGCCTCCAACTGGTTCCAGGTAAGGCCCATCCGTCTGGTGTCTGCCAGGTAGAGACCTCCACAGCCCCCTGTCTTGTGCCCTTGCCTCCAACTGGTTCCAGGTAAGGCCCATCCTTCTGGTGTCTGCCAGGAAGAGACCTCCACAGCCCCCTGTCTTGTGCCCTTGCCTCCAGCTGGTTCCAGGTAAGGCCCATCCTTCTGGTGTCTGCCAGGTAGAGAC
>CM065694.1:19107084-19239584 GCA_017654935.2 Phymorhynchus buccinoides
AAGGCATCAATATTGGGGTCTATAATCCAAAGACCATATTGTCTTAGTGTGGGGAAGTAAGGATAGACCGTATTTTATATACTGCTATAGAAGAACCCCCAATACTGCAGATGGATGTTGTTCTATACACAGGTAAATTTAATGGACATTTTGGGCTGAAATACGGATGGCAGATAAAGGGTTAAAATCATTTTTGAGGCGATTTTGGAAGGATTGTGTCTGCCCATATTCCATTGCCCAGTACACATAGCTGAACATCGGAAGTGACAATCCGATGAATGTTAACTATCTAATTTGCCAGTGGCCAGTTTTGCACGGTATTAGTACCGACAGTTTCTGGACCGCTTTGAAGTGCGCGACACCGCTGAGGGCCACATGTGGCTCAACTCCGTTCATAGTAACACACAATTTGCCAGTGGCCAGTTTTGCGCGGTATTAGTACCGACAGTTTCTGGACCACTTTGAAGTGCGCGACACCGCTGAGGGCCACATGTGGCTCAACTCCATTCATAGTAACACACACACACACTGAAATGTTTTTGTCCATGCCAACGAATTAGTTTTGATATTTTGAGTCTGGTCATTCGCCAAGTCAGTTGCTTTTCTGTGTAATATCATAGAGAGGATGTTTAAGTGTGCTTATTTATGCTTTAAATCATTTTTCGAGGCGATTTTGGAAGGATTGTGTCTGCCCTTATTCCATTGCCCAGTACGTATAGCTGAACATCGGAAGTGTCAATCCGATGAATGTAGCTATCTATCTATCAGAAAGGCAGTAGATGACACAAAGCAGGGAAAAAGGCAGAGTGAAAGAGAGAGACAGATAAGAGGAAGTTAGTTACAAGCACAGAACTTCCAGAAGGTGGGGCAACTATTTGTATCAGGCATCAGAATTGCCAGAGGATCTGCTAATTTCAGAGGATTAAGAATTTCTGACAGAGGAATGGCTTCTCTTGTCAGAGGTTTTGCCTTTTTATCCAGTGTTATATTTTCTGTCAAATAGCATTCTAGAGTGATTTCTTCTATATGAAGCCTTTTTTCTGATGTTGGAAACTCATTTCAGAGTTGTCCCTCTTTAGGCTAGGGCCTTGATGGCCCTTGTACCGCAGTTTTCAGAGGATTGGACTTCAGACTATTCTGATGCCTGTTGTATGGAACACACACACACACACACACACACACACACACACACACACACACACACACACACACACACACACACACACACACCAGTATCCCCACAGGGGGGGAATAAAATGTTCAATTTCAACTTTATTTTTGTTTCAACATTTTTTTGTTCGCATTTTGTGCGCCCAGTTAACAATCCAGTTTTCACACCAAACATGCTGCATTATGATGTACTGTGCTTTTCAAATTGCCTACCTTTGTGTTGCGATTCTTGGTCAGGTTCAACGACACATTCCCACCCAAGCCTTTGACTGCTGAGGAGGCACACCAGACTTTGAAACAGAAAGCCTACAGACAATGGAGCGACCTAGCGAAGGTAAAAGGGCTTATTTTGTTCACACTGAGAGAGTGAGAGAGAGTATGAATGTTTTATTGAGGGTAAAAAGGATAAGCTACAATAGTTTCTTTGCACCTGGCCCTCTCACTCACACACTCACACCATGCATCAGGCAAAAGAAAAATGGACATAAAAAGTCAAGAAAATGAACAAAAATTGGCATATGAAATAATTGAAAAAGAATCAAAATGGAAATAAAAGCAAACATGGATAATAATGAGCAATGGTGAACTTGAATTGGTGGTTATAATTGATTAGAAAAAAATCTTCCAAATAATTTTTTTCCTTTGAGCTCTTCCGAATTCGGAATGTGTCGGCTCTATGCAGTGGGGAGACCAGTGAAAACTGAAAACCGGACACATACGTACCTTACCCATTATGGTTGAATGGCCTGGTGAATGCAGAAGAAGAAGTTTTCGACTACAGTGGAACCTCCCTTATAAGACCTTCAAAAATCATCCAAAATGAGGTCTTATAAGGGAGGGGTCTTATAAGGGAGGTCATTTTAATACTTACAAAGAAGGGCAATGTCTCAGAGAAGTAGGTCTTATGTGGGAGGGAGTCTATTAATGGGAAGTCTTATAAGGGAGGTTCCACTGTATCCCCATAACTATGAATCCTTTGCTTCAACCTGTGCATTTTGTCTCGACAGGCCTTCCGGCAGATAGACGGCAAGGGCAACGGAATCATTTCCAAGCGGGAGCTGCGGGACCTGCTGTACAAATTCGTCATGCCCATGACTGACGCAGAGTTCAAGAAACTGTGGGCAAGGTAGCTTTTGGGGGTTTTGCCTCGTCGACTGTTTGTTTTGTTTGGCGTAACATTGTGCCCCCGTCTCTATGTGACCCATCTCTATGTGTCCGCTATTTCGTCTCTATGTGTCCCCATCTCACATCTCTCCGTCTCTTTGTTTATCCTAACCCTATCCCTAACCCTTACCCTAATCCAAGGAGACACATAGAGACGGGGACACGATGAATGGGACACATATCACCGTCCGCATGCAAAAGAGACGTAACTCAAAATTGGTCGTCTTCGATGTCTTGGACTTACCAGTTGATCTAGACAAGCTGCGCCATCTAACAGAGCTGTAAAACAACAATTTGCAAAGATAAAACACTGATGGTGATGCTAAAGGAACAAAAGATGACGTTATTTGGCCTGAAATGACCAAAATATTGATTTTTCCATTCCTCATGTGAAGTGACGTCATTCGATATATTTTATTTATGTTTCTTTGAATGTATAATAATATGCATGTTATACAAAATGTGATCGATGATGAAATGTATTTATGCACGTTCAATGATTAAAAAAAAAAGTTCATTACAAAATACTTCCACAGGTACGACGAAGAAGGCAAAGGGTTCATCTCCCACAGCGATTTCCTGGAGCACGTGGGCGGGCCGGAGCACGCCCCCGGGGACTACGCGGGCCCCAGCCAGCGCATCATCGCGGGGAGCCACTTCAACATCGACCTGCACAACAGTCTGCAGCAGCAGCGCCACGAGGATATCACCCAGAAGCAGGCCAACCTCACCGCCCACATGTCGGCCACCGAGGTCATCCGGCAGCTCAAGTGAGTGCTTTCATTATTATTATTCTTCTTCTCCCTCTTCTTCTTGTTCTTCTTCTTCTTCTTTTTCTTCTTTTTGTTGTTGTTCTTCTTCTTTCTTCTTCTTTCTTCTTCTTCTTCTTCTTCTTCTTCTTCTTCTTCTTCTTCTTCTTCTTCTTCTTCTTCTTCTTCTTCTTCTTCTTCTTCTTTCTTCTTCTTCTTCTTCTTCTTCTTCTTCTTCTTCTTCTTCTTGTTCTTCTTCTTCTTCTTCTTTCTTCTTTTCTTCTTCTTCTTCTTCTTCTTCTTCTTCTTCTTCTTCTTCTTCTTCTTCTTCTTCTTCTTCTTCTTCTTCTTCTTTCTTCTTCTTCTTCTTTTTCTTCTTCTTCTTCTTGTTCTTCTTCTTCTTCTTCTTTTTGTTGTTCTTCTTCTTCTTTTTTCTTCTTCTTCTTCTTCTTCTTCTTCTTCTTCTTCTTCTTCTTCTTCTTCTTTTTCTTCTCCTTCTTCATGTTCTTCTTCTTCTTTTTCTTCTCCTTCTTCTTGTTCTTCTTCTTCTTTCTTCTTCTTTCTTCTTCTTCTTCTTCTTCTTCTTCTTCTTCTGCATTCCCAGGCCATAAGGCCACAATGGGTACGTATGTGTCCGTTTTTTCCAGTTTTCACTGGTCTCCTCGCTGCATTCAGCCGACACATTCCAATTTCGGAGGAGCTCATAGGAGAAAAGTATATGTCAGATTTTTTTGGGGGAAAAAAGGCAGGAAAATGGGCCTAAAAGTCAGAAAGATAGTAGACGACACAAAGCAAAGGGGAAAATGCAAAGTCAAAGAGAGAGACAGATTTAGAGGCCACTGAATGGCTGCCTTTTGCAAGAGTGAATGCCTTTTTAAGTACTGACCAACAGAAATACAACATAACTGAAAGAACATTAATCAAACGTGTGAAACAAAACTATGCCAATCAAATAATTATTAAAATTCTAACTTAGAGATGTGCACATTTAAAACACAGAGAGAGAGAGAGAGAGACTGACTGACAGACAATGAGAGAGAGAGAGAGAGAGAGAGAGAGAGAGAGAGAGAGAGAGAGAGGATCAATAACCATTACAACCGAATCCGCTTATAAGAAACTCGCTTTTAAGAACTCGCTTGTTGTTTCGCTTTAGAACTTGCAGAGCATAGAGGCTGGTCAGGTACTATTATAAGTACATCAGACCTATTTATTTTTGTGTGTTATTGTTGGCTTACCCTGGCTAAAAGACTCCAGGGATCATCCCCAAAAGTGAAAGCACTTGAACATTAAGGTACAAGTGCATTAGCTACGGATGGGAACATTATGTGTGTGACTGTGTTTGATTACCCCACAGCCACACTCCGTCTTGGGAGATTTGGGAGACTGATTAATTTATGCTTGGAGCTTGTCATGGCTGGAAGACAATCCCTGCATAACTATGCATAGCATAACAACATTTTGATGTAGCCTTAGACTGTAAAATAGATGATTTTTGGATTAAAAAACCCAACAACTATGGGAGAGCACTTTGTGAAAATTAGAGTTGTTTACTTCCATTACTCGGTCAAATGCCATAGCAACAATGCAACAATGGTGTCGAAGCTTGAAACCGCAGGATGCGAGTCAGCGACGTTTTTAGAAAAATAAGGGGTGGCCAGTTGTGCTACAAAGTGATAGAACTGCGATGTAAAAATATAAATTACATCAAATTTAGAATGCTGCACTGAGTTCCATTTGCTGTGTGTCTCCTCAAACACACGAAGCGAGGGCTGGGGATTTACCTAAAGGTAGAGTAACTTCCCCTGTTTCTTCTTCTTCTTCTTCTTCTTCTTCTTCTTCTTCTTCTTCTTCCCCTGTTTGACCGATTGAATTAGGCGAGATCACTCCCACACAACATGAAATGACTCCCCTTAATTATTTCCAAACAATTCCTATTGGTCTTGTTGTTGTTGTTGTTCCCTGGCTTAACGACTCCAGGGATCACCCCAACAGCCAGAGCACTTGAACAATACGGCACAAATGCACCAGCTAGGGATGAGAACATTACGTGTGTGACCGTTTTTGATTACCTCGCCATGTGGGCAGCCACACTCCGTCTTCGGGGTATTTTAGACTGATGATGTTATGCTGGGAGCTTGTCTGATGGCTTAAGACAATTCCCGCACAACCATTCAGAGCATAACAACATTTTGATGTAGCCTTGGCGTTCTAGCTTATGTCAACTGGTCTGACACAGCCTCATGCCAAGGCATCCTATTGGTCTGACGTAGCCTTAACCCTTTCGCCGCCAGCCATTTTTCATCCAAAATTTTCTCTCAAACTTACCTAGGTAAAGAAAAGTTGTCATCTGCAGTACTGTGAATCCCCCAATGACATGCATCATATAAACCCTTTCCTTATCTTCTAAAATTAACAACATCAGGATAGTGGATAACTGATCCAACTTTCATACCTTTTAGTAGCATGGGTGTTAAATCAGTGTGGTGCTAAAATGCGACATTGGCGGTGAAAGGGTTAATCCAAAGTGGATTTTGTTGTTTTCAGAGACAAGATCCGTGACAGCTACGGGGACATGTACAAAGCCTTCTGTAAGTACGACACAGAGAACAGGGGCTCCATCTCTGTGGACGACATTCAGAGAGTGCTGGTCGACCAGAACTTCTACATCACGGACGACGAGTTCTTCCTCTTGCTGGACATGTGAGTATGAACATTCATTGAACGTCCTCCGGTCTGGAACAGACACATATGGGACATTTATAGAGATAAAGATGGTGGGAACGATCCTGGAGGCAATGCCCGAAGGCAGTGCAACACCAGGAAAGTCCCGATTTTTTTAACAATACAGATGTATTGAAGTTGTGAATTTAGCATGAATGTATAAAAAGCGATAAATTATGTGAGTACAGTGGAACCTCCCTTATAAGACCTTCAAAAATCATCCAAAATGAGGGCTTATAAGGGAGGGGTCTTATAAGGGAGGTAATTCTAATACTTACAAAGAAGGGCAATGTCTCGGAGAAGCAGGTCTTATGTGGGAGGGAGTCTTATAATGGGAAGTCTTATAAGAGAGGTCCCACTGTATCTGACTGTAAGGTTTATTTGGTATTTGGTATATTCAAGTCACAGAGACTTATCTCTGTGAAATTCAGGTTGCTCTCCCCTGGAGAGCGTGTCGCCGCAAGAGCAGCGCCTACCCAAATTTTTTTTTTTTTGGGGGGAGGGGCAGGGGGGCAGACTTGGGAAACCTAGCTATCAATTTGGCCATACCAGGCAGTGGGATTTCTCCCTGCTCTTACCGACTTTCAACTGCCACGGGATTTTTACGTGCTTAAAGCGCAAGGTTCAGACTAGCTTCAAGTGCCCATCCGAAGGACTCGACGTTCAGTTTGATTTTCCTGTCGAACTAGAAAGAAAGGGCGAGGCCGGTATTCGAACCCGGGACACTCATGCTGCAGTCACGCATTACATTTGGCAGGCGAACGTCTTAACCACTCTGCCACTTAACCACTCTGTATGAAGCATTGAGAAAATAATGTGATTCCCCCTCCCCAGGGAGGTCTTTCGTACAAATAGTTCCCCCACCTTGTGGATGTTCTGTGCTTGTAACTTCCTCTATATCTGTCACTCTCTTTGACTCTGCCTTTTCCCATTGCTTACTGTCATCTACTGTCTTTCTGCCTTACAAGTCCATTCTCCTGCCTTTGTTCTAGAAACTCTTACATAGATTTTCTCCAGCCGAAGACAGACATGCTGGGTCTAAGGCTATTTCTTAATTAGGTGCATAATGGCAGCATGATGCATCTTCGCTCATTGACAGGAAACTAACTGAGCAATCGACAAGAAAAGAAAAGCAAGAAATATTGCAATTTAAATACACAATCGTGCATATGTGTCGGCGGAAATGGTGGTGGGTTGCATGATGAGTGAGCAAGATAGCGGAGAGCAGATAAATGATTGGGTGTGGTTTGAGAGTTACATATTTGTTTAAATGTAAATTTATGTTTCATGTTTTTAATTAATACTTTCATTTTGATATATCTCATATTATTTTACACGGTGGAAGACAAGTTTCCATGTGCGTTGTACAATGCCAATGGACAATAAAGAAACTTATGACTTATGAACACATTTCTTGTCTCTCATGATAGAGCAAATACTGATTTACATTCGCAGTCATCCACGTGTGGAGGATCACATTTCTTGTCTGTAATGTTGGAACCTCTACATGCCCCCTAGATCAGTTCAAGAATGTAAGGACAGGACAGCTGGCGTTGGGGAAGGTCCCCAAAGGCCAACCAATCTCATTGGCAGAAGCACCAAGACCCAGTGTGAATGCCCCCTACTTTCTTCTTCTGCATTCCCAGGCCATATGGCCATAATGGACAAGTACGTATGTGTCCGGTTTTCAGTTTTCACTGGTCTCCCCGCTGCGTACATCCGACACATTCCGATTTCGGAGGAGCTCAAAGGAGAACATTTATTTGGAAGATTTTGTTGTAAAAAGGCAGGAGAATGGGCCAATAAGTCAGAAAGATAGTAGATGATAGAAAGCAAAGGGAAAAGGCAGAGTCAAAGAGAGTGGCAGATTAGAGGAAGTTACAAGCACAGAACTTCAAAAAAGTGGGGGAACTATTTTTACGAAAGACACCCCACCGGTATCCCCACGGGGAGAGACTATAGTGGAGGGGTCGGGGTCGACCAGCTCCCCGTATGGAGGCACGAGGCATCCACCCCCTGCCCCATGCTGCGTAGTTTGAGAGTCACAGCCTTCCACAAAATCCCTAAGCTGTACCTTGACGCTCCATCACTGGAGAGAATCATTGACTGCACAGCTCTCCCTTTACTATCGGCCCCTGCCACAGGCTAAAGTCAATTAACCATAAAAAACATTTGAGTGAGGGGCTTTTTAAAATAATAAAATGAACAAATATTGGTTTGCTGCAATTTGGGACTGGGAAAGAGCGGAATGGGAGCAACGCCACTGTACGGCCCAGAAGATGGGACAGCAACAAAAAAATAAATTTGGTTTGCTGCATTTCTTCTCCCCCCCCCGCCCTCCCAAAAAGCATTTCATTTGCCCATGTACATATGTACATCAATCTAAATACAACAAACAAACAACTACACGACAAGTGTAAAGTGACGTTATTTTATTCACAAGAGACAAAACAAAACTACTGGATATTTCGGCGAATGCGCCTTTATCAACATAGACAAAACAGCAAACAGCAAATATATATGATTGTCGATTCCATCGCAGGATTGGCATGCACACTGACAAGACCCGCCTGGACTACAAGCAGTTCCTGGCCGCGTTTGAAGATGGCCGCAAGTCCAGTTACGGGTATCGGCCGACAGAGGTGCGCATTGAGGAGTACGTCGACATTTCTCCGGAGGAGGCTGAGACCAAGCTGAAGCAGAAGCTACAGAAGAACGTCGACGATGTTACAAGGGTAAAGGAAAATAGACTTGTTATTTTTATAATTTGACTTGTTCATGTTAGAGGCTCATTGTCAAGGGCCCATTCAAGTTCTTGGGAACATCAACTTAACTCATTCACATCGCAACAATTTTGAATTATTAAGAAACCTCACAAATCACTCCAGCCATACACACAAACAGAACAAACATAAACAAATGGAGAAATGAAAGAAAATTACAGGTTTTTACTTCAGGTTTAGACATAGGGAAGAGGCAGATCAGACGTTTTTATATATAGACTTTATATAGAAAAACTCTACACCGATTGGTTACCCCACAACAAACCACTACAAAAGCAAAGTCAGAGGCAAAATTGTGGTCTAAGGGAGCGAAGCGAGTTTAGAAGTGACCAAGGAATGGTGTGCACACAGATTTACTTCCTTTGAAGTAAATGCATCAAATTGACAGCTATCTATTAATTCCAGACATATATGGCTGGAACGACTTGAATGAGTTAATGGCGTGTGTAGTACGCACAGCAGCATTAAGCAGCCTACTAGACTGAAGGCAAAGAGGGTCTTTTACTGTAGGCCCTGTGATTGTCCAGTCTTTGCTTGAAAGAGTTAATGGTTTAGATTGCTTTCTTTCAAAAACAAATTCTTAGTCATGTTGTTCTGTTTGATTCATGTGTGTTATAGCATTTTCTTTTATAGCAAGCACGGCAAAATTGGCAAATGCAAAACAATAGGAAGAAGAAGAACAACAAAAATTAGCTCTTTAATTTCTCAGATATTCGCAATATTATATTTCTAAAGAATACTGTACTGATCGGCACTGTGGATTGCCAAAACATATACAGTGGAGTACACTTAACACAAAGTTGGATAACACAAAATATTGATTAAAACACACAAACATCTGTTTGAACAGACGAAACCTCTCTTTATTATTACTTAAAAAAGATTGTTTATCACACAGGCTTTTTTCTCGGCACACCATGAAGTATGGTTAACACACAAACAAAACCTCTGTCTGATTGTTATTTATCGTACTGCAGTTTGCATTGATAGCACAGAATGAAGCTGGAGCCACCAAATATTTCCTTACAAACTTTGCAAAAGCCATCACAAAGCTCAAATGTTCATCTACTATGCCATGTGCTAGTCAGGAAGTTGGAAGTCAGAAAGTATGAACTGCGCATGCTGTTCTCGAGTCCTGCACAAAGTGTATCGTCTGCAGCACTACTGCTCGTTCAGTAGCAGAACTTCAGTTTCACATTCTTGACCGCAGTATCGTCGAATATGCTTAGCACAAATAATGGTTAACACACGAAAAGATCTTTGTACCCTGAATTTTGTGTTAAGAGTACTCCACTGTAGCTGCATGAGCGAGAGCATTCTCTGCTTGTCTAGTGGGATATTCTGGTATGAACTAATCCCAAGAAATGCACCCAATACAATTAATGGCTGTTAGTATTCAAAATGTCATATTGACCGCAATCACATTTTTTGTTTGTTTGTCCTTTTCTTTTCTTTTTTTTAGACCCTCACTGCCATCGACAAAGACCAGTCGGGCAGGATCCAAGTGGACGAACTTCGAAGAGTCCTTGACCTTTACTGCTTCAGGATGACGGGCGACCAATGGCGCCGAATCAAAGCTGGGCTGACCATTGGGCCGGACAACTATGTGGATTATGGGGTGTTCCTCAAGAACTTTGTGGGTACCGAGGTGAGAATTTTGCAGAAGAAACAGTAGAGAATGATTTTTGATGGTTTCTTCTTTTTTAACATTTTTTCCCCCAATAAATAACTTTGCTGTTTGTTTTTCTATGATCATTTCTATACACGTGTGTTGTCATCCTTTGTGATGAGCGTGTGCTTTTGAAAACACTAAAGTGTGTACCAACTGACTGTAAGCAAAGACTCTAAAAGGGTAAGATGGACTACTTAAGAGTTACGGCGAGCCGGGCTGATAGAGTTATTGTTAGTGGGGTAGTTACACCATTCACAGTGGCAGGCTATCCAAAGACTCAGACTGGAATTTGAACGGATAATTCAACTGGCCTATCGACGTGATTTTAACCTAAATGTGTCACGTTTAAAAGGGACATAACCAGTGTTTCTGTCCTCACTACTGATACAGGGAAAAGGGACCGGATGTTAGTCTTTTCTTTTCAGTGTCTTTGCTATAAGGCGATACTTTTTTTCATAGACTGAGACCCCTGCGCCTTATAATGTGACTGATTATATAGTTAAAAAAACTATGATAACAAAATCTGAATGTTGTGTAAAATGTAGGGGTGTGCATCTTATAATCAGGTGCGACTTATAGTCCTGCATTAAAACATTGGTTACCGAAATTGTTTTGAATTAATGTGATGTATTGCCAAAGACTGTACAGGGGAAGATGAACATCCAGTCTCTTTTCCCTATATGAGTAGTGAGGACAGAAACACTGGTTATGTCCCTTTGAAACGTGACACATTTTACACATCGATAGGCCAGTTGAATTCTCCGTTCAAGTTCCAGTCCGAGTTTTTGGATAGCCTCCACTGTGAATGGTGTACACGTCCGCACTAACGATAACTCTATCAGCCCGGTTCGCTGAGCTTTTAAGTAATCCATCTTACCCTTTTAGAATATCTTTGGTATTGCTAGTTGTTTTTATGGTTCATGGTTTCATTGCCCCTGTGGGGATAGTTCTAACAGCCAAACACAAAAAGACAAATCATGCATAAAACAAAGTTGTCATATTACGTTACCAGGTAATTTGCCTAGGAGAAGGCACATGATATGGTAAAATTGAGTTTGAGAATCCCCCCGTGGGGATACCGTGGAGCCTTTTGTATAAATAGTTCCCCCACCTTCTGGAAGTTCTGTGCTTGTAGCTTCCTCTCATCTGTCACCCTCTTTGACTCTGCCTTTTCCCTTTGCTTGCTGTCATCTACTGTCTTTCTGCCTAACCGGTTCATTCTCCTGCCTTTTTTCACGAAACACTTTCAAAAAGATTTCCTCCAACCGAAGTCGGACTTGCTGGGCCTAACTATTTCTTAGTTAGGCGCATAATGGCAGCATGACACATCTGCACTCATAATTGACAGGAAACTGTCTGAGCGATCGAAGAAGAAGAAGAGTTTGAGAATAAAAGTTAAACTGTCTGAGATGCATAGAACTTTCACAGAGCGTGGCTCATTTGAAAATGCTCGGAATGCAGAACCTTCTGTCTTCAGAGGGACGTAAAATGAAAACAGTGAACAGATGAGTTTGTGTGGAAATCTGCTAAGTTGAAATTAAAACGACTAAACGTTTGTTTTCAGATAGTCAATATTATTTTTGAAATAAAGATTAGCCATAAGAAGGATTCATTTGGGACCAAAAAATGATTGTGAATTATCTGATTTTTTTGTGGCGCCCGTTTTTGAGTTGGCTGCCTTCCGCTGTTCATTTTGAAAGATGCAAATGCTTTCTGTCATCTGAAAGAAAAATTATACCTGTATTTTACTACAGACAAACCCCTATTTTACGACCCTCTGTTAAGCGACCACCTCTCATTTGAAACCGGATTTGTTGGCACAGATGCATTTTACTATGTAAACGACCTCTCTTAAACGACTTCCTCTAAAACGCGACTTACGACCGCCATTTTGTTGTTTTTTACGACCGTTGCTGTCGTCTGCATAGACTTCGAGCAAAGGGAAACAACCACAGTCAAGGGCCTGAAAGCGGAGTCGCTTCCCTTGTTGTAGAAAAGATGGCGGAGAGCGTAGGAAAAGCACGAAAACCACTGACTTTGAAAAAGAAAACCACTGACTTTGGACGAGAGTGGAGGTGATTAACAGAAGTCGGCGAAGTGAAACTGTAATACATCGATTGCACAATCCTATGGAGTTGGAAAGACCCAAATCCAGTTTTAATATGTCATTGTATGTGTGCATGAAGAAGAGAGTATGAACTGTGCTGAACTTTTTCTTTCTACGGCTGCCAGTGAAAACCTCCGTCATACGACCCCTCCAATTTACGACCGATTTTTCCGGACATTTTGGAAGTCTTAAAATAGAGGTTTGTCTGTATCATGAATAAGAGCATGGGTGAAAGTAAAACATTCCCTCAATCCTGAAATGACACGTTTCAATGTTCTCTGAGTCTTCCCAAATCCTGAAGTGGTGACCGCATTAAAAATAATTTCCAGTGCGTGCGTGTCTCACTGTAGCTTTTCTCAGCTCCTTTCAGTTCATGCCTTTTGTTAACACTCGTCACCAGCATAAACCAATTTAAAGTGTTTTATCCATTAGGCTTACATTGTTTTATGGTGGTATACCACTTGTAAGGTCTTTTCCTATCCCTAACCAAAATCATTGATAAGAATATTTGCCTCTGTTAAAAGAAATAACTTGTAACAAATATCTCTCTGTGGAAAACTGAAAGGAGCCAGAATGAGGGGAATTAGTGTATGGTGGTCTGTGCATACAGGTTGGGTGGGGATAGTGTTAGAATTGCATACTGTGTATCTATCATCTTGTTTTAATCTGCCGTCAATTTTGGCAGAAACGTTTGATTATATAAGACCGTGGTCAAAGACTGTATAGGGGAAGATAAGCATCCGGTCTCTTTTCCCTATATGAGTAGTGAGGACAGAAACACTGGTTATGTCCCTTTTAAACAGGACACATTTTACACGTTCTTAGGCCAGTTGAATTCTCCGTTCAAATTCCAGTCTGAGTTTTTGGATAGCCGTCACTGTGAATGGTGTACTGTCGACACTAACGATAACTCTATCAGCCCGGTTCGCCGAGCTCTTAAGTAATCCATCTTACCCTTTTAGAATATCTTTGCCGTGGTTCCGGATGACAAGATGGCCGATCCTGAAGACTCTTTCTATCAGCTTTTTCAATCCTGATTTCAGGAGCATGCCTGAACTACTTTCACCCATGTAAGAGTGATGCATTCTTCTTTTTTTTTTCCAGCAATCTCGTTTCGATCAGACCATACAGTCGTTGCAGAACGCTGCTCCACTGCCCGTCTACCAAATAGTGTTGGTGGACGAAGTGCAGGAGAAGATAAAGGAAGCGGTGGGATCTCATCAGCAGAGCATTCTGCGCGACTTTTCAGAGGCGGACTACGCTGGTATCGGGTCTGTCACGCGGGACGTTTTCCGTGAAGTGCTCAACAAGCATGTGATGAGGCTCAATGATGAGCAGGTGAGCTGTTGGTTGGTTCATTTTTTTTTTTTTAAATATAAAATTATCTTCGCGGACGGCAGCCTTCGTCCGGGCCACTGCGGTTCCTGTCTGAACAATCGATGAAAAAGAGGAAGTTTGTTTCTGTTTTGATAAATATTGAGTATAATTTGTGTGTGTGTGTGTGTGTGTTTGTGTGTTTGTGTGTGTGTGTGTGCTGTGTGTGTGTGTGTGTGTATGCGTGTGTGTTTGTTTGTGTGTGTGTATGTGTGTGTGCGTGCAATATTTGTGGTAATCTCACCATTTCTTAAAATAACGCAAGACAAACCTCCGTGTGCTTTCAAGCATGAGAAGTCGTGTACGCTTTCCCTTCCTCCATTTCTCTGCTGCAGTACGTCAACATTGTGTCTCACCATTTCCTCATTTCTGTTGCTTCTTTCGTTAGTGCTACCTCGTTTCTTAGTGCTGTTTCCAATGTCGTTTCCTTCCCAGTTTGAAAAAGTATGGGACTTGGCCCCCGTCAACGAGTACAACAACCTCAACTACCGCGAGTTCCTGACTTCCTACACAGACGACGCACAGCTTCCCGCCCCACCAAGGACAGCTAACCCTGAGATGAACCCTCGATCCTACTCCTCCCTGGCACTGCGACCTGGATCCAGGGTACGTATGATTTGTTTCTGTATTGTGTGGTCTGTATCTGTATTATTGTATCAGTTACGTGGTCGAACCTGACTTGTGGTTTTTTTATGCTTTGGATGCAAACATTAATTTTCATGACATTTTGTTAGTTGATTTTTAACCCTTTCACCGCCAGCCATATTTCAGCCAAAATATTTCCATTAAATTTACCTGGGGGGGCGAGGAAAGATATCAAAGAAATATTGCTTCTTTTTTAATTTAGTGAGATTGTGTTGCAGATGAATCATTTCCCTGTAAATTAATGTTGATTGATGAAATTGGGAAGAAAAAAGAAAAGCGAGGAAAGATGAAAAATCAAAGATGTATTGCGCTTTCACAGATGAATCTCCAGCGCCCTGCCTCCCAGATGTCGCGGCCGTATTCCCGCGCCAGCTCGCGCTGCTCCACCCCCATGGTGAACGCGGAGTCTGCGGAACAGTCGCTGAAGGGCAAGGTGTACCGCCACTGGAGGGACATCCAGCGCCACTGCCGCAACATGGACAAGGACCACAGCGGCACCATCAGCGTGTCAGAGTTCAGCGGTCAGTACTTTACCGCGCTGGTTGTGCAGTGACCGGTAGTTTACAAGCGGGTTTTACCGTGGTCAGTAGTTAACACGTCGGTTTGAAAGTGGTCACGTTTGCACACTGGTTCTTCTTCTTCTGCGTTCCCGCGCTGTAAGGCCACAATGGGTACGTACGTGTCCGTTTTCCAGTATTCACTGGTGTCCTCGCTGCATTCAGCCGACACATTCGGCCAAAGGGATTAGGTTGTCTTTTCTAGTGCTGCAGCCAAAGGGATTAGGTTGTCTTTTCTAGTGCTGCAGCCCAAGGGATTAGGTTGTCTTTTCTAGTGCTGCAGTCAAAGGGATTAGAATTCAATGATTCCTGCTCTTAAACTATCAACTCCACCCTCGTTTTGTCTTTCTTCTCTTACAACTGAAACAATATGTTGATTCCAATTTGTATTGGATTCCATTTTCTACTGGTTGTCAGTACAAGTCGGAATTCTGATTTGTAAGTAGAAATTAGAATTCCGATTTCTACTAGTACAAATCGGAATTCCGATTTGTACTAGTAGGATTACGAATCCAACTGGATTCCAGTTTCTAGTGTGACAAGGAACTGACTTATTGATTAAAAAAAAGAAAGAAATGTAGAGTTTTGGGATTTCCGCCATTCTTTGGAAGAGAAGCCTGCTAGGTTCCTTTGTCTCATAAACAACAAGTCCTGCCACAGTAGTAAGGAGAACAGTACTTGTCATATAAAATTTCCGGCAGTGGGTAGATGCCTTGTGCCCCCATTTGGGGAGCTGGACGACCCCATCCTCCATGAGTCTCTCCCTAGGGGGTCTTTTGTATCATCTACCTTTTTTCTGACTTATTGTTTTCCCAAGAAATCTTTCAAATATTGTTTTTCCTTTGAGCTCCTCCGAAATGGGAATGTGTCAGCTGGAATGCAGCAAGGAGACCAGTGAAAACTGAAAACCATAATGTACCTCACCCATTATGGCCATATGGCCTAGGTACACAGAAGAAGAAGAAGATGTCTATTGACATGTCCATGGGTGCAGCTCCCCAAAATGAAAAAAAACCCTGAAAGGCCTCATGGCCCCGACACGTCGGACGATTCAGGGGGGCAACTTAAGAGAGAAATATAACGAGACAGACAGACAGTTAAAATGATAGACAGTTTGAGTCTGATAAGCCTTGTAAAATTATTACATTGCCTTTGTAAACTTCCAAGATAGAACAACTAGTTCAAAAAGTCCAAATTCGCTTGTGGTCAAAAAATGTTTTTTTGATGAATTTAAAAAAACGGAAGTTCAGTTTTTGGTAAAATTAAAAATACTGAAATCAGTGTAAAAATGAAAGAGTGGCACCCATGCATGATGTCCGTGTCTATTGACAGATGTGCTGAGCCAGTACAACATCGAGCTGTCCCCTCAGGACTTTGACAGCATCGTGACCAAGTACGACCTGAAGGAGAATGGGCGCTTCTGCTACGGGGAGTTCATCCGCCACTTCATGATCTCCATGAAGCCCAAGGACGGCCCCACCCTCACCGCCAGGAAGAAACTGCAGCCCCTCAAAGTGCCTGTCAGTAACTTCTTCTTTTTCGTTTATCGCTCACACAGTTTCCTGTCAATTATGATCCAGGAAGAAACTGCAGCCCCTCAAAGTGCCTGTCAGTAACTTCTTTGTCTTTTTCATTTATCGCTCACAGTTTCCTGTCAATTATGAGCCAGGAAGAAACTGCAGCCCCTCAAAGTGCCTGTCAGTAACTTCTTTGTCTTTTTTCGTTTATCGCTCAGTTTCCTGTCAATTATGAGCCAGGAAGAAACTGCAGCCCCTCAAAGTGCCTGTCAGTAACTTCTTTGTCTTTTTTCGTTTATCGCTCAGTTTCCTGTCAATTATGAGCCAGGAAGAAACTGCAGCCCCTCAAAGTGCCTGTCAGTAACTTCTTTGTCTTTTTTCGTTTATCGCTCAGTTTCCTGTCAATTATGAGCCAGGAAGAAACTGCAGCCCCTCAAAGTGCCTGTCAGTAACTTCTTTGTCTTTTTTCGTTTATCGCTCACAGTTTCCTGTCAATTATGAGCCAGGAAGAAACTGCAGCCCCTCAAAGTGCCTGTCAGTAACTTCTTTGTCTTTTTCATTTATCGCTCACAGTTTCCTGTCAATTATGAGCCAGGAAGAAACTGCAGCCCCTCAAAGTGCTCGTCAGTAACTTCTTCTTCTTCGTCTTTTTCGTTTATCGCTCACAGTTTCCTGTCTTGTGAACGCAGATGCGTCATGCTGCCATTACGCACATGACTAACAAATAGTTCTTCTTCTGCTTCGATCGCTCAGACAGTTTCCTATCAGTTATGAGTGCAGGTGCGTCATGCTGCCGTTATGCGCCTAAGAAATAGTTAGGCCCAGCAAGTCCGACTACGGCTGGAGGAAATCCTTTCAAAAGTGTTTCTTGAAAAAAGGGCAGGAGAATGGACCGGTAAGTCAGAAAGATAGTAGATGACAGTAAGCAAAAGGAAAAGGCAGAGTCAAAGAGTGACAGATTAGAGGATTCAGAAGTTACAAGCACATAACTTCCAGAAGGTGGGGAACTATTTGTACAAAAGACCGCCCAGTATCCCCACGGGGGGGGGCGCCGATCTCTCAGACAGTTTCCTATCATGTGAGCACAGATGCGTCATGCTGCCGTTATGCTTTTAACTAACATCATTTTAGGCTCGGCATGTCCGCCTTTTGGCTGGAGAAAATCTTTGTAGGAGTTTCTGGAACAAAAGCAGGAAGGAGAATGGACCAGTTAAGGCAGAAAGATAGTAGATGACAGTAAGCAAAGGGAAAAGGCAGAGTCAAAGAGAGCGATAGATTAGAGGAAGTTACAAGCACAGAACTTCCAGAAGGTGGGGGAACTATTTGTATGAAAGATCCCCGATATTCCCATGGAGGGGCAAGTAACTGAAAGTTACACCATTATCACACGTACACAGTACACCCGTATGTTCTGCGTGAAAATAATCAATTAGTAAAAGAAAGGAGGAAAACAATATGCGGATTAGGGGAAATACGGACCTAATACGGACACGTCCGTATATTTTTTCCTTCTTTTACTTATTATTTCAGCGCGGAAAATCCGGATGTACTGTGTACATGCCCTTAGGGTCTTGACTGGAAGCTGGGATGATCTTATCATTGTGGATGACTGGTGGTACTGATTAACCTTTACCGGACTTCTGGGGTCGCCCACGACCCCTTGACACACAAAACATGTTATATCTCTAAAACTATTTAAGCAATCTTCATGAAATTTCATGACTTCGTCAAAAACGTAACTGGCTTTAAGTGTGTTAAATTTTATTAATGTGTATAAAATATAAAAGACGTAATATGACGCGTAATGTTATTATACCTGTCCGGATGATGGGGGTCTCCCACGACCCTTACTTTAAAGAGCACTGCAGTGCATTGAGTAGGGGTCTTGGGAGACCCCCGCCATCCGGACAGGGATAAACACATGGTGACTCATTGACAAGTAGGGGTCGTGGGAGACCCCCGCCATCCGGACAGGGATAAACACATGGTGCCTCTTTGACAAGTAGGGGTCGTGGGAGACCCCCGCCATCCGGACAGGGATAAACACCTCGGAATTTGCTCTTTGCTGAGTAGGGGGTCGTGGAAGACCCCCGCCATCGTGTCCGTGTAGTCAAAAGCATGATCCGGTAAAGGTTAGCCAATCAATTATCTGAAGCTTGGGATGAACCATTGTTGAAGTAGAAGTATGTCTGTTTCGCATGATCCTTGTAATAGCTCTCCGTTTCTTTAATTGGAGCTTTTCAGAATAAGGTTGGATACAGCTTAGGGACATGTATAAAATGTGATTTGATTTCTATAAACTATCTCTATGTGATAAAAGTTACTTGCATGGGTGCAACGACACAAAATGAAAAAACCCTGAAAGGCCGGGGTCCAGGGGTAATGTCCCCCTGCAGCTGAAGCAAAAATTGATTTATGAAGGTATTTTAGTTTGCTTTTTCCACAATCTATACAAAATGTTTATTTTTAAGCGTTTGAAAAATACAGTAGACACACAAAGATCTTGTTTGACAAAAAAAAAAGAAAAAAGGAACTTCCTTTTCTGGTGAAATTAAAAAACAGGAAATCCTTGTATACCAGGAAAAGTTGCAGCCATGTAATAGGGAGGTTCCGCTGTATCTACGGCTGACCATTCGACTGTAATTGACATTTTCCATCACATTTAACCCTTTCACCGCCAGCTATTTTTCAGCCCCAAAATACTATTAAGCATATCTGGGTAGAGACAAAAAAATCCGCTATTTTGGGAATTCCTGTGTCATGTACAACATTAGGCCTATCCTTACCTCCCAAAATTAAGAAAATAGGGTCTTCAGATAACAGGCCCTGATTTGATGCCTTTTATGTAGTGACATGGGTGTTAAACCATTGTGGTGCATAAATGCGACATTGGCGGCGAAAGGGTTAAGGACCTTTAACCCCTCTTCACAGATGGAGGCAGAGGAAGACCAGGCGGACGGCAGCGACCTGATGACGCGCGTCAAGGAGCTGGTGTCGGCTCACTGGAAGGACATGCGCAGGGAGTTCAAGGTCGTGGACAAGGAAGGCCACGGCACGGTCAACGAACTGGAGTTCCGCCGAATCCTGAGGCAGTTCTGCGCCAATCTCTCCGAGGAGGAGTTTGACACGGTCGTCACCACTTTCGACCACACAGCAAACGGTCATGTCTCCTACAATGACTTTGTCAAGCGCTTCATGTTTTGAAAGCTCTTTTATAGTTTCTACCTGCCCCCCCCCCCCCCCCCCCCCCCATACTAGCCACTTTGATGAATGTTTGTTGGTTAGCAATTCGTTCTTGCTAAATGTTGTTTTTCTGTTTTGATTATTTACTGTTGTTGGCTTGGTGGTTGTGTTGTTAAGCTTTTTGTAGAATTGTCAGTGGGATTTTACATGAGTCTGTTTTACATGTTTCCTTTTCAGTTGTCTCAATTTTTAATTTTTTATTTAATTTTTATATTTTTTGCTGCACAAATTCGCGTTTTGAAAGTTCTTCATTCAAATGGTTTCACACTTAAAAAAAAAAAAAAAAGTTGTTTTCTTTTCTTAAGCAGTTTTACTCATTTAATGATGTAACTTTTTAAATAATTTTTTTACACAAAAAACCCTGTATCAGTCTACAGAATATGTATAGTGTTTTTTGGTTTACCTCATGAATAATTTTAGACATTGGTTTCTAGGCAACTTTCCCCTTTTTATTTTATACTCTAATCCTTTTGGCAGTCTTGTTGCTAGAAGTATTTTCGTTGTACGTGTCTGGGAAATGGGGGTTGTCTGTTTTCTGAATGTTTAAAAAAAAAGTTTTATAAAGATTGTCAGATGAATGCAAATGCACGCCTTTTGTGCGGAAGTTGTGTGAACACATGACCTAACTAAACGCTCTGGATTAACTCACTCGGCTGTGGCTGGTTGCTTCCCCTTACAACCGTTTAGGACGAGCCATTTGACTAGGTTCGAAAACCCATCACCACAAAAAAGTTATGAAAAGTTATGGACTAATATTTTCAGATAAGATTACTAACACCATGCACTAAACAATCGTAAAATATCAGATTCCATACCTTCGTCGTTTGTCTCCTATTGACGAAAACAGCTAACACATAGAAAGAAGGAAAATTTCACATTCCAATCTTTGACCCCCCTCTACAACCAAACCTGAATGTAAAGTCTGCAATGATTGGTTGATTTCAAGGTCAAAGCAAACTGAAAATAGGTTATGACTTTGCACTGGAAAGCTGGCTACATGCCAGAAATCAAAACCTCTTGAAAACTCTTGAGCCGGAGCCGGGCCATTCGTCCTAAACGGTTGTGCGAGCCATGAGCCGGATCCGGCTCATTCGTCCCAAGTGAGTTAAGGTTTATGTTTGTTGGTTTGTTTCTTTCACTAATCCGGGGAAATGGTTTTTATGCGTGACAAGAATTGCTTTGTATTATAATGCATTTACAAGTCGCATATACAGTCATTTTCATAAACAAACAGCATTTAGAGTTTCAAGGGGGGGGGGGAAAGGGCTTTGAAGGCTCAAATTTTCACAGGCTTAGCCTTAGGAGTTAGTTTATCAGCATTTATATCCCAGGTACATGTTGTAATCATAGAATGGACTTTTCAACAGTATGAGTGTTTCAGAACAACTTGTGAAAGAGGTATGCTGTCAATAATTGTTCCTATAGTTGAGATGAATGTGCGGTGCAGTAACAGCCTTGACTTGGCCTTAGTAGTTGTCGACGGGAATATGAACAAACATAACTTAATTTGAGATTGATGTTTTTTACATTGGCACATCAGAAAGGCTTGATTGGCTACCATGCTATGATATCCTCTTTGTTTGATATCTACTACGTAGTTGTTAGTACGAGTGATTGAGAGAGAGAGAGAGAGAGAGAGAGAGAGAGAGAGAGAGAGAGAGAGAGAGAGAGAAAACTTAGTTTTTCAAGGATAAAGATTTTAGGCAATGCCTAGTCTTCCAACCTGTCCTTGATACATATATGAACATAGAACACAAACGTGGCAAGGCATACTATTACACATACAGGTAGCAAAAGAGAGAGAGAGAGAGAGAGAGAGAGAGAGAGAGAGAGAGAGAGAGAGAGAGAGAGAGAGAGAGAGAAAACTCATGTGTTACTCTGTCAATGTGTGCATGTCTTGAGAGTAGAGAGAACAAGTAATGAGTAGGAACCAGTGCAAGTACCATAGTAGTGGACTGGATGGGAGCAAGAGCATCATATAGGTCTGCTTGCACACACACATTTGGGGAGGGTGTGATTATGGCAGGTGGACATGACTGGAAGAAGAGGTGGGGAGGTTGTTATTTCTCAGATTTTGTCTCTTTTCAAACCACTGCATAATTATGTTGGTTTTTTTAAATTTTACCTTGTCACAAACAGTTGAAACTGCAAGCTGCGTGTGAAAGAAAATTCCAAAGTCCTAAAAAAAGTGATTTGGGCAAGAAATTGTATTCCTTGTAAATCAATTGCCATGGGAATAGCATTATCAGAAAAAAAGAGCATGAACTTGAGACAAAACATTACATATATATATATATTGCAAGTTTTACCATTGGATTCTGTCTCATACAACCAAAAATAGCTTTAAATGAGCATTAAGTTGGTTTGCTTTTTCCCTTCTTTATGTATCTGTAACCGTTTTTCTCTCTCTCGACATCTTATTAAATTATGTCAGACACTTTCAACTATACATTTTGTGTCTGTGGATCTGTTTGATTATTGCTGCCGTTATTTTTATATCGTTCATGTTGTATAAGGTTTCTGGGGTTACATGTTTGTGTGCAATGTTAAAATCAGCTTGTAATTTGTATTGATATTATCGTAGCCATGAGTGATATAACTTCATGTTTTTCATTCAAAACTCTTTTTAATAGCTTTTTCAATATCCATACTGCTGAAAAACGAGTGTTTGATCTGTGATATAGTTGTATTGTGATACTGATGATACTGCTGACATTGTTTTTCAATTATTGTTTACAAATGTCAAATTGAATGTTAATTTTAAGCTGCTTTAATCAGGAACATTCCGTCCAGATTTTTTGATCATCCATCACATTTTAAAAACCATCATGTCTTTTTACAATATTTATATAAGCAAACTTCATCGACATCAACCTATGTTTTCAAGCTTATCTTAATATGAAGTGCCTTTGACTTTTTGAAAAGGACATTTTTGGTTGCAGTTTTGGATAACACAAACCATATTTGTGTTAAACTATAAGGCAATACTTTTTTCACAGATTGAGACCCCCGCACCTTACAATATGACAAGTAGTACATGAATAGTAAGAAACTGTCATAACAAAATCTGAACTTTTTGGTAACATTTGTGACAGTGCATGGGAAAAACAGACATAATGGAATTTTGGCATAAATTGAGATTTTAATTTTTCATGGTGGAGCAAAGATTCCTTGTTAATACACAGAAAACCAAATTGAGTTATCTTGTCTGGTTTTTATTTTATAATTATTTGAAGTTTGGCATTCGAAATAGATCATTTGCAGAAATCGGGCATAGAAGATCCAATTTTGCCTCATTGTTTCTGTTTACTTGATTTAGAAAACAATAAAATAAACAAAGAAATTATTCAAAATTATCTTCCATGGTCTGGATACTGGTAGCATACATAAAAATAGACATGAATGTGCCCTAAATAGAAAATTGATATTTTTGGGGTAGTTGAATATTTTGGGCTTTTGCTCAAAACATTTTGAGCGACTTACGTAGGTTTTTCCCATGCACCATCACATTTGGTTGGTGCGCCTTATCGCCTTAAACTCCCCAAAATATGGTAAAACTGATCAAGATAAGCTTGTATTGACTATGTATAATTGGTGAATTATCCCTGTTATCTTTTTCTATTATCCTTAAATATGCGAAGAAATCTTTTTTTAACACTTTACTACATACATCCAAAGAAACTTTATAGGACATCTGTCTGCTCCTACAATTATCTTTGTTTTGTTTCCGTACAGTATTTGAAATGCATTATCTGTCTCATTTTCAAATAAATGTCTGAATCTTATTGTCTGCAATCGTGTGAGAGCGAGTCGAATGATACTGTAACGATCAAGGATGCAACAGGTGAACAATAAATACCGTAATTTACAGCCTATTAGGCGCAACTTTTTTTTTTACTGAACTTTGACCCCTGCGCCCAATCCAGCGCATGCGCCCTTTCTATGCTCTAAACAGAAAAAAGTAAGGGGGTCAAGAGTTGAAATGAACAACTCGTCATGCTCTGGTAGCTTCCACAACAAACCGACAACAGTTCACTCACATTGCACTTTCGCTTCACGATCGTATCTCTTCCGTGATCACAATCGGACACAGCAATTGACCTAGCACTGATCGGATCAAACAACCCTCATCATGCCCAAGACAAAATGGATGGCATGTGATGCCAATTTCCGTATTTTTGTTTGTTAGGCT
The DNA here is from genome assembly GCA_017654935.2 of Phymorhynchus buccinoides. NCBI lineage: Eukaryota > Metazoa > Mollusca > Gastropoda > Neogastropoda > Raphitomidae > Phymorhynchus > Phymorhynchus buccinoides. The sequence continues at coordinate 19,130,979 of CM065694.1, forward strand.
TCTACTTCCGTCACTGGCCCTGTAATGATGTTACTTTCGCTGATTGTTTCGTTCTTCCTTTTTTTATATTTATTTGGTTTCTTTGCGCCTTATCGGGTGTATGCGCCCTATCTTTGTTCAAATTACGAAAAAAAAAAAAAGCAGGGGGTGCACCTTATGCGCTGTCGCCTTATGGGCCGTAAATTACAGTACTCCTCTATGTGCAAGCATACCACCCACCTCTTTCTCAATACGCTTCTTCTGCTGAAAGAAAACTTATCTCCTCTCATCCAAGGGTGAAACCTGGATAAAATGAAAAGCAGGAAGGCCTAGGTGGGGTCATGGGGCAGAGTTGTTAATAGGGGTGTGGGGGGGGGGGGGGGGGGGGGAGCGAAGCCCCTGCGGCTCAAAGTTGATTTGGGTACATTTTTACTAATAAAAATAGAGCATTTAGAACCAACTTTCATTTTTTAAAACAATAAAACAAGGCTTTTCCCCCTTATTCCAGTGTAATTATTCTTCAATAAAGTATTGCAAATTCCCGATTTCAGGAAAAATAACAAAGCAAAATCAAATTCCAGGATTCCTGCCATGTGGTTTCATCCATGTCTTATCTCCTGTGGTTACGTGCATTGTGTCCCCGTCTCCCCAATATCATGTCTTTGTGTCCCTGTGTCTATTGTGTCCCCGTCTCTATGTGTCCCCAATATCATCTCTATGTGTCCTCGTGTCTATGTATCCCCAATATCTTTGTCTCTATGTCCCCATCTCTATGTGTCCCCAATATCATCTCTATGTGTCCTGTGTCTATTGTGTGTCCCCAATCATCTCTTTGTGTCATCTCTATGTGTCCCCAATATCATCTCTATGTGTCCCTGTGTCTATTGTATGTGTCCCCAATATCATCTCTATGTGTCCATCTCTTTGTGTCCCCGTGTCTATTGTGTGTCCCCAATATCATCTCTTTGTGTCCCCAATATTGTGTCAATATCTCTATGTGTCCCTGTGTCTATGTGTCCCCAATATCATCTATGTGTCCCTGTGTCTATTATGTGTGTCCCCAATATCTCTATGTGTGTCCCTGTCTCCCCAATATCATATTGTGTCCCCGTCTCTATGTGTCCCCGTCTCCCCAATATCATCTCTTTGTGTCCCTGTGTCTATCTCATGTGTCTATTGTGTCTATGTCTCCCCAATATCATCTCTTTGTGTCCCTGTGTCTATTGTGTCCCTGTCTCCCCAATATCATCTCTTTGTGTCTATTGTGTCCCCGTCTCCCCAATATCATCTCTTTGTGTCCCTGTGTCTATTGTGTCCCTGTCTCCCCAATATCATCTGTGTGTCCCCGTGTCTATGTGTCCCCAATATCATCTCTTTGTGTCCCCGTGTCTATTGTGTCCCCGTCTCTATGTGTCCCCGTCTCTATGTGTTATCTATGTGTCCCCCGTCTCTATGTCCCCATGTCTATGTGTCCCCGTCTATGTGTCCCCATGTCTATGTGTCCCCAATATCTCTCTATTGTGTCCCCAATCTCCCCAATATCATCTCTATGTGTCCCCTATTGTGTCCCCCCTATGTGTCCCCAATATGTGTCCCCAATATCATCTCTATGTGTCCCCTGTCTCCCAATATCATCTCTATTGTGTCCCCAATATCATCTCTATGTGTCCCTGTGTCTCTATGTGTCCCCAATATGATCTCTATGTGTCCCCGTGTCTATTGTGTCCCTGTCTCTATGTGTCTCCATGTATCCCTGTCTCTATGTGTCCCCCAATATCATCTCTATGTGTCCCTGTCTCTGTCTCTATGTGTCCCCAATATCATCTCTATGTGTCCCTGTCTCTATGTGTCCCCAATATCATCTCTATGTGTCTCTATGTGTCCCCGTGTCTATTGTGTCCCTGTCTCTATGTGTCCCCAATATCATCTCTATGTGTCCCTGTCTCTATGTGTCCCCAATATCATCTCTATGTGTCCCCAATATCATTAACAATGTTTGATATCTACAGCTCCATGAATGACTTAGCACATTTAAATCTTTTTAAACATACGAAAACAGCAAAAACGAACGTACTCATGCTTTGTGACATAACAAATTACAGGAACCGGAATGAGCACCTTTACGAGATTCATCGTTTCCTTGTCACGATGCATGATTTTTTTCTAATTTATTATTTTTGGCTGTCCCATCTTCTGGGCCGTACAGTGGCGTTGCTCCCACACCGCTCATTCCGAATCCCAATTCGCAGCCACACCCCAGCTTGTTCAGGTCGCAGAATCCGAGACCAGCGGTCCAAGGGGAGCGAATCTATGTTAGGCCGTCAGGAGGCAACCAACCGAGGAGACACTGCACTGCTGCTGAGTCACTTCGGTGGAGTTCAGTGGAGCCTGTTCAGGACACCACCTACTAAGCCCCCTACTGACGACACTATTCTCTTAGTCACGGAGCCAGCGTGAAATAGGTCCTCCTCTGAGGGTGTATGCATTAATTATTCTAAAGCATTCCAATTCCCCACTGAAATAAATTGATGAGGCAATCGCATAGTAAAAGCCATGGAAAGTTTTGCAGTCATTTATGCATGTCCATTTAAAAGTTTTCTTCTTTAACCCTTTCACCGCCAATGTCACATTTATGCACCACAATGGTTTACCACCCATGTTACGAAAAGGCATCAAATCAGGGCCTGTTATCCGAAGACCCTATTTTCTTAACTTTGTGAGGTAAGGATAGGCCTGATGTTATACATGTCACAGAGGAATTCTGAATATTGCAGATAAGACTTTTCTCTACCCAGATAAATGTAATGGAATATTTTGGCTGAAAAATGGCTGGCGGTGAAAGGGTTAATTGTATAGTATTAGTAATCCACACATTGAACAAGTATTCATAAACATATTTCATAGACACTCACAATGACATTTACTGTAAAATGCGGACTATAAGCCGCTACTTTTTTTTCTCAACTTTGGCCCATGCGGCTTATAGACTGATGCGGCTTATCTGTGGATTTGTTTCCATTCTACATTTATCAGTATGATTAAATCTGTTTCTGGACACATTCTTCAGCCTATTTTGAGCTTCGTTAGACTCAAAATTGATTTTGGTAATCAATAGATTCAAATCTCATGCTTAAAGTGTCTGAGAACATTAAATACTTATGTTCTGATAGGAGAATGTTTATATTTGTGTTGGTTTGTGCACATATAATTTTATCTGCGGCTTATAAACTGGTGCGGCTTATATGTGAATACATACCTAATATTTTGTCAATTTAAGGGATGCGGCTTATATACAGGTGTGTCTTATAGTCCAGTTTTTATGGTAAACACTTAAGTATCATAATCAAGTTTGCAGCGATTCACACACATCCAATAATAAAGGTGTTCACATGTTTATGTGTGCATTCTGAACAAAGGAAAACCACCTCAAATTAGCAAATACTTTAATTCCATCAGTCTCCATGATAAAATTCTCATCAAAACACACAAACATTCATACATAGTCACACACACACACAGTTTTGATCTCCCAAATCAGCCACGCCACATGTCAGTATGTGTGCATCTGCATTTGTTCCATTCAACTTGTTCATTCACAAACACCAGTCTTGCACACAGCACAGCACAGCACAGCACAGCATCAGGATTTCTTGATAGTCTTGCGAATTAGGGCTTGCCTCTGAAAACAAAAGCACATAAAGGCTTAAAAATCAACATACAAATTTAGAAACTGGTCAGCTTATAAAAGCATATCAAATTTATCAGCTGATCAAAGTATCTCAAATTCAAATTATTGGCCATTGCAACTAGGGTTATTAACACCCTTGACGGCAAGAGTTAAGCACTTGTTGGTCAGTATCCAAAAGGGCATTCACTCTTGCAAAAGGCAGCCATTCATTGGCCTCAAATAGGGTTATTGGCGAGAGTTCTTCCCTTGTTTGGTCAGTACTCAAGCTTCTTCCGTCACCCACCAAGGGCATTCACTCTTGCAAAAGGCAGTTGTTGCAGTGGCCAATAGTAGAAGAACTTTCAAAAGCTAAGAATCACGGTAATATAAGAAACAGGCGACACATGTTCAGCCACATGGGATTGCAATGTCACAGAGGGGAGGGGGGAAGGAAAAGATCGAAATGCAATTTAATTTTAGCTCTTTACTGACTGCTCAAGCGAATTAATATTAATAAAAAATGTTTAGACGAGAATTAACCTCTTTTGCCTGAAGAGAACTTCTGGATATATCTTGTTTTTATGCATGGGAGCAACTTTTCCTGGTATAAAAGAATTTCCTGTTTTTGAATTTTATGAGAAAAGGAATTTCCTTTTTTTTAAAATAATTGTCAAACAAGATCTTTGTGTGTCTACTGTATTTTTCAAACACTTTAAAATAAGCATTTGTATAAATTGTGGAAAAGCAAACTAAAATACCTTCATAAATCATTTTTTTCTTCAGTTGCTAGGGGACATTACCCCTAGACCCCGGCCTTTCAGGGTTTTTTCATTTTGAGTAGTTGCACCCATGTTTATGTATGGTTGTTGACACCCTGTGGAGTAGCGCTTCCTCTGAACCCTAAATTATTCGCTCTAACACGAATCACCTGTTAACCCAACTAAGCCACCAACACCATTGACTGATCGATAAACGCTCACCTGTCTGTGGGCCTCTGTCACGGCTGCCTTCTTCATTGGACGCATGTCCTCGGACCCAAACCCAGGCACCCAAAGGCTGTGGTTTCGCTCTGCAACACATTGCAAAACGAAAATTATTGTTTTTCGTGACAAGATCGTGAAATATTTCAATTCATCTTCATCGTCAATCAAGCAGATGGAGATGCCTGTGGCCCGAACAAAGGTAGCAGTGGTCTGGAGATCCTTCAGGTTTCTGTACAGCTTTGTAAAAAAGCAACAACAAAATCATAAACAATCAATGTAATCAACACGTGATCTTTCAAGACACTGCAATAGACCAAAGAAGAAGAAAAACAACAACAAAGCTACAAATGAGTTACTGAAAGAAAGAAAGAGATCTGGGTTATCTGGCATAAAAACTAAATGAGTGAATCACAACTTAGCATAATTTTTTTTTTTATAACACTACAGATTCAACAACCATCCAATGTCATGAAATACTTTTCAACATACCAAGAAGCATAAGTAGTCAGTCGTAATAAGCACACACATCCATATAATCAATATTGTCTCTATGAGGAGTGGAGTTTCTCTAAGAGAAAGTGGAGAGAGTTCTCTGGTCACTCACATGACTGAAGCATGTTTTATGGCGCACGCACAAACCTCGTGACGTGAAGAAAGTGAAAGGTCACTGGCTTTGTGCTCAATTTAACCAATCAAATCTTGGCCACAGTTATTTTTGGAAGTAGCAGTTGTGGGAGTCCTGATGGCTCAGTGACAATTTTGTGAGGACTTTGCGTTAAAAAATGTCCCTATGGCATTGATAATACTTCAACATTTTACAACAGAAAATATTAAGTTACACATTTTCACTATACCTATTTTCATCTGATTATCTTTGTAAAAAATCAGTACCTTTGTTGTATTCAAGTTTTTGTCATTGCGATTATGTTGGTTGGTTGGTGGTGGTGGTGTACCCTGGCTAAAAGACTCCAGGGATCATCCCAACAGCCGAAGCACTTGAACACTATAGTACAAGTGCATCAGATAGGGATGAGAACATTACGTATGTGACCATTTTTGATTACCCCGCCACACTCCGTCTTCGGGGGAATTGCTATTACGTTCATATGGCTTGCCTTTCTGTAAATCTGACATTGCGCACGGAAACTGCAAGGTCAAGGAACCATTGTAAAAAATGTCATTACAATCGGTTCAGTGGTTTAGACGCAATGAACTGGAACACATTTAGGTCACATATGGATGCACACGCACACACAAATACGGACAGAGAAACGCACAGCCCTCATTCCCATTCCAATGTACTCCCGTTCCGTTAGAACTGGGAGTACAAAAATGAGAACTGAAGAACAAAAACGTGTAAGGAAACATACCCAAACAAAGCTGCACATCTCTGACTTCCAGTGTGTTGGACTTTCGATGCTTTGCCAGCTGACAGGACGAGTTGACAACGCTCTCGATGAAATTGTCCGCAATGGACAACAGTGCCTGGAAATATGTAAAGAAGAAAAAAGTTGTATCTTGCACAGTCATAGAACACACAAACATATGATTTAGTTGCTTAACAATTTCTGTTCCATCTCTTGAGCTTCAAAAGTTTAAGTAGTTTCAGTATGCATTATGCACTCTTTTTATTTTCTTTGGGAAATTTCTTCTTCTTCTTCTGCGTTCCCAGGCCATATGGCCATGCTGCGTAAGGTACGTATGTGTCCGGTTTTCAGTTTTCCCTGGTCTCCCCGCTGCGTACGACCGACACATTCCGATTTCGGAGGAGCTCAAAGGAGAACATTATTTGGAAGATTTTTTGAAAAAAGGCAAGAGAATCGGCCAATAAGTCAGAAAGATAGTAGATGATACAAAGCAAAGGGAAAAGGCAGAGTCAAACTTTGACTCTTCCTTTTCCCTTTGCTTGTATCATTAAAGAGAGTGGCAGATTAGAGGAAGTTACAAGCACAGAACTTCCAGAAGGTGGGGGAACTATTTTTTACAAAAGACCCCACCACCCCGGTATCCCCACGGGGAGAGACTTGTGGAGGGGGCCAGTTCTTTGGGAAATGGTGTGTCAAGTCAAAATGATCTTTTATGAGGATAAAAGGAATAAGCTTGTCCTTAACAATATACAAATAAAAAATAAAGACAACAAAATGAATTAACATACATCATGCATTAAATTAGAAAGGGACATTTTCTTTTTTTTCCTTCCCGCTAGGCAGCCAACTTCAGCACGTTGAAGATTCTGCTATACTTTGGGGGGTAGTACCAAAATAAATGTGTGTGTGTGTGTGTTTGTGTGTGTCGCTCTGTGTGTGTGTGTGTGTGTGTGTGTGTGTGTGTGTGTGTGTGTGTGTGTGTGTGTGTGTGTGTGTGTATGTAAAGGCAGCATAAGTTCTAACATGAATTGTACAGTTCAAGTAACATATTGTACAGTTAATGTAACAAATGGAATTTCACAGTACAGTCGACCCCCTCTTTTAATTTAAGACCTTCAAAAAATCGGTCATAAAAGAGGGGGGTCTTAAATCAGGGGTGACCAAAACAATGCACTCACTACACCGTATATGACGCACAGCACAAGCATATGTCTCCTCACTACTTTCACTCTTTGCTCAAGAGTGAGCGTCACACGTTTCCTTTTTTTACCCACATCGCTACACTGTGCTTTCTCCGCCATTCTTGAATGAAACATCCGGAGTAGCGCGGCTTGAATTAGCGCAGAGAAATCTCGCGAGATCGGACCCTCGCGAGATCGGACCCTTGCGAGATCGGACCCTCGCGAGATTGACATTGGCTAACAACAGTGGTACCCCAGCTGTGCGTCGGCTCGAACTGAGGCCGAGAAGGATAGATATCATACGTTTTTGCGACTGTTAATTGTCAGAATGTGTTGCATCGTTCGTAAAATCAACAAGATTTACGGTCGTAAAACGTGTTAGAGGGGGAGTCGTAAATGAGGAGGCAAGTTTTGAAGAAAAACGATCTGTCATTCATATTTCGGTCTTAAAAGAGGGGAGGTCGTAAATCAGAGGGCCGTTCGTGAGGGGGTCGACTACATCAAAATACACACACACACACACTTGTTACCTCTTCCACGTCTTCATCCATCTGTTCCAAGGGATCCACCTGTTTCACCAGTTCCTGAAGACGCCTGCGGTCGATCACTGCTCCCGCCGTCGCCCCGCTGGCCCCCTGTGAGGGAAGAGCCGATGCTCTGGACCCGGTCTGTGCTGCAGAAGCTGAACCCAAGGTAGTGCTGGTCCCTGCCTCGCTAGAGGCACTTTTGTTCATGCTCATGTTCTGCCGGGGGGAAAAAAAGGCAAATGATTATAAACGACGACATTCATCTTGGCTTAACCCCTTGACTGCCACCAACATATTACGTACTGACCTGATGACATCACTGATGGCTTCATCAGATGAAGAGGAATAACCCTGATATGTTGGCTTTTGCTCTAACATAGTCAAGAAAGTAATATCCTCAGACTATTTTGCCAGATTGGCTCTATCAGTTGTCTTTTTCACGGCATGATTTGCCCAATGATTTTTTCTTTAATTTTCTCTGGCAGTCAAGGGGTTAAGGCTGTGTCAGACCAACTGACATAGGCTAGAAGTAGAACACCAAGGCTACATCAAAATGTTATGCTCTGCATAGTTATGCGGGGACTGTCTTTAGCCACGACAAGCTCCTAGCATAACATCATCAGTCTCCCAAATCCTCCGAAGTCGGAGTGTGGCTGCCCATGTGGCAGGGTAATCAAAAACGGTCACACATGTAATGTTCTCATCCCTAGCTCAGTAGCTGGTGCATTTCAGTACCATAGTGTTCAAGTGCTTCAGCTGTTGGGATGATCCCTGGAGTCTTGTTTCAGCCAGGGTATGACAACTACATAAACAATGACAAATGTTGCTACAGCTACAGAAGGGGTAGTGAACAGACTGCCTAAGAATCAAAACGGTCTATCTATAGATAGTGTATTGACTTATGGAATGTATTGCAAAAACTAATTACTTGTATTAAAAAAAAGATCATATAAAGATCAGTTCCCAGACCATCATGGAAAGAGCTTACAAGACATTTGTACGTCCTATACTGGAATATGCTTCCAGTGTGGGACCCTCACCAGCAGCAAGACAATGACAGAATTGAAGCGGTCCAAAGGAGAGCAGCAAGATTTGTCTTAAGGTGATTCAGAAGTACATCAAGTGTGACGTCCATGATAGAGCAATTGAAGTGGCCCTCTCTGCACCAACAAAGAGAGACAGCAAGACTAGTCAATAGTAGTCATGCTATACAAAATCTAGAACGAACTGATCAGTGTGAAGAATCTGAAAGAAAAACTGATCCCAGCACCACAACGCCAGTGTCGAGCCCACAACAAGCAGCTGGCCCAGATCTACTGCCACACTCAATACAGACAGGCCAGTTTCTTGTCGCATACCATCAAGGCATGGAACAATCTCCCTGAACAGGCTGTTGAGGTGGGGACCTTGGGCACCTTTGTGTCCTGGGTCTCCAAATCACACTAACTACACCCCTCTCTCCTTTTTAAAAAATCTACAGGAATAAATGAATTGTGCACAGGTTACCTTACATTTATAGAATTGAAGCAAGCGATTTCCTGCTCTTATTGATCGCATGAAGCAAAACATTGTTTGATTTAGCACTGAAAACAACCCCATTGCAGTGCAGAAATAACATCGCATGGGCTTCAACAGAGCCGCAACTGCGCATACGCGATTTGACCTTTCTGTGTTTTGACATAAAGTAAAGGGATGCAACTCCGTCTACAAAAAAACAGACGAGATTGTGTCAAAACGTGTACTTCCACGGCTACATGCATAGCACTGTTACTGTTAGCAGCGATTTGCTTACAGATATTTTCTGGAAACCTTCATATATTTTTTACTACAATGACATCTATTAACACTGCCTACCCAGGCGCTTGCTCCTGCTTCTGTTTTTCGCGGACACTGGGTTAACTGAACACAAATTTGCTAGGTAGCTCACTTTGCAAATGTTGTTCTAGATTTGGAAGATCGACACTCGTTTTGTTTATTTGGGTTAACATTCAAGCATTAACACAGGTAAATCCACTTTTAACTGAAAAGACTGATGTGCGCCCTCAACCATTCTCATAGTCATTCTTTTGGAATGATACGTCACAGTCGAGCGAAGTCTTTTTTTCCCCCGATGGTGCCAGAATGATCAATTTAATGATCGTGGGCCCCAAAGAGAAGAAGAAGAAGTGAGCACCTACCCTCTCGATTGGTTCTTTTTGTTTTTAATATTGTAATTTTGCATCAGTGTGGTGTTCTCAAAGTGGATTTGTTCCCAAACCGTTTGCGCATGTGCGAAGAGTTAGGGATAGGTTTATGGTTAGGATTAGGGATAGGGTTAGGAATAGAGTTAGGGATAGGCTTAGGGTCAATTTAGTGTTGAATAAAAAAAAAGATAAAATTTGATGGTACGTCATGATCGATTTCGCACATGCGCAGATATGTTGAGAACAAATCCAAGTTGAGAATGCTGCATCGGCATTAGTAATGCCATTAGACCTCACCTGTCACCTAGTGACCTACCCGATTACTTTAGATAGGAACGACGGAATTAGGTCAAACTGCAACGATTTTTCCTGTCAAAATCCCGAGCCCCGATTTTGGCCATGTGCCAAACGGTCACTTCCTTTGCTTGTTTTTATTGATGGTTATTCTTGGCGCTGACCATCCGAGTTTTTTTCTTTGTGGAAGCAGACACCTACCCGGTCATTCGGGAATGATCTATTTTTATGCGAAGACGGCCGATCGCGAGAGACAAGCGATCCAATATTTGGGTCCAGTTAATTTGTTTACAATTTCTGAACGGTAACTACTTGCTTTTTTGAAACAAATACTTAGTTACATTTGATTATTTTTCTACAAGTACACCAAATTTGGTGCATCTAGAATAAAGCTCAATGCTGCTCAAGGTCTCCACAAATCGGAAGGTGTTACGTCGAAGCCTGTCTGACATGTTTTCTGCCATGTTCATGTTGATGTTGAGATCTTGTGAGTCGCACAAAAAGCTTAGGCCTAACCTGTCTAATGTTTGGGGTTGATGTTGCCCCTTTGAATAAGCTTTATTTTGGCACCAATGTTTTGTTTATTGGTAAAATAATAAATAAGTTATGGCTGTTTTATTCATCCAAACCTTGATACAGTAAGGGCCGGTAACCTTGATCAACTTTTTCTTATATAGCTCATGTAAAAAAAGCTATCATTTTAAAACGTCGTAACTTTCTCAATTTTCGACCGATTTTGATCATTTGGGTATCATTTTAAAGGTCTTGTCGGGCTCTTTCCAATGACATAAATTTCATTAGGATTTGACAAAAAGTAAATATTTAATATTTTTTTATAACCATCCTACTTTAGTACTTAGTTTAGACTGAAGAAATCATGCACATTGAGTTGACATTTTAGTCTATTGTTGTCGTATAATTACACTTACCGGTACCTTCTGTACACTGATCAAGGCTAGATAGTAGATCAAATACAAAAGTATAGTAAAGTGTTGCTTCCTAGCCTAGACGGTGGATGCCTCAAGAAAGAAGAAGACACTTTAGTTAGTCGCCCTGCTTAGTCGAAGTGGAACCGGAAGCGGAAATGTTTGTTTTTCAGCAGACCAACTCTTTCACCAAAACAATGACAACATAATCAAATCAACTATTATATAAATAAACAGGCTACTTTGTCCAAATTTCAAACTTCATTCTAATCTGATATAAATCAGTTAGTCTGACTGGTGAATAAAACACAAAACAAAAGATTAAAACAATTGTCGTAAAGGTCTTTTTGTACAAAGTAACTAAAAGCAATCCTCTTCACAAGGTGGATTGCAAGATTTTCTATTTATTAATTTGCAAAATACAAACATTTATGAAGGCTAAGACTTATATCCTTTAAAGATTTTATAATATTATAAAAAGAATCGGTGGGAGTACGTTTCTTTTGCTGCAAGCATGGTAAAAAGATGATAGCAAAATTCACTCTGCTTTGCGGCATGCTATTTTTACTGAGAAACATCTCGATCAACGGAAGCGATAGAATCTGAGCAGACGATTTGTGACAGGCTAACTTTACAGCATAAAACAAACAATTGTTTTATTGACTCACGTTAATTGCTTTTGAAAGAAAAGAACAATGTCAACAATCAACTACAGTAAATGGGATCACATTGAGGTAAGAAGGTCGTGTGAACTTTAAACTCTGACACCCATAGTAAAAACTCGAACAGAAAAGAAAAATTCAAAAAACTTACGTAATTCTCAGAGTTGTACTAATAAAATGAAAGAAAAGTACCTAAATTGGTGTAAACATGCGTTTTTAGTCAATAGTTTTTAAAAAAATAGGTACGATTTTGTTAAAACATTGGTCTATTTTTTAATCATGACTCAAATGGATCAGTAGTAATAGTATAACACGACTGCTAAGTAGCCATCGGTTTTTACGCCGATTATCAAAAACGAATGAACTTGAAGTCAATATGTAGAGGGCAAAACTCCAAAAGGCTATAAAAAGCCTACAGAGCCTTATTTCATATCATATCAAATAATGAAATGTGTGACAACAATCAAGATGATTGAAAGCTGAATAAAACTCCACTATTTTTTGTAGAAAAACAGTATTCACAGATAGTGTATTGTCTGTAGAACCTATAATGTAGCTTTTTTTTTTTAGAAAAGAAGCTCTTCAATATTTGTTATTGCATAAAAAAAATATTTCAGTCGAAGAAATCTTCTTAGTTTGGCTTTCCGGCGCCCCCTTACCATGCGCTCGTCTCGTACATTGACGTATTTATTAGCGTAATCGTCATCAAACTGACGTATTGATGATCAATACGTCAGTCGCCCGGGCATAGATCGAACAAAAAACAATCGAACTTTCATTGTTCTAGATTTTTAGGAAGTTTCAAAACAACAACACATGTGCAACATTTAACACTTACATTTTAAGCTTCGAAACAAACATGTCATTTTCTGATGGCGCTGGTCGAATGAAGTAAAATATTGTAAGATTAAGCACTTAAATCAGCTTACAAGCAAGAATCGCATTGCTGTTTTTGAGTCCGTCATTCAGTTTGAAAACAGAAGTGCGCATGCGTTGTCATCGGCCTTGACCTTGACCTTTCACACGCGTCATTTCCTATGGAAATAAAACGGAAAATACACCTCGATTTTTGGGGCACCGATTTCTATGACTGGGGTCACCCAAATCTTTCTAAAAAATTGATCAAGCTTCACACTGATGATTAATCTTACTGCGAGCATACTTTGTTGGCGCGCCTCGGGCACAGCTTTTCAACGATCGATGCGATGAGTGAAGCTTCTTGTTCTCTCTAATCTACTTCTCTTCAACCCAACGATAGATTTGCAAGCTCAACGATCTAACAAACTAGCGGGTATGTAGACTTGAGTTCTTCCCACCGTTGTAGCAATTTATTAATTCTAAGCATCGTCTTGCTTTTTAGTGTGATAACTGTGCATGCACATGCGATTCCATTTTTTGCGCGTGTCCCCCGAACCCAGACAAGTTCAGAGATCAAATCCAAGGGACGCAACTTACCTACCCATAGCATAGCATAGCATAAATGGCACTATGTGACTATACCCAGTATAGGCTATTTGTTTAGCCTTTTGCCCTCTATTATGTTTTTTATTTTTGTTAGATTTGGCTTGGCTTCATTCACTGATGACTACTAAGGCATCTGTTTTATTCATTTATGTTTTATTCCCTCAGGGAAGCATTCTTGGATCTATTGAATAAATTATGGCTCCCCCCCCCCCCCCCCCCCCCCCCCCACCTGCGTGCGCATCTCGACCCTTCCAACGGAAGTGTCGCCATCTTAGTCAGATTTGTGTGTAAACAGCATCGATCTGGCATTTTTCAAACAAAGTTACTGACTAAGATGGCGGTCTCCCATAATATGGCACGCTCCTTGTGGCCGGATATGATGACACGTGGGTACAAGCCATAGGAAAATTCAACCGTAAAACCTTGACCGCTAAAAAATATAAAATTGGAAATCGATGGGACTGCTAAAAAGCTTAACGGCTTGATTAGTCCCTATTCTACTAAGTACTACTACTACTACTACTACTACTACTACTACTACTACTACTACTACTATTTAAATCTGTATATTAACAATACATTTTGGGTAAAGGTCAAGATGTGCCCCCCCCCCCCCCCCCCCTGCATATCTCGGTTAATTCCATTTTCCCGTTTTTGCCTTTCTTACCAAACATAAAGCTGTATTTTATTAACCTTTTTAGCTAATAATAGTAATAACCTTTTTGGAATACTAACCCTAGGCCATTATCTAATAGGACACCCTCCCCCCCCCCCATGTATTGCAGTACACGGCGCCATTTGTCACAGTCGTGGTTCATTGCGTTTTCCCGTCTTAGGGGGGGGGGGGGGGGGGGGGGGGGGGGGGGGTAGGGTTAGTGTTACTGTTAGGGTTTTTGCTCGATTCAGAGATCATTTTTTATGCAGAAACCAATACTATTACTAAAGTAGTTCTTTTCTCAAATCTGCTACACATAGTTTCCACAACCTGCACTCTGTCTGTGAATGCTCACTTTTTGTAAATCAATTGAGTTCTGTCGAACTTTCAATCGTCTTGTTTCTTGGAAGAAAGCAGTGTCACAAACTTTTCTATATATATATGAGTCATGAATGAAAAAATAGAACAACGCTTAAAAAAATCGGGCCTCCTTTTGCAAATTATTGACAGACAACACATCTTTGCTGCAAGTTAACTATTTTTCTCCACTTTTATCAGCATTACAATGGGAATCACTTAAATATTGTTTTATGCACATCCCTACTCTTCCCTGTGCTCCAGCCCCTCTCTCTACACCCAGTTTTGAGATGTTGGTGTATTTATCAAGGAAGTATTTATGGCATTATTTTTGTTCATCTAAACAACACAGTCAAAGCCAACCAAAGCTAAGTGTATCTAAAAAAAATGTACAACTCTATGGATATAATCTTTAACCAATATTGAAAGGACATAGAGGGTGGAGGTACTAACACCAGCAAACTGTTTTTTACTAACCGTGTTGTTCAGATGTGGAATAATCTACCAATTAACATAAAGAATGCACCTAGCATTAATCATTTAATGAATTAACTTTTTAAGCCCCTTATAGCCTGATTCCGCCCATGACATCCATTACTTTCTCCTACCAAGCCGTCTAAAACCGCCCCCGTACACCCACTTCGTTATGTATTTTAGAGTTAAAATTGCAATATGAAAAAATAAAAAATATCACATAACAAAAAACCCATTGCAAGTTAAACATTCTTCATTTATAGTATACACAAACCCTGAACATTTGAAGTCAATCCATCAAGTAGTTATTTTTTAATAATTTTTTTTATCAAAGTACCCCATTTCGGGCCCAGTTTACCAACATTAATTTGGTGGTTACAGGGAGTCGAGTCGTCATTTTAATCGGGGTTACAAGTGTTAAAAAATCTTTTGGACGAAAACCCAAATTTGAAAACAAAATTTAAAAGTTTTATTTTAAGGAGACACAAACCACTAAGTAATATGTCACAAGTCAAATTCACTGAGAAGGGGCGTAAAAGGGCCGAGAGGCCTAAAACATAGCCCTACACCTACCTACCTACCTACCTACCTACCTAGAGAGGAAGCTGGGGGGAGGGGGGGGGGGGAGTGGTGGTCCTGCACCACTGATCAGGGGGGAAAAGCAACTTAGCCAATTAATAAAACAAAAATAGTCACAAAAATTGGTTGGAAAAAAGTTACTGAAAAAGGCAGTGTCTATTTAACCTCATGTGGCAAAATAGAATTCAGGCTATTTTCTCTCACACTCTCTCTGTCTTTCTCTTTGTTGTTTTTCTCTTTGTCTGTAGGTTTCTCTCTCTCTCTCTCTCTCTCTCTCTCTCTCTCTCTCTCTCTCTCTCTCTCTCTCTCTCTCTCTCTCTCTCTCTCTCTCTCTCTCTCTCTGTCTCTCCCACTCTCTCTCTGTCTGTCTGCCTCTCTCTCTCTCCCCCCCCCCCCCCATCTTCTCTCTCTCTCTCTCTCTGGCTCTCTTTCTGTCTCTCTCTTTGTCTTTGTTGCTCTGCCTAAAGGGTCTTTAAAAAGGTCTTTGAAAGTTTGTGAATTTTGGTTTGAAAAATCTGTGTAAACCCTGTTTAAAACTAAGCCAGCAATATCCACATTTAACCCTGTAAGAGAAAGAAACGTCCATATATTTGTAAGGCGAGGAAGCCTATTTCCGACCATAAATTGTTTTCTCTTTTGGGGTGAAATGTGCCATGTGGATATTGATTGCGCTTGACTAAGCCCAATTGATGTGGTGACCATGAAACATACAGACACCATTGATTCAAATCACGCTTGCAACTAACCAGAGCGCCCTTTTGCCAGGCTGGGTTAGAGTTGAATTAGAAGTGAACGGCCAGGATAGGGTTAGGGTTGGAGCTGAAAAAAATAATCCAAAACAAAGGAAAAGAACATTCCAAGTATCATGAGAACAAAACTTCCTTCTAGCAAGTCTTCCTTCAGCCTACGTCGTTGTAGGGGTGAGGCTCAGAATGGCATGGGTGCTACTCTTTCAGTTTTACATTGATTTCAGTATTATTAATTTGACCAGAAATTGAACTTCAGTTTGTTTTTTATCCCCAAAAAATTGACCACAAGCGATTTGGGGCGTTTTGAACTTAGTTGTTCTATCTTGGAAGTTTACAAAGGCACTGCAATAATTTTACATGGCTTATCAGACTCTGCCCCTGTAACCTGCCCGGGCCATGGGTCACTGCCTTTCAGTTTGTTTTCATTTGGGGGAATGGTACTGTACAGTCAAAACAGGGATAGATTTAGGCCGTGCATGCATTACTAGACGCGGAAACCTACTGCGCTTATCCACAAACATATAAAAGAAAGTAAGAAAATAAGCGGATGGGATAAGCACATGAGGTTTTGAGCGTCTTATGTGTGCACGGTCACAGGGGGAGAGTGATATGAAAAGAATTACGATTAGAGCTCAGGAAAACGAGAACAGACATTGGAGAAAACCCTGGTTGTGAGAAAAATATTGAAAGTGGGCCATAGTCAGGCCCATGTCATTATTAAAGATCGAAATGCACATTTTTGTTCACTCTTGCCCCTTGGCAATATACTTATATAGTCATATATATATAATGCCAGTAATGATATTACTAGCAACAGCAACAAAAAGCAATTATGGTTGTGTTGTCATGGGAAAAGAGTGAAAAATGTATTTCAACCATAAGATGGTGTCTGGCAGTCTAAATGGTCACTGGCTATTGGCCACTGCAAAGAACACCTTTTGCAAGAGTGAATGCCCTTGGTGGGTGGGGGAAGATGGTTGAGTACTGACCAAACAAGGGAATAACTCTCGCCAATAACCCTATTTGAGGCCACTTAATGGCTGCCTTTTGCAAGAGTGAATTCCCTTTTGGATACTGATCAACAAGGGCTTAACTCTTGCTGTCAAGGGCGTTAATAACCCTACTTGCAGTGGCCAATAGGGGCTCTGGTTAGATGCATGTGCCAGTGACTTTTATGTATGACTGTATTATGTGTAGAGTGGCACAGAGGTATATCATGTTCGCCTCTTGTCAAGTAAACCTGAGTTCAAACCTGGGTACAGGGGATTTTTCCTCTCACTTTATACTAGGCCTTACGGTCTGAACGTGGAGTCTTTCGGATTCATGAGTCGTTAAACCAAGGTCCGGTGTGCCCATGCACTTAGCACACGTTAAACCCAGAGGCAACGAAAAAGTTGTCATTTGGTCAAAATTTACCCCCCTCCCTTTCCCCATCAGTCACACAAAAATCACATGCAAAAAAAAAAAAGTGGGTGGCGCGCCTCTGGCTGCAATGCTCCAGGTGGGAGCAACCCAAATTTGAGACGCCTCTGTGACTATAAAGTACCTAATACTATTGGTACTGTGTAGTGCTTTTGCTTAGTAAACCATTCAGGACTGTATAAGGTTAAAACAAATTAGATTAACCCTTTCGCCGCCAGCCATTTTTCAGCCAAAATATACCATTAAGCGTAACTGGGTAGAGAAAAAAAAAATCGGTAATATTATGAATTCCTCTGTGACATGTATAACCTTAGGCCTGTCCTTACCTCCCAAAATTAAGAAAATAGAGTCTTCAGATAACAGGCCCTGATTTGATGCCTTTTAGTTTTAGTGACGTGGGTGTTAAACCATTGTGGTGCATAAATGCGACATTGGTGGTGAAAGGGTTAAGGGCATCTTCTGCTGTTTTCTAAAACAACTCATGCGA
Source organism: Phymorhynchus buccinoides (assembly GCA_017654935.2). Taxonomy (NCBI): domain Eukaryota; kingdom Metazoa; phylum Mollusca; class Gastropoda; order Neogastropoda; family Raphitomidae; genus Phymorhynchus; species Phymorhynchus buccinoides. Next base: position 19,148,935 of record CM065694.1, read on the forward strand.
TTCCATGGACAAAGCATAAAACACTGCAGTATACATTAACTCTTTCACCGCCAGCCATGTTTCAGAAAAAAATTCCATTAAGTTTACCTGGGTAGAGACAAAATTCTGTCTGTTAAATATTGGGGATTCCTCTGTGACATATTTAAAGTAAGGTCTATCCTTACCTCCCAAAATGAAGAGAACAGGGTCTTTGGATAACATACCCTGATTTGATGCCTTTTAGTGACATGGGTGTTAAATCATTGTGGTGCAAAGGGTTAACTGTATTTTACGGACTATAAGGTGCGCCTGACTATAATGTGCATCCCCCAAATTTTACACAACATTCTGATTTTGTTATTATAGTTTCTTACTATTTTGCTGGTCACATTCTCCGGGATACCAGGGAGTCTTTCGTAAAAAATAGTCCCCCACCTTCTAGAACTTCTGTGCTTGTAACTTCCTCTAATCTGCCACTCTCTCTGAGTCTGACTCTGCCTTTTCCCTTTGCTTACTGTCATCTACTATCTTATTGGCCCATTCTCCTGCCTTTTTCCCCCAAAAAAATCTTCCAAATAACTTTTCTCCTTTAACTCTTCTAGTGCCATGTATTTTTTTACAGTCTTGGTTGTCTGTTGCATTTCAACCGACAAGAGAGGGGTAACTTTTGTTTTTGAGAATGTATGTGTTGCTTCAACGGAAAACATTGACTGACACAAGCTCTGAGAATAGACAAACACATGGCAGGGTATTTGGCAGTAAATGTCTTTGCATTTCATGGGAGTGAAGTGTGATGTACTGGGCAAATACATTCGCCCATGGTGCTGGAAGAGTTAAGCTCCTCCGAAATCGGAATGTGTCGGCTGTACACAGCAGGGAGACCAGTGAAAACTGAAAAACGGACACATAGGTACTTTACCCATTATGGCCATATGGCCTGGGAATGCAGAAGAGGAAGAAGAACTAGTCTCATTATAAGGCGCAGGGCTCTTCAGTCTGGGACAAAAAAGTAGCGCCATATACTTATAGTCCCTTAAATACGGTACATTATTTGACTGATTTTAAAAATTGTGACACAGGCTGACAGAGAACATGCTATTCAAGCAAACCTGTGCGGTTCTACAGATGCTTTGTTTTGTTCATTTCAGATTTCAGATGACGAAGATGACACTCATCCTAACATTGACACGCCCAGTCTTTTCCGATGGCGTCATCAGGCTCGGGTGGATAGAATGGAAGAGGCTAAAAGGAAGAAAGAAAAACTTGAGAAAGAGAAACAGAGGTTAGCTGAACATGATTTCAATTTTGTTTGTCGTTTGAGTGTGAAATAGAATTACTATAGTTTTTTTTGTGGGTTTTTTTTTAATGCACAAAATATTAAATGTAATATTTATGACTGGTTTTATATTGAATCTTTAACATGTGTACTTTAGAATATGTGATTCTTATATATAAAAAACACCGTAATTTATGAGTGGTTAAAAGTCTTATTGACACGTTCTGTATTTGGTGTATTGCACTATATATAGATATTAAAAAAATGTATGATTACTATACTGTATAAATAATCATAGAGTCATATGACCCAGATAATGGCCACAGATTTTTTGGGGCCAACCCTAAAGTGTAGTAAAGAAAGTTTGGCACTTTTGTCCAGCAAGTTCTAAAGCCATCAAATTTTGGGAATACTGTGCCCCGCTAAAAAGGCTTGTATTGTGGAAATTTCTTGCAAATGATTTGGCCTAAGCGACTCAAGCGGCCATTAGAAAAAACAAGGCACATGCCTTCTCCTTCAATGAAAAAATCTTACTTCCAGTACCTCCGCCAAGGAGGAATCGCCTTTTTGACGGTTTGATTTATAGGAAACCAGAGCAAAGTGAGTGTTGCGATCTCTGTAAAGGGTGATTTCCTGGTGATCTGGATGTGTTTCTTGCAAAAAACGTATCCATCCGGGTGCCCCTTTAATTACTGTCACCATAGATATTTTATTTATTTATTTATTAAGACAACTTTTATAGCGCCTAATCTTTAAGCTCTAAGCGCTTATTTTTATATTTAACTGGAATCCCTTCATGCTTTTATTAGACAAAAGAGGGAAAGACTAAAGAGTCTTTCTTAGTTAGTCTGTTATTTTTCTTTTTTTATTAAGGAAGTTTCTGGGTTTCCTTTATGATTTTCACCTGCGTAGAGCAGTGTGAATTGGTGTTATAGGCAGCCTCATAGTAATAAACTTTAAAGCAGAGTGTTATGTACATTGGTTTCTCGTATTAACCAGTTTTGTTTGTTTGTTTGTTTCAGTCATCAGCAGAGAATGGCACAAATAAAGCAAAAGTTGAAAGGAAATGAACAGGTAGGATTTAACTCATTTGCATGTTACAAGGGTAAGGGAAAAAAGACTTGTTATTTTTTACTTGGCTTGTTCATGATTGTTAGAGGCTCATTGTCAAGAGCCCATTCAAGTTCTTGGGAACATCAACTTAACTCAGTCACATCGCAACAATTTTGAATTATTAAAAAACTCACAAATCACTCCAGCCATACACACAAACAAAACATACATAAACAAAATGAGGAATGAAAGAAGATTACGGGTTTTTACTTCAGGTTTAGACATAGGGAAGTGGTAGATCAGATTTTTTTAATATATAGACTTTATATAGAAAAACTCTACACCAATTGGTTCCCTCACAACAAACCACAACAAAAGCAAACTCAGAGGCAATATTGTGGTCTAAGGGAGCGAAGCGAGTTTAGAAGTGACCTAGGTGCACACAGATTTGCTTCCCATGAAGCAAATGCATGAAATTGACAGCTATCTATTAATTCAGACATATATGACTTGAATGAGTTTAAGGTTTGCAGTGCATTTTGCTTTAATAGTTCAAAAGGGTGATCTCACAATGTTTCTGGAAGTTTACATTGAAATAGTAAGAAAGGAAACATGGAGAGGCTTTCTTTAATGATAATGGAAAAGTGGGTGATGGTGACGGGGGGCATGGCAGAAAGGATGCTAAAAAGGCTGTCACTGTTTGGGAGTCGAAGGGTTAACCCTCTTGCATTTATTCCGCCCATCCGGAAGTTGCCTCTGTGTATTCAAGCCGCCCAAAACCGCTCGTAGCTTACCCCCACTCTAAGACCCCCTCTGAGGGCATTTTCACCACGCACTAATTTCTGGCTTGTTATACACACACTATGAAGAAGCTTCTCACTTGCAGTGATGTGATAGTAACTGCATGGTGCTCTTTGTGCTTCAAAAGACAGATTTTCCTGAAAATGTATGAAAGAATCTGAACACTAGAAGAAGTTGTGTCTGTAACAAATGTGAATGCAAGAGGGTTAACTGAGAGGGTAACAAGAAAGGAGAGAGAGACTGTGGATTCCATACTGATCTGACTTTTGCGTTTATTTGTTAATTCAAGCCTATCAAGGTTAGGTTTTAATGTCGACATGCCTAGGAATTAATATGTTTATGCTTGCAGGTATCGGACATAGACCTTGAGAAGCTCAAACTGGAACAGTCAGAACTTGAGAAACAAGAACTTGAGTTCAAGAAGAAGGAGGAAGAACTGAAGAAAGAAGACAGGGTAAGTGTGGAGTGTTCTTCTTCTTCTTCTTCTTCTTCTTCGATCGCTCAGACAGTTCCCTGTCATATGAATGCAGATGCGGCATGCTGTTGTTATTCGCCTTAGAAAGCTAGGCCCAGCATGTCTGTCTTCAGCTGGAATAAAGAGTGATTTGTGTCATGCTTATCTTCTTAGCGTTTTTTTGGTTTTTTTTAATTTGGGTGTGGATAGTCTGCTTTACATGAAAAGAACACATTGTACTGTGAATGGTTATATCAAGAAAGTATCTAGTACTGCAATTTTTTTAAAATAACGTTAGCCTTAAACTTTAAAGGCACAGCTTGGATATAAAAGGACCGAGTCGAGTCGCATGGGTTCATTCTGCCTCCCTCCTCGCGTGCCGCAACTCTTTATCGGTACTTTTTTCTCTGTAGCGCTAGACAACAAGTGTCGGAATATCGTTACCCGATTCTATGGATCGGGTGTTTTGGCTTTAAGCATGTGAGTGCAGGCATTAAATTATACTTCTGTTTATTAAAATGAAAAAAGTATTGCACAGCGGTGCTTTTCTTTGCAGTTTCTGTTACTTTTGTTTTCCTTAGAGTTTTATCTTTGTTTCGCTTGATTGTTACGTGTTGTTTTCTCTAATAACGTAGCTTTATTTTTACAGCTAACACCATGGAATGTTGACACCATCTGTCATGAGGGAAAATCAAAAACGGTAAGATATTTAAACATCTGAATCATCTTTGTTATTATGAGTGTTTGTGTGGCCATAAGTTATAAAATGTCATTGCGATACTTGATAGGGAGGTAATGTCAGAAATATCTTGAACGATTTTCATTTTAAAAATATTGTTGAATTTTCTTGCATACCACAAAAAAAAAATCCACTTTTGCTATATTTACATTCTTTCAGGATGTCCTGAATTGTAGGATTTTTAAATTGCCTAGAGCCGGCGTTGCCGGATTATGAGAATTTGAGAAGCAACGATTTTCTTACACACACACACACACTTGTACAATAAAAAGAGCCTATATAAGCATTTGCTATATTCAAAGGAATTGTGGAATAGCACTTGTACTAGTCTAGAGGGGTGAAAAAAGAGCAGTAAATTGTGTGTATGTGTGCGCTGCCCCTGCACTCCGCCAGGGCCGCCCCCTTGCAGGATTTTTTTTAATTTCCCAGGAGCACCCATGTATTTAATAATAAAACTACGTTTGTACAGAAACAAAACTCAAATGATCTTATCAGTATATCAAGTAATGAAGCTTTGAATCTATATGTACTGTTATTAAAAGGGGTTGGGGGGGGGGGGGGGGGGGGCAGGCGGTTGGAAGGGGTGGGGGTGGGGGGGGGGGCTGCATTTGTTTTGTTTAAAGAAGACTCTTTTCGTTTCAACCCACTGATATAATATGAAATAAAGATCCTTGCTAAGCATGACTCTTTGGTCACAATTTATATTGAATATTTGGCTGATTTTTCTGTGTTCTCCATTTCTCTGTGACCGTGCCCACTTCTGTGGATTCTAACCCTACAAAGTCCTGTTACACAAAAAGCCGGTATTTGATTGGTGGGACGTGTCTCATAATTGACTCTGTGTTCATAATTTCCACAGTTGACTCTGTTGCTTCGGCCAGGGGTCCTTGGCTATTCACGGTGTCTGTGCATGTGATGCAAGAGAAACTGACCCATGGCCAATATTAAAATGATGCGGCTGTGCCCAATGGAAGCTGTCTTTACCAGTGGCAGTTCTCCCTACACGCCGTAAAGAATTGTTGGTTGTTGTCACTCCACGGGTGGAGTGAATGTGTGGGTGGCTCCATGAATGGAGCGAAGTCCCCTGAAGTCGGAGTATGGCCGCCCATGTGGTGGGACCCTTTAAAAGCAGCCATGCACGTAATCTTCCCACCCAAGGTCATGAGAAATGTTCACATGGCACTGGGTGTGCCCCCAGAGCGTTTAAGCTGGGGAACGAAAACAACAACTCTGTTCCTATCTTTGGTTTTATATTATTAACTCAACTTTGTACCCCAAAAATACTTTGCTTAGTTTGAAAAATTGAGCCAGTGACAGTTATAACTAATACAAGTATGTATTCTTCTCTCTTTTTTTAGTGCTTTAAAAGGAAAAGACAATTTTAACTGGATTCTCCAGGATTGTTCATTTTGTTGTGTATTTTATATTGTGCCTTTTTTTTCTTTTTTCTTCAGCTGATCAACAAAGCACCAGCTGCTCCCAAAGAGCTTACTGAGGAAGAAAAGGCAGATAAACAGGTTGGTTATTTAGTTCATTTTTGTGTGTGTGGTGTGAATGTGTGAGTGTGTGTGTGCCTGCCTGTGTGGTGAGTGTGTGTGCCTGCCTGCCTGCCTGTGTGGTGTGTGTGTGTGTGCCTGTGGTGTGTGTGCCTGTGGTGTGTGTGTGTGCTTGGTCATCGTGCTAATGCTTCTCGAGGCCCAAAACATTCTTGAGCGAAACAAATTCCGCTCTCGCCTTGCCAATTATGGCTGTGACGTCTTGGTCAGTAATTGTGAGTATTGTAAAGCAAAAAAGGTTGACTATTAGTCTTAAACGTTTTAATTGACGATTCATGATTCGTTTTCCCCCCCGCTTTCAGCACGAGTTCAGCCTGAAGTACAAGAGCGAGATCCGCAAGTTTGGCATGACGCAGCGCTACGAAGACAGCCAGCAGTACCTCCAGGATCACCCCCACCTGGTGTGCGAGGAGACCGCCAACCACCTGGTCATCTGGTGCATCGACCTGGAGGTGGAAGAGGTCTGTATGCCTTTTTGCCTGGCAGTATTGCTAAAGAAGCTGTTGATGTGTTTGTGGGCCACATACCTGATGAAGCATGTATCACACTTTTTGCCTGGCAGTATTGCTAAAGAAGCTGTTGAATCGTTTGTGGGTCACACAGAAGCGAGACCTGATGAAGCACGTGCCGCACTTTTTGGCTTAGCAGTATTGCTAAAGAAGCTGTTGATGTGTTTGTGGGTCACACAGAAGCGAGACCTGATGTCGCACTGTTTGGCTTAGCAGTATTGCTAAATAAGCTGTTGATGTGTTTGTGGGTCACACAGAAGCGAGACCTGATGAAGCATGTGTCGCACTTGTTGCTTAGCAGTATTGCTAAATAAGCTGTTGATGTGTTTGTGGGTCACACAGAAGCGAGACCTGATGTCGCACTTTTTGGCTTAGCAGTATTGCTAAGAAGCTGTTGATGTGTTTGTGGGTCACACAGAAGCGAGACCTGATGTCGCACTGTTTGGCTTAGCAGTATTGCTAAAGAAGCTGTTGATGTGTTTGTGGGTCACAGAAGCGAGACCTGATGTCGCACTGTTTGGCTTTGCAGTATTGCTAAGAAGCTGTTGATGTGTTTGTGGGTCACACAGAAGCGAGACCTGATGAAGCACGTGTCACACTGTTTGGTTTAGTAGTATTGCTAAAGACGCTGTTGATGTGTTTGTGGGTCACAGAAGCGAGACCTGATGTCGCACTGTTTGGCTTAGCAGTATTGCTAAAGAACCTGTTGTTGTGTCTGTTGGTCACACAGAAGCGAGACCTGATGAAGCACGTGTCACACCAGACCATCGTCATGCAGTTCATCTTGGAGCTGGCCAAGAGTCTGCAGCAGGACCCCCGCAGCTGTGTGCGGGCCTTCTTCTCGAGGTACTGTGCACAAAGGAATTGATAAGGTTATCCTTGACAGGTAAAATGTGACAAAGGGGAAGGAGAGGGGCGAATGGAAGGGGAAGATGGAGAGCTGTTTGCTCAGGAGTGAGGGTGGTGTGTGTGTGTGTGGGAGTGTTGGAAAGGAAGCATATCTTCTTCCGGCAACAAAAAAGAAGTTACAGGAAGTTTTCTTTCTTCCCCAGGGCTGTGTGTGAGTGGAACAGCCTTCCACCTGAGGCAGTAACATCTGCCTCGGTGGAGGCCTTCAAAGCCCAGATCTAACACAGATTTTAATTCATCCCCAAAAAATTGTCCACAGGCGCTTTGTTTGTTTTTATCTTGATTTTTCTCTCCCGGAAGTCTATCTCTGGGAATCTTGAACACAGCATGGTGATGCCATATTGTTTTCAAAGACAATGTAATCATTTTACAAGGCTTTTCGGTCTCAAAACTGTCTCTGTCCATCATTGTGACTTGTCTGTTTGTCTCGTTATCTCTCTCTCTCTTGCGTTGCCCTCCTGAATTGTCCAACGGGACTCTGCCCCTGTACCTCGCCGGGGCACTGGGCGACCCCTGGACCCCTGCCTTTCAGTTGTTGTTTTTTCATTTTGGCGAGTTGCACCCATGAATGTAATAAAGTGAACTAAGAATCATTGATTAATTTGATAGATGAATTTACTGAATCTGTTGATTTAGTAGTGCGTGTGTGTTTTTAGTGTGTGGTGGGGGGTTTTGTATGTTGGGTGTGTGGTGAATATGAACGTGCAAAGTGTGCGTGCGCATCATGTCCATGCATTAAAGTGATCTTGAAAATTATCAGCAATTTTGTTAAATACATGTATATACACTAATACAGTTATTTGTTTCTTGATCTTGTTAGTAATTATCTTAAGATAATTGTTTGATTTTAGTTCTTGTGTGTGTTACGGTTTCTTAACTTATCTTTGCAGTACATGTATTTACGTACTTATAATATTTATGGATCTTCATGTTGTTGTACAGCAACAAAACGAAAGTTTCATTACATACGTTGTTTATACATTGTCACACTTACGCATGTTTTTGGTTTTTTTATCAATATGAAATACCAAGTTGTATTGGTTTTTGTTTTTGTTTATCAGGATTAAGCTGGCAGAAAAACAGTACATGGATGCATTCAACGATGAGCTCAACAGTTTCCGTGAGCGTGTCAGGGGGCGAGCCAAGATCAGGATTGAAGAGGCCTTGAAAGAGTATGAAGAGGTGAATACTTAATATATTAGGCAATGTTTCTTAGCGTATGGACGTGTTTGTATCATGTGACTGTGCAAGTGCACTGTATGTACAGAAGTGTGTTTGTATTGATGTGGTCTTGGGGATACCTAGGAAAAGCTGGAATCTACTACAACTTGTTACGATATTTTATGAATAATGCAAAGTGTTGTGATATCACGCTTAGTGCAAGACCTGCAAGCAGATGCTTCTGGTCCCTACATAAACATTTTCAATTGTCTCTTCCAGTATCTTTGTTATCCTTTTTTACTGTTTTTTAAACTGGACTCGATAAATAGTGCTTACGTTTCCAGCACTGTTTGGCATTATGTGCTATAGGGTACAATGATGAAGGCGTCATGTAATAAACTGTTTTGTGTTTTTGTAATTTTTTCAGGTTGTTTGTAAAGTAAAAGCATGTGGGATGTTGTCGACATGTTTGATGTTTACTGTGGTGACAGTCCTGAGAAAACCTTTGCTGTTGACGGGACTAATAACGCAATGTAAAAATTAAAATTAAATTTTCCAGTATCTACCAAAAGAAAAGAAAAAATCAACAATTTATGATTTTAAGAAAGCAGTAAGCCAATGTTGATTCTTAAAAATAAACAAAAAGGGCAGTTACGAAACAAAACTCTGAAAGAAAAAAATATTACAGTAATGTATGTTTGCCTATCGTTTCCGACTGACTGCAAATAGCAGAGGGGGCAGCTGCTATTCTGTTGGGCTGGGCTAAAACTTGTTTGTCATGGAGATGCCTTGCCCAGGATACATCACTACTCTCTCAACCAAAGGGATCTGAGGACAGCTGGCATTGGGGAATATCCCCGAAGGCCAACAATCTCGTTGGTTGCAACTCTTGAGCCAGTGCAGATACCCTTTTGTGTGAGAGGCATAGTCTTCCATAAAAAGAATAAGCTGTACCTTGAAATTCCAACACTAGAAAAATCACTGTAACAGCTCTAAAATTAAGGTTTCGGCACATGCTGCAACAAATTAGTTGCTACAACTGGTGTTATACCACAGGTTGCAGTAAAAATTACAGAGCTCACGGCACACTCTGCAACTTTGATACGACCCCCTTGCAATCCTATGCTAAACCTACCAGAGGTAGACTCGGAAATATTGTTCTAAAATGTATGCAGACTACTCAAATGTAAACTAATTGATGACAGAAAATAGTGTACAGATCTAAACGAAGGTCAGTACCAGAGTCCGATTTCGAGTAGGCCTACTTCTAAAAACTCGAACTGACAAAGAATACTAGGCCTATATGAGGTGCTCTACATATTGTTTTGATCTACATTGATTGAAAAAGAAAACGTGGTGAGCAAGTACTCGTCATTCACGATGCCGCCTATTTCACGGCTTATTTGGATTTTGGCCTCTTGGGGAAAATTACGAATGAACTCGAACAGTTTGCATGTTTCAGTCCGACGGTTTCACTCCGCCATTGTGACGCAAAAAACATGTGATACGAAATGACGTTCTGATTGGCTGCAAGCTACAACTTGTTGCAAGCAGCGGCTCAAAAATAGGATCGTTTTCTATCGTCCTGCAACCCACAACTGCAACCCTACAACCTTGTTGTTGGTGGCATACAACTGTTGCAACCATAAAGTTGCAGGCTGCAACTAGCAAAAGTTGCAGCATGTGCCAAAGCCTTTACTGTTTGCTCCTACTACAGGCTAATGCCAACCAGTGATTAAAGCCATTTCAGTAACTTGAAACTTCAACATGTTTTAATTGCCATTAACATAATACAGTCTTTATGGAAATAGGACAGGTGAAATTAATAAATTTATAAAGTTATTTGACGGCAAAAAGAAAACAAAAGCAACAAAGTGAAAACAGGCTGTAATTTTTTAAAAATGACATAAACATATTGATTGCGCCTGGCAGCTTAAAACAAAAAACAAAATATGTGTTTTAGTGTCTGCGAAACAACAGAGCAAGCTAAAAGAATTCTTCCATCATTCCATGTTCTCTACATCTTACAAAATCATTTTAACTCATATAAACCCCCATGCACTCACCACACATACATATGAGTTCCCACTCGTGCACACCTACAAAAACACACACACACATACAGTGTTTTATAATGAAAACACCCGAACGCCCATTTAAAACCGTAAATATTTTGAATTTTAATATTCTTTATCGTATACACCCAACCACGGACTGAACTATAAAACTTCCTAGCGTGCTACAAGTTAGAAAATTCATCATTAAAACAATTCACCTTAAGATAAATACTGAGTTGTGCACGCAGATAACGTAGATAATGGCTCAACGTAAAAAGGAGATATGAGTGGAGATAACGAGAACGAGAAGAAGAGAGGCGAGAAGGTAGAAGAGGGGAAGGGAGAGAGAGAGGGAGGGAGACAGACAGACATGCATGCAGACGGGCAGACACAGGGAGAGGGGGGAAAAGTGCACACACTAACACATATATACCTGTTCCCACATACAGTCACACACACACACACACACACACACATCAACACACACACACACACACACACTCTCACAACACACACGTATGCACACATACTCTCTCTCTCCCTCCTACCCCAATCCCCCCCACCACCACCACACACTCCCCCAGGTATTCACTCTATCTCACACACATAAGCACAATCGTGCTCTCCCTATTAAATAATAAATAACTCAACTGTATGAAAAACACATACAGTGTTTGTGTGTATGTGTGCACGACGCGCATGTAAAGCCATTTAAGTAAAGGACCTGTAAAGCGATCAACACACACATGTGATAAATGCATGCACATTGCAGAGAAAGAGAGTCGCTCGAAACAAATTGTGCTGTGCTGTGTTGGCCTGTTGAGCAGGAGGAGAGACAGAAGAGGCTGGGACCTGGAGGGCTGGATCCAGTGGAAGTGATGGAAACCTTACCTGAAGTCAGTGCTTTTTCCTTTGTGTGTGTGCATGTGTATCTCTTTGTGAGAGTGTGTGTCTGTGTGTGCGTTGTCACAATATTGAATTGTCATGGTTTTTTTAAAAAAAAGTTTTCTCTTCGATAAGCAAGGCGATAAACGCTCCATTGCACTTAGATTTTTGATTTTTTTTTGTTGGACAACAGAGGTGTATTGGGTCCAACCGTTGTCCAACCAAAAAAAAATAACAATAGACAAAAAACAAGGAAATTGACTTTTTTTTTATGAAAGAAAAGAAAATTAAAAGAGAAATGAAGACAACCAGACACAGGGGGTAAAAATCTGATACTTTGGGATTGCATGTGGAGGAGAATTGAAATATGAAAAATGTCTATGCAAGAAAGCTAATATGTATGCGCCATGTATGGTGGGGCAGCTGCTATTCTGGCGGGCTGGGCTACAATTTCTTTGTAGTGAAGATGTCTTGCCCCTGAATGCAAATGTAAACAAACAGGAAAATGAAATCAAATTACCTCATTCAAGTCGTTCCGGCCATATATGACCGGAATTAATAGATGGTTGTCAATTTGATGCATTTTTGCTTCAATGGAAGTAAATCAGTGTGCACACCATACCTTAGTCACTTCTAAACTTGCTTCGCTCCCTTAGACCGTAATTTTGCCTCTGACTTTGCTTTTGTAGTGGATTGTTGTTGTAAAACCAATTGGTGTGGAGAGTTTGTCTATATATAAAAACGTCTGATCTACCACTTCCCTATGTCTAAACCTGAAGTAAAAACCTGTCATCTTCTTTCATTTCTCCTTTTGTTTATGTATGTTTTGTTTGTGTGTATGGCTGGAGTGATTTGTGAGGTTTTTTTTAACCCTTTCACTGCCAATGTCCCATTTTAGCTCCACAATGATTTAACGCCTATGTCACGAAAAGGCCTCAAACCAGAGTCTGTTATCCAAAGAGCCTATTTTCATAATTTTGGGAGGTAAGGATAGGCCTTACTTTATACATGTCACAGGAATCCCCCAATATTGCAGATGATTTTTTTTCTCTACCCAGGTAAGTTTATTTGGAAATGTTTTGCTGAAAAATGGTTGGCGGTGAAAGGGTTAATAATTCAAAATCGGTGCGATGCGAATGAGTTAAACCATCGTTTTCTTCCTCCACAACAGAAGCTGCAGAAGTGCTTTGAGTCGCGGGACATCGGTTTGCTGCAGCAGGCGGTGCTGGATATGCCCAAGGAGGAGGCGGAGTACCACATCAAACGCTGCATCGACTCGGGCCTCTGGGTGCCCAATGCCGCTGACGCTCAACTGGGAGAGCAAGGCAAAGATGATGCAGAGGAGGGGGCCATGGGGGGAGGAGGGGGGGAGGCACCCAGTGAAAACAAGGAGGAAGACGAGGAGGATGAGAAATATGACCAGGTCGACTGAAAAGTTGATGTCGAGGACACACAAAAAAAGACTTATCAGGTTTTGGTGAAAACGAAGCATTGCTGGCTTAAGATTTGGGCAAAAATCTACATTTTCGCCAAGATAGTCTGGTGACGGAAAGAGCCACCTGTTTTGCTCTTATCTGTGATCAAATTATCTCCCTTATGGACAAACATGTGGATATAGCCATGATTGTTGTTAAAGCTGTTTCCTCTATTTCTATAAAAGGACATTACATGAAAGCGAAACATTACAGATTTAGGAATTTGTGTAGGCCATGGTCAATTGTAGGTAAAGCTGGTTCCTCTGTTTCTATAAAAGGACATTCTGTGAAAGCAAAGCATGATAGATTTAGGAATTTGTGTAGGCCATGGTCAATTGTAGGTAAAGCTGGTTCCTCTGTTTATATAAAAGGACATTCTGTGAAAGCAAAGCATGATAGATTTAGGAATTTGTGTAGGCCATGGTCAATTGTAGGTAAAGCTGGTTCCTCTGTTTCTATAAAAAGGACATTCTGTGAAAGCAAAGCATGATAGATTTAGGAATTTGTGTAGGCCATGGTCAATTGTAGGTAAAGCTGGTTCCTCTGTTAATATTAAAGGACATTCTGTGAAAGCGAAACATTGCAGATTTAAGAATTTGTGTAGGCCATGGTCAATTGTAGGTAAAGCTCTATTTCTTAGGCACTTAACGGCAGCTTGACGCATATGCGCTCTTTTGACAGGAAACTGTCCGAGTGATCGGCGAAGAAGAAGAAGTAGGTAAAGGTGTTTCCTCTCTTTCTATGCAAGGACATTACGTGAAAGCGAAGCAGTGCAGATTTAGGAATTTGTGTAGGCTGTGGTCAGTTATCTATAAAGTTCTTCTGTTTCTATATTTTTGTTTTCAAAAAGAGACCTTTAATTCGAAAATCAAGGTGATTTTTTTTCTTTCTTCATTTCAACGAGTCAAGTCCCATCTTTTTATTAATAGCCGTAAAAAAATGTTGTTGACAGTTTTAATCCAGACACATAAACCAATAGGATTAAGAACAAAGTTGAATTCTTTGTTTGGAAAACTGAAACCAAAATATCCTGTATTGTAAAAATTCAATAACATCATGGAATTGGAGAGAAAAATGAGAACAGAGTTTAGGAGTTATAATAACAAACTTTAAACTGTTGATAAAACTGAGATTCTGCTAAGCTGCTGAATAATAAATATAAAGAAAAAATCATCAGCCTCATGTAAATCTTGCCTCATATACTTTGTTGGTCCTGGTTTAAAAAAAAAATTAAATGTCGATAGGGAGGACAAAAATGGTAGAATGGTAAAAATTCACCAGGGTTTGGGTTTGGTGATCAAGGTAGAAAAGGGGAAGAAGCAAGCTTTCCGCTCGTAGAGCTTTCATCAGAAGTTTGTAGGGAATGTCTATATTAGCTGAAAGTTTTAGATGTTACCCAGTTCTGTCCATTATATGTCGGGGTTCATACGGTCTTTGAGAAATGGAGTGCCATTTTCAAGTCTTTGAAAATTGGCTTTGGTCTGTGAAAATCATGAAATGGTTAGTGAAAAAGTGATTGACGTCTACAAATGTTGACGCCGTAAATTGTTTTATAGTTTCCTTCCAGAACTAATAAAGAAACAATTTAATTTGTCTTATTTTCCGATATCCGCAGTTCGACTATCTAGTTCCGTCAAGCAGACATCCTCTATTTGTCTGAGTTACCTCCCTTCACTATATCCGGGTCCTTTTGGCTACACCGGTGTAACTTGAGTGATGGTGATCGAAGCAATCGTCATCATTGCATGTCATGAGAGGTCTTTGAAAATTGGATAAAGGGTCTTTGAAAAGGTCTTTGAAAGTTTGTGAATTTTTGTATTAAAAATCTGTGCGAACCCAGTAAAATAATAACAATGTGAAACTACAACTGTAGGGGTGCTCATTTTCTGGCATACGCAGGAAATCCTTGTTTTTTGGAGTGCTGAAATTTATGGCTTCCGGTTCTTGGAGTACCGAAGCTTGTGGTTTCCGGTTTTGGGAGTGCCTGAAACTTGTGGTTTCTGGTTTTTGGAGTGCCGAAGCTTGTGGTTTCCGGTTTTGGGCGTTAATAGCGGTTAAAAAAATGGGCATAAATTTCTGGGATGGGAGACTTCAGGAAAACGTAATTGTAAGCAAGACGTAATTTCTGTGTGAAGCTTGAGTAGTTTTGACGTAAAAGGTGTGTATTGTCATTCATTTGTAGCTCTCTTTTTTTCATGGCTTTCGTCTTCCAACTAATGTACCGGGAGACTGCTCAAGAAGGATTGCAAATATGTTTATTTCTAAGGGTACAACAAAGGAAATAGATAAAACATTAAACAATTTAACTTCCTTTTATGCTTAAGCCATAGTTGCTGAGAGCTAAAGAGTTTAAAACTAGAGAAATCTTCTTGCAGCTCACATGTTGTCTTTGTAGGTGTTTTTAGCCGATGAATTCTGTAAGATTTTGGTAGTGATGGTTGGTATTGTTGTTGCTGTTGTTTTTATTTTGTTTGTCATCTTTTAATTTGTCATCATTTGTATAGAATTTCATAGATCATGTGTGTAAATGTTATCTAACAAGTTTAACCCTTTCACCGCCAAAGTCGCATTTTAGCACCACAGTGATTTAACACCTATGTCACTAAAAGGCATCAAATTGGGGTCTATTATCCAAAGACCCTGTTGTCTTAGTTTTGGGAAGTAAGGATAGACCTTATTTTATATATGTCACAGAAGAATCCACAATACTGCAGATGGATTATGTTCTCTACCCAGGTAAATTTGATGGATTTGTTTTTGCTAAAATATGGCTGGCGGTGAAAGGGTTAAACGGAGAATTATATCAGCTTCCTGTTTGCAGGAATATACATTTGCCATGTAATGAATAAGTGCATGTGCACAGGTTTGTTGTTGGTTTAGCCTGGCTAAAAGACTCCAGGGATCATCCCAACAGCGAAGCACTTGAACAGGTGTGTGTGACCGTTTTTGATTATCCCGCCACATGGGCAGCCAACTCCGTCTTTGGGGGATTTTGGAGACTGATGATGTTATGCTAGGAGCTTATCATGGCTAAAGACAATTTCCTGCTTAGCTATGCGGAGCATAGCAACATTTTGATGTAGCCTTGGTGTTCTAGCATGTGTCAATTGGTCTGACAGCCTTAAGCCGAGACGACACACAGGTCTTTGACCTTTCATTTTGGAATGAATTGCATATTACTAGAAATGAATGGAGAGACTTGGAGAAATGAGATGTTGGCGGCTTGAGCAGAAAATGGGTACTACAGTGGAACCTCCCTTATAAGACCTTCAAAAATCATCCACAATGAGGTCTTATTAGGGAGTAATTTTAATACTTACAAAGAAGGGCAATGTCTCAGAGAAGTAGGTATTATATGGGAGGGAGTCTTATAACGGGAGGTCATTTAAGGGAGGTTCCACTGTATTATAGATTCTGCCTCTTTTGTGTTGTATTTGTTGTTTGTTTTATATTTGGGTGTGTGTGTGAATCATTAGCTTAAAAATTATATAATTCATTAATTTGTTTTAACTGTTAAATTGAAAAGTTCGTGTAGTTTTCTCTGGCTGTCTCTCTCTCTCTCTCGCTCTCTTTGACTCTCACCTCTCTGTCTCTCTCTCTCTCACTGTCTCTCTTTCTTTCCCTCTTCCTTTTTCACACTCTCTTGTTTTCATTCTCCCCTTCTCTCTCCCAAACACACACACACACACATGCACACACATAGAGTTGTGAATTCTACTGGCAGAATGTACATGTATTATAAACATAACTTCTTGCTATCACAATGTAACATGAGCAATTCTCAAGCACCTAACGCTGTTCAATTTATTACTTATCTCTACATAAATTAATAACAGTCAGACATACATGAATTCAGCTTTACAATTATATTTACACTTTAAAAAAAATTAAGTTTAGTTATGCACCGTTTGTCTGTCCCGTTGTAAAGTCGCATTAATGTTTGAACAGAAAATATTGACCCCCCAAAAATGCCACTTAAATTTGTGTCCAAGTTCTGTGTTGAAAATTTTTTGACAGTTACTGGTCAGTGAGTTATGTTGTTGTTCACTTGTTGTCGTTCCCTGGCTTAAAGACTCCAGGGATCATCCCAACAGCCGAAGCAACTGGTACAAATGCCCCAACTAGGGATGAGAACATTACGTGTGTGAACGTTTTTGATTACCCCGCCATGTGTGCAGCCACACTCCGACTTTGGAGGATCCAGTGAGTTGTAAACAATTAACTTTGCCTATGGTATTTTTAGCTGCAGTTTGTGGCCAAAATGTTTTGTAATGACGCACCTCTGGCCTCTTGAGGATCTGGTACATGAGGTAGACCAAAGATGGTCAAATACCTGTCATTGGTATTTGTACTTGATAAGCACTTTGAAATGAAATTTTACATGCCTGCATAAAATGTACCAGTGTAAATCTTGAAAATGGTGACTGCTTGAGTGAGAATATGATGTCTAAATAAATGACTTCAATGTGTATCTGCTTTATGTGGGTTTTAAGTTCATGCGTGTGTGTGTGTGATTTATGTGCAGTGCACAGGCACACACTAGAACAGGCTTGCATGTGACTGTATATAGTATTGGTGACTATAATAAATAATAATAATAATGAGGAAGATTTATATAGCACCCATCCTACTGTGTATCCTACAGGGCGCTTTACACAAAATTGAAATGGAATAAAAACATGAAACAAAAATCCAATAACATCAGCAGACAAAACAATACACATCAGCAACAACAACTGCTGTGACTGCTACTACTACTACTACTACTACTACTACTAGGCCTAATGCACGTATGCATTGTCACACAATTCACAAGCATAAAATAACAGCATAATATTAACAACAACATACACACAAAAACAACTATGGCAGGTTATCCTCTTTCAAGACCAGCAATTAATATCCAGAATTCAGAGACTAACTGTTATTTTGTGAAAATGAAAGGTAAATGGCCAAGGAAGCTTGTAAATCATGGTTAATGCGATGATAATGGTTTAGCATCTTAAAAAGGCTGGATAGCGGGTACAAATAGCCATGAATTGACGTCAAAACACAGGACTGGCTCTAGTACTTATATAAAAGGAGTTGGTGTTTCTGCTATCAACTGTCAAAATATGCATTGCTTGCCTTGTACACGGTGTATTTGGTATTTGGTACTCTATAGTTGGTTGGTTGGTTGGCTTACCCTGGCTAAAAGACTCCAGGGATCATCCCAACAGCGAGAAGCACTTGAACACTAAGGTACAAATGCATCAGCTAGGGATGAGAACATTACGTGTGTGACCGTTTTTGATTACCCCGCCATGTGGGCAGCCACACTCCGTCTTCGGGGTATTTTAGACTGATGATGTTATGCTGGGAGCTTGTCATGGCTTAAGACAATCCCCGCACAACCATTCAGAGCATAACATTTTGATGTAGCCTTGGAGTTCTAGCTTATGTCAACTGGTCTGACACAGCCTCATGCCAAGGCATGTACTCTATAGTCACAGAGGTGTCTGTGAAATTCAGGTTGCTCTCACCTGGTGTAACACCTTGATGACGGTTTCCAAAGTAAATCCCAGGCTTTGAATTTGAAGGAAGGCACTTTTGAAAATTCTGAATACGGAGAGAAACTCCATGTGAAATACTTCTGTTATAGACAAGTTAAAAACATTTTTGATGATTACATTCCTAGTACTGTTGAATTTTGTGCACGGTGTAACGCTGTGATATGAGTGACACTCATTTTTGCTTTATTTCTTTAACCCTTTCGCCGCCAGCCATTTTTCAGCCCAAAAATACCATTACACTGAACTGGGTAGAGAAAATAAAATTATTTGCAATATTGGGAATTCCTCTGTGACATATATAATATTAGGCCTATCCTTACCTCCCAAAATTAAGAAAACAGGGTCTTTGGATAACGGGCCTTGATTTGATGCCTTTTAGTGACATGGGTGTTAAACCATTGTGGTGCATAAATGCGACATTGGCGGTGAAAGGGTTAATGGAAAAACTATCGCAAACTGTAAATCAATGATGCTCTGAACTTTAAGTTGTGTTTAATAGATTTTTTATCAGAAGCATGAAAACTAAGCAAAATTAGGATGTTCCATGCTTAAAACAGGCATGTGATGTGAGTGACGCAAGCCTATAATGCAGTGCTAAACCCATGTATTTTTTAAAAAGTCCATCTCATGCTTAACCTCTTCACTGCCCCGTCACGGATATTTCCGTCAACTTCCAGTAACCTATAAACTGCCCCGTCACGGAAATATCCGTCATAGGGTTATTCTAAGAGTTTCCCTTTTTCTATCCATACGCTTTTCGCAGTATGTTCGAATGCATGTGAGAGTGTTCTCAAAGGTTAGTATATTCAATCCCCGTACAGAAAAGCATAGGTTATATGCACTTTTATTCAGAAAGTTTTGCGATAGACTCGGCAACCTAAAACGGCTTGGCAAATAGTTGCCCGGAACCGGAACCGGGCTCGGCAGTGAAGGGGTTAAGCTTTGCAAATACTAAAATCATAGCCAGAAAGGTAAAACACACAGTGACACACCTATACCCAATTTTAGTTTTGTTGCTTATGTTTTAAATTTTTGGTGCCATAAAATACAATTTAGAATTATGATTAAGACAATGATTGCTCAAAAAGCGTCACAGCTATGCCAATCTAATTGCAAAGCAAAATCACTAAAACAAACAATCAAAAGAAAGTGCACATCAAGAGGCCGCGAGGCCTGGCTGCCCTGAAGATCTGACCTGATCAAACCTACATACTAATACCAAACTGGCACAAACTTTCTTTACTAACAGGATAATTAATGCATGGAATGATCTAGCTAACGAGGCAGTAAATACAAAATCATTAAATACTTTTTAAAAATTCAATAGATAAGCACTTCCAAAATATTATTGATGCAGTCCCCCCATGGGGATACCGGGGGGGGGGGGGGGGGGGGGGGTCTTTCATACAAATAGTTCCCCCACCTTCTGGAAGTTCTGTGCTTGTAACTTCCTCTTGTCTGTCACTCTCTTTGACTCTGCCTTTTCCCTTTGCTTATTGTCATCTGCTATCAGTATCAGTCTATCTTACTGGTCCATTCTCCTGCCTTTTTTCTATAAATTCTTACAAAGATTTCTTCAGCCGAAGTCGGACATGCTGGGCCTAACTATTTCTTAGTTAGGCGAATAACGGCAGCATGACGCATCTACGCTCATGTGACAGGAAACTGTCTGAGCGAACAAAGAAGAAGAAGACAGATTGATGCAGTGAATCTTACAAAATTAGACCAGTAGTATAACGCAACCTCTAAGTAGCCATCGGTTTTTCGCCGAATAAAACAAATTAAATGAAGTCAACATGTAGAGGGCAACAGGCTATGAAAAGCCTACAGAGCCTTTATTTAATGAATTTTACAAAAATAGATCAGTAGTATAACACAACTGCTAAGTAGCCATCGGTTTTTACGCCGATTATCAAAAACGAAATGAAGTCAATATGTAGAGGGCAAAAGGCTATAAAAAGCCTACAGAGCCTTATTTCATATCATATCATATCATATCATATCATAGTTATCTAAGGCAACATTACAAACTCCATGATGGCCCCAGACAAGCAGCATAGCCAAACCCAACATCCCTGAGGGACGAACTCTGTGGCAGCTTGGCGGACCTTCAGACAACTGCTTCCTTTGTGAGGGCCATTGTGTCACCATTTAGCGATCCACGACAAAAATTAAGTGGACTTTTTTTTCTTCTGAAGATCCTCTGTTGTCAATCTTTCTTATCAGTCGTCCCCCCCCCCCCCCCACACACACACACACTGAAGGTGAAAGTGAGAGCTGTTTGCCCAAATGATTTTCAAAAGGAGTGAAACAACGTTGTTAAGTAGTAGTAACAAAAATCATAAACCGTAAGCCTACATAACAACGATAGAAATAGTGAGGCAAAGAGAGAGGATAATAGTGAAGTAAGGGAAAGTAGCTCTCTAAAATTAACTCCCTTCACCAAAGTTATTGTCGGCACCAATTCGCCTAGCAAGGCATAAGCAACGATGTGGCCCTATCAACTGCAGATGCAGATGCAACAGCCACATTGAGACAGACCCAGGCCGAAAATAACTTTGGTGAAGGGAGTTAATTTTAGAGAGCTACTTTCCCTTACTTCACTATTATCCTCTCTCTTTGCCTCACTATTTCTATCGTTGTTATGTAGGCTTACGGTTTATGATTTTTGTTTGTTTGTTGTTGTTTTTGTTTGTTTGCTTTTCCTTCTTTCTTTTTTTATACTAAGAGGTATTGCACTGGCTCTCAGTGTTGCACCTCTGTGGGCTTGCTGTCTTTGAGAACCACCAATGCCCCAACCCCAGTTATCACGAGTCTTTGAGAATGCCCACAGAGCCTCCCTGGAAGAAAAAAAGGCACACTCGGTGGAAGAATATTCTTCTTCTTCTCTTAAATGGGCACCCTGGCGGATGAGTTTTTTTGTTGCAAGAAACACGTCGAGATCACCAGGAAAGCACCCTTTACATAGATCGCAACACTCGCTTTGCTCTGGTTTCCTATAAGTCAAATCGGCGATTCTTCCTTGGCGGAGGTGCTGGAAGTGAAATTATTTCAGTGAAAGAGAAGTCTAATGGCCGTCTGAGTCGCCTAGACCAAAATTAATTACGAAATTTCCACAATACAAGCCTTTTTGTTTACAGTTTACCAAAAGGAGTTTCGCTCACAACAAAGGAAATACATGTAGCTCCAATTTCTTTTTACTGCACTACAAAAAACAAAAAAAAGCTTCAACCATTCGAGTGGCCTCCGCCCACCCTGTCCAAAATGACTCATCTCTCCGGCAACTCCGCCAAGGATAAAATCGCCGTTTTGACGGTTTGATTTATAGGAAACCAGAGCAAATTGAGTGTTCTGATCCGTCCTTGAAATAAAAAGGCTGTCTTTCTGGTGATCTCGACGTGTTTCTTGCAAAAACACATCCGTCAGGGTGTCCCTTTAAGGGCCCACGGTCAATGAGCTGACCATTCTGGCTCCTTTTGAAAAGAATGAAAAGAGATATTGATGCTGCTGCTACAAGAAACCCAAACCAGACCTTCATCTACAGACACTAGACGGATGGAAGTTCAGTTTAACGTCGCGTATTGGCTTTCGCCATGTACGACGGGCTGAACAAACCAACCAGGGTATAAACAAAAATTTATGTTCCTGAATCACTGTCTTAGCTAAAAGGCCGAGAAGCGATCAGGATAACAACATACAGACACTAGACTGCAGCCGGACCTGCTTATCAGTCATCACGAACTCGCCTTGGCATGAGGCTGTGTCAGACTAGTTGACATAAGCTAGAACACCAAGGCTACATCAAAATGTTGTTATGTTCTGCATGCTTGTGCGTGGATTGTCTTTAGCCATGACAAGCTCCCAGCATAACGTCATCAGTCTAAAATCCCCCGAAGTCGGAGTGTGGCTGCCCACGTGCTGGGGTAATCAAAAACGGTCACACACGTAATGTTCTCATCGATCCCTGGCTGGTGCATTTCTACCATTGTGTTCAAGTGATTCGGCTGTTGGGATGATCCCTGGAGTCTTTAAGCCAGGGTAAGACAACAACAACATCATCACTGAACGTGCCTGCAGTCAATCAACATGGACCTACACCTCCATAATCGTTCGCGAAGAAAGGTATGCCCAGATGCAACAACCCTGGCCAGTTGTCTTCGTTAAAAAAAACAACCCCACTCTTGGTCAAGACTCAAGACTACTTTATTATCTCATAAAGATACAACAAACAACTATACGACAAGTGTAAAGTGACGTTATTTTATTCACAAGAGACAAAGCAAAACTACTGGATATTTCGGCGAATGCGCCTTTATCAACACAGACAAAGAAGAAAACAACAAAAGGAGCAAAAAGCAGGCAACAAAAGGAGCTTCTTCTTTCTTTCTTTTTTTTTTTATCTCATAAAATGCCATCATCATAATCAGACAAAAATTGACAAGACGCATGTATGTACTTTAATATTTTTGCTTAGCATACAGTAATTATGGAAAATGGTGGGGGTGGGTGCTTTAGGCTACTACAAACTTGTTTGCTAAGGAGATAGGGGAAGACGGGGTAAAAAGCGCATGGGCGGGTAAGAAGCCTACCCCAATTATCTCATGAAATGAAGCAAATTTCAGTCTCATTTTGCCCATGAGACGAGCGTTAATGTCTAGCATTCGTCTCATGGGCAAATTTGACTGAAATTTTCTTTATTTCATGAGATAATTGGGGTGGGCTTCTTACCCGTCCATGCGCTTTTTACCCCGTCTTCCCCTACACGTACGAAAATTTCAATTTTGTTCATGCAAAATGAAGGGGAAACGAAAACGGAATTGTATTTAACCAGGAAACGTGAGATAAGCAAGTTACATGCTTTTTCCACCCAGCCCTGGGGGGGAATAAAGTAAATCAAACAAGAAAGCTAAATAATATATGTACATGCAGAAATGAGAAGAAAAGGGAGGGAGGAGGGGGGGGGGGGGGGGTAAGGATGGGAAAATTTGGGAATTTAAAGGGAAGATGCTGGGAGAGGGTTATGTTTCCCCTTTTCTTCTTCTCTTCAGCATATTGCCCATTTTGGCTCTTTTGGGGGGCAAAAGACTTGCTTAGGAGGCAACGTGTAAGTAGAATCTACATTCATTTTTGTTTTTAGTACGTGTATCGGTCTAAAATGAGGGCAAGAGAGCGGGACGGGGGTGTCTTTGCCGCAAACATAGATATACTGTGCTATTTGCCGTGCCATGGGTGTGTTTCAGTCTCATGCAGGAGAGAGAGAGAGAGAGAGAGAGAGAGAGAGAGAGAGAGAGAGAGAGAGAGAGAGAGAGAGAGAGAGAGAGAGAGAGAGAGAGAGAGAGAGAGAGAGAGAGAGAGAGAGAGAGAGACTCGAGAGCGGAGAGAGAGAGAGAGAGAGAGAGAGAGAGAGAGAGAGAGAGAGAGAGAGAGAGAGAGAGAGAGAGAGAGAGAGAGTACATGTCTGGCTGACGAGGGAAGCATTCACGCACCATCAGACCAGAGAGAGAGAGAGAGAGTCAGAGAGAGAGAGAGAGAGAGAGAGAGAGAGAGACTCTCTCGATGTCGATCTTTCCCCCCTCTCTCGGTCTCTGTCTCTCAGCGTCACCGATCTGTTTGTTGTGAAAGTGCAGCATCAAGGCACGTGGAGCTACTTTTAGCTGGGCGACGTCGCGCGCTGTCTGAAGTTAGGCCAAGTGGGGTCCTACAACCACCGTAGTAGTAGGCCTAGTACTGTAGTAGTAGTAGTAGTAAAAAACAAAGAAGCAAAACGGGATCCCCTATATATGACGTCACGTAGAAACTTGTTATTTTTAGCCGAGTTGACGGCGGGGCTCCCGATTTAGAACATTTTTGTTTGTTTGGCGAAGCTGCGTCATGCAGTCAGTGGCGCAGTTGGTTGGTTGGTTGGTTGGCGCACAAGCACGTGGGTTGCCACCAAAGCGCGCGCAAATTGGGACCAATCCCGTTCGATCACCGCCAGTCAATGCAAAGGGAAAGGAACTCTTCCCCCCCCCCCCTCCCTCCCCCCTGCCTTTCTCATTCGGATTCTCCTTTTGCCACGCCCCTGCCTGGTTGGAGACTTGCGAATGAAACTTGTACTCTCTCTGTGTCTCTCTCTCTCTCCTTCTCTCCCTCTCCCCCCTCTCTCTCTCTCAAACCCCGCCCCCTTGTCCTATGTATTGGGGCAGTGGGTGGATGCCTCGTGCCTCCTTACGGGGAGCTGGACGACCCCGCCCCCTCCACGAGTCTCTCCCCGTGGGGATACCGGGCGGTCTTTCGCAAAATAGTCCCCCCACCTTCTGGAAGTTCTGTGCTTGTAACTTCCTGTAATCTGCCACTCTCTTTGTAAAGTTCTCCTCTAATCTGCCACTCTCTTTGACTCTGCCTTTGCCTTTTTCCTTTGCTTATTGTCATCTACTATCTTTCTAACTTATTGGCCCATTCTCTTGTTGCTGAAAGTGGGGCCTGTTCCTAATTCCCGGCTGAACTGGGGGGTGAAATGGTCTTAACCCATTGCAACGAAAGTTATAACGTTTAACCGTGACGTCCTCTAGGTCAACCCATTGCAAGCTGTAGGTCTTTCCTTTCTATGTTTTCTGTAGGTATATGCGCCCTCCTAGTTCCGTCGCGACTATTGCTAGTATTGGCACCTGCGACGTACTGATCCTGATCCTGATTCTCCTGCCATTCCCCCCAAAACAATCTTCCAAATAACTTTTCTCATTTATGCCCCACATGGCCGAAAGGCCAAAGAGGGCGTAAAACATTATTTTCTCTTTCTCTCTGTTCTCATTTGAGCTCCTCCGAAAACGGACGCAGTGGGGAGACCAGTGAAAAGACGGACACATACGTACCTTACCCACTATGTCCATATGGCCTGGAAACGCAGAAGAAGAAGAAGAAGAAGAAGAAGAAGAAGAAAGTCCCATGTATTGTGGCCAAAGGTCAATGTACATTCAAATGTTCAGTATTGAGTGTTCTCTCTCTCCATCTCTCTTCTGACATGGGCCTATAGCCTATTCATTAAAAATGTTCAGTGCTCTGCTCTCTATCGCTCTCTCAGTCTCCGTCTCCGTCTCCGTCTCTCTCTCTCTCTCTCTCTCTCTCTCTCTCTCTCTCTCTCTCTCTCTCTCTCTCTCTCTCTCTCTCTCTCTCTCTCTCTCTCTCTCTCTCTCTCTCTCTCTCGTGTACTTCACGTCTTCCCCCTAGCTCCCTCTCAAATTGTAATACTGCTGCTGCTCAGCTGGCGTATCAGTGACACTACTGAACTAGAAATGCATTGTCACACTAAGAGCCCGCCAGAGTGCAGCGCAAACCGGCGACAAGGGCGCCCAAATTGTCCTTTGTCTGTTCTCAGTTCCCTATGTCTCCCGGCCCTGCCTCCCTACCCCCTCCCCCCGCACACCTCAATCTTACACCCCGCCCCCTTTGACACCTCCCACAAAATTTGAAGTGATTCCGTCAAGTGATTCACGAGATAACCCCTGGACATACAGACAAAACAATGGTCAAGAATCTTCAAAATTTCCCCGACTGCATTCCTGGAGTGATGCCGATCTAGAATATATAAGGTTGTATGAGCGTGTGATGAATGGTCTTCTTGTAGCAGCCTCAAGGTCAAATGTCAAGATCAAGGTCAAGAGGCTTCAAATGTCACCCACTATATTCCTTACGTCTTGATCAGAATATATAAAGGCTATGTGGGTGTATGGCCAATGGCGTTTGAACTATATAGCCACTGCTAAAAGAGACTAGTTCAAAAGTCAAGGTCAAGGTCATGAATGTAAACAATACTCTGTACCGCACATGACCTTGACCCAGTCTACCAACCTGCCAAATTTGAAGCATGCAGCTGCGAAAACTGTGAAAGATATGGCTAAAACACAAATTTCACACCTCCAAAGGTCTACGTCCTTGACATTGACCTTCATTGGTACCAAATATTCAGACTTATCATGATGCAGTGCACCTACATACGGAGTGTGAACATTGTAAATCCAGAGATGTGAAATATATGATCAACCTTACATGAGATGTAGAGTGGTCTTGACTGGGGTAAACCAGTCGTGCTGCAGTCAAAAGTTTATGTTTGTAAGTGACACTGACGTTTTTGCATTTCTTTAATAACTCAAAGGCCTGTCATCATTGATATCATTTATTTATTTAAGAACATTTATATAGTGCTTCACCTTTAAGCTCTACGCGCTCTATGCCAAAGAAAACAACACTTATGGTAACCCATTTTGCTCAAGTGGTTTTGTCAGAAGTTACCGGATCAGTCTGCAAATCTGTCGCTCGTGCAAATCTGCAGCTCGCTACCTATGAGAGTCTGTATTTGCGGCATTTTGCGACATTGAGCATGAACCACAAATTTCACCTTTTTCTAGGGTTAGGGATAGGGTTAGGGTTAGGGTTAGGGTTAGAAAACAGTTCACGTACAGAAAAAGTGAAATTTGTGGTTGTCGCAAATACAGACTCTCATAGTAGCGAGCTACAGATTTGCACGAGCGACAGATTTGCACGTAATTAGCTCCACATGACTTTTAATTTTTTTTCTTATCATTTTATATTGTTTGTTTGGACGAATTTGTCTGTCACCTAGGTCCTCGCAAAAACACAGCTCCGACCCTTGCCTCATAGATGTTATCAATACGACCTTGAAACCTGGCGTACAGGACTGGCACTGTGCATACAAAGAGGAAAGGTGTTCTTCATAGGAATGCAAATCCCCCCAAGACGGAGTGCGGCTGCCCACGTGGCGGGGTAAGCAAAAACGGTCACACACGTAATTTTCTTATCTGTAGCTGATGCATTTGTATCTACAGTGTTCAAGTGCTTCCGCTGTTAGGGTGATCCCTGGAGTCTTTTAGCCAGGGTAAGCCAACAACAACAATAGGAATGCAAAAGTTAGTATGTGAACTTTGTTCCTGTTTTATCGACCCAAGGACAAGCTTTGAATCTGAACGACCCACGTATTTCCCACTATTTTTGCTGTTATCAAAAAGCCTCCTTTTTGCTGGTATGTGCTACCAAAAGGGAGTCACACTGCCATTGCTACTGCTGCTGTATTGTCACAACCAAGGCTACTGTTCCAAATGCTGCTGCTGTATTGTCACAGCCAAGGCTACTGTCCCAAATGCTGCTGCTGTATTGTCACAACCAAGGCTACTGTTCCAAATGCTGCTGCTGTATTGTCACAACCAAGGCTACTGTTCCAAATGCTGCTGCTGTATTGTCACAACCAAGGCTACTGTTCCAAATGCTGATGCTGTATTGTCACAACCAAGGCTACTGTTCCAAATGCTACTGCTGTATTGTCACAACCAAGGCTACTGTTCCAAATGCTACTGCTGTATTGTCACAACCAAGGCTACTGTTCCAAATGCTGCTGCTGCTGTATTGTCACAACCAAGGCTACTGTTCCAAATGCTGCTGCTGTATTGTCACAACCAAGGCTACTGTTCCAAATGCTGCTGCTGCTGTATTGTCACAACCAAGGCTACTGTTCCAAATGCTGCTGCTGTATTGTCACAACCAAGGCTACTGTTCCAAATGCTACTGCTGTATTGTCACAACCAAGGCTACTGTTCCAAATGCTGCTGCTGCTGTATTGTCACAACCAAGGCTACTGTTCCAAATGCTGCTGATGTATTGTCAAAGCCAAGGCTACTGTTCCAAATGCTGCTGCTGTATTGTCACAGCCAAGGCCACTGTTCCAAATGCTGCTGCTGTATTGTCACAACCAAGGCTACTGTTCCAAATGCTGCTGCTGCTGTTACTACTACTACTAGGCCTACTACTACTACCTCTACTGCTACCTATCTCTCTCGGAAGTGTGTGTCATGTACTTGCGCGCATGCGTGTTCAAGTTGTATGTATGTGTGTGTGTGTGTGTGTGTGTGTGTGTGTGTGTGTGTGTGTGTGTGTGTGTGTGCATGCGTGTGCGTGCATGTGCGTGCGCGCATAGAGTGAATGTATGTGTCAATGTGTTGTGTGTGTGTGTGTGTGTGTGTGTGTGTGTGTGTGTGTGTGTGTGTGTGTGTGTGTGTGTGTGTGTGTTTGCTGTATCAGGACCGACCTCCTGGAACAAGCTTCCTCTTTCCCTCCGTCAGTGACCGACCCTCTCTGCTTTCAAAGCTAGTCTCTAGACCCACCTGTTCCCCCGTCATTAAAGCTCCGCTCTCTTTCTTTTCTCTCTCTTGCCATTAGGTCTGTTTCTGCTGTATTCCATTTATGTCATCCGTGTGTGTTCGCTTTGTTTTGCGTTTTTGTTTGAATGCGTTATGACTGCTAAAGTGTGTGTATGCTTTGATTTGATTTCTATCAAGATTCAGCGCCGTATAAATACTGTATGTATGTTGTTGTTGTGTGTGTGTTTGCGCACGTGCGTGTACGTGTGTGACTGCCAGTCAGCCAGTCGTGACCAACTATGACTTACAGCAGATGATCAGGCGGGCGACCGGCTATGAATGTGCTACTTTGAGGAGCTGGGCTGAACTTTGTAAATTGAAAAGCCAAGTATCCAGGGGACATTTCCCACTTTCTGGGCCAATATAACAGGACTAATTGAGAACAGCTGGCGTCATAAAAGATTCCCAAACTCAGTGAAAGGCCCACTAATCCCCTACTTGGCTTGTTGCCTACTGATCGAGCTGCTACTCCTACTTTACATTGTTGCTGCCGCTACTGTTCAGGCATAATATAGGTATTAAATATTAGGTACTTTATTGTCACAGAGGCGTCTCTGTGAAATTCGGGCTGCTCCCACTTGGAGAGCGCGTCACAGCCAGAAGCGCGCCACCCAATTTTTTTTTTTGCATGCGATTTTTGTGTGACTAATAAAGAAGGAAAGGGGGTGGTGGTGGTGGTGACGTACATTTAGACCAAATGACAACTTTTTAGTTGGCACTGGGTTTAGCGTATGCTAAGTGCATGGGCACACAGGATCTCATCCGAAAGACTCCACGTTCAGACCGTAAGGCCTAGTGCCCAAAGTGAGAGGAAAAATCCCCTGTACCCAGGTTCGAACTCGGGTTTCCTTGACACGAGGCGAACGCGCTACCACTGTGCCACTATACACCAATAGTACCACTGCAGCTGTTACGAATCAAACAAATCAACAGGTATTCCGCAATCAGATGACAAAAACAACTAAGTCAGGTTAGTAAGCGTACGCCGCCTGTCATTTCTCCTTCTATTAGAGTCTGTTCAGGGCTCCCAGGGACCCCCATTTGGGGGTCTACGAAGCACTAATATTCTAAAGGACCCTCTAAAATAATGTGCAGGGGGTCCCAGGGATGCACTAGATAAATTCTTTTTAGCATCCGCAATGCCACTGGGACCCTCTATCCCGCCTCTAGGACCCTCTATACTGTAAGTGAAGGAGTCCCTGGGACCCCTTGTTTTGCGGGACAATTGGGAGCCCTGCTGTTCATATGGCTTTTACCACAGGTTGACATTAGCTGTAGAAAGAAAGGGCCAACAATAAATGAGAGCTGTAGGAGAGCTATACTATGAATCTCTAAAGTATTGAAATTATCACGGTACAGCTTAGTCTTAGTCGTGGAAGACTATATGACTCTCTAACTAGCTTTAGTGCTGCAGCCAAATGATTGGTTGGCCTTTCAACGGGGACCTTCCCCAACGCCAACTCTTGTCCTCAAATCCCTTTGGCCGAGAGAGTGGGGATGTACCCTCGGCAAGGCTTCTCCATCATAGACAAATTGTAGCCCAGCCCGCCGAAATACCAGCTGACTCTCTGCTAGTCATTGTCGGAACGACAAACAGACAACAACAGAGCCTGTTTATAGGCCAACTCAGACTGCCTTCTTTCAACTGCAGCACAGCACACTACTGCCTCACTTTGCTCAATTACCAAAACGAAAAGGGGACTTCCCCCTCCCCGGTACTTAAAAAAAAAGAAGAAGTCAGCACAAAACCTCCGCGATGTTTACAATTTTTTTTCGTCGCGTGACCGCACGAGTACTTGTCCAAAACCACACACACGGTCACGCCCGCAGAGCACGCGCGTGGCGGAGATTGGTGGCTAACTGTGACGTCACAAAGTGTTTGTAGGGGTTTTCTGACACAGTTATCGTTCTTAGCTAGGCCTAACCTTCGGGAGGGAGAAAATTAAATAGGGAAACGAGCGAAAGTGCGCGAGGGAGAAAAAGTCTGAATCTATCTGGGGAAAAATAACTTTTTTTTTCTGCGACGATGAAACTTTGGTGTCATGAAAACAACTGTTTTGTTAACTGACTGATGTGTGTGGGATTTGATGACGCACAGAGAGGATTTATCACATGTGAAACCGGCAGCCATTTTGCTCTTGTTTGAAGCTTGTGGGAAAAGAGAAATTTTTAAGAACATGTTTCAAACAAAGATCAGTGCTTGTCTGAAGTGGTGATCCACTGCGCCCTTTCCGAAAAGTTTCCCTGTCCACGTAGTTGCAGATCGGGAAAGCAGTGTTGTCCGCAAATTAAAAATTCTTTTGTCATTGTGATATATCGGGAGGCCGAGGCTGGCTCGGCTCAACTGACTGCGCCGACTGGCGAGGAGGTTTTGCAAGGGACTGAGGAGCACCCTTCGTTTTGCGACCCAGACCGATGTTTGCTGCACGCGGAATCCCCAGCTTCGCCGTAGATTTACCCCGCTCTGCTCAACGTGATTCTTGCTTCGGTGATTGATTTCGTGTACTTAAAAAAACCGACTAGGAAGCGCCGTGCGTGTTTGCTTTAGTAGGCTGATCGAATCCTGCGGTGTTCAAAATGGCAAACGTTTTGAACAAAGACCCCTTCACGTACGCGGAGGATCGTCGGAAGTTCTTGGATGATTTGAAGAGCTTTCATGCTTTACGGGGGTAAGTTTGTTGTGAAGAGTTTGTGTTGTTTGGGCCTACGAAGAGAGAAACAGGCCTATGACGGACTTCGAGTTCGAAGAAAGAAGACATAGGCTACACAGTAGACTGTGGATAGTAACAGGAGTAGGACAGCTAGGAAAATCGAAGTTCAAGTCACTGTTGTCAAGTGTCTAGCGTGTAGAACGTGTAGATTTACTGGTAAGCCTTCACATTGATTTTTGTGTCAAATCATCTAAAACTGTAAAAGTCTGTTCTTTTACTCTTACTACTATTGTATTTGTAGCCTACTCCATAATCTACAAGAATGGAGTGATAAATGGAATCTATTTTAATACTGATGCAAGGGACCTGGCTGTCCGGGCCAAGCTTTCTATTTTTCTTATTTTTCTCCTGTCCACTTTCTTCTTCTTGATAATTTGTTGTCTTGCGCATTCCCGTAGATCCTCCCAAATGATTACAGCAACATAATACTATTAATAGTCAGAAGTGACTGGTTGCTATAGGGAAAAGAAGAAGAACTCAAGAAGAAGAAGAAGGTTAATATCATATGCATGCTGGCAAAAATAATCCCCATATTGAGTTTGAGGGGTCGGTAAAATAAGAATACCCAACCGTACCCAATCGGACCTAACCGTATCCAATTGGACCCAATCGGACCCAACAAAGTTATGCCTAATAAACTACTTTGTGTGTGTGTGTGTTGTGTGCACATGGTTGTGTGTGTGTTTGTCTCTGTCTCTGTCTTTGCCTGTGTGTGTGTGTGTGTTCTTGTTCGTCTTTGTATATTAACGTCTTTGTTTGAATGCATTATGAATTTTTAACTTGTGTGTGTGCGCTTCGATTTCATTTCTATCAAGATTTAGTTGTTGTGTGCGCATGCGCATGACACACACGCACACACACACGCACACACACACACACGCACATGCACACACATACACACACACTCACTCAAACCTTCAATGCGCTCTTTCTATCCCCCTCCCCCACTACAATGTGTCACAATGTGTCTCTGTCTCTCTCTGTCTTTTTTCTGTTTTGTCTTTCTCTCTCACTACTACGTGCAGGGGTGGCGCTAACGCAGGTTTCTTGCGTATTTGACGCATTTAAAAAATCGCTGACGCATTTTTACGGCGTTTACGCGTAATCCGTACGCAAAATGACGTCCGCTCAAAATCGCATCTGAGTCTAGATGGTGAATCAGACTTTAGAAGTCCTACGGTCCCTGGGTCTACGACATTTCGTTGTGGAAATTTTGTTGCCAACTTTTCGTTGCCGGCGACATTTGGTGGCCGGGACATTTTGTAGCCAACTTTTTGTTGCCGGCGACATTTTGTTGCCGACGCTTGTCACCACACGCACGCACACGCACACACACACACACACACACACACACACACACACACACACACACACACACACACACACACACACATAAACTGAAGTCAACCGTAATTTAATTGTTAATATCACTGTACAAACATAAGCAGAAGTCAAGTGTAATTTAATAGTAATTGAATAGTAAAATTCATTGTAAAAATGTAAAGAAGATGTCAACTGTAATATAATTGTAAAATTTATTAAAAGTATGTGAAAAGAAGTCAACACACATAAACACATACAGCAACAATCTACTTGCAACTTGAACTGTCAAACCGTGCTACATACTTAAAACTTCAACCGATTTCTGAGTCTTTTTATTCAAAAATCAAAGCAGTAGGACAGACCCTTGAGAGAATCGTTGAATGGTTTGTCATCGTATTCGCGCAAAATGGTTTTGATTCTCTGGTTTGAACAGCAGTATTTGTGCCGCTTCCGTGGAGGCTGCTGTTCTCCAAGGTACTGCATAAAATCAACCTCCCGTGCCTTTTGTGGGTGGGTGTGGCGTTGACAAGGTTCGGCAACGAAATGTCACCGGCAACGAAAGGTTGGCTACGAAATGTCCCGTCAACCAAATGTCGCTGGCAATGAAAGGTTTGCAACGACAAGTTGGCAACGAAATTTCCGCAACGAAATGTCGTGTTCCCACGGTCTCTACACGTATAGTGGTTCTGCTACACCAAACATTGGAATAGACTATAGAAAAAAAAGTGCCACTGCTTTCAGAGGAGGTATCCCATCCTTTCTCTTTCATTAGTTATCCAGATTCTGTCCAGTACTGCTGTGACGTAGGCGCAGTGCAGTGTGGCGGGAAAATCACTGTAAGCGCATTGGGGTCGTGTCGACAGGGCTAGTGTCGACTTTGAGGATCGCCGTGATCACCGAAAATGACTGCTTAGTGAATAAAAATGCATGTTTTTGTTGCTGGTCCTGTTTTCATTGTTTTTAGCTTAGAACAATAGAAGTTAGATTTATCATTTTGTTCTTTGACTCGATTCTTTTGCTTCCCTTACGCATTTGTTTGCCGATGTCGCGTAAGCAAAACGCGTTTTCAAAAACACCAGCGCGATATCTCTTTCTTTGAATGCCTCTATTTCTGTAGACCTGTCTGTGTCTCTCTCTTTTGGCTTTCCCTTTCTCTCTCTCTGTGTCCTTCTGTTTAATCTGTCTTTCTCTCTCTCTCTGTGTCTCTCTCTCTTTACTCTCTCTATGGTTTCCCACCTCTCTCTGTGTCTCTCATGTCTCTCTCTCATTGTCTCTTTTTTTTCTTTCTTTGTCTTTCTCTCACTGTGTGACTGTTTCTCTCTCTCTCTCTCTCTCTCTCTCTCTCTCTCTCTCTCTCTCTCTCTCTCTCTCTCTCTCTCTCTCTCTCTCTCTCTCTCTTTCTCTGTCTTTCTTTCTCTGTATTAGTGTATGTCTGTCTTTCTATATCTCTCTCTGTTTCTCACTGTCTTTCTGAGTTTCTCTCTCTGTCTCCATTTTGGACTCTTTCTCTTTCTCTGTGTATGTGGCTCACTCTGTCTCTGTTTCTCTTTCTCCCTGTGTCAGTGTGTCTCAGTCTCTGTCTCTTTTTCTCTCTCTTAGAACTCTCTCTTTGTGTCTCTGTCTTTCTGTGTGTGTGTGTGTGTGTGTGTGTGTGTCTGTCTGTCTGTCTGTCTGTCTGTCTGTCTGTCTGTCTGTCTGTCTGTCTGTCTGTCTGTCTGTCTGTCTGTCTGTCTGTATGGCTCTCTCTCTCTCTCTCTGTTTCTCTGTCACACACAGTTGTACAGCTGTAGGAGAGAAAAACAAAGAGTCACACAGTGAGATCAAGAAAGACAAAGATAAAACAATAAAAAGAGACCGGGAGAGACAGAGAGAGAGGGATACAGAGACTGAGAGAGACAGACTGTCAGAGACGTAGAGAGAAAGACTGTGATACAGAGAGAGAGTGAGAGAGACAGATACACAGGGAGACAAAGACAAAGAGAGACAGAAAGAGAGACATAGGCGCACAGAGACTGAGAGAAAGAGTTACAGTTACAGAGATAAACTGAAACAGAGACTGAGCTCGACAGAGAGAGTTGGGTGGGGTGGGGGGGGGGGGGGGAGGGGGGAGACAGAGAGAGACAGAGAGATAAAGAAAAACAGAAAAAGACAAGTTTCAAAGAGAAAGACAGAGAGAGTGTGAGGGAAAATAGCCTGAGTTCTATTTCCCACTAGAGGGTAAACAGCCACCGCCAAGCAAAAAAGTAAATTATTATTCAGCTATCTTAGCTGAACCTTTCGAACTAGAGTTTTCAGCACCACTCGGCGATCTCAAAGAGCTGGGAGTGAAGAGCTTGCAATTTTGTTGAGAAAGAGAAAGTTTTATTTCTTTGGGTTGTTTACTTTAAATTACTCAATGTTCATGACACACACCATGTAATGATGATATATATATATGTACACACACACACACACACACACACACACACACACACACACACACACACACACACACACCAAGAGAGTAAGAGTGAGGGAGAGTGAGAGAGAGCTCTTGTGTTTTGTCAATTTTGACCTTTAAAAACAATTCAAAAAATAAAAAAAAGTTAGGTCCTACCTACCTATTCTATTTTTGTTGGCCATGTTACCTTAACCACAACTAATTTTTTTTTGGGGCCTAAAGTATATATTTGGATTGGATTACTCACTCATTCATACAGACACTCACTCCGATTGGGTATGGTTGGGTACGATTGGGTACGATTCGGTATTCATACCGACCGCATATTGAGTATATATTATATACCATGATCAAGAACAATGTATCAACTGTCATGCTCTGTGACAACATGTGAAGATGAAAAGGACCTTGGACTTGAAGTGACTTTTGACAAAGATTTTTTTTTGGACACAAACATTCAAAGGCTAATATTAATAAAAATGATTGGTCTAATCCAAAGAACGTTTATAAGTATGAACTGTGATATTTTCACCAAATTATGTAAAGCATTAATAACGTCACATTTAGAGTATGGTAATGTTATTTGGTCCCCAAGATATAAGTAACCGGTCAGGCCAATTGCACCTGAGGTCCGAACAGGTAACCATGTAACACATCTTGTCTTTTACATAAATGTTGTCTGTGATAATGTCAAACTGAGTACAGTGGAAGCTCCCTTATAAGACTGCCCATTAAGACTCCCTCCCACATAAGACCTACTTCTCTGATACATTGCCCTTCTTTGTAAGTATTAAAATTACCTCCCTTATAAGACCCCTCCCTTATAAGACCTCATTTTGGATGGTTTTTGAAGGTCTTATAAGGGAGGTACCACTGTATGAAAAAAATTTCTACAGATTTTTGCTCATTTAATTTTTTGAACTGTTTGTTTGCAGAACACCTATTGATCGGATCCCAAAGTTAAGTGGCACAGAGATAGACCTTTATCGACTGTACAGGCGAGTGGTGGATTTAGGAGGATGGAAAAAGGTGAGGATTTTTTAACTTTTTGGTAACATTTCTTCAGCCTTATACCTGTATGAGATGTGCAAAGAAAGAAAAAATGCTTTTGCCACTTTTGGTTATTAACCCTTTCAATGCCAGCCATTTTTGAGCCAAATCTTTCCATTAAACTTACCTGGGTAGAGAAAAGATTCTGTTTCAGTGTTTGCAATAATTATTGGGGATTCCTCTGTGACATGCATAAAATAGGACATATATCCTTACTTCCCAAAATTAAGAACATAAGGTCACTGGATCCATACCAGACCCTCATTTGATGCCTTTCAGTGACAGGGGTGTCAAATCATTGTGGTGCCAAGAGGCGACAGTGGCGATGAAAGGGTTTTTAATGCATTGCAGTTTTATATTGTTTTCAAAGTTTTGGCCCATATGAGTACTGATTGCAGAAAATGAGGGGCCATTTTCTGAAATAGGGAGCCAGTAACATGTCAGAGCTTCAGATTGTTTTCAGACTTCAAGGGTCATGAAACTTGTGACGCAAGTCTGTTGGTAAATGTTACTTCAACACTAACGTTTGTAGCAAGTAATACTCAAGATTACAATTAGATATGTAATACAATGTAGAAAGGGTGGGTAAAGAAAACCAGGTACCTGTGAAAGGGAAAACTCCAACGTTTCGCGCCTTAGGCACTTACTTAGTCATGAAGTGAAGACAGCAAACAAGGTACCTGTGAAAGGGAAAACTCCAACGTTTCGTGCCTTAGGCACTTACTTAGTCATGAAGTGAAGACAGAAAACAAGGTACCTGTGAAAGGGAAAACTCCAACGTTTCGTGCCTTAGGCACTTACTTAGTCATGAAGTGAAGACAGAAAACAAGGTACCTGTGAAAGGGAAAACTCCAACGTTTCGTGCCTTAGGCACACTTAGTCATGAAGTGAAGACAGAAAACAAGGTACCTGTGAAAGGGAAAACTCCAACGTTTCGTGCCTTAGGCACTTACTTAGTCATGAAGTGAAGACAGAAAACAAGGTACCTGTGAAAGGGAAAACTCCAACGTTTCGTGCCTTAGGCACTTACTTAGTCATGAAGTGAAGACAGAAAACAAGGTACCTGTGAAAGGGAAAACTCCAACGTTTCGTGCCTTAGGCACACTTAGTCATGAAGTGAAGACAGAAAACAAGGTACCTGTGAAAGGGAAAACTCCAACGTTTCGTGCCTTAGGCACTGAGTCATGAAGTGAAGACAGAAAACAAGGTACCTGTGAAAGGAAAAACTCCAACGTTTCGTGCCTTAGGCACTTACTTAGTCATGAAGTGAAGACAGAAAACAAGGTACCTGTGAAAGGGAAAACTTCAACGTTTCGTGCCTTAGGCACTTACTTAGTCATGAAGTGAAGACAGAAAACAAGGTACCTGTGAAAGGGAAAACTCCAACGTTTCGTGCCTTAGGCACTTACTTAGTCATGAAGTGAAGACAGAAAACAAGGTACCTGTGAAAGGGAAAACTCCAACGTTTCGTGCCTTAGGCACTTACTTAGTCATGAAGTGAAGACAGAAAACAAGGTACCTGTGAAAGGGAAAACTCCAACGTTTCGTGCCTTAGGCACTTACTTAGTCATGAAGTGAAGACAGAAAACAAGGTACCTGTGAAAGGGAAAACTTCAACGTTTCGTGCCTTAGGCACTTAGTCATGAAGTGAAGACAGAAAACAAGGTACCTGTGAAAGGGAAAACTCCAACGTTTCGTGCCTTAGGCACTTACTTAGTCATGAAGTGAAGACAGAAAACAAGGTACCTGTGAAAGGGAAAACTTCAACGTTTCGTGCCTTAGGCACTTACTTAGTCATGAAGTGAAGACAGCGAACAAAGTTGACAGGTTGTAGATTTTCTTCTTGTGAGCATAGTTCACAATCAGTCCAAAGGTCAGTGGGAGAGAAATAGATATACCGGTAATAGTTACTTATTCACAAAATTTTAAACAAATTTTGATTGAAGATGTGTGTGTCACTGTGCGTGTGTGTGTGTGTGTGTGTGTGTGTGTGTGTGTGTGTGTGTGTGTGTGTGTGTGTGTGTGTGTGTGTGTGTTTGTTTGTGTGTGTGTGAATGCAGGTAAATCATCAGATGCTGTGGGACGACATTCTGGAGGAATTCAACATCCCGGTAGGATGTTCTAATGGAGCACAAGCTTTGAAATACGCTTATATCAGGTTAGTTTTTGGAACAAAGCTGAGTAAACTTCATGTTGTTTTCGCTTTTTATAATGATACATTTTTATTGATAACTAAAAAATTGTCATTTTAACTCTTAGCGTCCTATACCGCACCGATCCGCACCTCACCTCACCTCAGGCCCAAACCGCATGAAAGCGCACCGATTCACCCACGTTGTTTAGTCATATTGCTAAGGAAGTGGGAACTCTCTAATGCAGAGAGGAAGCTTTAACGACAGCCGGAAAGCATTCGACTTCCTGTTGCAATGGCCGTCATTTGCATGGAGTTCGACTGAAGACTAATTTTGATCAATTTTCTTTAGAATTTTTTTGGACGATCTTTTTTCATCAAAATGGCGGCGTTCCGAACGATGGATGACGATGTTATCAATGTTTTTACCGATACATTGTGTGCCAATCGTGCTTTTGGACTTAGTTATAGGGGCCAGAGTCAAGTGACTGTTGAGACTCGTGCTAGTGCAGTGCCTACTATGGTTAACTTTGACTATCGATCGACAGAAAATCAATCGAATGATTCTGACGACCGGTCATCTGCCAAGCATTCAGACAATAAATTATAGCTACAGTAATTTGATGAGTTCAGGAACAATAATTTGAATAAATTAAATCACTCGGATGTTTGGAAGCTGATCTTTTTTTCAGCTTTTGCTACTTTTTAAAAAATATTTATTTTTCTATTTTGCTTTATAAGCTGTTAAGTATGAGTCATTGTTATTTTGCAATTGCGTAATGTGTGTGTGTGTGTGTGTGTGTGTGTGTGTGTGTGTGTGTAACAAAATATTGAAACTGAAGAGGAAGAATTTTTTGTGAAGATACAAGATTTTTATTGTTAACTTAGATGCTAAGGTTGAATATCTACTATTTCAACTCTGTTAATAAATTGTAATCTTTCTGATTAATTGTGAATATTGATTTCTAGCATAAGAAAAAACAACTAAGGAAAGCATTTTTACTTTTTTTTCTCTTCTTAAATACAGAACTTATGTATGTTCCCATCAAAACAGTTTAGTTTGTGCTTAATTTGTTTGCTGACATCATTTTTTGTGTCATTGCGTCAAGTGCAGTAATCTTGCGAATTAACCCTTTTGCCGCCAGCCATTTTCCAGCCACAAAATACCATTAAGCTTAACTGGGTAGAGAAACAAAAAAATCAGTAATATTGGGAATTCTTCTGCCAAATGTATAACACTAGGCCTATCCTTACCTCTTAAAATCAAGAAAACAGGGTCTTCAAACAAGAAGCCCTGGTTTGATGCCTTTTAGTGACATAGGTGTTAAACCATTGTGGTGCATAAAAGGGTTAAAAACAAACAAACAAAACAAAACAAAGCAAAACACAAACAAAAGAAGACGAAGACTTTGTGATGTGTTTGACAGATATCTGAACGCCTTTGAGAAAGTGAGGTTCTGGGGCCTAGGCCTGGATGACGGCCTTGAAGACGGTTCTGACGGGCCCTCCAGGAAGAGGGTGTGTCTGCCCCTGGAAAGCATACCCATGTCCTACAACTACAGCCAGCATAGAGTCACAGGTGAGAGAGAGAGAGAGAGTGCAATGTTGAGTCCCTACTCCCCAACCCCATTACTATTTCAGGGTTCCCACTGTCCTTACAGGTGCTTATAGGTTTTTATCTTTGTGGATGGGCCTCATAAGGCCTTATAGGTGCTTACTTTTAACCTATCGGTCCTTACAGAAAGTAACTTAGGTCCTTATGGATAACAAAAAGTCATCATTTTTTTGCAAAGGACGAAAACAAATCCGAAGTGTGCACATTTAGTCTTAAACCTTTGAAAAATGACATAGATTTTGACCGCATTTGCGTCCAGTCGCGTTCAGAATGAAGTGGAAGTGGAGCAGATGACATAACAAGGGTAAATCACCAAACTCGCTCAATGAGCCTGACCAGAAGTAACCGGTTAACTACGTTGCCGCGTTCTCATGAAGAAAGCAAGATGCTAGGAAAATGCTCTTTCCAAGATCGCTGGTTAAAAGACGGTGATTATAAGTACTGGATTAGGACAGACAAAGATCCCAGGAAGGCGCAATGTTTTTTGTGTGCGCTATATCACTGAACTTGGCGTCAATGGGCACATATTTTTAGAGAATTTTCTTTAGGCTCCAGATGGTTTACGTTCTTATGGGAAGTGAAATGGTGCTTATAAGGTCCTTATATTGTAAAAGATCTGAAGGGTGGGAACCCTGTATTTTTATGCATGTGGGTGTGCCTGAAGCTTGAATTCAGGCAATTTGATGCAGGTTCAGGCAGCTGACTGCCTGAAGAAAAGGCTTTTCAACATGTTTACCATGCAGACCTGTTTACCCCGTACACAAGACATTATATAAGTCTTGAGTTAGTTTGGATAGCTGAAATGTGTATTCATTAAACTATCAAAATAATATTGTTCACTGAAAATGAGTAATAATCAAGAATTAAAAGAGCATTATTTTCAATCTTGAAGAGTAGTAAAGGTCCAAATTGAGTAGAATACTACTAAAAAAAGAGTAGAGTAAACAGGTCTGACCATGCTCTTGTAGTTGTACATCGGGTTTCGGTAAGAAAGTTCAGGCTAACGTTTGAGTCACTGCATGT
The DNA here is from genome assembly GCA_017654935.2 of Phymorhynchus buccinoides. Lineage (NCBI taxonomy): Eukaryota > Metazoa > Mollusca > Gastropoda > Neogastropoda > Raphitomidae > Phymorhynchus > Phymorhynchus buccinoides. Next base: position 19,189,821 of record CM065694.1, read on the forward strand.
ACCCATGTTTATAGTTTAGCATGCTATAATATTTGTAATGTTTGTTTTTCTCTTTCTGTGGCTCTCTGTCTCTCTCTCTCTCTCTCTGTCCTATGTTACTTAGAAACTTAAGTGGAAATCTTCAGTATGTTCAGTTGGTATCATACTATTGCCATTATTATTTATTTTTAAACTCTCACAGTTTGAATGCTTTTATTTTGAATCGTTAGTTCATGCATCACAATTTTTGAGACAAGGCTGGAGAACAAAGGGAAGCAACTCTTGACAGTGCTCGGTTGTTTGAAAAGTTGCGCTTATTTCCCTTTAGTTTTGTCAGTTTGCTTCTTTTCAGATTATGTTGGGATACATTTCATTTAATCCGAGGTTGAAAGTGAAATGTATGTTTAAGTGAGACAACCAACAAGAAAAAGTTTTCAAACTCAGAAATTTACCTCAAGTATACCACTCATATACTATTTTGCCTTCAGGCTCAATTTGACATTTCTGTTGGAAACAAAGGAAGTTCATCTGACAGAAACCTCACACTGAAATTATTGTCAATGACTTTAAGAATAGAAACATTTAAAATTGACTTGCTGTTTTTGATGATGATTATTAGATAACTCACAGTAAATATTTTTGTTCCAGTTTTTAATCCTTATGGCAAAACCTAGTAATTAGTATTTATTTTTGTTTAACTCTCAAAATCTCTGGTATCTCAAAATAAGATTTCTGTCCTTTCAATTTGGACTAACCAGATGGTCACTGTATACGTTCTGCCCCTTGTATTTAATACTATGACTGTATTTAGATAATATTTGGTATGTTCTAGTCATAGAGACTTATCTCTGTGAAATTTGGGGGGCAGGATGAGGGGGGGGGGGGGGGGGGGGGGGGGGACTTGGGAAGCCTAGCTATCAATTTGTTCGAATACAAGGCAGCAGGATTCTCCCTGCTCTCACCAACTTTTAACTGCCGTGGGATTTTTACGTGTGTAAAGCACATGGGTGTCAGACTGGCTTGAAGTCCCCATCTGAAGGACTCAACTTTCAGTTCGATTTTCCTGTCGAACTAGAAAGAAAGGGCGAGGCCGGGATTCGAACCCGGGTCACCCACGCCGCAGTCACGCATTGAAATCGGCAGGCGAACGTCTTAACCCTTTCACGCCAATGTCGCATTTATGCACCACAAATGGTTTAACACCCATGTCGCTAAAAGGCATCAAATCAGGGCCTGTTATCCGAAGACCCTATTTTCTTAATTTTGGGAGGAAAGGATAGGCCTAATGTTATATACATGTCACAGAGGAATTCTCAATATTGAAGATATCTATTTTTTCTCTACCCATTTAAGTTCAAGGGTATTTTTTGGCTGAAAAATGGCTGGCAGCGAAAGGGTTAACCGCTCTGCCACCTTCCTTCCTTCCTCACTAGATGCGGAGCGTGAAGCCAGCAAGCTGTCGACCAACCTGGTGCGGAACACGGACCTGGACAAGGTGGAGATGGCGCTGCGGTCAGGGCTGACCAACGAGGTGGACTTTGCCTTCAACGTCTGTGTGCTGCTGGCCGACAACCAGGCGTTGACGCTCCGCAACTCCAACCACCTCCTGTCCCTGCTTCTGGCCACCGTGGGCGTCTTTGAAGAAGGTGAGGGGAGTCTTCTTCTTCTTCTTCTTTTTCTTCTTCTTCTTCTTCTTCTTCTTCTTCTTTTTCTTCTTCTTCTGTGTTCCCAGGCCATATGGCCATAATGTGTAAGGTACGTATGTGTCCAGTTTTCAGTTTTCACTGGTGTTCCCGCTGCGTACAGCCGACACATTGCTGGTTTTGGAGGAGCTCAAATGAGAACAATTATTTGGAAGATTTTTTTTTTTTAAAGGCAGGAGAATGGGCCAATAAGTCAGAAAGATAGTGCTGGTAGATGACAGAAAGCAAATGGAAAAGGCAGAGTCAAAGAGAGTGGCAAATTAGAGGAAGTTACAAGCACAGAACTTCCAGAAGGTGGGGGAACTATTTTTACGAAAGACCCCCCGGTATTCCCACAGGGAGAGACTCGTGGAAGGGGCAAGGTCATCCAGCTCCCCGTATGGAGGCACAAGGCATCCACCCACTGCCCCAAGGGGATTCATTTTGCGTGTGCCGTTTGCTAAGGAGGCCCAGTCAGAACAAATCACCGCCTGGGAATTAAGCTAAGCTAAAAATTGGTCAATCTAATTTAATCATACTATACCAACACTCAAAACAACTGCATTAGCCTAAAACAACCTGGAACCTTACCCTAGCACATAGCTAAAACGAAAGTGGCCCCAAGGGACTGCACCCATACCGCAGGGAGTAGCGGGAGTGACTCCCCTTACTTCCGGGTATGACGCGCACCCTTGGGACACCGGATATGTCATTCTTAAATTTTCCAGCCTTTCTACCACACCTGGGCCTACCCTGCTCCGCCTTTTCTGACTCTTGTCTATCTGGTGGGTTCGTTCCGTGCATAGCTTTGTTCTATTCAGTTTCTTGGGAAGGCTGTTAGTCATCCTATCGATATTATTTCATTGTCATTTCTTGGTGTTCGTTTTAGTTGAAAAATTATTTCGTTCACTCTGTTGTTCGTTTTCGGGGTGGCGTCAGCCATTATGGCTTCTTGCACCCCTCGGTTTCAAAACACTCGGGCAAAGCAGTTTCTGCTTCGGTTGTTTTTCTGTTTCCAAGTCAGTTGACTCTTCTTCTCTCACTAGGGACCCTTTGGGCAGGTTCTCTTAATCTTCTACAAGAAGTTTTCGTCTAAATCCTCTCACAAATCCTACGTCTAACGTCCAGTCACAGTCCGTTTCGGTTACACCGGCCTAACCGGTTTCGGAGCCCATTCCAGTTTCTCTCCCTTCGGAGGTTTCTGCTCCTCCTTTTCCGTTGGACTCGCAGGCTTTGTACTACGTCACTTGGACTCTTCGGGTTTCAGGGTTCTCCCTTTCGCATCGACAGAATCTTCCTCCTATTTCGGTTCTATGATTAGGCCAGAGAGGGTGCCGCCAGTTGTCTCTTCTAACGTGAGACTGTCACTGGCGCAGCCCTCTCTCCTTCTTCTGTTCACAGGCTTGCCTCCAGGAGGCCCTTGTCCGCTAAGACCAGCGTCGACCTCAACAGGGATAGGCAATCCCTTTCCACCTCTGGTTTCCGTCCTGTGGGCTTGATGTTTACGGAACAGAGAGGCTCCCCTCCGGGGAGCTTGCCTAGTGACAGAGGTGACTCCTCTGTCACCAGACTGGCCAGTCTGTCAGGCAATCATCCGGTGGTACCTGGGAGGTACCTCCAGGATCGGGAACGGCCTGTTCCCTTTCCTGAGTCCGGGCTCAAATCCTCCACTCAGTTCGAGGGAGAGGTTACCAGGACAGTCAAATCGGTCGGTGCGGGGCACCTTCAATACCGATAAGAGTCCATACCCCCCTCCCGGGGGATGGCTCTCCAGTGATCCTGGCACTGGCGCGGTTGGGGCCTCTTGGCAGTCCCACCGCAACCGGAAATTCGCTTCTCACGGTTGTGAGACGGTTTCCTCCGGTTCTCCCGGTGCTTACCCGGTTTCATCCGGTTTCTCCCGGTTGTCTCCCGGTTGCTTGGCCAACGCGGACAAACGGTGGTACCTGGGAGGTACCTCCAGGATCGGGAACGGCCTGTTCCCTTTCCTGAGTCCGGGCTCAAATCCTCCACTCAGTTCGAGGGAGAGGTTACCAGGACAGTCAAATCGGTCGGTGCGGGGCACCTTCAATACCGATAAGAGTCCATACCCCCCTCCCGGGGGATGGCTCTCCAGTGATCCTGGCACTGGCGCGGTTGGGGCCTCTTGGCAGTCCCACCGCAACCGGAAATTCGCTTCTCACGGTTGTGAGACGGTTTCCTCCGGTTCTCCCGGTGCTTACCCGGTTTCATCCGGTTTCTCCCGGTTGTCTCCCGGTTGCTTGGCCAACGCGGACATACCGGGGGATGGCACGGTTGGAGCCTCTTGGCTTTCCCACCGCAACCGGTTATTTGCCTTTCCCGGTTGCGAGACCGTTTCCTCCGGTTCTCCCGGTGTTTACCCGGTAATCATCCGGTTGTCTCCCGGTTGCTTGGCCAACGCGGACATACCGGGAAAGGGTTCGCCTAGAACCGGAAAATTCCGATGATGAATTTCCGGTTCGTTCCTCCGGTTTGGGTCAACCGGGAATGTCCCGCTCGCACGGAGGACGCCACGTTCTCCCGGTTCCGGCCGGTGTTCAGTGATCCTCTCACTCCCTACCGGCAGAGCCCTCTGCCAGGCATGGCCTCCGGTGGTGTTTGACTCTTGGGCCGCCCTTATCAGAAGCTTCAACGGCCAGACCCCTCCAGGGAATTCTCTGAGTTTCAGTCCGACTTTGAGTCAGACATGGAACTGGACCCTCAGCCGGAGGTCCCTCACTCTCTCACTGAGTCCTCGGTTCAGAATCTTCTCAAGATTTTGTCTCGATCGTGCCCTTACGTGGTACCTGTGCGTTCCTCCCATCAGGAGTCCGCCACTGATCACGCGGTTGGCTCTCTTCTGCAGGCCAAGAGCTCCTTGACTCTCCAAGCCCCCTCCTTCCCGGAGGATTTGGTGGTTAAAGCGGAGTTCACGTTGAGGACCGGCAAGGTCCTTTCGTTGAAACAGATTGCTGAGGCTAATCTGGGGCGTTCTCAGCCGGCCTCGTCTCAGTTCGGTTCCTTTTTGGTACCTGGATTCAGACCTTTCGTCCTCCTACCGACGGAATACCTGCCCTTCCCCTCCGTCTCCAAACCTTCTTCTGAGGAGGTGGAGTCCTTGGGGTCCTGCTGCTGTTCCTCCCGTCACGTTCAAGTCTCTCGAGGAATCTCTGTCTGGTTCTCTCAGGGCTTGTGGCATGGCCACCTCTCTCGTGCAAACCTTGGCGGAGTCTCTAGGCAATTCAGCCTCTGATTCACCGGCGGTTTTTCAGTTCTTTGATCAGGTGGATGAAGCTTCCGTTGGAGTCTCTCTAGCCCTTTTGGGCAATGTGCTACAGAGCCTCTCTGATGTCACGGCTGGTTTGAAGGTTCAAACCTGTGCCTTGGCCCGGGATTCTTTCTGGCGCAGAACAGGTCTCTTTCGTCCAGGGAAAAGGAGCGTTTTGCGCTCTCTTCCCCTTCCGGAGTCGGGCTTGTTAGGGGAAGAATCGGTTCCCCCAGTTCTCGAGTCCTCTTCAAAGGGGAAGTCAGCTGATAGCCAGAAGGCTATCTATCGGGCCCTGTTGAACCAGCCCCGTCCCAACCATTTCGTCCGGGGTACTTCGCGTCCCGCTCTAGGAGTGTGGGATACTCCTCTAGGCCTCCTCCCCAGTTCAAGGCCTTGAGGCCCCCCTTCCCAGTCTTCTCGTGGCAACAGGAGGCCGAGCCTTCCAAGAAACGGCGATCCTGTCCGTTGGAGATCCTCCAGAGGAAGTGGAGGACCTTCTCTTGAAGGGCGCGGGCGCGAGTGAACGATCCCAGTCCGGGTTTCTATTCCCGACTTTTTCAACCGGTCCTGTCAACCGGTTTTATCAAAATTCCCGACCGTTTTCGGCCCATTCTGACTCTAATTGGCCGGCGATCTCTTAGGCCGTTTAAAGGGTTTTTTGTTCTTCTTCGGAGCTCCTTCCTCTGGCCTGGGTATACATAGGCCCTTGCAGAGAGAAGTCAGAGTGCGCACTCCTTCTTTCACGGTTTCAACCATGAGTTGTTCAACCTGTTGACTCGTTCGGCCGTTCCAGTCATCCTGTTTCGGACTGGTTCCGTCCCGATCTGGCTTTAACTGTCCGGCTAGCATGATCTTCCCTTCTCAGCCGTCAGATCACCGAACGGCACAGCTTTCAACCTAAAGTTGTTCGACGGGGTGATTTTTGCCTTCCTTCAGGCCCCCCCCCCCCCCTTTTTGGTCTTCGGCGTCTCGTTCCGACCGTTTTTTATGGTTTAGGTCGAGGTGTGTCATCGTCACGTTTGCACACTGTTTCGCTTTTTGTCTACATGTTTTCCTTTTCGGTGGGGACTTTTCCGCGTCATCTGGTTCGATTTGACGTCATGCGATAGCAACTATGTTGCTGTTGCTGTCTGTTCCTACTTCATAGGCAGTTTTTTATTTTTATTTTACCTCCCTACCGATCGAATTGTCTCCGCTGGTTTTTCACCCAGTCAACGGGGGTCCCTTTCGTCGGTCTTAGCATGTAGAGTTGGTTACGAAGTGCAGTCGCACATTCGTACCGTGGTTTCTCAGTTTGCTAGGTCAGAGGCTGAATCTGCTGCTCTTGCGGATTTTCATCCTAGTACTAGCTGTCTCTATCCCGCCATCGGTCCTTTGCTTGCCCGACATTCTGAACTAGTCTTGTCCAGTTTGTTTTCTGACCCAGACTCGCCCCTTCGATCGATATTTTCCAGTTCGAAAGGGCGTAGCAGTGGGTAGTGGCCCGGTCCGGCCACTCATAGTCCGTAATGTATCAGGCCTTGGCTGCTCTAGGTGACTCGATGCGGAGTTTGTCTTCTTCAGTATGAGTTCCATGGCCTTAGGTGCTACCGTACCGCTAAGCTGTACGCCACCACTTCTCGCACTTCTTCCTGAAGTGCATGCCGTTGTATTCCTCCCCTCTGATGGCCCTAATCCCCCGGGTGTTGAAGAAGTCCTTCGGGAGCACCCGGACTTGATTCTCGTCACACCAATGTGGCCCACGAGCCATTGGTTCCCAGAGCTCCTCGACATGGCGCAAGACGGTCCTCTTCCGCTCAATCTCACTCCCGCCACTCTTCTTCAGTCAAGAAGCGGGGTCGGACACCCTTGCCCTTCAAGGCTAAACCTGGTCGCATTGCGGCTGTCCGACTAGGCCTTCGCTCTCAGGGTTTTTTTCCACGCGCACCGTGGATCTGTTGGCCGCCTCTCGGCGTAAGTCTACAAACGATCTGTATGATCTTCGCCGGACCACCTGGTTTGCGTTTTGTCAGGAGAGAAAGTTTGACCCGCTTCGTCCCTCAACGGTTCAGTTCGTGGAGTTCCTCTCTCACTTGCTTAGAACTAGGAACTCTTCCTCTCAAACCTTGTCAGGTTATAGGGCGGTCTTGTTCTGTCTGGTTCTCTCTTCTGCTGGTATGTACCGTTGTCTTTAGGTTCCAAGTTTACGGGGAATCTCTCGGCTTTGCCAGTTTCTCACTTCCTGGACGCTGTGCGCCTCCAAGCCCCGTCCAGAACGGTCCAGTGTCCTCAGTGGGACATCTTTTTGGTTCTGGTTTTTCTCTGGGTCAAATTTGAACCCCTGGAGTCGTTGTCTCTTAAGCTTCTGACTCTCAAGACAGTTTTTTCTCATTTCTTTCGCCACTCCCGTCGCCTCAGTGGTTTGCATGCTCTGAGAGGTCTCACCAAGGATGTCAGTTCGAGGAGGACTTCTCGTCTGTCTCCCTTTCTTTTCTCCCGGAGTTCCGTGCAAGAACCAGTCTGGTTATGTTTCCTCTCCCTTGGCCTCTTTTTCGAGTCTTCGCTCCGTTCTGGGTCCTGATGATCGTGATATCTTCCTCTGCCCCGTTAGGGCTCTTCGTTCTTCTGGCTCGTACCAAGTCCTTCAGAAGGGCTAAACGTCGCCTGTTCGTCTCCTTTAATCCCAAGTACTGCAGCGATGTGGCTAAGGGTACTGTGTCCCGTTGGTTCCTCGACCTCATTAAGTTGGCCTATGCCCGCTCGCTGGTTAGGTTACCTGATAACCCCATTCGCGCCCACGAGTTGCGGGCCATCAGCTCTTCCCTGGCGGTAGTCAAGGGTGTCCCTCTTGTGAAGGTTATGGCCTCAGCGTTCTGGTAGTCGCAGAACACCTTTCTTCAGTTTTACCTGAGGGATATCTCTGCTCAGGGCGAAGACGACTCCGACTCCTTTTCCATCTAGAAGGTGGTCGTTTCGCAGGTCCCGGTCTCCTTGTAGTGTGAGTTCCGGTGTTTTTTGTGCCTCTGTTTTTTCTCTGTGTTCTTTGGTATATCATTGACATGACTGTTTGGGGGTATTTATTTGCATATTTTCAGGGATGTTGTACATCTTTCGGGGGATTCTCTTAGGAGTGTTTCCCCTCTTTTACTGGTATGCTTTTGGGGTTGTTGGTGTGTCAGTTGGCACGCATCACCCTCCACCACGGTGGTAATCTGCAGTTGTTTTGAGTGTTGGTATAGTATGATTAAATTAGATTGGTGGATTTTGATTAATCCTACTATCTATTTAATTTAATACTTACCAACACTCAAAACAAAAAATGTTCCCTCCCAGCCTCCCTCCTGATGCGGGGCTGTAAAATTACACGAATGACATATCCGGTGTCCCAAGGGTGCGCGTCATACCCGGAAGTAAGGGGAGTCACTCCCGCTACTCCCTGCGGTATGGGTGCAGTCCCTTGGGGCCACTTTCGTTTTAGCTATGTGCTAGGGTAAGGTTCCAGGTTGTTTTAGGCTAATGCAGTTGTTTTGAGTGTTGGTAAGTATTAAATTAAATAGATAGTAGGATTAATCAAAATCCACCAATTTTGATGTGTTGGGCTTACCAGTTGAAAAAGGCAATATAATTTGCAAAGTTAATACACTGACAGTGACGCCTTATGAAAAGAAAAAGACATAGTTTGACCTGATATGAGCGAAATATTGATTTTTATTTGGTCTCTTGTGAAGTGATGTCTTTCGAGATGCGGCACTTTATTTTTCGCACGGCGGAATGTTCTTTTGAAATTTAACACCAGTAGACTTTGTCCTGTTGATTTCTTCTTCTTTTTCTTCTTCTTCTGCGTTCCCAGGCCATATGGCCATAATGGGTAAGGTTTTCAGTTTTCACTGGTGTTCCCGCTGCGTACAGCCGACACATTGCTGGTTTTGGAGGAGCTCAAATGAGAAAAAATTATTTGGAAGATTTTTTTTTTTCTGCAAGAGCCAGCCATTTCGTCCTTAATTGATTTTCTTGTTTCAACTCAAGACAGTTTGTCCTGTCACTTTTCTATCCTCGGTGCGTCATTGCGAAGTTGTTGCCCTTTGTATGCCAAAGGTGGGGAGTTTCGGGCCCTTTGAAAACGTCTGACACCATCAAAGGGGGAATGTGGAATTGTACTTTGAATGAAGCTTTCTTTTGGAACAGCAGGCATCCTTTTTTTTCCCCCGGCGGGCTTCCACCTATCATGGGGGGGGAGGGGGCTTACGGAGAGTAGCCCAGCAGCCTCCTAAAGTCCAACCACACGTCCTCGCCGTAGGAGGCGGGCAACGGCTTAGGCTGGCTTATGTGGTTAGGGCCCTCTCGTGGGGATACTGGGGTGTCTTTCAGCAGAAATAGTTCCCCCTTCTTCTGGAAGTTCTATGCTAGTAACTTCCCCTACTCTATCACTCTCTTTGACTCTGCCTTTTCTCTTCTTTTTGCTTTCTGGCGTCTACTTTTTTCTGCCTTATTGGTCCATTCACCTGCATTTTTTCTATAAAACCCTTCCACGTTTTTCCTTTTTACAATTTATGACATGCCAGTTGGTTTTTTTTATTATTGTACACTGGCATCCACCCGTGATTCTTGTGCACTTGAGTGGGCACCTGTTGTACATTCTGCAGTGCATATTTGCTTATAATTATAACCTTTTTTTATGTATTTTAGCTTACTAGTATGTATTTGTTATCCTTTTTTACTGTTTTTTTAACCTGGATCCGATAAATAGAGTAGAGTGGCTCAACGTTTCCAGCACTGTGTGGACTTATGTGCTATAGGGAAGTGTCATGTTATGAATTGTACTACATTTTTTGTTTAGGTTTTGTACATTGTTAAGATTCATGGATTTGTTTTGCTATACGTGGTTGAACTTTACGCGGTGACAGTCCTGAGCTGTTGACGGGACTATAATCGACTAACTAACATCCCTTTTTTTCTGACAAACACACATATATGCTGGTCCAGGAGACAGACGTTTATCTTCTGTTTTGTAATTCTTTTTTTTGTGCGAGAAAATAACTCATGTTAATGAAATGAATAACAGATCTGTTGGTTTCTTCACTGATTGCTACGAGTGCCGCTCGTAGTTGATGACGTCATTAATGATGTCATAACTTTTTATGTCATAGACCTAGAATGATGGTTCTTGGTTTAGATAAGCCAGGAAAGGTATATCTCTGGACCATTTTCTCAGATTGAGTGTAAGAGGTTTGGTTCAAACTTTATAATTAAAAAATCAATATTTTCTCATTTTTCTTCTGGCAGTGAAGGGGTTAAAGACTTACAAAACAAACAAACAAACAAACAAAAAACGAGAAACAATGTTTGGCAATTTTATGAGATTTTTTAAAAATTCCAGGTCCCGGTTCAATGGAAGATGTGATGGTGTATAATTGGGACAGCGGAGAGTCAAAACGGGACTACATTGGGGTAAGTATGCTATGCTAGTATCAGGGATGGGAATTGTCCGCCAAACAGAAAATTTCCGCCAAAATTACATTCCTTTTCCACTGAAAAAACACTATCCGCCCAAAAAAACAAAAACTAAATGTAGCCATTCTAATGCTGTTTTAGGGTTTTAATTAACACAAGGGCTTCAGTATTACCCCCTGGACCCCTACTAGGGGCTTCTGAGACCCCTAGACCACTGCATTTCAGCTTTTTGTTACTTTTCCAATTCCCATGACTAGCATGCTAATCTGTCGTTTCCGACAATGACTGCCAGATAGCAGAGGGGGCAGATACTATTCTGGCGGGCTGGGCGAGAATTTGTTTATTGTGGAGATGCCTTGCCCAGGGTACATCCCCACTCGGCCAAAGGTAAGCACCGGAATGGTCAAAGTCATAATGAACTGCGGTAATGTTTCAATAGTTCCAGTCCGACCGACCCCACATACAAATAGGCCTCCTATGGGCTGTCAGCATGCAAGAACAAAAACATCAAGCCCGTGTTAGGGTTAGAGTCAGTGGGATCAGTATGTTCATGGGAGCTGTCGTTTAGTCTACGTAAGAGCAACTACCATATTTTTCGGACTATAAGGCGCACCTGATTATAAGTAAGGCGCACCCCCCAAAGTTTGCACAAAATTCAGATTCTGTTATTCTATTTTCTGACTATTTTAGTAGTCATATTATTAGGCGTTGGGGCTCAGTCTGGGGAAAAAGTATCACCTTATAGTCAGAAAAATACAGTAACCTGTCTTTGATGTCAGTCGGGGGCTTAGTAGGTGATGTTAAGTGTTAGTTCAGAACAGGCTCCACTGAACTCCACCGAAATGACTCAGCAGCAGTGCAGAAAAAAAAGAGTACATATAATATTTAATGGGAATACCCCCCCCCCCCCCCCTCTTTAAATAATAGTAATAATAAAATGCATAAGGAAAGGCAGTGTGATATTGTAGGCTCATTGACACTGCATTCTAAGTATTTATATTACTGTTGTATAATTTACGCATTGGACTGTAGAGGAGAAGTCTTGTTTTTTGATCTTGTTGGTTTTTTTGCTCCTTTTGTTGCCTGCTTTTTGCTACATTTGCTGTTTGCTGTTTTCTTGTTTGTCCATGTTGATAAAGGCACATTCGCCGAAATATCCAGTAGTATTGTTTTGTCTCGTGAATAAAATAACGTCACTTTACACTTGTCGTGTAGTTCTTTATTTGTTGTATTTCTATTACTGTTTTGTCTTATACCTGAACCAGATTAATTCTGGTCTTAATTTTTTTCTCTCCAGGATAATAGTAGCTTTCTTACATTTTCAACTGCATAATACTAACAAAATAGTGCCAGTGATTAAATCTAATGCCTTTAATCATTTGGTTTCAGTTTTGGCGTGACATTGTGAAGGATGACGAGATGAAGGACGCCATCAAAACCAAACAGACCACATGTAGAAAAGGTAAAAAAACAACAACAAATTTGACCCTGCACCACGAAAGGGACATTAAGTCGCTGGGCTAGTTTCTCACAACAGGCTAGCAAAGTCAAAAATCTCATTTTTTAAAATCAATTTTGAGTTACGGGTATTTTCGTGCTCTCTAGCATCTTATCTTTCATATCCATAAAGGATAATCTTTTTAATATGGTCTCTAAATGTTCCAAAAAGGGCTTTAATTTGGTAGGTTGATTCCTTTTCTTAGGATAGACTTTAGACTGTGAGTTCTCAAAATGGCTGACAGCCACCTTGCCAACTTTAAATGCTCATAACTGCAATGAAAAGGATACAAGAATGTTTTTTTTTTTATAGATTTGACATTAGAAAGATTTCACTGAAGTTTCCAACTGTCCATTTTCTCAGAATGGTCATTTTGACACTTAATGTCCCTTTTGTGGTGCTGGGTCATATAGCGCTCTTCGATGAGAAAGTCATCCTCAGAACACTTAAAAAAATTTGTTAGAGAAGAAAATCATGAAGAAACATTGTTTCAAAACATTAAGAAGCAGAAAGAAAGAAGTTTTATGATGAAGTTTGTGTTATTTTCGTATACAAACTAGATTTTTCTTTGAACTTTGGCTTCATAAAGGAACATTTTAGGATCACTCATGTAAGCAAAGTGAATTCATGGTACATTGTGTGTGTGTGTGTGTGTGTGTGTGTGTGTGTCCAGGTGACAGGGTGGGCTGTGAAGTGCTACACCTGGGCAGGGAACTGGGGAGAAAAGATGTTGAAGGCCAAAGAGTATCCCAGGTAAGGGAACGTGTGTCTTTATCTTAGTTGTTGTGTTCATCGTCAGGATGATCATTACATAGTGTTTACTGTTTTTCGTAATGATTGATTATCCAGTTACTTTTATTTCATTATGTAAGTTTTGAAATGGTTGTTAACCCTTTCTCCGCCAGCCATATTTCAGCCAAAAATGTCCATTAAATTTACCTGGGTAGAGAACAAAATCCATCTGCAGTATTGGGGATTCTTCTGTGACATATGTAAAATAAGGTCTATCCTTACTTACCAAAACTAAGACTATAGGGTCTTTGGATAATAGACCCCAATTTGATGCCTTTTAGTGACATAGGGGTTAAATCACTGTGGTGCTAAAATGCGACTTTGGCGGCGAAAGGGTTAAAAAGAAAACAACAAAAACAAATCGATTTTTTTGTTTATGAGTTTGTTAGTGAAGGTGTGTGGTCACATCGATAAGTTTGTTTAGATGATTAGATGATATATTTTGTTTCGTGCAGCCCAGGGTAAATCTGTGCAGTGTGTCCCATAACGCACATTTGTGCGTCCCTGAAGCAGACCTGCCTACTGCTACGATTTGGCCGTAGCAGCTACGAAAAATATAGCTTTGCTACGGAGCTACGGCAACCTTAACGTTGCTACGGGAAAACAAAAAATTGCCGACGCATTTTATTTTTCCTTGTGCCTTCCCGGTTTTGTCTGTTTCCAAGAGCAGACGCGCGATAACCTAGGCCTAGGGCCTAGTCACTTCCGTTTTTACCAAAGTGACTGCGCATGCGTTCTTATTACTTTCTGTGAAAAAATGGCGGACTCCAGCAGCAGTAGCGATTCGGGAGATGTTTCAAACGAAGAAAAACAAACCCAAACCAGAAAACGAAAATCATCTGGCGCACCATCTTGTTCTAAGAAAAAACACCGGCCTGCCGCACAAGTTTTCAAAATAGCTTACACAGAGGAGTGGCCTTGCATCGTCAGAAGTTGACTTGGTGCGAACCATGCTCTCTGCAACCTCTGCCATGCAGACTTCTCTGTGAATCATGGCGGTAGAGACTATTGCCGTTGACACGTTCAATCGGCAAAACATAAGCAGTACGTTTCGGCTCAGAAAAAGAATGTGTGTGTGCAGCGGTGTGCTCATCCGTATGCCGTCATTTGTGGATGCTACTGAAAATTGATGGCTGGGCTACTGATTGGAAAAATTCCAAGTAGGCAGGTCTGCTGAAGCACTAAAATCAGGAAGGGACTCTTTAATGTCATGCATCCCAAGGGTGCACATGTTTTTCACAGACCAAGTTTAATATCTCTACTCTCTGTTGTGTGCGTGAGCATGCGCAAAGTATTATACATGACAAGGCATTTATGTAGCGTGTGTGTTTTGCATATTCACCTTCATTGAAGTAGATTTTTAAGCGTTGATTGGGGACCCTTAAAATTTTGCACAGAGGGTCTCTGGGACCCTCAGTGTCACGCTTTATCCTTATGGGAAACACTGCTGTGTGTGGTGAATATATGTCAGCAGTTTATTATGTATGCAGCTAAAATCAATACCTGGTTGAGTGGGAATTGAACCATTTACAGTACATTGTCCATTTCAAACTTTTCCCCTTTTCATGAAGTGGGCAATTTCATGGATTGGGTGTAGCATATGTTGCGTAAGTGTGGTTCTGGTAAATTGTATGATTTTTTCTCTCCATTCTGTCAGTATGGTATAACATCAATACTAATTAGTATGTTAATACGTCTATATAATCAAAGGCTTAACCCTTTCACCGCCAATGTCGCATTTTAGCACCACAAAGGATTAACACCCATGTCACTAAAAAGCATCCAATCCAGACCTGTTATCCAAAGACCCTATTTTCTTAATTTTGGAAGGTAAGGATAGGCCTAATGTCATACATGTCAAAGAAATTCCCAATATTTTGCAGATATTTTTTTCTACCCAGTTAAGTTTAATGGTATTTTTTGGCTAAAAATGGCTGGCGGCAAAAGGGTTAATGATGATTTTAGGCATACATTTGTGTCCTCTCTTTTTCATGCTTGAAAACTGGTGCTCATAAGAAAAAAATAATGACATTGTTTTATGGAAGTGTTGAGGTCTTGAGAGGCAAAAAACATGATTACAGTGATGTGTTTCGACTTGTTCACAGCTTGCGGTAATGATGCGGAACCTGTCCTATGAAGAGGTCAACCAACAGCCTCTGGCCTCCAACCACCTAGTGCTCAGGTAAGGAGACACTAACTGGTTTTGCACATCACTGAAAAAGAAGAAGAAGAAAATAGACCATTTCACTCATGTTTACAGCTCAGTCCTAATCCATCAAAGTAACACTGACAATGATGTTATGCATACAGTCGACCCCCTCTTTTAAGACCTTCAAAAAATCTTGAAAAATCGGTCGTAAAAGAGGGGGGTCTTAAATCAGGGGTGACCAAAACAATGCACTCACTACACCGTATATGACGCACAGCACAAGCATATGTCTCCTCAATACTTTCACCCTTTGCTCAAGAGTGAGCGTCACACGTTTCCTTTTTTTACCCACATCGCTACACTGTGCTTTCTCCGCCATTCTTGAATGAAACATCCGGAGTAGCGCAGCTTGAATTAGCGCAGAGAAATCTCGCGAGATTGGACCCTCACGAGATTGACATTGGCTAACAACAGTGGTACCCCAGTTGTGCGTCGGCTCGAACTGAGGCAGAGAAGGATAGATATCATACGTTTTTGCGACTGATAATTGTCAGAATGTGTTGCATCGGTCGTAAAATCAAGATTTAGGGTCGTAAAACGTGTTAGAGGGGGAGTCGTAAATGAGGAGGCAAGTTTTGAAGAAGAACGATCCGTCATTCATATTTCGGTCTTAAAAGAGGGGAGGTCGTAAATCAGAGGGCCGTTCGTGAGGGGGTCGACTGTATTAGTCATTTGGTTTTGTATATTTGTACCCCGCTTCACCAGAATTATTTTCCATCGTTTCTTCAATAGGATTTTCTTTTTAAAAATTAACAAATGTATGTTAATACACATCTGTTTATTACAATTTTGATCTCTTTTGGATTTGATTTTCTGTGCAAATTACTGGTCTCTCGGGATTTCCAAACTGCCCTAATCTTTTAAAAATATTCTTATTCTTGGTTAAAAAAATATTCCAGTACAAAATATAAGATTAATGAAACTGTCAACTGAATGCTGATAGTTTTATTATTGTTTCCTTTATATTGAATCACTGCGTTGATTGTTTCAGATTTCTGATGCTGTGTGCGTACAGTTCATATGGATCTTTGCCTCAACTCGCTCTTGATACCCTTGGCAATCTGGCATCTCAGGTTTGTTACATAAATATGAGAGGGAGAGGGTGGGGGGAGGAGAGAGGGAGAGAGAGAGAGGGTCTCCTCCGAAATCGGAATGTGTTGGCTGAATGCAGCAGGGAGACCTGTGAAAACTGAAAACCGGACACATACGTACCCCACCCATTATAGAAGAAGAAGAGAGAGGGAGGAAGGGAGAGAGAGTGTGTTTGTGTGTGTAGTACATGTTACAAATAGTATTTTTAAATAGATGCAAATGAACTGATTAACTCATTCAAGTCGTTCCGGCCATATATGTCCGGAATTAGTAGATAGCTGTCAATTTGATGCATTTGCTTCCAGGGAAGTAAATCTGTGTGCACACAATACATTGGTCACTTCTAAACTCGCTTCACTCCCTTATCCCACAATTTTGCCTCTGACTTTGCTTTTGTAGTGGTTTGTTGTGGAAACCAATCTGTGTAGAGAGTTTTTCTATATGAAGTCTATATATAAAAAAGTCTGATCTACCACTTCCCTATGTCTAAACCTGAAGTAAAAACCCGTAATCTTCTTTCATTTCTTCTTTTGTTTATGTATGTTTTGTTTGTGGAGTGATTTGTGAAGTTTTTTTAACAATTCAAAATCGTTGCGATGCGAATGAGCTAAAGAAAAGTGAATGAAGGAACAACCCTAGAAAGACAACTTTACAAACAGTGCAAACACAAGATCAAAATGTCTGTCAAAACGCCTTTCGAATCAGTACATGAATGGAAAACAGCTTTGTTAATCTGTGTCTGAGTGTTATTGATTGAAAGAGCTTTAAAAACAACAGCAACAACACGTTTTATGTTCCAGCAGAATCTATGGACTTAAATGGCAAATGTAAGAAAAAAAAGTACTCAAGCAAGGATCTGAAAGAAAGGAAAGACTTAGCCAACTGAAATAAGACGAATGGATTATCTGTGCTAATGGGAGAATGCGTAGATAATTGGTTATGTCGATTATGTGCATGTGTCGATTTATGAATTGGGTGCCATTATTTTATGACGCTTTAATGAAGCCTTCTATTACTACTTTTAAGTTTTAACTATTTGTCATTGGAAACGCCTTGAGCTCCTGGTTTTATCGGGAGGTAAGTGTGTCATAAATTTACAGTGTTATTACAAAGCATGGAGAGTTGCTTTAAAAGAATTGTTCTGAACTAGATCTGTACAGAATTTAGTATTTCGAATAAATGCTCTTTTTTCCGTTTTCTTTTTTCTCCTTTTGCCTGTAAATTGTTGATTATTTTCTTCTAACCTACGAAACTGTTTGCGAAAAAATAAGGCCACGGGAATGTTCATTCATTGACATGTACGTACGTGTAAAAGAAAATCTCTTTGTACAACAGATGGTTCTGCAACCCCCGGAGAATTCCTGCACGCGGCTAGTGATGAAGTTAATCCAGAAGTCCCTGCTGGAGAATGACAAGTTTGCAATACTTAGAGGTAAGTCTCACTGACAGTAGATTCATTTCTTAAAACAGGGATGTGAGAGTTACGTGTAAATGCGCTTTTTCTATTCGACTGCCTAATTTTAAGAAAGGAACAAAACGTAGAGAGAGGAGACAAGATCGTACAGATTGTTGAATTTGGTAGACTTTCTTCTTATGTGTATGGTGAAGGCGAAAGAAGATTGCAGGGTGAATGTTTCATTTTCAATCATAACAATTATACATCACATTATAGATTGAAGAAAGAGGGGATTGACAAAGGATGTCAACACAAATTTGACAAGGCTTGGCTGGATGAAACTGTATCGGACTGTAAGATCTGTGAAGACGAGCCGCAAATTTGATGTCGCAGGCAAAAGTTTTGTTTGAGTACTTTTGACAATGCCATCAGCTACACTTTTTTGTTTTGGGCCCTCTCACATCCCTGTTAAAAAATATATATCTGTGTGTTTATGGAGGGATGGAAAGTGGGGGACGGGAGAGTACCGTCTGACATAGAATGCAAACGAGTGCTACTCAAGGCCATCATAGAATGCAAACGAGTGCTACTCAAGGCCATCATAGAATGCAAACGAGAGCTACTCAAGGCCATCATATAAGTGTTGCCTGTGTAACTAATATCACGTAGCTAAGATGTTCATGATCTGTGTCCTGATTGTGTGCTCATTAGTTTGACAGCGTGTGCAGCATTATTAATCTGAAATTAGTTCTTTAACAAGCACAAAAAGATACCAAGCGCCCTTTATGTGGCAAATTTTCAAGTATGTTTCATACTTTTCGTCAGGCCATTTGGTTAGTTCTGTAACTTTTTCACTACGTAGCACGCACATATGTGTGGTAGAAGCTTCCTCCGTTCAGTATGCAGCATGCATATGTGTGTGGTGACTGTCTATGAACAGTGCACGTATAAGTATGGTCTAAGGGAAAAAACTTCTTTAACTATATTCAGCAATCAGTTATCTGTCTTCTGAGTGCTTTCCCTTGAGCAAAACTGGTATAAAATTTGTCACAAGCGACTTTTGAAAAGACTAACCGATAGCGCAGCCAATAGTAACAAAGAGGGAAAAACCACTATCGGAACAAGATGGGTATGTTTGTATTAATGTATTTTTGGTGTGAAAACTTGATGCAGCTATAGCTAGAGACTTGTTCTGTCCAACAATACCAAACATTCACACTTGGTTTGCAAACAAAGTAAGCAAAAGTAGAAATAAAAATTGACGATTTTACTTCGTCTGGTGTAAAGCTTATGGGAATTAGTACGGGGTGAAAGAGTTAAGGAGAGATATTTCAGCTGTCGCTCGATCATAAGAGGAAGATGAAAAAGCGACAAGATAAACTCACCTGAAACAAGAAGATCAATAGAACAAAATGTCTTCAATCTAAGGATAAAGTCTGCCACTGTTAGTGTTATATATCAGCAGGGTGAAACGCAATAGGACATATTTAGTTTTAAGAGGACTATGTCCTTGCAAGGCTGGACACACTGAGCTCTTGTGATCCGTGTTTCTTGTTGCAGGGCTGGACACACTGAGCTCTTGTGATCCTTGTGTTTCTTCTTGTTGCAGGGCTGGACACACTGACCTTGTGATCCATGTGTTTCTTCTTCTTGCAGGGCTGGACACACTGACTGACCTTGTGATCCGTGTGTTTCTTCTTGCAGGGCTGGACACACTGACTGACCTTGTGATCCGTGTGTTTCTTCTTCTTGCAGGGCTGGACACACTGACTGACCTTGTGATCCGTGTGTTTCTTCTTCTTGCAGGGCTGGACACACTGACTGACCTTGTGATCCGTGTGTTTCTTCTTCTTGCAGGGCTGGAGATGGTGAGCCAGCTGAGCCAGGTGGAGAGCAACGAAGAGGCGCTGGGCGGCGGCCTGGCGGGGTGCACGTACGACCGCCTGGTGCAGCTGCTGGTGGTGCAGGACGTGC
Organism: Phymorhynchus buccinoides; assembly: GCA_017654935.2. Lineage (NCBI taxonomy): Eukaryota > Metazoa > Mollusca > Gastropoda > Neogastropoda > Raphitomidae > Phymorhynchus > Phymorhynchus buccinoides. Next base: position 19,209,141 of record CM065694.1, read on the forward strand.
AGCTGATGGTCCACGCCCTGGAGGCCCTCTACCAGCTCTCCTCCGTAGGGGAGACCACTACCACATTGATCGTCAGAGTCAAAGGCGCTATCAGTAAGTTGGAACATGTTATCTGCCTTGAGGCGAGGGAGGAAGTTTAGTGGGTCGCCGTTTCTCAGTGATCATCAAGCGTTAACTTGCGTGTGTGTGTGTCTGTGTCTGTGTCTGTGTGTGTGTGTGTGTATGTGTCTGTGTGTCTGTGTGTGCTATCAGAAGGAGGAACTGTTATAGACAATGATGGCCGATTAGAGAAATCTTTTGGAAGGTTGGAGCCAATATGTTGTGAGAAGAAAAAAAAAATTGGGGGTCGGGGACTACTTGTAAAAAAAAAATGCTGTTGATAGGCTTGAGCCTGTGTGCTGTGACAAGGAGGGATTGTCGCAGAATGCATATGTGAAAAATGCTGTTGATAGGCTTGAGCCTGTGTGCTGTGACAAGGAGAGATTGTCGCAGAATGTATATGTGAAAAATGCTGTCATAGTTTTGGGCAATGCAGTCTGAATTCTCATGAGCAGGAATCTCAGCAAAAAACATAGCACAGAGGATGTGCATGTGTGAAAGCGTGTATGCATCTGGCTTACAGATGTGTTTGTCGCACACTCATGTTCTCACACACATAGGGCTTCTTTTTATTTTAACTTTTAAGCATGCGCTCAAGTTCTGTGTTTTATAGCGCCCCGAAGTGTGGCTTCCAGTTTTGAGAATATATTGGAGTGAAGGATCTTACACACATTCCGGGATGAGAGACTTGGAGACTTGTTTACTCTACTCTTTTCAAGTAGTTTTCTACTCAATTTGGACCTCTACTACTCTTCAAAATTGATAATAATGCTCTTTAATTCTTGATTGCTACTCATTTTTAGTGAACAGTGTTTGATGGTTTTATGAGTAGGACTACACATTTCACACCATAGCTACTCATTTTAGCTATCCAGACTACTCAAGACTTGCATAGGGGGTAACCAGGTCTGGACTTGGGCAAAACAGCAGTTGTGAACATGAACCAAGCGTATGAACTTTGTGATCCTATGAGCTTGGGAAGTTTAGAAATCACTGACAAGGCCTGCATGTTTGGAAAGCACTGATGTTACGTATCATGTAAGATTGATCCAAATCTTGGCAAGTTTTGACGTAGGTGTGTTTCTGAAACTTTCAGTCTCTCTCCCCCCCCCCACACACACACACACACTAATAACAATGCTGACCCTCAGTTTGTTGCAAAGCCTGCATGTTTGGAAAGCACTGATGTTACGTATCATGTAAGATTGATCCAAATCTTGGCAAATTTTGACGTAGGTGTGTTTCTAAAACTTTCACTCTCTCTCCCCCCCCCCCCCCCCCCCCCACACACACTAATAACAATGCTGACCCTCAACCGTTGTGCAGACATCCTGGTCAGTCTGGTGACAGTGGACGTGAAGTCTTTCGGCCCTGAGGCCCACCAGGACATCCGTGTGGTGGAGTACGTCCCTGACCAGGTCGTTCAAGGCCCCAAATCATCGCCCCAAGCCTCCCGCTACTTCATGGAGGTGGTCGCCCCTCAGGATCGATCTCCAGGTAGGCCAACAAAACGGCTTGGATTTATAGTTGTCGTTTTTGTTTTTTGCTGTCTCATGTTCTGGTATGTTCAGTGGCATTACTCCCACACTGCTCATTCTGAATCCCAACTCACAGACACACTCTGGCTTGTCAGGTTGTGGAATCCGAAATCAGCAGTCCAGGGGGAGCACATCTATGTTAGGCCGTCAGAAGGCAACCAACCGAGGAGCCACTGCACTGCTGCTGAGTTACTTCGGTGGAGTTCAGTGGAGCCTGTTCTGAACTAACATACGCAGGACACCACCTACAGGTCACGGTACACGTTACCATTATTCACTGGATATTTCTATTTCCCCATGGCAACGCAGTGAGTTGTAAGTCATATTATGAGTGGCCTAACACTGTGTTGCCATGGGGAAATAGAAATATCCCGTGAATAATGTTAACGTGTACCAAGACCTTAAGCTCCCTATTGACGACTTCGGACTATGATGTCTTAGTCTTGTTTTTGTTTTTCGTTTGTTTTCTAATTGAAGTTTTCATATATTTTTTTAATTGTTGTGATGCTGCAGATTCTGCTTATTTTAGATGCTGAAACCTTTATCTGATACAGCCCGACCTAAAGTTCTTCCTTTTAGAAAAGTATAAATAGAGACAAACCTTGTGGGGAAATTCTACAGAAAATAACATCGGGGAGAAAATTTGTAAAGGTGCCTGTAAAATTAATTGCTGCCAGGATTTTTTTTTTTCAAATTGTGCGTCACACGCCTTGAGCGTCACACTACTGCCACTAGCTGTATTTCTTATTCTTTTTCTTTGATCGCTCAGACAGTTTCCTGTCATATGAGCGCAGATGCATCATGCTGCCGTTATGCGCCTAAGAAATAGTTAGGTCCATCATGTCTGTCTTCGGCTGGAGAAAATATTTGTAAGCGTTTCTTGAAAAAAGGCAGGAGAATGGACCGGTAAGGTAGAAAGATAGTAGATGATGGTAAGCAAAGGGAAAAGGCAGAGTCAAAGAAAGTAACAGATTAGAAGAAGTTACAAGCTCAGAACTTCCAGAAGGTAGGGGAACTATTTGTACAAAAGACCCCTCGGTATCCCCAAGGAGGGAGGTAGGGGGTCTGTATTTTAAACTTTTCTGTTGCTTTAAAAAAAGAAAAGAAAATAGGAAACTGTACCACAGGACAAAATGAAAAGAAAAAGATGCTATTTTGAATAATTGACATGGCATATATACTGAAGGATTGTTGTTGTTGTCATACCCTGGCTAAAAGACTCCAGGGATCATCCCAACAGCCGAAGCACTTGAACACTGTGGTACAAATGCAGCAGCCAGGGATGAGAACATTATGTGTGTGACCGCTTTTGATTACCCCGCCATGTGGGCAGCCACACTCCGCCTTTGGAAGGAATACTGAAGGATTAAAAACCCACAGAGCCGGCTGGATTAAGTCCCTTGTTTTTTTCTGGGTCGGTGTGGCCCACATTCAGACTTTCCTCGTATACGATCAAGGCTGCTCTTTAAAGTGATGTCTCGCTTTCGTGCAAGAGGCAATTTGTATGGGAGCAACACTTGGTCAAAATAACATTTTTTACTAGCTGTAAGAGGGAAAACACGTGAAAACCGTGATTTTGACACGTGACGTACTGGGTCTTTAAAGAGCAGCCTCAATTTGAACATGGGGGCATTTCTATATGGGTCACAGCTACCCAGAAAAAACCCAAGGGACTTAATCATGGCGCGTCTGTGTATCTTTAAGATTCCTTACTAGCTATAAGAGGGAAAACACGTGAAAACCGTGATTTTGACACGTGACGTGGTGGGTCTTTAAACTTTGTCTTGTGTTTCATTGTTCAGAGAAACCCATTGAGCCATTGGTGGAGGCAGCAGCACCATCAGCAGCAGCATCACCGCCATCGACTGTGAACAACAAAGCCCCGCCAGAAGTGGAAGCCACAGCGTCTAATTGGTCAGTTCATTTATATCGCATGAGGGTGATGCATATACAGACCTGTTTACCTTTGCAATTTTGCCGTAATTTTTACGAAACAAAAAAAATCTAATTACGAAAATTACGGCGACGGAAAAAACAAAAGAAGAAAAATTCATAAAAAAGACACCCCCACCACTACAGTTGCGTCGGCCAGCGATGCTTTTAAAACAATGCGGTGGAAAGTCATTCCGGTTCCCAGCATACAACGAGCGTCAATTTATTTTCATTGTTTCAAGATGGCGTCAAAGCGACCGCGTGGTGAGAGTTCTAGGTCAAATTATCCAAAATCTGATGGAAAGACACCAAAGAAAAGGCAAATACATGGTTTAAAAAATGTTTTTAAAGGTCTCCCAGTGCACTATTGCCTGCATATAATTGCGTAATTACAAATATTTTCCTGGTTTTGTGAAGGAAAAGAATCAGCCGCGCGTTGGATTAGTTATTTTTTCAAAATTACTATTTTTGTTTCAGAAACAAATTTGCAAATTAGGGGTAAACAGGTCTGCATATACACACACACATGCATGCACACATGCATGCAGGCATGCAGCACACTCACACACACACACACGCATGCACACATGCTTACACAGAAATGCTTGGGCAAAACTGATCCGTTTAGATTTTGCCTGCTCTGTAGTTTTCTTCACTGCAGTTTTTGTATAAATTTGATTTTTTTTTTCTTCTCAGAAAATTATGTATTGTACTTTTTTTTATATGTGATAATTGCATTTCAAAAGATGAATACTCTGCGTCATCAGAAGTGAACTCTTCTAGCACCATGGGTGAATACATTCGCCCAAGACATCACTCTACACTCCCACCAAATTCATTGACTGCCATGTGTTTGTTTATTTTTAGAGCTTATGTGGCTGTTTCTTCCATTAACCCTTTCACCGCCAATGTCGCATTTTAGCACCACAGTGGTTTAACACCCATGTCACTAAAATGCATCAAATCAGGATCTGTTATCTGAAGACCTTATTTTCTTAATTTTGGGTGGTAAGGATAGGCCTAATGTTACACATTTCACATGTAAATTCCCAATACTGCAGATACATTTTTATTTCTACCCTGTTCAATTTCATGGTATTTGTTTGATAAAAAAAAATGGCTGGCGGCGAAAGGGTTAAGGCAGCGCACGCGCACTCAATAAAATAGTTACTCCCCTCTTGTCAGTTGAGATGCAACGGATAACGAAGGACATCATAAAATACATGGCACTAGAAGAGTTAATAATGATTAACTGTATCGTGCAATGTTTCAAAAACTGTAGATCAAACATCGTAAAATAAAAATAAAAACAGCCTAAGCTCCTGAAAATTGAAAACTAGAGTAGACACGTTATGCATGTGCAGTGCTGATTCTAGAGCGCGGGATTGGTACAATCCTCCGAAAATCTGTTCCTTCCCGCGAGTCTTAATGCGGGCCGACTCCCGCACATTTGCAGAACTGCCTGCTATTTTCACTGATCACTGCGGGCATGGCGTTCGTCGTCTGCAAAACCTGTTGTCTAGGCTACACAAACTGGAGTGAATCAACCAATCAATCGCGTTCATCTCATTCATCTCGAATACCGACGAGAACTTGCGAGAGTTTAAGCCACCATATTGGATTTCTTCCAAAATGAAGCGCGTAGCCACGCTCCTTGATTTTGACTTTCGCGGAGGCAAAGTGAAAAAAAAGCAGTCTGTGCCACATGATGAGTGTGGAGAAGAGCTTGAAGAAACGGCGACTACATCCAAAAACTCGGAGAAGCAGCCCGATAACAGCGCCAGCGCAAGGGAACACCGGTTCCAAGACGACTGGCTGAAGAAGTGGCCATGGCTGTCCAAGATGGAGAGTGGCGGAATGCAGTGCAAAGTGTGTTTAAAGCACCAGAAAATCCCCCCTTTTTTCATTCTTAGGGGGGGACCTGCCCCCCTTTTTTCAATCATAGGGGGGGAATGCCCCCCCTTTTTCAAAATCCTAGAATCAGCACTGATGTGACTAAAGCTCAACTGATGCAGTGTGTTTGTGTGCGCAGGGTAGACAGTACATAGGAAGTGAAGGCGGGGTGTAGCGTGACCCAGACAGAGCTGTGCACAGAGTACCAGAAATGATGCAGTGTGTTTGTGTGCGCAGGGTGGACGGTACATACGAAGTGAAGGCGGGGTGCAGAGCTGTATACAGAGTACCAGAAATGATGCAGTGTGTGTGTGTGTGTGTGCGCAGGGTGGACGGTACATACGAAGTGAAGGCGGGGAGTAGCGTGACCCAGACAGAGCTGTACGCAGAGTACCTGGAGTTTGGGAAAAAGTTTGAAATGATGCGTCTCGTGCCTGAATCCGACCTTGTCAACATTGTCAGGTACTCCAGTCACCAAGATATTGTGTGTAGTGGAGTTATGTGCATTAAAAAATAATAGTGTGTGTGTGTGTGTTCTTTTTCTTTAATCTCACAGTTGTCATTTTCGTTGTGTTTGTTTCAAAACAGTCTTTTACTTTCTTTTTCTCTTCAAAGGAACTTTTACATGTTGAAAAATGTTGAGAGTAGTTTTTTGGTTGTTGTTTTTTAACGATGAAGATGACATTCAGATGTAGAATTGGTGAGTTGCAATACCAGAACTATACCAAGCGTTTTACAGATAAAGAATGTTACCACCAAAAAAAAGCATTAACTGTAAAAGTACACACATAATTCGATTGCTCTGACTAGCACTATCATGCAGCTTACTAAAAGATTTGTTGACCAATTTGTTCATCTACGGTAAGAGTTAGCTCATTCAAGTCGTTCCAGCCATATATGTTCGGAATTAATAGGTAGCTGTCAATTTGGTGCATTTGCTTCAAGGGAGGTAAATCTGTGTGCACTTCTAAACTCGCTTCGCTCCCTTAGACCACGATTTTGCCTCTGACTTTGCTTTTGTAGAGGTTTGTTGTGGGGTAACCAATCGGTGTAGAGAGTTTTTCTCTATATAAAAAAGTCTCATCTACCACTTCCCTATGTCTAAACCTGAAGTAAAAACCTGTACTCTTCTTTCATTTCTTCTTTTGTTTATGTATGTTTAGTTTGTGTGTGTGGCTGGAGTGATTTGTGATTTTCTTTTAATAATTGCAAAATCGTTGCGATGCGAATGAGTTAAGGGGAAAAGAGTACTACCCTGAACGTGTTATTTGAGGACCGTACATAAAAAAAAAGAAAAAAGAAAAAACAACAACCAACAATTGATTGCAGTGGTAATTTGATGCTTACAGGTCGGCGTTGCCCAAAGTGTGTATAACGGAAGTGGACAGAGGGGGAGGGGAGAAGACAGTGGTTTTTCAAGGGCTGTGCAAGCGTCCCTACCAGAAGCCCTTCGCCATCATGACTGGCCCAGGTAATACATTAGCGCATGATAAGCTTAGCAAGCCTGACACAGCGTGCTTGTGCTTCAGGCATGGGAATTGTCCATTCCGCGAAAACAAAAATTGAAATTGTTACTAAATACTTCGTTTTTGTTACTAAATACTTCAATTGGGGGGCTTTTCAGAGTTTTTTGTCTCTGACAATTCCCATGCCTGTGCTTGCAAGTTTATATTGAGACTCACACATTCACTTAAGAATCATAATAATAATTTGTGACAGAGCATAGGAAAACCAGGCTAAAGTCGGAAATTATCACTTTTGACGTTTTTATATAATCTGAAAGTTTAAATTCTACAGACTGAAAAGCAAAAAACAGAATTGATCTATCTGGCATAGTCTTTTTTTAATAATTTTTTAAAGTTGACAAAATACACAGAATCAAGTATAACTAAGCTACCTGTTTTTGTGCATTGCTAAGAATGTCTCTCAGCGACTTTAGCCGGGTTTTCCCATACTCTGTCACAATTTTTATTTCATATAGCGGTAAAATCCATACAGTAGTATGCTCGATGCGCTTTACAAAAGCAACATTATAATCAACATTAAAAACATGCATTGAAATCAACAAGATAGTCATGCTACCAACATTCCAATGCAAAGAAATAAAGTAGCAAAAATAACATGATTCTCACTCACAAAGACATCCACCAACATTCACCAGCACTGTCACTCTCTGATAACACATCACCCTCGCAGAAACTAATGAAAATGTCAACAAACAGCAGGAAGGAATGCACCAATACATGCGTACGCACTTATATGCGTACATTCATTTAATTAATATATGTGTGCAAGGGATTCACCTGTTTACACATGCATGTTTACACATTCACTTGCACATACATGCTTATACTTCAGACACATGGCATGCACGTTCTGGCACATTCTTTTGTGCATAAATTGCACCCATGCTCAGAGGGAAATGTTTAAACACCCACAACAATTTTAACTAAGGTAATATTAGTAATGGGTAAAAAGTTGCAGACAAAAAGTTGAAGAACAAGACCATTATATACAAATGCATTCACACACACACACACACACACACACACACACAGACACACAGAGACACACACACACACACACACACACACACACACACACACACAGAGGCACACAGAGGCACGTACACACACACACACACACACACACACACACACACACAGGCACTCACTCACGCATGCACACACACACACGCACATACACACACACACACAGTGCGCACATACATACTGAGACACGAACATGCATGCTTACGTGCATTCATGCCCACACACAGATTTTGTTTTCATTAGTCAGGGAAAGGCCTCAGTCCACTTGGTTTTCAAACTTGTGGCGACCACAATTGGTAACATCATGCGTTTTGTGTCGAAGGTAACCCCAGGGCTAGGACCCCTCCTGCAGCTACTACCCCTGCATCCTCTGTGGCCTTGCAGACCAGCACTCTTCAGCCTGCCGCGGCCCCCAAACCACCATCTTCAACCTCCACAGCCGCTACCGCTACCCAGAAACATTGCGTAGCGGCGGGGTGCCAGGTGGGACCTCCGGCTCTGGCAACGTCTTCCAGCCAGAAAGCAAATGCCGCCAGCCCTAAGCCGTCCCCGCTGGCCTCTGAACCCTCTCAGAAGGTTGGGAAGGGCGAGGGGCTTCAGCATCATCATGGCAAGGTGCTAAACAACCAGGGCAAGGTGCTACTGCAGCAGCATCAAGGCAAGGCGCTGAACCATCAGAACAAGGTGCTACTGCAGCATCAGGGCAAGGTGCTGAACAATCAGAAGGTGCTACAACACCAAGGCAAGGTGCTGAACAATCAGAGCAAGATGGTGTACCACCAGGGCAAGGTGTTTAGCGTTCAGAGCAATGTGCCGAATCCCCAGCGAGCGTCTCCCAAAGCTGCAGTAACTAAAGCCTTAGCCTCCAGCAGGTCCTCGGTTCCCAGCCAGCAGGCGACCTCCGCCTCTGCCCAGCTGCTGATGTCGCTTCCCCAGGGGGCCGGCCTCACCTCGTCCACGGCTTCCACGGTGACCGTTTCATCCCCCACCACCACCTCCTGCACCTGGATCACCATCCCTTGCTCCGGTCAGCCCTCGCAGAATGTCTGTGCGGGCGTCGGGGGGAGGGTGGTGAGCCGCGGGGAACAGACAGCGGGCAGCAGCAGCAGGGTGAAGAATCTCCTGGCGCAGCGAGTGTGCGCCCACCAGATGGACCAGGGCAACGCCACCGCCGCATCTGCTACTACGCTCAAGTCGGACGCATGCGTGGGTGCGTCCACCGCTCCTCAGTTCAAGCAGCTGCAGCCCAAGCAACAGTTTCTGTCTTACGACCCAAGTTCGGTATTGGTTCAGCAGCAGCAGTCTGTGTCTTCAGGACATCTGTCTGTGACGTACCCACTTTTGGCTGGTCAGACCCACCCACCAGCATCACTCGCTCACCAGGTGCCTGGGATGGGAATGGGACAGCAAAGCTTAGTGCTGCAGCAACGTCAATCGCAAGGAGATCAGTGTGCCTCTTCGGGACTAGCCCAACAGACGAATGCAGTCCCTGTTCAGTCCCAGATACATGTGTCACATCCTGCGCCACAGACATCAACTCGATCTCCAATCATGGTACAAAACACGCTGCAAGCGACACAAGCACTGCCAACACAGCCCCTTCAACAAGAAACATTGCTCCAGCAGCTTGTTAAAAAGTCGCCCCTAGAATCGCAAGTGTCTTTCCCAAACCCGGCACTGCAACAGCAACCCTCTTCGCTTATTCTGAGACATCTGATGACTGCTCAAGATCCCTCTGGAACCACAGTGCTCTCGGCTCCAGCGATCCATGGGCAACAAATGATTCAGCAGCAGCAGCAGAAACATTCCTTTGATCAGAATTCTGGACAAACAAATCCACAGAATCCTGTTGACCCACAAAACTCTTGGCAGACAGTTCCACAGAATCCAGTTGCCCCACAAAACTCTTGGCAGACAGTTCCACAAAATCATGTTGTCTCACAAAATCTTGAGCAAACAATTCCACAGAATTCTGTTTCTCCTCACAACTCTGGGCAGATAGTTCCACATAATGTTGTTCCAGAAAATCCTGTGCAAACAATCCCACAGACTTCATTTGCAGCCCCACAAAGTCCTGGGCAAACAGTACCTCAGAATCCTGCTGCTTCAGAGAACCCTGTTGTTTATTGCAATCCTCCTCTACAGAATCCTGTTAATCATGCTATAGATAATCCTGTGCAGATGGCACCACAGAATTCTGTTGCTCATCAAAATCCCTCTGCTGTATGCTACCCTGTTGTAATGGCACCACAGAATCCTGCTGTTCTACAAAATGTTGGGCAAAATGTACCCCAGAATCCAGTGGTTCCAGAGAATCCTGCTCAGATGGCAGCACAGGATCCTGCTGCTCTACAGAATCCTGCTGATCTGCACAATTCAGGACAAGCATCACCGCCACAGAATTCTGTTTATCTACAGAATCCCGTTGTAATGACACCGCAGAATCCTGCTGCTGCACAGAATCCAGGGCAAGAAGCATTGCAGAATCCTGCTTCTCAACAGATTTCTGTTGTGATGGCACCGCAGAATCCTGTTGCTTTGCAGAATCCTGTTGTAATGGCACCACAGAATCCTGGGCAGGTGGAACCCCAGGCATCTGTTTCTCAGACCTTTGTCATTCCCCAGGCAGCCAGCAGTGGGCAGACCCAGCTTGCCGGTCATCCTTCAGTAGGTCAGCCTCAAACACTGCAAGTGGGGGTTCAGCACCAAACATTGCAAGTGCAAGGTCAGCATCAAACAATGCAAGTGCAGGGTCAGCCCCAAGTGATGCAAGTGCAAGGTCAGCCCCAAACATTGCAAGTGCAGGGCCATCCCCAATCAGTACAAGTGCAGGGCTATCCCCAAACAGTACAAGTGCAAGGCCATCCCCAAACAGTACAAGTGCAGGGCCATCCCCAATCAGTACAAGTGCAGGGCCATCCCCAAACAGTACAAGTGCAAGGCCATCCCCAAACAGTACAAGTGCAGGGCCATCCCCAATCAGTACAAGTGCAGGGCCATCCCCAATCAGTACAAGTGCAGGGCCATCCCCAAACAGTACAAGTGCAAGGCCATCCCCAAACAGTACAAGTGCAGGGCCATCCCCAAACAGTACAAGTACAGGGCCATCCCCAAACAGTACAAGTGCAGAGTCAGCCCCAAACAGTACAAGTGCATGGCCATCCCCAAACAGTGCAAGTGCAGGGCCATCCCCAAACAGTACAAGTACAGGGCCATCCCCAAACAGTACAAGTACAGGGCCATCCCCAAACAGTACAAGTGCAGGGCCATCCCCAAACAGTACAAGTGCAGGGCCATCCCCAAACAGTGCAAGTGCAGGGCCATCCCCAAACAGTACAAGTACAGGGCCATCCCCAAACAGTACAAGTGCAGGGCCATCCCCAAACAGTACAAGTGCAGGGCCATCCCCAAGTGCTGCAGGTGCAGCCTCGTGTGCAGCAGGTGGTCCGCATGCAGGGCCAGCAGCTGGTGATCTACCACCACCTGCTACAGCCCCAACAGCAGCAGATCCACATCCAGCCCAGGGGGCCGGGCCAGCCTCAATCCATCCAGCTCCCCTCGGGACAGATCCTCCTGCATCAGGGGGGCAGTCAGGGGGTGCAGATGCGGCCCCAGCAAATCATCGTGCAGCAGCAGCCGCAGCAAGGCCAGCCTCAGCTGGTGCTCCAGGGACAGCCAGTTCTGCAGCATCTGTTTCAGCAGAGACTGCACCTGCAGAGCCCGGGCCAGGGCCAGCCCTTGAGGATCCAGCAGCCTTTGGTGGTGCAGCTTCCCATGTACCAGCTGCCTCAGACGGGCGCTGCTCCCATGGTCGGTTCTCAGCCCGCGGCTGTCACGTCTGAAGCAGCTACGTCACAAGGGCTGCCTGCGCCTTACCGTAGCATCGTCCCTCGTCCGGCATCAACCGCTCCTCCTTCCCAGCCAACGGACGCTCTGAGTTTCCAAGGAAATGTCTCGCAGGTGTTAGTGCCTTGTAAGGGTGAAGGGAATAGCATGCAGCAGAATGTGACTGTACAAACGCAGGAGACTGCAGGCAGGCAGCAAGGTGGTGTGGGTGTATTTCAGCCTGCAAAGACTGGGAGAACTGAGCAGGCTGTAGTACCTCAGACAGTCAGAGATGGTTCATCAGGATCACTTCCCGTGTCTCAAAGCCCTGCTGTAGTGTCTCAGCCTTTCAGGGGTCAGCCATCCCCTGTAGTGTTTGTGGCATCCAAGCAGAACGTTCCAGTGCCAGGCAGCAGCAGAAGTGTGTCACACACAGCCTTCCAGCCACAGCACACTCATTCCCCCAGTAGGTTCAACGGACACATGAACGGGACCCGAGTTCACATTTCCTCCACCTCTAAAGACGCTCTGTTCAATGGAGTGCATGAAAATGGTAACCTTAATGATGGAATAGTGAATGGAGTTCTTGGATCTCCAGAATCAGACAGCGGTGACGTCCCCTCCTCACCCCTAATGAGTCTGAAAGTGAAGAAAGAGTATGTGAACGGTTGTGTGGAAAGGTGCGTGCCTCACTTGGCGGACTCCCTCACAGGGTGCTCCAAAGAGTGGCTTCATAATCTGACTCAGAAAGCTGGACCTGTGAAAGGAGAGACTAAAAACTGGATGGATGTTCTCGAGATGCCGTCCCGACTCAAAGACAAAACCAAGGGTCAAACCAGTTTAGACCTCGACCAGAAGCACGGGTTGCTGCAGAGGAATGGACTGATCGCCCACGCTGGAGGAGCTAAAGAGACACCGTTCAGCCTCCAGGACGGGCGTTTAGCGTTGACCAAACAGAGCAGCTTGGACGAGACCAGCCTCGATTCCACAGACAGCAGGTTCATGGTGAACCACAAGGACTTTGGGAGCCGACCCCTTCACTCGCCGGACAGCTCTTATGACGGCGACCGCAGCTGCGACAGTCGAGCCTCCTCCCTCGCCGATTTCATGACCAGCGACAAGGACGGGGGTCCCTTTTTCCCTTCCCTCCCTACGTTCGTTTCAGCGCCCCTCTCCCCCTCACCCCCTTCCTCCGTGTCCTCGTGTTCTGACATTCCCGTTCCAATGGTCGGCAAAGGGGTGAAGAGGAAGTCTGCAGGCTGCGTGCAGAAGGAGCAGGCGCCGGCGAAAAGCAAGAAGCAGAAGAGCGGCGGCAAGGAGAAGAAGTGTGCGGCGGTGAAGGAAATGTCCACGGTGTCTGTGTCCACAGGGCCCATGGCTCTGGAGTACATGTGCGAGTGGGAAGGATGCGGGAGGTGAGTGCAGCTTGATTTGACGGTTTTTGAAATTGGGGATTGTGATTGAAGTTTCAGAGTGTGTGTGTGTGTGTGTGTGTGTGTGTGTGTGTGTGTGTGTGTGTGTGTGTGTGAGAGATTGTGTCTGTGTTTGTATGCGATTGCAGGCGCACAGTGACATTGCATGCATGTTTGTGTCAGAGACTAAAAGATGAAGAGAGTTAGAGAGAGTGTGTGTGTGTGTGTGTGTGAGAGAGAGATTATGTCTGTGTTTGTATGCGATTGCAGGCGCACAGTGACATTGCATGCATGTTTGTGTCAGAGAGACTAAAAGATGAAGAGAGAGAGAGAGAGAGTGTGTGTGTGTGTGTGTGTGTGTGTGTGTGTGTGTGAGAGAGAGAGAGAGTGTGTGTGTGTGTTTGTGTGTAATATGAGTGTTAGGTGTTCAGATCATCAGGTCACAACATTTGAAAGTTGCACTTGTTACTTGTTTTGACTTTTTGGATTTTATTTGTTTCTTGCCTAGCCCCTGAGAAACTGGCTGAAGTCTACCCGTAATTGTTCTCTCATACTACAAGTCATAGTCCCTTTTGCATGCATTTGTTGATATTTTATTTATGATTATTTAACATAGTGTGAACCAATGTAGAACTTCTTAGATTATACGGGTGCTAAGTTTCCGGTACACGCCAAATATCCAGTTTTGGGAGTGCCAAAACTTACGGCTTCCTGTTTTTGGAGTGCCAAAACTTGTAGCTTCTGGTTTTTGGAGTGCCAAATCATGTGGCTTTCAGTTTTTGGAGTGCCGAAACTTGTGGCTGTGCCAAAACTTGTGGCTTCCTGTTTTTTGAGTGCCGAAACTTGTGGCTTCCTGTTTTTTGAGTGCCGAAACTTGTGGCTTCCAGAGGCTTCCCATTTTTTTAGTTAATAGTGGTAGAAAAATTAGGCACAAATTCCAGGGATGAGACTTCCAGAAAATGTCATTGCAAGTTTCGGAAGCAATGGCGTAATTGTGTGCAAACGCAAACTTCGATATAAAAAGTGGTGTCCCCCCCACCCCACCCCCTGCAAAGGCATAACGAAGAGTACATTTTGTTTTTTTTACTCCACCTCTGCTACATATATATAAGGTTCTATCCTATTGCTATAGTATTATAACTAAGCTTGTATCAACATCCTAACGTTTCTATTTTGACTGAATCCAGCATTTGATTTAATTAATGTCACTTTCTGCAGATGTTTCCTCAGTGCCCAAATGGTGTTAACCCATGCGACCAAGACTCATGTGCCTTCCACATCCGATATTTTCTGTCGCTGGAAAGGCTGCCAGCCTCTCAAAAGAAAGAGGTGGTCGCTCGTCACGCATTTACAGGTACTTTGTGTGTGTGTGTCCCTTCCTTCTTTATCAGTCACACAAAAATCGCATGCAAATAAAATTAAAAAAACAACGGGTGGCGCACCTCTGGCTGCGACGCGCTCTCCAGGTGGGAGCTACCTGAATTTCACAGAGACACCTTTGCGTCTATAAAGTACCAAATACTGATACCAATCGTGCTATGATTTTTATTTGGGAACTAGTAGAAGCAAGATCGCAAGGAAAAGTTTTTTTTATAATAGAAAACTTGCATTAGTGAGATCAAAAACTTCAGCTTAGCAGCTTTAGTATTACAAGGGCATGTAATCCGTCATTTGTTTAATCAATTTGAAGAAGATTTACTATGAATCATTCTCAGGCACTTTGCCAATGGAAATGAGCATCTAAAGGCATGCAAATCAATAGTATCCTTGACGATTCAAGACTTAGAAAAGTTGTCATTGATTATCATCACATTTCATCGTCTTCTTTTATGAGAGAGAGAGAAAAAAAAACTGCTGCTCATTTGCATATTATTGACAGGACCATCACTGCACGGAGGCGGTGCTACGAGCGGCTTGTCAGCGTCGATTTCTGTCGGCTCACAAAGCCGTGTTCCCTCAAGCCGCCCCAGTCCCTCCCATGGTCTATCCCGATGATGCTGCTGCACAGGCCATCCTGCGATTCCAGACCAAACCGCCTTTTCCTGAATTATCTGTGAGTGGTGCTCTGTGAGTGTGTGTGTGTTCTTCAGTTTAACGTCCTTCCACTAAAAGTGATTCACACAAAATTATATTGCGGTGTTTTTTGTGTGGGTTGAGTTGTGAGTAGATGTGTCTGTAAGTGAGAATATGTAAGAATATGATAAGTAATAAGTTAGTGATGTAATCATGACCCCCTCCCCACCCACCCCATTAAATAAAGTTTATCTTCAAAAGAATATAACCGATAATGAACAAGGTTAAAGATAAATATATACTAATTGAACTACTTAATTGTGAGTGTGTGTGTGTGTGTGGGTAGGGGGTGGCATGTGTTTGTGGTGTGGGGTGGAAAGGGAGAGGGGAGATGAGGGACTGTGTGTGTGTGTGGGTAGGGGGTGGCATGTGTTTGTGATGTGGGGTGGAAAGGGAGAGGGGAGATGAGGGACTGTGAGTGTGTGTGGGTAGGGGGTGGCATGTGTTTGTGGTGTGGGGTGGAAAGGGAGAGGGGAGATGAGGGACTGTGTGTGTGTGTGGGTAGGGGGTGGCATGTGTTTGTGGTGTGGGGTGGAAATGGAGAGGGGAGATGAGGGACTGTGAGTGTGTGTGGGTAGGGGGTGGCATGTGTTTGTGATGTGGGGTGGAAAGGTAGAGGGGAGATGAGGGACTGTGAGTGTGTGTGGGTAGGGGGTGGCATGTGTTTGTGGTGTGGGGTGGAAAGGGAGAGGGGAGATGAGGGACTGTGTGTGTGTGTGGGTAGGGGGTGGCATGTGTTTGTGGTGTGGGGTGGAAAAGGAGAGGGGAGATGAGGGACTGTGAGTGTGTGTGTATGGGTAGGGGGTGGCATGTGTTTGTGATGTGGGGTGGAAAGGTAGAGGGGAGATGAGGGACTGTGAGTGTGTGTGTGTGTGTGTGTGGGTAGGGGGTGGCATGTGTTTGTGGTGTGGGGTGGAAAGGGAGAGGGGAGATGAGGGACTGTGAGTGTGTGTGTGTGTGTGTGTGGGTAGGGGGTGGCATGTGTTTGTGGTGTGGGGTGGAAAGGGAGAGGGGAGATGAGGGACTGTGAGTGTGTGTGTGTGTGTGTGTGGGTAGGGGGTGGCATGTGTTTGTGGTGTGGGGTGGAAAAGGAGAGGGGAGATGAGGGACTGTGAGTGTGTGTGTGTGTGTGTGGGTAGGGGGTGGCATGTGTTTGTGGTGTGGGGTGGAAAAGGGAGAGGGGAGATGAGGGACTGTGAGTGTGTGTGAGTGTGCATGTGTGTGTGTGGGGTAGGAGAGGGGGATGAGGCATTGTGTGTGTGGTGGGTGGGTGTTTGAATGTGGGGTGGAAAGGGAGAGGGGAGATGAGGGACTGTGAGTGTGTGTGTGTGTGTGTGGGTAGGGGGTGGCATGTGTTTGTGGTGTGGGGTGGAAAGGGAGAGGGGAGATGAGGGACTGTGAGTGTGTGTGTGTGTGGGTAGGGGGTGGCATGTGTTTGTGGTGTGGGGTGGAAAGGGAGAGGGGAGATGAGGGACTGTGAGTGTGTGTGTGTGTGGGGGGGGGGGGGGGGGTATGGGTAGGGGGTGGCATGTGTTTGTGGTGTAGGGTGGAAAGGGAGAGAGGAGATGAGGGACTGTGAGTGTATGTGTGTGTGTAGGGGGTGGCATGTGTTTGTGGTGTGGGGAAATGGAGATTGTAGATTAGGGACTCTGTGTGTGTGCGTGCGTGCGTGCATGTGTGTGTGTGTGTATGGGTAGGGGGTGGCCTGTGTTTGTGGTGTGGGGTGGAAATGGAGAGAGGAGATGAGGGACTGTGTGTGTGTGTGTGTATGTCTGGGTAGGGGGTGGCATGTGTTTGTGGTGTGGGGTGGAAATGGAGAGAGGAGATGAGGGACTGTGTGTGTGTGTGTGTGTGTGTGTGAGTGTGTGTGTGTGTGTGTGAAGATGAGGGACTGTGAGTGAGTGTGTGTGTGCGTGTGAGGGTGTGTGTGTGTGTGTGTGTGGTACTGTGAGTGTGTGTGGGTGTGTGTGGGTAGAGGGTGGCATGTGTTTGTGGTGTGGGGTGGAAATGGAGAGGGGAGATGAGGGACTATGAGTGTGTTGTGTGTGTATGGGTAGAGAGTGGCGTGTGTTTGTGGTGTGGTGTGGAGGTGGAAAGTGTGTGGTGTGGAGAGGGATGAGGGACTATGAGTGTGTGTGTGTGTGTGTGTATGGGTAGAGAGTGGCGTGTGTTTGTGGAGTGTGGACTGTGTGGTGTGGGGTGGAAAGTGGAGAGGGGAGATGAGGGACTATGAGTGTGTGTGTGTGTGTATGGGTAGAGAGTGGCGTGTGTTTGTGGTGTGGTGTGGTGTGGGGTGGAAAGGGAGAGGGGAGATGAGGGACTATGAGTGTGTTGTGTGTGTGTGGGTAGAGAGTGGTGTGTGTGTGCGTGTGAGTGTGTGTGTGTGTGTGTGTGTGGTGTGGTGTGGGGTGGAAAGGGAGAGGGGAGATGAGGGACTATGAGTGTGTTGTGTGTGTATGGGTAGAGAGTGGCGTGTGTTTGTGGTGTGGTGTGGTGTGGGGTGGAAAGGGAGAGGGGAGATGAGGGACTATGAGTGTGTTGTGTGTGTATGGGTAGAGAGTGGCGTGTGTTTGTGGTGTGGTGTGGTGTGGGGTGGAAAGGGAGAGGGGAGATGAGGGACTATGAGTGTGTTGTGTGTGTATGGGTAGAGAGTGGCGTGTGTTTGTGGTGTGGTGTGGTGTGGTGTGGGGTGGAAAGGGAGAGTGGAGATGAGGGACTGTGTGTGTCTGTGCGTCATGTGTGCTGTTCACTTTTACATTCTTTTGCTCCAACTTTTCAGGATGAAAGAGAGGGCCCTCTGACAAAGCATATACGACTAACATCGGCTTTGACTCTGAGGAACATTGCCCGCTATTCCTCGTTAGGAAGAAGGTAAACATCAGTTGTTTGTTTTTTAATTAACCCTTTCGCCGCCAGCCATTTTTCAGCCACAAAATACCCTTGAACTTAAATGGGTAGGGAAAAAATAAATATCTTCAATATTGGGAATTCCTCTGTGACATGTTTAACATTACGCCTATCTCCCAAAATTAGGAAAATAGGGTCTTCGGATAACAGGCCCTGATTTGATGCCTTTTAGTGACATGGGTGTTAAACCATTGTGGTGCATAAATGCGACATTGGCGGTGAAAGGGTTAAACCAAAAAATGGTGTGATTGGTTCTTTTTTTTTCGTGATGCAAGATTTTATTTTTGTCTGATACATTTAAAATAACGAAATGATATAGAAAGGACAAAACATGTTCTGAATTTCTGTTGTGAAAAGATTTGAAGTTCCTTTTTTTAAAATTTGTTAAACAAGATCTTTGTGCGTCTACTGTATTTTTCAACCGCTTTAAAATAAGCATTTGTATAAATTGTGGAAAAAGCAAACAAAAATACCTTCGTAAATCAATTTTTGCTTCAGCTGCAGGGGGACATTACCCCTGGACCCTGGCCTTTCAGGTTTTTTTTCATTTTGTGTAGTTGCACCCATGTTCTTGCCTTAAAAAGTGTGCGAAAGAATGCAGCTGTTGCGTCAAGCCACTGATCCGTTCCGTGCTGGCTGTCTGGGTTGCAGGATGATCCGGCGCTGGGAACAAGAGCTGAGCAGCGCGGCCATGAGCTCCACGGAATCCTCCGCTGTGTTGGCCAGCTGTCTGTCGGAGTTGTGCCAAGACTAGAGACAGACAGCGCTGTTTGGCTGTCAACAGCTGGGTAGAAAGCACTGTTTGGCTGTCAACAGCAGGGTAGAAAGCACTGTTTGGCTGTCAACAGCTGGGTAGAAAGTACGGTTTGGCTGTCAACGGCTGGATGGAAAGAACTGTTTGACTGTCAACAGCTAGGTAGAAAGCACTGGCTGTCTTCTTCTTCTTCTTCCTCCAGTTAATCAGCTAACTTCATTAGGTTGAAGATATTTGCTGTCAACAGCTAGGTAGAACAGTTGTTTGGCTGTCAACAGCTGCTGATTCTGCAGAAAGTTCAGGCATTTTCTTTTTCTCCTCCTGTGTTGCTCTCTGTGCTCTGTTTTTGTTTTCTCTCTCTTTTCATTTTTTCAAGTTGAAATCTTCGGTTTTTCGGGTTGAAATCAGAACATTGACAGTTTTTCTGTCTACAGACTTAATTCTTTTTTACTTCTGCTGGAGCAAAGGGCGTCACCTTTGAAAGAGTGGGCTGTGACTGTTTCCTTGTGATGTCGAACCGATGGGAAGCCATGTTGATTGTTGTACAGGGGGTTAATAAGACTGTGGGAAAAGCTGTTTGTTTCTTGCCAAAGGCCTGGGTGGTTTGACACTTCTCTGCCCGTAGTCTGTTATAAAGTACCAGTACCAGAAGATGAGATGCACAAAGCCAACGCACACGCACACACACACACACACACACACTAAGCCCAGCAACATTCAGGGTGCTTCGCATATCATGGTTGTGGAAATGAAAATGACAAAATAAGTTCAGGAACTAAATAAATTCAGCGACCAAAAACTTAAAAAACAATAACAAAAAAGCTTTAACTTAAGGACTATTGTCATGAAAATCATGGCATGCGTTATTTAAAATTTAAAAGAAAAAAAAAGTGTTTTGGGGGCAAGCTTTTTTCCTCCAAAAGTTTCTGTCATTTGCATGTCATTTAACATTTAAAAAACAGCAGGTACAATATTGTCTGAAGTATTTAAGCAAAAGAAGTATGTTCTTTAGCTCCAAAGTGATATTTAACATCAAAAGATATATTGTTTGTTGCTGTTTGACAATTGCAAAATCAAATGTTTTACCAATGGTATGGCTCTCTGATTTTACTTAAGTATCCCATCAGTTATATTTCGCGGCTGTTTCGAACTTGGGTTTGAAAAAGTGCTTGGCGTCACCAAATAAATATCGCAGAATGACAATGGTTTTTGTGTTAATATTATAAACATTGTGAGCTCTAGATCCCATCCGTATCAAACAGGCAAAATACATTTTTTCTACATTTCAATCACGTTTTGCCAGTTGTAAAAAACACACCTTGGGAAAACATCACTTACAAACAAATAACGACATGAGATAATGCAGGGTCGAGTTTCTCTAGATAACGGTCGCCGCGCGAATAACGCTTACACCAAACGGGGCCTAAGAAACACTTTAGAAAACGTTTGCAGAAGAATATTACAAGCTCTTGTTTGATTGGTCAAATTTTTTTTATTATTTTAACCAAACTTTAATGGACCAATCAACAACAAGAAATGTATTCACCCCATGCTAGTCACGTGATAGTTCGCCAAGAGATACTTTGGGAGTAGCCACAAAACGTTTTTGGCAAACGTCGGCGTAAGAGGTGTTTCTTAGTACCGTTTTTGCCGATTTGCGCTCACGCTACGTAACGTTAGCCCTTGTGAGACGGCCCCCAGTATTCATGTTTCGAACTTGACGTTTTTTAATAGATATTTTTGTTATGGTGCAGCATGGGATCGTTTGCCTCCCTGTTTGCTTCCCTTTTAGTCTGAACTGTTTGTGTTTAGGGTTAAAAGAGTTACGAATAACGCATATGATTTTTTAATTTTTAATCTCCCTATTCTTCTTCTTCTCCCGTTGAGTATCCACAATCATCAGTTTGATTTTATGATACTACATATTGGATGATTTTTGAAGGTCTTATAAGGGAGATTTCATATTGGATGATTTTTGAAGGTCTTATAAGGGAGGGGTCTTATAAGGGAGGTCATTTTAATACTTACAAAGAAGGGCAATGTCTGAGAGAAGTAGGTCTTATGTTGGAGGGAGTCTTATAATGGGAGGTTCCACTGTATATGCGGTTGAGGTCCGAAGTCGGGCATCAAAAACAAAATAAAAACAAAAACCTACTCTACGAAGATGACCCAGCCAGTCGGGTCTCGCTGATCGAGCCCCCGACGTGATGCTGAGTCGGCAGGAACACCTGAACTAGGAAAAATACTAACAACAAAATTCTGTATTTATAACGTACATGTAACTGATATAGGGCATGTTCTTGTCTTGTTTTGTTTGGAAAGCTCATTTCAAACACATTCTGAAATTTTGCTCATGTGATGTCTTTAGAAAAAAGTTTGTGTTGAGAAGTGGTGTGTGTGCATGCATGCGTGCTTGCATTTGCATACATGTGTGTGTGTGTGCGCATAGGAAAGTGTGTATGTTGTGTAATGCATGTTTGCTGCAAATGTTATTCTGTGTATATAAATGTAACTGTGTGTGTGTGTGTGAGATTTTATTTGATTGGTTGAGGTTTATGGAAGCTTCAAAGTCTGAATTTCATGTGTCCGGTATTTTTGGATATTTATTTTTAACAATGCCAGCAGAACAGCAAACTTCCCTTTCTTTCATCCCAGTGCGTTTGAAAGTCTGTTATTTTTGTCCTTTCACTTAGAAGAAGAAGAAACGAATCTCCTGTGCCTCAGGTAGTCAAGTGCCTTGAGGTTTTTGATTTATGGTGAAGGTTTGTTTGAAGATATGGACGTTTCAGAACATTCATGCCTATCCGATTTATAACTACAGACAAACCCCTATTTTACGACCCTCTGTTAAGCGACCACCTCTCATTTGAGACCGGATTTGTTGTCACGGATGCATTTTACTATGTAAACGACCTCTCTTAAACGACTTCCTCTAAAACGCGACTTATGACCGCCATTTTGTTGGTTTTTACGACCGTTGTTGTCGTCTGCATAGACTTCGATCAAAGGGAAACAACCACGGTCAAGGGCCTGAAAGCGGAGTCGCTTCCCTTGTTGTAGAAAAGATGGCGGAAAGCGTAGGAAAAGCACGAAAACCACTGACTTTGGACGAGAGTGGAGGTGATTAACAGAAGTCGGCGAAGTGAAACTGTAATACATCGATTGCACAATCCTATGGAGTTGGAAAGACCCAAATCCAGTTTTAATATGTCATTGTATGTGTGCATGAAGAAGAGAGTATGAACTGTGCTGAACTTTTTCTTTCTACGGCTGCCAGTGAAAACCTCCGTCATACGACCCCTCCAATTTACGACCGATTTTTCCGGACATTTTGGAAGTCTTAAAATAGAGGTTTGTCTGTACTGACATTTTGCAAACCACTGTCCTTTTCGTGGACTGGTTCATTTTAATGTGTAAGTGTGTGCTGCTTACCTAGCTCAAATGCTGAATCGTAGATTTGTTCCCTATTTCGTTCTGTTGTAAACCCAAACCAGCTGCTCAAAGCTGAATTAGGTTATTGTCTTGGCTTCTGCTCACCTTATTTTTTTGGCTTAATATTCCACAGTATTAACGGTAGACCTGTTCATGCTTAATTTCTAAGCTATAAATCTTTTCGATAATTGAATCCAGGTAGTTTTTCCTTGATTAACTCATTCCGGACGAATTCCGAGTATGCTTGGAACAGGAGAACGCCAGTCAGGGCCTAATTCCAAGTATTCTCGGAACAGCGATTTTTTGTGTAAAACTTCTAAATCCACGCTTTTTTCAATCCAAGCCATGTTTTTCGACTTACTTCTCTTCATCACTGTTCCAGCTTTCGTTTCACTTATGGCTGGCACTTCTGTTTCATTTTGTAATGTTAAAAATGTAAAATAAAACAATCGGCCCTAAACAAGCCTCAGAAAATACTCCAATGTTTTCATTAACGGTGATAGTATTAAGGAGACTAATGATTCATATTTTGATGCAAATAACCACGATTTCAAAGCCAAAAATAAACTTGGATCAACCAGTAATGTTGTTAAACTGAATCATTGACTGAGTTTTGTTGCTCTTCTTATTTAAACATATTTTTTCTAGGCAGCCCCAGGCCAGTAATGAAATTTACCTTAGGCAGCGAAGTCCTGAAGGGGTTAATCAAAATGTATTTGTAGGCAATAAAAAGTGATGATTTCAGTGATTGGCGGGCGTAGTCCTACAGAAAATCCCTGTTGAGGACTGTTTCTGAGCTTGGCCAAAATGTCATGCAACAGTTCATTGCTCAAGGAACAAAAAAGAAGCCTCAGCATTTTTGTTGGTCTAGTCACATGCATATAACACGGTCCAAATTTGTCTTGTATTATTATATATTTTCAGCCTTTATGAGCCAGTCTTAGGTGTTTAATAGTGTAAGTGTGAGGTATGTAGAGCTTAAACAGCTTATTTGTTAATTAACACATTAACACATTTTGTAGAACCTATGCCTTCAAGGCTGTGGTCCGTGAGGTTTTCTGAAGGTGTCTTGGGGAGGGTATGAGGTGGGGGTGGGAGGGGAGGGAGGGTTGGATAGTACTTGTGCTTTTCTTTTAATCATATGAAGGTTTTGCTCTCACAAGTCAATCTGCTTTGTGTAGTATCATAATTTATGATAATAAATTTGTTTACTGTTTATTTGATAGTAGGAGTACTTTTTTTGTAAAGCATTATTCCAGAGTAGGGGAGGAGGGATGTGTGTGTGTGTGTATATGTGTGTGTGCATAGCTGTATATGTGCTTTTGATTTTTTTTTTAATGGGGTGAAGGTTTTTCTCTCTCTGCTGTATGTAGTATAATTACAGTCATTTTTGTTTGCTGTTTCATTTGATAGTTTTGGATCATGATAGCATGGATGCTCCTGCTTTCAGGATGTCCTGAAGTTCAGGATTTTTTTTATCCAGGATGTCCTGAAGTTCAGGATGTTTGTAATTGCCTGGAGCCGGTGTCACCGGATAATGAGAATTTGAGGAGATGCATTTTGCTGGTCATAGAGGTCATGAAGTTTAACCAGAAGTGAAAGAGCAACGACAGCCTGTCAGTTACAGTGGAAACTTGTTTCCCTTCAGCTTCCAGGGGGCATTGCCCCCCGGAACCCCCAGGAGGGGCGCTGTCCCTGCAATCCACCAGGGCCTGGGTGGCCTTGCAGGATTTTTGAAGTTTCCCAGGAGCACCCATGTGATTGGATTAGGAAGGTCAGAGAGTGGTCCAGAGACACACAGCTGATTGTCGTCAGAGAAAGAATGATGCTGAGGCAGGTGTGCTCGAACAATAGAGGAGACAGGAAAGGTGTAGAGGAGGAAAAGTAGAGGGCCCAAGACCGAGCCTTGTGGCACACCGTAGGTCAAAGAAGAGAGCCCGTTGACAGAGACTACTTGTTGATGATCAGTGATGTAGGACTGAAACCAGCACAGGACCGTGTCATGGAGCCCCAAAGAGAGCAATAATCCACAGGATCACAGCACCACACAGTCAC
Organism: Phymorhynchus buccinoides; assembly: GCA_017654935.2. Taxonomy (NCBI): domain Eukaryota; kingdom Metazoa; phylum Mollusca; class Gastropoda; order Neogastropoda; family Raphitomidae; genus Phymorhynchus; species Phymorhynchus buccinoides. The sequence continues at coordinate 19,233,613 of CM065694.1, forward strand.
AAATTCCACTTTCATTCCAGAGCGGTTCCCTCAAGCCTGCAAGGCAATGGTGAACACAACTCTATTGGCCACTGCAAATAGGGTTATTAACGCCTTTGACGGCAAGAGTTATGCCCTTGTTGATCAGTATACCAAAGGGCATTCATTCTTGCAAAAGGCAGCCATTAAGTGGCCTCAACTAGGGTTATTGGTGAGAGTTATTCCCTTGGTCAGTACTCAACCATCTTCCCCCACCCACCAAGGGCCTTCACTCTTGCAAAAGGTGTTCTTTGTAGTGGCCAATAGTCTATAATATTAATATTATACTGGTTAAAAAGAAAAGTACATGGAGTGTCCACTTTTCAGTGGCATGTATCCATGGGATCAAGAGTAGGAGTTTAATTTTGTATGACTGTGGCCTTGATATGTTTTTATTTTTATTTTTAATTTGTGTAGCTAGGGGCTAGTTTTCATTGGCTTCAGGGCTGTGGTAGGAGTTGCTGGAACGTTTGCTGTTGTAAAGTTATACCTCTGTGTGTGTGTCACTGTGTATGTGTGTGTGTCACTGTGTATGTGTGTGCACGCATGCATTGATTTGTGTGTGTGTCACTATGTGTGTGTGTGGGAGAGAGAGAGACTGAAGACTGAAGACTGAAAAACTTTATTACATAAGGATTAAGATTTTGGGCAGAGAGAGCAGAGAGAGAGAGAGAGAGAGTTAGTTGTGCTTATGCTTGTGTGTGTATTATATGTATGGACAGTTAATATGTGTAAACTTGTGATGGAAGACTATAAGCGCATGCTTGAAAGCATGTGTGCAAAAATAAAACACTAAACAGGCAAGCATTTGCTGAAAGATGAGATCTGACCCAATGTTTGTAAGCGGTGCATTTTGTTTGTTTTTGTGTGTGTGTGTGTGTGTGTGTGTGTGTGTGTGTGTGTGTGTGTGTGTGACTCTGTGTGTGTGTGACTGTGTGTGTGTGTGTCTCTCTCTGTGTGTGTGTGTGTGTGTGTGTGTGTGTGTGTGACTGTGTGTGTGTGTCTCTGTGTGTGTGTGTGTGTGTAATGTGAAGCTGAAAAGTTGTATATTATTTATTATTCTTTGCATAATCACCCATCTTGGTTTTATTCCCATCACCAATCACAAAGCATTCAGTATTTGGTATTTTTGGTATTTACTAGTCATAGACACTCATCTCTGGGGGTGGGGGGGGGGGGGGGGGGGCGGGTTGGACTTGGGAAACGTAGCTATCAGTTTGGTTCGTACCAGGCAGCAGGACTCACTTCTCCCTGCCCTTATCGACTTTAAACTACTGTGTTGGTTTTTTTTGCTTTTTTTTTTATTTAACGTGTGTAAAGCGCACAGGTCAGTCTTGCTTTAAGTCCCAATCCGAAGGATATTGCGTGGTTATATCACTCTTAGTCGATGAAGACTGATGGTCAGTAGTTACCATATTTTACGGACTATAGGCGCTACTTCCCCCCCCCCCCCCCAGACTGGGAACCCTGCGCCTTATAATGTGTAAAGTAAAAATAGTAAGAAACTATAACAAAATCTGAATTTTTGGGGGTAAAATTTGTGTGTGTGTGGCTTAAAATGAGGTGCACATTGTAGTCAGAAAACTACGGTACTGTTAATTCAATATTATTCTTTTTGGGGCAGGTATCGGCTGATAATAATGATTGAAATTATTATTTTCACTAGCTGCCATCAAAACTGTGCAAGGCCATGGCTACTTCACCTGTGTATTGCTGGAAACGGGGGTGCAACGTGGGTATGCCTGAAGCCTGAATTCGGGCAGTTTGATACAAGTTCAGGCAATGGTCTGATGTAATTTTGTGGGGAAAAGTGTTAGCCGGACCGGGAGTCTTACCCGAGACCTCCCGAACACCAGACGGGTGCTCTACCAACTGAGCTATCCAGGCCGACAACCTGGTCCCTGATATTAATCCTAATATCAGTCACTACACTCTTTCCCCTCCTGTTTTTCAAGGAATAACCCCATTCCTTCCCTCCAGGCTACCAAATTAACTTCTGACACCAATGATGTAATTTTTGTGGGGAAAAGTGTTAGCCGGACCGGGAATCGAACCCGAGACCTCCCGAACACCAGACGGGCGCTATACCAACTGAGCTATCCAGGCCGACAACCCCAGATCTGTTTACTCTTTTCGAGTAGTATTCTACTCAATTTGGACCTGTACTATTCAAAATTGAAAATAATGCTGTAGTTACTCATTTTCAGTGAACATTGTTTGATGGTTTAATGAAGAGGACTACTCATTTCACACAAAAACTACTCGTTTCAGCTATCCAGACTACTCGAGACTTGTGTAGGGGGTAAACAGGTCTGCAACCCGGTCCCTGATATTAATCCTAATATCAGTCACTACAGGTCTGTCTGAAAATAAGGCTCTTCTTTACAGAACCAAGCTCTTGAAATGGATCGTTGAGGGTTGTGACAGAAAGTTCAGGCAAAAGCTTCGGTCACCACATGCACCCATGTGAAAGAAGGATGTTGTAAAATGTTTGTCTCTGAATTACTGTGTGGCATTTTTTCCCTTTTGTTTTCCCCCCCCCCCCCCCTCCCCTTTCCTTGCCGTAAGTAGGCGCGTTTTGTTTGTTAACTTATTTGCCTGAAAATGTTGTACATAATGTATGTGTCTTTCTTGAATTTCTATCGTGACTGTGCCTTTTGCAGTGGGCTCAATCGAGAGTTTTCACTGGGAAACAGAAAAGTGTTCAGATGTTGAATTCCAAAGAGTTTAAATTTGAATCTGCTTTGTATCTTGTATTATGATTTATAATGCTGAATTGTTTGATGCTGATATTGTGTGTGTGTGTGTGTGTGCGTGTGTGTGTGTGATTTGTGTCAAATTGGAAAATGGTGGACATTTGAAATGGAAGAATGATTTATCAATTGTTACTTTTTGTGTATGTGTGTTTTGATTTGTACGCTTGTGTTTCTGATTGTGTGTGTGTTTGCGTGCGTGTGTGTGTGTGTGTGTGTGCACTGCTGCTGAGTAACTTCAGTGGAGTTTCTTCCTGTTGTGATCTAACATACGCAGGACACCACCTTCTAAGTGAAGAACACACATATGCACGCACACGCACACACACACACACACACACACACTTTTGTGTCCCCGGTAACACCAAAATGCAACAGAAAATTCTTTAGGAAATACAGTCCATTGCTTCATCAACTTTGATCAAAATCGGTTCATGAGTTTTTACTTTTTGCTTATTGCTTATTTGATTATGCTGTTATCAGCCAAGTATAAAAAGCAAGAAACAAATAGTCACACAGATATAAAAAAAATACCTTCTATTAAAAAAATTCAAAACTCGCTGATTTGTGGACTAAGACAATGTCATCAGTATGGGTGCTGATTAGGTGGTGTCCTGCGTTTGTTGGCTCAGAACAGGCTTCACTGAACTCCACCGAAGTGACTCCGCAGCAGTGCAGTGTCTCCTCTGATGGCTGCATCTTGACGACCTAACCTAGATTCGCTCCCTTTGGACTGCCGGATTCAAATCCTGCGACCTGACAAACCAGGGTGTAGCTGTGAGTTGGGACTCGAATAGGGCATTTGCCACCAGTGTTCGTTCTCTATACTAGACTACTAATTTGCCCGCACTCGTTCTGCCCGAGTTACGCTGACCTTTCTAATTCAACTCTCTAAAGGTTCAACTCAGTGAATTTCAAGGTCGTCCTCACGTGGCAAATGCCCTAGAGCGCCATGGGGCCAACGCCACTGTATAGCCAAAAGTCAAAGTCAACTTTATTCCAAAAAACCCTGGGGGCACAAGAAATAAACAACACACATGGAATTATACACACACACATCCACGCACACACATGCACATACACGAACATAACACACCTGCGCGCCCGCGCACACGCACACATACATAATTAATCTTCTTCTCTTGAGAGCCCACGGTCAATGAGCCGACCATTCTGGCACCTTTTGGAAAAAAAAGACCGAAAAAGAAAAAGAGGGGTTCCGGTGGTGGACAAATTCCAGGTTGGCAGTGGTGGTGGTAGGAAACAAGGGTGGGGGATAGGGAGGGGGAGGGTGGGGGGAGACTGGTGGGTTACTGGTGTTTAGCCTGAAAACCCTGACGCGCTACGCACGCCAGCAGTGAAGGCCACAATAGAATCCTGCCGCAGTTCGTTCCACTCCCCGATGGTCCTTGGGAGGAGGGAGTTGGACCTTGGTAGGGACAACAGCACATCTCTCCAAGCATACTGCGCCCCCCCCCCCCCCCCCCAAATAATTAGCAGATAAAAGAGGGAGATAATATTTGACGAGTAACACAGGGGTCACACAAACATGGCTGTGTGTTTAGCAGACCTGTTGACTCTACTCTGTTCGAGCAGTATTCTACTCAATTTGGACCTCTACTACTCTTCAAAATTGGAGAGAGAAAATGGAGTTTTACGTCCTCTTGGTCTGAATCAGACACATATGGGACATTTGTAAATACAAATATGGTTGGAACAATACTGGAGGCAATGCCCGGAGGCAGTACGAAACCAGTAAAGTCCCGATTTTTAAAATTAATACAGATAGCTGTAGCGGTGACCACGCCTCCGTTAAACCTCATCGGCTATGGCACCGCCACAAGTAGTGAATTTGCACATAAAAATATATTGCAAAAATTGTTATTTAATAATAATAATAGTGTTTTACGCCCTCTTTGGCCTTTCGGCCATGTGGGGCAGTAACTTCAAAATTGGAGGAAAAAAAGAGCTCTAATTACTCATTTTCAGTGAATATTGTTTGATGGTTTAATGAATAGGACTAGTCATTTCACATAAAAACTACTCATTTCAGCTATCCAGACTACTCAAGACTTGTGTAGGTGCTAAACAGGTCTAGTTTAGGGTGTGTTTCGAAAACAGTATCCGCATAAAATATGTTAAGGAACTATTTTTAAGCAACCGTTGAAGAAGAAAAGTTTTGTTTTACGTCCTCTCGGATTTAACCATGTGGGACATACGCAACCGTTGCCGTAGGACCTATTTTTATATCATTGCTTGTAACCTACTACGCTTTCTTTTAGCCTCCTTCTCGCAACTTTAGCCACTTTTACAGAAAATTACATTTGGTAGGCCCGAAATAGGAAATGTTACGAAGGGAGTGATGGCATAAACTTGCGAAGTAGCATTGGTAAAAGACTTGTCACGTCGCTGCTTGTTGAAAGAACAGTTTAAAAAACAAAAACAAACAGGCCTATATAGGCCCTATGAGGAAAACGGTAAAATAACTCAAGTGTGATACACCTTCACGAATTTATTTGAAATGGAGAAAGATCTGTTTAACGTCCTCCGGTCTGAAACAGACACATATGGGACATTAGTAGATATAAAGATGGTGGGAATAATCCTGGAGGCAATGCCCGAAGGCAGTGCAACACCAAGAAAGTCCCGAATTTTGTAACAATACAGATATTTATAATTTGAAATAAAGCGTAGTCCTATATTTATGAGTAGGCCTACAGTATTTGCGACAGAAACGTACGCTGTAAGGCCATTATAGTAGTAGTACACATCATCTCCGAAAACTCACGAACTCAATAAAACGCACCCAGCTCATAACAAAACTGAATTTATTCTTTTAACATTCAGTTCATTCCAAAAATCATTAATCTGAACGAGTTCAGTCAACAAAATGCCCCTTTCAACAACTGCCCCCTCTTGAAAAGTCACACTCAGAATAAATGCACTTTGGAACAGTCAGTACACATTACTGAATTTGTTTTTGCGCGGATGCCTTCCTCTCATGGTGACACATCACCACACAAAATTTGAAGCGATTCGGTTAAGCGGTTCGGGAGATATCCTTGGGACAGACAGAAAACACACACACAAAACCCCCACATTACTGACTGTTCCAAAGTGCATTGATTCCGAATGTGTGACTTTTCAAGTGGAGGGGGAAGTTGTTGAAAGGGGCATTTTGTTGACTAAACTCGTTCAGAT